>JAOXNO010000041.1:30427069-30489269 GCA_028565335.1 Limnodromus scolopaceus
CCCTGCCCATAGCAGGGGGGTTGGAACTCAATGATCTTTAAGGTCCCTTCCAACCCTAATGATTCTATGATTCTATATTGAGAATGGTCTGGTAAAACCTACAGACTTTATATATTATGTATTATAAAAGTACTTATACAAAACTATATTGCTGTTAATCCCACAATACAGGAGTTTTACTCACCTTTGATCCTATATACAGTGCCTGGATTTCATTGCGGCGTGCTGTTGTCAGATTTGCGTAGAAGTGACCTGTGAGGTAATCAGCCAAGAAATGAGAGGCTGCCAAGTTCGGATGCTGGTCGAGAGACTGTTCACTGATGGCAAGGCAAATACCAGGGTCTTCAATTCTTTGTAAAAGCTACAAATACAAACAAAATACAGTGAATTCCCTACTAGGTTCCTGGAAAGTAGCCTTTGTAACAGGCAGTCCGTGACACATTATTGCTCTACAATGGTGTAGCAAGCAAATTAACTTGTACAAGTGTCTTATATATGTAAGGATGATTTAAACAATCCATTTATAGACTACTCATTGTCTATTTGCTCCTTCTATTTATCAAAATATTTTTAAAATTAAAGCAAGCAAAAAAATTAAGCAATGAATAGGACAAAAGGTATAGTGATGAGAGGGCTTCACTTCCAGAAAATTTTCAAAGCTACGTAGTCTGAAACAGCCTGTACTTTATTTTATGTTCTCACTTATTAGGAACAGCTCTATAATTATTAAAACCAGAAGAATTCACACTTCACTAATTTGAGCACTAAAGAATAACTGACCAATCCCTGCTATTAATTTCACTTCTGTTTCTTCTGCTTAAGCAGACCAGAAATGCTTCATTACAATTTTTCAAATAAAAGGGGCCTTGGATTTCCATTTAAGTGACATTTATGCTATTAGGTCCAACAACTAGATTGCCAAGCTGCATTTTCATTTAAGCAGAACAGGGGAGAGCCAGGATCCTGAAAGCATATCTAGGCAAATAGCATCTCTTAAGGGAGGACTGAAAAGGCCATGAAACTGCACAAAAAAGCAGCAAAGAAAACAGTTCTCAACTTATTTGACCTACGAACGTAAGACTGAAAGAGTTCTGCTATTACCTGCAATGCTTTTTCCATGTCTCCCATCTCCAGTAAGTGAAGAAGGTGCTCACGGTGAAGGTTGATCAAGTCTTCCCTTGGGACAGGATACAAGTGCCCCCATTCCTCACACAACTCATAATCCTAAAGAATTAAAAAAAAAAAAGTGTAAAAATAAAAGGGCAAACTCTACTCTCTTTCATATAGCTGTTTCTCCCAAAGTTCTGATGAACTTCTTGAGAAATTCTACAGCTTAGCCTCCTTTCCCACATGCAAAAAGTAAATAATTGCACTGACAACAGGAAGATGATAGTCAATTTTTTCAGTCACAGCCTGCATTGAGAATACCTTCTCATCTCAGAGTAAGCAAGTTGGCTTTTTAGAGAGACACTTTTAAAGCCAGCCTGATTTACAGTATTAGTACTTCCATAGTAATCAAGCCTGTATTACATCAAAAGCCATGCTATTAAAGTCTTCAAAATTCTAAGAGAAAAGAACAAGTTGTATCTCAGAGTAAGAATTATAATTTAAACTTAAGGACTATTAACTACATGTAAATCTTGACATTACACACAGACCTGTATTTGTTTCTGTAGCACAGAACTGAGTAAAGGAATCCTTCCTCCCAAGGCAATCTCCATTGATCAGTGTTTTAAGATGCTATTCCAACAAATTTATCTATTCAAGTTTAATGCATTCTAATTCAACAAAATTCACATAATGATGCCTAACCTTTGCTTTCAGAATGATATTCATGACAGCCTGGGGGTCATCAGTGCAGGCTTTTTTCAGATCTTGCCAGTCATTCCACAGTGGTTCATTTTGCACATTCAAAATCTGAAAAAGTTAATATTAGGGTAGCACAAATTTTAAAAGCTTTATCTACAACAATCATTAACTCTAAGAAAACAGCTGAGCTGATCACATAAAAGAGTTCCTTCATACAAAGTAAAAAAGGAGATTCATATTTATCACTATCCCTTTTCTGGGATGATGCAATGCACTTGCACTCCAAAAAAAACTATGCGGTTTTCCCAGAGGTATAAATCTACAAAGCACATTTATAAGGGAAGGATTAATTATAAGGGAAGGCAATAATTATGAATGAAAAAGTACATGTATACTGCAGACATTGCTGGCACTGACAGAGAGACAACTGAGCTAACTGTCCGTTAGCAGAACCATCACCAGACAGAGGTCAGCAGGGATTTATGATTCCTTTTTTTTGCTGTTTGGCTTTTCAGTCGGTGCTGAATCCCAGGCCAGTTAATCTGACTCAACCTGGGTATCTGCAGTTAGAATTGACTGCAATACAGACACGCTTATTAGACCACTAGTCTTGTACAGCATGCCTACCTGGTATCTGCACGTCTCAAGCTTATAAAATGATGAATTGCCATGGAAGGCTTCCAGAGGCTCTAGTGTTTTTGCAGAATAGAAAAACACACTTTGCAAAAGAGCAACCTCACAAAATGTTTAAGTCTAATCATGTTTGCAGACCTGAATGCTAATAGGAAGTGGGAGAGTTACGAAGGATGGAAGCAGGAGTGTTAGTTGGATACTAAAGCACTGAAAATACATGTACAGTTTTGGATGAAAGACTTGGAAAGCTTTTATGATCAAAAACCAAGAACCAAGGGCTAAAGCTGTTTCAAAGGACAAGTATATTTGCTCCCTGCTGCCTATTTCATCTCACTGGTTAAAGAATGACTTTGTACCTTCTGATAAACCTGAAGTTCTTTCTTCCTGCTCTGCAGACTGGCTTTTAGTTCACCAGTTATGCCCAAATCAGAAATGCAATAAGCTAGGATTTCCAAACAGGCATCAAGGGGCCATTTGTCCAGACAGCGCAGGGCCAGCCTACTTCTCAACGTTGCATTTGTTACTGGGAACAAGTATTGCCAACCATCCTTATCTGTGGAAGAAACAAATCACTCGTTTGAAAATCAGTTTCTGTAATTTGGAAAATAAAAAAATCCTCATCCTCACCAAATCACATCACCAAAAGAAACAATACAGTGCTGGAAAATCTATACTAGATTTATCCCAAGTGTCACATTCTTAGGAAGTAACCAAAGTAAGCATGGGACACTATCTTTATACTCCAAATGGCACCTCCTTTCACAGGATACATCATCCATGTACGAATATGATACTGCTGTAAGAAATATTCCATTAACAGTACTCAGCTCTTCACACAAAAATAACACCACAGATGCATTCCAGTTCTCTTGTACTAAATTGGTCAGGATTTGTACATTTGCAAAACAGAAACTACACCGCCAGAGAAGGCAAATCTAGGATGAAGGAAGGGAAGGGATCTGTTTCTGTCTTTGGATTTGCCCAAGGACCACTACCTTAGTTTCCACCTCCTGATCCAGGCTGTATTCTTCATTTAAAAAAAAAAAAAAAGAAAGAAAAAAGGAAAAAAAAGAAAAAGATCACCAGAAAAAAAGCCTGACAATCCTTCTTACCTTCAGCAGTTGCACAGCTCAGCACAGCATCCTTCACATTGACTAGCTCCTCCACATCCTGACTGTACAGATCCAAGACCTTCAGAGCTCTGTCCCAATCCTTTGCAGCAAGAGCTTGTTCAAAGACTCCCGTTAATACCTTAACAGCTGTGGTGGAATGCAATCCTAGGAGAACCATAGATATGTATGTTTTGCCAGAGAAGACAGTAGCCAAACTGCTACCTTCCTCTTGACGATACTGAAGTGGCTCAAACATAGCAAGAAGAAATCTTTCCAATATTGGGAACTCCTTCAACAATGCTTCACACTCCCTGGAAATCTGTTCCAAACCTAAGGGCAGCTCCCGTTTGCCCCGAAATTCCATCCAAGATAAACTTGATTTGGGAATTTTTTGTACATTGGATGCACTTAGACATGCCACTGTGGCCATTAGCTTTGACTGAGACTTCAGGAAGTCCAGGGAGGAGGCAGTGAGTGTGTGCTGGCTCAAGTCATTCACAGAGGATGGGGCCTGAGTGGAGATATCCTCAGAGGTCGCTGCAGAATTGTGAACAGGTATGTCAACATCCTGCAGGCAGTGGGAGGCACACTGGTGTGCTAAGGTGCTGATATTCATCAGAAGAGACTTTGCCTGGCTGTTTTGCCTTCTGCTGCACAAGGACAGTGGTTCACAGCAACAGTTAACAATAACTTGCTGCACGTTCAAGTTCAACTCTTCTTTAGCCAAAAGAGAAGAAAGCCTGCAGGAGTGAAAACAGAACCAGCTTACGCATACAAAAGGGACTTTATAATTACATATTTTCATAGATCTTCCAAATGTTTTGTGAACACAAGCCCTCTAATATTCTCCACAGATACGTACAGGGGAAGAGTACATATTCTATGTTTACTCAGTATGAAAAAAAAACATATACAGCATGACATTGATAACTCAGAGCTTATGCTGACATTCCCTTAAAGAAAAGGAACTTCTCAAACATTTACCTGAATACAACATACTGAAGTGCTTCACCATTAGTGCTCATCTTTTTAAGAGTTACTTTCAGACACTTTCCATGCCAGCCTAATTTCATAATTTGTGATGGAAGTACTTTAGATTATCCTGTTTATCTGCTGACCAGGGCAAGAGCCATGCCCAGCTGTATTCTTAAGAAGCCCTATTGGTCTATTTTATTTTATTACATTGCTAAGTTGCAACTCCACTGCTCTGAACTTTCACACATTCAATTAAAAAAATCCACATAACACACTCTCTCTTCACAACATACAGTAACTGTTAAAAATATGGACCTGCAGTTTTCCCTATCAAAAATCTTCAGGTTGGTAGAGAAGCCAATAACTAAGTTAGCCCTACACACCAATCCTTGCAGCATTTAGTGACCGGCTGGCGAGACACAGTGGGCTGTACTACTACCTGTGCTAAGTAGCCAGAGAAGAATTCAACCCTGGCTGAGGCCCAAAGTCACCAACATCAAAATAACCTAGAGAAGTATAATCTGAAAAGCACCAACCTGTCAGGACGAACCTGTCTCTCAAACACAAGCTGGGACAGCAGCTGAGATGGACTCTGCTGTAACAGTATGAAAGGGTTCCCCACTTTCACTTCTGCAGATGTATCTTTTAAAAAAGTAATCAGAACATTTATTATAATACAAACACACCAGCTGAATACACCAACCAAGTCTAATTTTTGAAACATACATTTCAAAAGCCTGAGTCTGAAACCTCTTTGACTAAACTCACAAAGTTTACCACATTCACATTAGTGTGGTAAAATCCAGACCAAATTGCAAGGTATTTGTCCTTATGTTATGCCTCTCAAACTTGACACCACTGGCTCAGATTTTACTGGTCCTATTACCAAAACACGCAGAGCGGAGAGTCTTTGGCCTTTAAGCAAGACCTAGGTTCAGTTTAGCAACTCTACTTGAAACTTTCACCAAAACATGTATTTCTGGTAAGGAGACAGAAAATGTGCAGTATTGGCTTCTGAGGAGTCTCTGGATATAGGTTACTGAGTCCATGCTCTATTCCAGTCAAAGTGAGTAAAGGCAGAGAGAACTCACAGACGTACAGCTATTTTCACAAAAGGAGTTAAGCTCTGGCCAGTATTGCCGAAAAGCCTTTATGTCCACTACTGGGTTGAGTAACTGGGAACAGATTCTGACAAGTTTACCTTTTCCCTTTATCTTTCAATACAGTAAAATTTCCCCAGAACTCACTCAGTCTTTAAATATTGCGCATTTTTTTGGCTTTGGCAGTTAATGAATGAGGACTGAATCATGTCCATAGAGAAGTTACATTTGGCATGTATGACCTGAGCTGAACTGGCATGTTTAAAAACAGATCTTTGCCCTTTTTTCTTACCCTCTTGGGGAGGTATTCTCTGAAATCAGTACTGTGGTATTTTACATTAGTGCAGCTCAATTAGTAGTCAACTTTAAAAAACAGACAAGTGGTTTTTTTCTCCTGTCACACTGAATGGTTCTGTTCTTCTGACAGCTTTATGTGCTGATGGTGCATTTCTTTTCATGGATGGCCATCACCTGCTGATTCTATGAAAAAAATCTGCCTGGCTACCTCTGCACAGCCTTCTATGCAGTCTCTTCTTATCCCTGTGGAGCAGCAGGGCACTGGTTGCCTCTAAGGGAGTTAAAAAGTGCACGGCATTCTGATCCACTGCATGCAGAAATCGATCTTGCTTTACAGGGTAGCGATCAGAATTTTGTAGGTCAGGGGTTGTTTGTTTTGTCTAAATGAACTGCAGAATCTGAGTTGGTAGTTAACGCTACTGTTCTTGTTTTCCTGCTGCCACCGGGTATTTCTATCTTAGCTGTGCTTGGCCTAGGTGTTAATAAATAAGACTTAAAAAGCACTGTAATAATCAGTTGAAATAAAAAGATCTGACTATGCACAGGTAGTAGGCATGTTTGACAAGGAATCGTTTTTGTACAATTATTTTCCAGAATCAGGCCAGACTACAGAGTCTGTGTATTTTTACCTAGGCTCAGACTTCCCAGCAGAAATCCCTTACCAAGCTCTGCATTCAGGCTTCGTAACACAACAGCAGCCAGAGTAGTGATGTAGTCAAAAAAGGCCTTCACAAAGTTTGTCTGCATGCTGCTCTCTGGCATGGCTTGTACGTGCTGGTCAAAAGTCCTCAGCAAGAGCTGTGTTTGATTCCAAACCAGGTGCTTCTCTAGCTCTGCAGGTTTCAGAGAGGCCTGCTCTACCAAGGTGCCAAGCAGGGTCCCTTTAGAGTCTGGTTTAAAAGAACAGACATGCATTCAAGATTTAAATAAGTATTAAATGCCAAAAAAGGGAAGAGGGAGAAAAAATTAAAAGAGAGAGAAGAGAAAGAAAGAGAGGGAAATGCTTTAGCTTAATTTCCTCTCCACAATTACAGATTTCAGTCTGGGCATAGTAATTTTATTGAAAGAAAGAGAAATTTTCAGAGCAGAATAAATCAATGGTTCATCTGAACTGGTAACCATGCCTCTGACAAGTTAGAAATATATTAAAGCAGGCCTAAAATGCATCTAGTTTTGTGTCATTAACACATGACCTTATTCTAAAATACCAATGTTGACCAGTCCTTGTGCTCTGTAACATTTAGCCTTCAGAGCTCTCCTAAATTTTTGCTCATTAAACATACAAATATCTTTAAATATTTTACAAACACCTACATGCCATTTAGAAATTTGGTGAATGGAGAGAAAAAAAACAACAACCAAACCATAAGAAAACAGCCCAGTGCTATATAATGAAGAGAATGCTGAGAAAATGCAATTATGGAAGACTTCTTCAGAAAAAGATGAGACTTTTTATGATAGCACTATGAAAATTAGAAGGTATTATGTTATGATAGTTTTACAAGTTTATCTCTGTTTTGTTCAAAAAAACCACCCCAACAACACTTAACGAATTCCTTGTTAGGACTGAAGAAAAATAGGACAAATAATAACCTCAATTGTACTCATTGATACTTTCTTTTCTTCTTGTGGCAAGCTCACAATTTTAGCTCTGAAAACAAATGCTCTAAATATCAGAATTACAGATAAATTTTAAACTTTGCATTTATAATTTCAAAAATATATATTTATGGATATGTCAAAGAGCATTACTATTAGATTTAGAGTTGTCTGGATATGCCAAAACGAAAATTTAGATCCATTTCTCAGTCTTCACCATCACAAATGTAACTCACCCCCAGAACGTTCAACACATGCCAGTGCTTTTAGGATCTGATCCAGATTTTGTGATAAAACAATTTCATTAGTAATGCTTTCTTCAGTCAAGGCAGGGTAGGAAGCTTGCAGAAGGTCTACAATACTGCATCGAAAATGACTTCCTATTTTCTCATCTGAGACTTCTACAAAGAGTGAGAAAGAAACATCAACTATAACAAAGACAGAAAAAGGTACACATAAACAAAACTGTATTATAATCAACCAGTCTGCCAAATTCAAAGTGCTTCAGTTTATTCAGAATTGAGCTTGCCCCCCACCCCCCTTTCAAATTTTCCATTGCAACAGAAGGCAAGACTTTGATTTAACCACATTTCAACAGAAAATCTTATCAGCAAGGCATACTACCTGGCTTGGATTGCCCTTGTGACGTGCAGGAATAGTTGAGAATTTTACTTATTTGCTGGAGAACTGCTGGGAAACCCTTTACACCTTCAGAGCGCAGTAAAACACAGTCAGGTCGGTGGCCTGGAAAAGTCATTGCACAAAGGGAGACAAAATAAAAGATAGGAGTAGAAAAAGAAGAAACTAAAATATAAGTACAAAATGAGATTTAATTTAGACTTGAGTGTTAGCACTAACACATAGCATACAGAGGCAGTTTCTGCTTGCAGGCCAATGGTGATAAACACAAATGTCAAAAGCCTACCCCGAGTTTCAAGGCTGTTGTACAGTCTTCTTTCTGCTGTTTCCAAAAGCTGTTTGCATGTCTTCCAAAGATGGCACTGAGTACAAGCGAGATCAAATGCCGCCATTGCTGAAGGACTGAGATCCTCAAGGACTTCCCGTAGAGGATCACTATGCTCCAGCTGGATGTTGCTGATCCAAAAGTTTTCTTGGAGAGTAGGAGCAAGATTTCCAGAAGTTGCAAGCAATTTATCAGTAACATCGGAGATGGAATAGAACACCATACCTATGTATGTCAGCAAAACATACAATCACTAAACAAACACTGTATTTATCTTGGATCCTGTCATGGATAATTATTCTCTAATCCTTTAGGAAAATAATTCAATAGGTGGCCTGCTTCATGGACCAATTACTGCAGAATGGATAGAACTAATTGGGCATCAACAGCAAATTTCAGCTTTCTTAGTCTCCTTCTAAGTCAAAGAACCACCACTTACTCTTCTGAACAATTCTTTCACTTATATGACAATATTCAAATTGCTTTCTCCTGTTTTCCACTTCTCCCTCACCTTTTATGAGAAGAGCTCAAAAAACCCAGTCCTTACCAGCTGCTGCTGCATTCCCAATAGCTTGCAGTGTTGAACGGCCACTGCCAGATTTCCTGATGCCTCCAGTACCATCTGATGCTTGATTCTCAATATTGTGCTCCACTCTTGCCATTTCTTGTACTGCCTCTTGGTAGCGCTCCATGAAAACCAATTCACCATAGCACGGTGAAGTATCCAGATTAAACATCAAAGCCACCTTTCAAAAACAGCAACATATGTAATTACAGAGCATGTCAAAAGAAGTTGTCAATGGTCAAAGAATTTTGGGGCGTTTTAGAGGAGATGGAATTAAAAAACGTCCCCACAGACACAGCAGGCTGAAATGGTGGGGAGATTTTTCTAGGGACTTTGAAATGCTTGAAAAATGGAACCTTGGAGATATTTTTCAACTGTTTTCATAAAGCTCAGCTATTATTTGCTGCAAGGCTAGAGCTGAATAGGTTTTGTCAATGACGCTTTTCAAAATGACTCTGCATTATTTCAGTACACTATGTAGCGATAGAAATCTATCAACTTGGGCCTCCAAAGTAAACTATTTTAAACAAATTCTTATTCAGCAAGGAATACCTTCTAGAAATTTAAACAGTGAGTAGATAAGCACAGCTGTGAAAGTTACTGTTTTCAAATCAACAGAAAACAATCCAAGGTTGAATTCTTTATCATTGACAATACTAAAATTCAAACAAAGAAAACAAGAGCTTTTTTTTTGCTCTGTAAGTAGGGAAAAGATGAAGTGGCATGCTTAATGTCAAACAGAACTAATGAGTTGAGCAGTAACCTGCTGCTAATGTAATGCTTATATGATATCAACTGCTCCACATCACTATCTGAAACTCAGCCAGGTCACTGCTTTTTGCAGAGGATCTAATCCCTGATGGCACACAGAGAAAGGTATGCACAGCTGCGAGGTAGCAAAGAACTACAAATGTGCAGATCGTCAATTTCAAGTCTTTGTGCTTATTTTCAGTACTGTGAATTTAGCCTCAAAACATACCTCCTTCAAATAAATTCAGTCACAACTTTGGCTGTGCTTTGGGCAAGGATGCATTCGCATGTTCCTGCTGGGTTTACAAGTGCCAGAGAGTCATGGTTTTGATGCAGTAAGCATCAAAGTAAGCAGTTCAGATGCTGCTTCCTCATGAGGCTTCAAATGAGCTCTTCGTGTTCTTCATTCAGTTGAAACACTGAGCTTGGCCAGCTCCCATCAAACATTTTCACACTTTGAGAACCCAGGTTTAGAGAAAGCATATGCATTTTTATATACCAAGTTAAAAAAAATAGTATCCTTGGGATGTTGGTTTGGAATATCTTTGCTCCTTTCACTTGCTTCTACTTCTGAAGTGACCCTTTCACTTGCAATGCAGCTGTTTTAGCCCTATGCTTGCTAATGCAGAAGGAGAAGGAATTTCATCAGCTATCACAACCACAAACATCAATATAAAATTAGATTTTTACTCGCACAAAGTACATGCAGCTCATTTACCTGATGGGCTTCTACAAAGTTTCCTCTCAAAACACAAGAAACTAATAGTGATTCTGGTGGCGAAAGCATCATAGGAATGAGGGGGTTCTGCTGTTGTGGTCTCACCCTGCTTTCATCACTCGAGCCAGACACATTACTGGTACCTCCCTCTGCAAGACAACAGAATTAATCCATATGCTATTATGGAAAAATTATTTCATCATGTAACAGCCAACTACCAGGTAACAGTACTCACATATTTAACACCAAAACACAAGAGCAGAGTTACAAGAAAGTTTTAGGGTAAAGAGGTCAACATAAACATCTTCTTAAAATTCTCATAAGATTTCACTATTTGGTCAGAATTTTCAGTTTGGATCTCATCCAAATGTAACACTGTTTAGTGGCTACATACTGCAGATACAATACTAGGGCCCTGGTTCAATATAGATAAAGGGAGAGAGCATTAAGCATTGATGGTAACTTTTTGACACAGTTGGTGGAGGAACCAATGAGGAGAGGTGAGTCACTGGACCCTGTGCTGACAAACAAAGGACTGGTTGGGGATGTGAAAGTTGGGGGTAACCTTGGCTGCAGTTACCATGAGATGGTGGAGTTCAGGATCCTGCATGGAAGAAGCAGGGGTAAAAAGTGGAATTACAACGCTGGACTTCAGGAGAGCTAACTTCAGCCTCTGGGCTTTGGCTCCCATGGGCTAACGCTGTAGAAGGAAGGGGGGTGCAAGAGAGCTGGTTAATATTTAAGTACTTCCTCCAAGCTCAAGATCAGTGCAATCCTAGGAGCAAGAAATCAGGCAAAGAAGGCAGGAAACTTGCATGGATGAGCAAGGAGCATTTGTAAAAACTCAGATGGAAGAAGGAAATTTATAGAATGTGGAAAAAGGGACTGGACACTTGGGAGGAATATAGGAACATTATCAGAGTATGCAGGGATGCAATGAGGAATGCTAAGACCCACTTGGAATTGAACCTGGCAAGGGATGTCAAGGACACTAAGAAAGGCTTCTTCAAGTTCATCAGTAGTAAAAGGAAAACTAGGGAAAATGTGGGCCCGCTGCTGGATGAGGCGGGTGCCTTGGTGACAGAGGATGCAGAGAAGGCGGAGTTACTGAACGCTTTCTTTGCTTCAGTCTTTACTGTTAAGGCCAGCCCTCAGGAATCCCTGGAAGTAAGAGAGAGAGACTGGAGTACAGAAGACTCTCCCTTGATTGAAGAGGATCAGGTTAGAGATCATTTAGGCAAACTTGACACCCACAAATCCATGGGTCCTGATGGGATGTACCCACAAGTGCTGAGGGAGCTGGAGGATGTTATCACTAAGCTGCTCTCCACTATCTTTGAAAGGTCATAGAGAACAGGAGAGGTGCCTGAGGACTGGAGGAAAGCTAATGTCATGCCAGTCTTCAAAACAGGCATGAAGGAAGACCCAGAAAACTACAGGCTAGTCAGCCTCACCTCCGTCCATGGAAAGATGATAGAGCAGCTCATCCTGGATGTCACCAAGGGGAAATCACGCGTGACCAATCTGATAGCCTTCTCCGATGGCATGACTGGCTAGGTGGATGACGGAAGAGCAGTGGACATTGTCTACCTCAACGTCAGCAACTGTCTCCCATAATAGCCTCATAGGTAAGGTTAGGAAGCGTGGGTTAATGAGCAGACAGTGAGCTGGATCGAGAACTGTCTGAATGGCAGAGCTCAGAGGGTTGTGATCAGTGGCAGAGTCCATTTGGAAGCCTGTAACTAGTGGTGTTCCCCAGGGGTCAGTGCTGGATCCCGTCTTGTTCAACATAGTCATCAATGATCCCAATGAGGGAACAGAGTGTACCGTCAGCCAGTTTACTGATGACACAAAACTGTGTCTGACACACCAGAAGGCTGTGCTGCTATTCAGAAAGATGAGGACAGGCTGGAGAGTTGGGCAGAGAGAACCTGATGAAATTCAGCAAGGGCAAGTGTAGGATCCTGCACCTAGGAAGGAATAACCTCATGCACCAGTACAGGTTAGGGGTTGACCTGCTGGAAAGCAGCTCTGCAGAGAGGGACCCGGGAGTCCTGGTGGACAAGAAGCTGACCACAAGCCAGCAATATGCCCTGGTGGCCAAGAAGGCAAATGGTCTCCTGGGATGCATTAAAAAGAGTGTGGCCAGCAGATTGAGGGAGGTCATCCTCCTCCTCTAATCTGCCCTGGTGAGGCCACATCTGGAGTACTGTGTCCAGTTCTGGGCTCTCCTGTTCAAGAAAGACAGGGAACTACTGGAGAGAGTCCAGCAGAGGGCTACAAAGACAATCAAGGGAATAGGGCACCTCTATTATGAGGAAAGGCTGAGAGACCTGGGTCTCTTTAGCCTGGAAAAGAGAAGACTGAGAGGAGATCTCATCAATGCTTATAAATACCTAAAAGACAGGTGTCAAGAGGATGGGGCCAGATTCTTTTCAGTGGTGCCCAGTGACAGGAGAAGGAGCAACAGGCACAAACTGGAACACAGAAAATTCCATTTCAACATGAGGAAAAACTTCATTACTTTGAGGGTGCTAGTGTTCACTGGAACAGGCTGCCCAGGGAGGTGGTGGAGTCTCCTTCTCTGGAGATATTCAAAACCCACCTGGATGCATTCCTGTCCAACCCCTCTCGGTGAACCTGCTTTGGCAGGGGGGTTGGATTAGATGATCTCTGAAGGTCCCTTCCAACCCCAACCATTCTGTGATTCTGTGAGAAGTCTTAAATATTAGACCTATCAAATCAATTTAGTATCCCTAAGCATGTTTTAGGTTACAGGACTACCACTCTATTAGCTTTTTTGATGGCATGCACATCACTATATTGCATACTCTTTCCAACAATCCAAAAATATCAAGAAAAATCTAATTTTCTTATTCCAGAAGAAGAGATATATACTATTCTAATTAGAAAAAAGTCAGCCAAAACTGGGAGCTCTGAGAATTGAAAAGTTCCAATTCTGTCCTGCATAGAACAGTAATTCACATTAACTAGACAAGCAAATACTAGATCATGCACATTGACAAGACAAAGAAATACTACTTTTGTGGCTTAATACCTGAGGTACTGGTGCTTAGCTCGCTACTTGTACTTTCTAATGATGCACTGGAAGTTCCCTCTTTCCCATCTAAAATGGAAACAATCAAAACCAGCAGATTAAATATACTTTTTCTAGACAAGGTAATTAAAACTTACTGCAAATAACAGATCAGGCAATCGCAAGAGATCTTCAAGAGTATCTCACAAATGAGCCATCACTGATGTCCATGATAAATGCAAGAACTGCTGATTTGAAGAAAATGCTAGGCAAGAGACTATATCGGGTGGCCCATCAGTGACTCATGTCAGATACTTTAAAGCTTCTTATTTTGGAACATCCCACTCCAAAACCAGACGTATCTTTTAAAGGCTAAACAGAAAAGGGTGAGAAACCCAACTTTCTCTGTAAGCTGCCAATTTAACCCACAAATCCCAGTAAATTTGCATCCTAGATGCTACTATGATATGAATGAAAACATACCAAACAGACATTGGATATAGTGGAGAAAGGGAAGAACTGGTACCGAAGTCGCAACGTTTCCTCCTGCCCCAAATCAGACCATGTATGAAAGAAGTTATTTCATTACCTGAATTTAAAATTAATTATCTTTTAGTCATGCAGGTGAGCTTTAGGAAAACAACTTCAATCCAAGTGGAACTGGACTAAGACACTTCAAAGCAGTTAGAGAACTAAAGGAAATAAACCTAGTTCTCCACTTCTAGTCCAATAAATTTCACTGCATTCAGCTCACCAAACTTACATGCGTTTCAGAGATGTCTTCTCCAAGTCAGTTTCTCAACCTACCTGTCTTGTACCTTCGAGATCTACTTCGTTTCTTAAAGCTGGAGCACCTGATTAAAGAGCAGTATCTCCTGGAAGCTGCAAGTTGATGTTCTGTGAAACATTTAAACAAAAACATTACCAAATAGCTGAACAGGCCATAAACACAGTTATTTTTCTCCCTTAAGAATCTATCAGAAGAATTGTAAGAATCTCCAAAGGAAACACAGCTGATCTCAGCTAAGAGCTCTTCTGCAGTAAAGTTTAAACCAGCAACTTGAAGCACTTTTGATGCAATTCAACTAATATTGTGTTTTTCACATCCACATCCAATGTTATTTGAAATGTACTATACCTTCTTTCTACACACCCCTAATGAGTACTAAGAGTCTTTTCCAATCTAAATGATTCTATGATTCTAACTATAGAGAAAAATAGGTATAGTCCAAGTACATAAGCAGCTAGAAACAAGAATAAGAATTAGAACAGTAAAAAAAAAAAAGAGTCTGATTTGTCATTAAGATTTTGCTGAAACAGCTGAGTACTTCAGTAATGCAGGGTAGTATGAACCCTGACCCAGTCAACAATTCTGGAAATGAGGAAGTAACGTGGATTACTTAAGTCCCATCACATCTCCTCCTTTATAGGAGTAGACTTGAGAAACAGTTGAACATAGGTTTGGAAATTTGGAACATTTGGAGTTAGCATCGTCTGAGATACGCAATAAGCCACACTATGATACAAACAGAAATCTGACTGTAGCAGGGCTAACAAGTTATAGGATATGGAGAAGGGTGGGAAATAGATTCCCGAGTGTGTTGTTCTAGGTATTCCTGAGGAGTGGTCTGCATCCCAGAATAATTCAACTTCCTCTGACACGTGTTCCTAACATGTTTCCAGATTGGGCTAAATCAACACTCTCTCCATGAATGAGATGAGTCTGTCTGGCTTGCACTGGATCACACGCCACATCCCTTGGTATCACTGCACTGTCAACATCACTTGTGACAAAGGGGCAGGAGAGAGACAGGCAAACTGAAGCAGTGTGTCCATGAAGGGGAGGAGGAAAAAAGAAAAAGAAAACCCAAACTCTCTGATTAGAATAGGGAGCACTCCTATTGGAGAATGGCACAAGAACCAAGTGATCTCCAACTTGGTCACTCTCCTAATATCTGCCAAAATGTGCTCCTTCAGTAAGATGCTCAGGGAATTTAGTCGAGATCACTGCCTGGTCAGCTGTCACAGAGCAGTGTTGATATATCAGAAAGTGCCAAACACAAAGCCTACCTGCATTTCTATTACTTATCACCACTTTGTATCGCCAGTGAGCTTCAGAAAGGTATTTGGAAAACTGTAATACACGACTTCCAAAGGCATCTCTGCTTGCAGAAAGATTCAAACACTCAACAAGCTCCAGCTCTTCACGAAGTGCATTACTGGAGTCCCATGGGAGAGAACTCTGAATTTCTTCCAGATGGTTGAGAAGCAATGTGAGAAAGGCATCCATGGCCACATCATCTGCTAAAAATCCAGTAACACCACTGGTGAAGTGTTTCAGATCCAGGTAGCTTAGCATAGAGGTTTCACAGCTTTTGCCACCTAACATCGAGTCATGAAAATCTTGCACATCTGCGTGAACTGTCTGAGCAGACAGCAGATGCCTCTCTAATTTCTTTTCAGCCTCTATTAGGCGTTGTGGACTTTCTGAGGTAGAAGACCGCCGACTAGCACCGCCTTCTACACTCACAGTAGTACTCTTTTTGTCAAGATCATCATCTTCTGCATAGTCCTCAGGTAGAAGAGTCTCAGTATGGAGGTCACTGTAGGAAACAAGAAGCAAGGAGAAGATGTTCTCTAAAACCTCCAGGCGCAGAGGAACAGGAACACTCCTTAAGAACTGCTGGCACTTAACAAGGTACTGAGGAAATACTGAAGAGCAATCTGTATAATTAAAAAGAAAAATAAAGAACATTTACAACATTTTCCAGGAGTTCCTTCCTCCAACCTTTGCCCTTTAAGAAAATCCTACAAGGCAGAACTGTCCCAGTAGCTCAGAACTGATCATTCCTCCAAAAATTAAGTAAATCTATGTGCAACATTTTACATTTATAAAGGTAGTGTGCTTCCTCCCTCTCAGTAATGCAAATTATCACCGTCTGCAATGATGTGCAAACTCAGATTACAGCCATTCTAGCCATTAAAACAGTTTCAGCTCCAGGAAATCATGTGCTCTTACAAAAGCATCCCTGCAACTACCATCCTATATCTAATACCACCTTCTTTTTGCACTATATTTTTAATACAATTACCTTAAATATTTTAGAATAAGGCAGGTAGCTTACTCGTATCTGTTATTACTAAAGTTAACAACATTTCAAAGAAATGCCATTTTACTTGTTTACAAAGCATTCATAGCCCAGAGAACAAAAACATCATATGTACAAAGGGTGCAGTATTATCCCAATACTATGTGATAATTCAGAGCCCAGCAAATGGAAAAGCACAAGCTACTGAACCTGAGAAAGGAGGCCAATCACCTGCTCGTTCTTGAAAAGCTGCATCTTCAGGGATATCACCAAGAAGGCTGCGTATGCAATCTTTGCACTTGGAATGCTTATGTGAATTCACACAGAGAGCATAGATCGCGTACTTCATGGCGCAAAATGCTCGAAAGAGTGCCAGATTGCGTTGCTGACTCAGAGTGTTAGGGAGTGTTGCCACTGTGGAGGGAAATAAGGGTGGTAAGGGGGTAGGAAGTAGACAAGAAAACAAGTTAATTTTCTCCTGCAGTTCCCATGCAGCAATATTTATCCAGTCTTTCTTCCCCAGTGTCACCTCCATCCCAGCTTTGCTCTATCTCACTGTTACTTCACAACATTTGGAAAAAAAACAAAAACAAAAAACCACAACAGATGGGCACAGAGAAGTTAGGTACAGTTCCTTTCTGAAAAGGAAATCTGTGGATTTGTGTTACAGGACCTGACTACAGCACAGAATGATCAAAATCTACTCATGATGAGTCTCATTAGAGGTATGTGGTCAAGCTACACTGCTGCATTTACACCACAGGGACAGACCTCGTCTTGTTCCAGCATCTTAGAATTTTGTGTTCTGTCACACAGTAGGTAAGTAGGGAGATAGCGTAGACTGGCTGTGACCATAGTGAGAATAGAGTATCACCACCTCTACAGATTTGAACTAATAGATGTCATGGTTCCTTCTATCCACAATGGCTGGTCACATCATATACAATCTGCAATTGATTAAAGAAGTACAGACCCACAGTTTCCTTCACACATTTATGATAAAAGCAACCTAGAGAAGTACTACTTCCACTCCTTCTCCATTTTGCCTTTTTTTTTTTTTGAGGAAAGGTGTCACATGCCAGACATGATCCCTTCTTAGTACAACAGAATATCAGGGTTGCAAACTATGTAAAAGTTGCATCATTGTCACCTTCACCTAAGAACACAATATAGTGTCATATATTCTGTTATGCTGGGTTTAGACTAATTATCCAACTACTGTACAAAGGTTAAAAAAACCAACAAAAACCCAAATCCCCAGATAGTGTTAAGTTAGAGCTTGAACACACTATCCTACATTCTTAGATAAGGGACAGATTGTCCCTCTGCCTATTGTCATGCAGGGGAAGCATTAGCAAAGATTTTTTTTTTTTTTTTTTTAATCAAAGCACTAGTGTGATGTACTGATAATGTCCTCATCCAAACCCTGAGGCTGAATATCATTACTTAGAAAGTGTTTCAGCACTGCCCTTGACAAGGTGCGATTTCAAAGAAAGGCACTAGCCTGAACTCTTCTGAAAACTACACAGCACAAAAGAGGGCAGTTTCAAACCAATTATTCCCTACCACTGCAATTCTAAGCAGTGACAATGATGGAAACTATAATGTAGACAGCAGACAGAACTGAGGAAACATCCAAGTCTGAATCCTTTGCAGAACCCACATGGCCACAAAAATGCTTTAATTCACCAGCAGCAATACACTAATATGCAGCACACAAAAAGCTCTCGATACCACTGTCTTAAATGGGCTTCAGGCAGGTGAAGCCAGAGATCCAATAAGTACAGTCCTCTGAAAAAGAAATAGCTATCTAAAGATACTACAAGATTACACACTCATAATCAAATGCAATTTTAATACACTTTTGCCTCCTATGTGAAAAGACTTGGATGCAGCGAGTCTGTGCCAGTATCCGCATCTAGAACAATCCTTTTCCTTGTACCAATACTGAAAAATTACTTTTAACTACAAGCACCTGTTCTCCCTATGTCAGAAACATTAACACCTTATTCTTGAATTTTGTATCTCATGAAGAAATTTCTGCCCATCGTTTCTGCTGTTAGTGTGACTGAACAAAGCTAGCGTTACGCACTGATCTGAAGGGTGCCTGAACACAGCTGCCAACCAGTATCACTACTTCAGTTTCACTGCTGCAGCTGACAGATGTGTCAGAAAGAAGGGCAAGAAGAGAAAGTACATGCAGTAAGGGGAGAAAAAGGCCTGTCAACACTACCGAGTCAGACAAATCAAAATTTCATGACTCCTCTTCTCCCTTTAAGTTTAAAAATAGATTATTTTAAATGAGATTCTATGAAACTGTGTTAATAGGATTATCTGAATTTTACAATAATCACTGAGCTGAAAAGAGAGGGAGGGCTTGTCTTCCATTAACTAGTTCCGTAAATTAAGGTGATGTGAAAGAAGAGAAACCACAGCTAGAGTTCTCTTGCTACGGACATGCAGCTCCCAGAAGATACGATGGCACTGCCTCTTCCTATCTTTGAAAGCTTTTGACAGAATTCAAGCATAAAAGAATTTAAATGTATGACTAAAAACACTCAACATCAGCAACAACTAAACAATTAAGTTCAGAAGGCAGGACGCTGAAACAGGAGATCTATATACAGTCTCAATCATTATGTCTCTTAAGACAGCTATTATGGTAATATTAACAACAAAAGCTGTAAAAATAGGACTGGAAACCAACATCTTAACAGTATGATACTGGAAGGACAGAAAACTGCTTCTCGCTAGGCAACCTGGAAAGTCTGTACAATATCCATTACTGAGAGCTGTCCATCCAACTGAGTCTGAAAATACACATGTACAAATTCCTATCCATAGAAGGAATAAGGCACAAAAATCTGCAGCTTCATCGGTTCTAGTACACACAGGAAGACTGAGCTACTGTATCATTACTAAGAGGCCCTATCAGAAAAAAGCAGCTGTTTTGTACCAAAAAATGAGTGTACAAGAAGAGTCACTTCTAAGTGAACTAAAGTTTATAGTACTCTCAGGTATTTTAGGCACCAAATTGGAATATGTGAAGATGAGAGAAGTGAGGCAAGAGAGACGTAAATACAGCCTGTAGGTAAATTACTGATTTTAATATTAAAGTAGATTTGGTAAGACTTCTTAATATTAGAAGAACAAAAACCATTTTGTATATATTTCAAAAATGAAGGTGTTACAGTATGAGATATTGTCAATTTCATCTGGCTTTGCCCTTTGATTTTAAATTTAAGTGCACAGATGGCTGAAATTCAAAATATACCCTCATTTTTCAAGCTAAGGGTATTACACCCGTATATAAGTTACAATGAGTAGCACATGGTATGAGCATGTGCAAAGTCTTGTTACCATTTTGAAAAAGCTCTTTCGGAGCTCTGTCCTTGTGAGAGATCAAAGAGATCTCACAACTCCTCCTTGAGAGACAATTTGCTCCCCAAAAGGATTCTAAAATAATTTCTACGTAGTCTCTAGCTTTCTTCTGCAAAACAGTTGGTAAGTGGTATCTTCCTTATTTACAGAAGTAGGTCAAAAGAACAGATTCTTTCTGGCAGAAATACTGAGCAGCACATACTCAACAGATTGAGGTTTTTCTGTGTTCTCATGACCCTACACATTTACCCTGCATCTGTTGGTCTCTAGCAGGAACTTTTTGAAGAAGTTCAATAACATCGTCTTCATTCAGTGCCAGAAGATTAGTGAGATGATGAAGAGAGTATACTGCAGTGTGGCAATCTAGACTGTGCAAGTGTTGCAAAAGAACCTTCCTTGGGATAGCAATACTGCAAGAGAGAACAAACAAAGAGGTGGCACAAACAGATTTAGGTCACTCAGCCACGTTTAAAGATGTATTTCCCACTCTAATTTTGATTCAATCAAACTACTACAGTTGAAAAACAAATAGCACAACTAACGCCCATGAAGCAATTTCAAGAGCTTGTGATATACAGTCACTAGGAGATGATTAGCCAAGATTCACAGAAAAGAACACAATTTCTATTTGCATACATAAATTGACTAATAGGCAGATTTGGCAAGACAGTTTGGAAAAAGTCCTTCTGACTGTTTTACCTGTTTTGCTGTATGCACCATTCAAGAACTTCCACCTGAGCCCACAGCCCATCACAGAAATCTTTCAGTACTGAATCATTGCACAGATCCTAAACGGAAAGACAAATAAAAGAATCCCTTTACCACAAATCCTCTAGTCAGACAGCAGAACCAAGCCTGTGTCACACATGGGATGTTCATAAGACTCCTTTATCCAGATGGTAATTTCAAGTACAGAAAATCGCCAGTTTTGATAAAGCTGTTTAATAAAAAAAGCCAGAAAGGAAGGGCTATTCTGAAGGAGCATCAGAATCAGTCAGCCTCCACTCAACACACCTACAGACCATGGAAAGGTGGTTATATCCCTTATCAAGGTTAGCTTTTGAAATGTAAATTAATGTTTCCCAATAACAGTCCAAGACCCTAATGTCTACAACTAGTCATGTACCAGAACAGATGATACACTGGGGAGCAGACAGTTATTGTCCTTTTCCATGTGCTTTTCTACTACTGATGCCTGCCTGCTAAAATCAGATCTAAGACTACTGAATGGACCTTCAGTTTATAACCAATAGATGGTAACTCCCTTAAGGCAACACCAGCCTAGATCTGCCCCAATGATCTAGCACTGCAAGGCTTCCTGTCTCCCCACCTCTGTCACACAAGCCACTTGCCTGCCAGCAGGCATCATCTGAACTGCAACTACACCCCCAGTTAGAATCCTCTCTCTTCTTCAAAGATGAGGACTACCCCCAAACAAGGTGGATCTTTCAGTTACAGCTCCTGTCATTTATTATTGCATTTTGAGAACGCATACAGGAAGTTTCCAAGCTACCCTGTTGCAGAACTCAGTTTAGCTATCACCAGAATTAGTCACTATCCGGGGATGACTCACTGGACACAATGACACCGACCAGACATCCCCCAGCTCTTTTCAAAACTAGTCAACAACTGCCACTGTCTTTCTCCTGTGTTAAGAGCAAAGGCTGAAGACTTCATGCAAGAGAAACTTTCAGAATCCCCTGGGCAATCATACTCCCTTCAGGGTGAGGAGCAAGACAAAAAGCAAGTGTCCAATAATGTTACTTATACACAACTTATCTTAGCTTTTTAAATTCCCTTTTGAGAAAGATTAACATTCTCACTGCAAACTCCTTATTTGTTTATTGAAAGAAAATTTGCAGTTCAGATTATCACAATTTGAGGTTGTAAATTGGGGTTGGTTTTAAATCTTTTTTTGCAAGCCAGGAAAAAAAATCTAATCAGAAATGCAATGAACAACTTAAGCAAACAAATTGCATTATCTGGACTTAGGCTGGGTTACTGTGACTTGCTTTCTGCTGATTTACCTGAGTTTTGTGCAGAGTCCAGAGCAATGCTTTCGCTGACTCCAAGCTTTGACAATGAGTCCATCCTAGCAATACCAAGAGGCGGCTAAGGGGGCTGAATTCTCTCCTCAATAAACTGTTCAGGCCTGAGTAGTCTTCTCTTTTCAGTAAAGTTAATGCAGTCACCTAGAAAACAAAAGGAAGAAGTACTTATCTTTCCAAACGCAGAGACACATAATGCCTGGCAGGTTATGTAAATGAATAGCTATTTCAATATTAGCTTCACTAAAATAGGAAAGTTCTGCATCTGGAACTTTCCTAAACTTATGTTTTCCAAGCCATCAGGTTACTATTCAGTAAAACTGTCATAAGAGGAAAAAAAAATAATTTCAAATGTTTACTACAGAGCCAACTCGTACTCCCTCACTACATTGTCTTCACGTTCTTTCTATTGATTATGTCTCTCACAAGGGCATTAGGTAAGAAACTTGAATGAGCACGTTATCTAGAAGTGGAAATATGTCAAACATTAAAAACTTACACTTTAACAATGACCACCTGCCTGTATTCTATTTCTTCTATCTATGTAAATACATTCCAATAATTTAATTCATACCAGAGTATTTTTCACCAGATCTTCAAGCTCTTTAAAAAATAAATTTTACTGTGCAAACTAGTCTCACTGCCCCAAGTCTACCAGCATCAGAAAAGCAAAGCAATGACTGCAAGGTCATTGGGTAAATCAAGTGGTGTACCCCACAAAATTACAAGCAGAACACAGGATTTCTTAAATCCTGAAGATATAATCTTCAGTCTGCATACAGATGAGCTTTTCCAAAAATCTCACTGAACATTTTGAGTTCATCACACAACTGAAAGTAGGGAAGTTATCACCAGTTACCCAAGCACTATTTGAATACAAAATGCTTCTGTGCTCCACCAAGGTACGTTCAATACAGGGACTGACTTTAGGCACCACTGGGTTTCCCTCTTAACAATTTTATGGCCATACCAGAATCTGTTCCAGAAAATGCTTGCTGCTGCTCAAGCAGTAGAAATAGGCTGTCTTCCAAGAAGCAGCCTCTTTGGGATCTGAAAACAAACTCATCACAGTTCGCTCCGTATCCAGCTGCTCAGATGAACCTAAAAAACACCACAAGAAGACTACCTTCCAGTACAGAGTAGTACCTTTGAAAGAAGCATAATTTGCTGTTAATTTAAACTGAGAAACACTCAACATTTCCTCAAATACTGTTATATGTTAACAGTTAAGACTCTCAGATACTTTTACTGGACAAGAAAGCCAAACAGAGAAATTTGCTAGAAAATAAACAGGTCAGATAGGAAACCAGGAAACTGCCTGGACAGTTGTTAACATAACAAGAACCTGTTCAGCACACAGGTTGCTTGCATTAGCTGGGGTCACACTGTCTTTTTTTCTCCAGTCATACACATCTTATCTGTATGTTGCATGAATTCTCACTTGCGCTCTGAGACACTGGGCTGCTTTGCAGGGCCTTAGCAAAGACCCGTCCACCACAGGAACTTCTCAGATCCTATGTCAATTCCTTGCTTTAAGTCATCTTAGCATCATCTTTTACAAGACTCCATGGTTGTTAAGGCACTTTAGCAAGAACACTGCCCGACTCCTTGACAACTTGCTTATTCAATGCCTCAATGGTGTTGTTAAACGAGAAAAAAAAAAGAAAAAAAAAATGGAACAAACCTTTTCGTATTGATTTTGACACCAGAAATTTTTCTCTTATTCTTTCTATGAGAACACTGCTATACAGGCTTAACAGGCCATGGCTCTGTTTCCTCAGCATACAGCTTAGTAGCTTCTCCTCCTTCAGTGGGCTTCCCTCAGCCCAGCATATATCCAAGAGCTCCCTGAATAGGTGCCGTACTTCATCTGCCTGATGCTCCACCTCAAAAGTCACTATACTAAGAGCAGCATAAATGGTATCTACTAGTTCTCTTTGATCTAGTTCTGCTGAAGTCTCAGAACAGCACTGAAGCCTCTGCAGAGATTTCAAGGAGTCACGAAGAAATTCAACAAAGATGTTTTGCAGAGACGAATACTGCTGGAGTGAGGAGCTGTGTGTGCCTTGTTCCTCCTGGAAGAACTCCAGCAGAGCTTTTGCCCTCTGGGGAGCCCGCAACAAAAGCTTCCGGAGAGCTGAAACAACATCCAAACTGAATTTGTGAGAACAGCCATCTCTCCTTTTACTGTCTGTGATGTGCTTGTTCTGGGTGCACTCAAATGCTTCAAACAATTCCTGGTAGGGAAATAATAAAAGAGCAAGCCTTTCAGATTCCATTAAAAATATGAAATCAATTATTAAAAATATAGGAGAAACTTGAAAGCAAGAAGATAAATCAATTTGGAAACATCATATTACCTAGAAAACCATTAATACTGGTCCACCTTGTCCAATATCCTTCCTATGGATATGCCTGAATATGTAACAAAAGACAAAGATTCCTGTAATACACAATTATACTATACAGGCCATGTGCTCATAAGCAAGTCACCTTCGTTGACAGGCAGCTCCTATGGGATGGCTGAAGCCCTACCGTATTCTGCCTCTTAGCAGTATAATGATGTGACTGTATCTTCGTAAGTCAGTAAGAGCACAATGATTAGTGTTCAGTCTTTTTTTTTAATCCTACTTTTCCATATTCATACCATCTATCTACCAACTGCATCATCCTCATCAACATTAATTTTTCAAACTTGGTTAAAACTGGCCTACAGATTCAGAAGCCATCTCACAGGTTCTTTTTTAAGCAACAGTATTTTTTCTTGCTAACAGAAGCAAACCTACAATTCCAGAACTAGGAAGGGGAAAGCAAAGAAACAAAAAATTCCCAATTAGCTCTCCCAATAAAGGTGGGAAGGTGAGGGACAACCCAGTCGAATAGCAATTAAACAGCACTTGTGGCATCTCTGGAACTATGTGAGTGCTGTCCTTGGCTGGAAGAGAGAACTCGGGGAACATGGAGAGGAGAGGTGGTTGGTGTGTGCAAAAATGAGCATATTAGCAGTAGAAGACAAGTCCGCAACACCCATTTCTTTATTTGCTGGATCAAAACATAACTCTACTTACTAACATGCCTCTGACACTAATTGTGACAAAGATATGAGGTTGCTGAATCTCCTATTTCTGTTCCAGACAATGGTGGAATCTTCCATGACCTTGCAGGTTAGATGGCAATGTACACAGACTTCATTAGTCATTAACAGACTTCAAGCAGATTTATTTTAATCAACAGTCAAGTTTACCTTGCTTGCTTTCATCCTGTAATTGCTAATTTTGGATTCTTAGAGAAATACTGAACACCTTTTCCTTATTCATATTTAAAAGCTGCAAATAGCCTCTGAATATTGTTTTCATTTTCCTCTTTAAAAAGGCAAACAAAAAAAATATTCTTTGAAGAGTTAGAACCTGTAAGACTATAAGCAACCACTGAGGACGTTCCACACAACAGATCAGGTCTAATTCTGTTGCAACCAACAACAAATTAGGACAGTTCTAAACTTAGTAACTCTCTTGATTTCCTGCTCTATACTTGCTTTTGATATTAACCCATCTTTGCATACTTCCATGTATTTCTCAAATAAATCAGTCTGCATGTATTAATTAATAATGAGAAAATGGATCCTGGACTTCAGAGCACACATCATACTGATTACCACATAACCTTAGTATTAACAATACAGCACCCAAAAACTTCTCAAAAGGGGGCAAAGGGGTGCAGAGAAGATTAAGATCTTATGAGGAAGAAAACAGACATACTTTTAAAATATGCCTGCTGACTATGGTTTATTTTGGCTCACAGCGGGTTTTAGCTACAGGTATCTATACAAGACTGTGGGAAGTACCTGCAATCAGGACTGAAGTGTGTTAGAAGGACCATGTAGAAAAGCCTGTCCCTTGCCTGCTCACAGCTTCCTCTTTAGCCAGAGAAATCACTTGTAGGCACATTGGATTAACTTCAGAAAGGGATCTGAACTACAGTCTCTTTCAGATGCTTAGAAGATTAATAACACATTAGCATCTCGGGCAGTCAAGTTAGCAGGAAGCATTAACTTGATCCCAAAACTTGATAAAGTTGGACATTCTGCTTAACTAACAAGAAGCAGCAGGGCATACTAAGTAGCTCACCTTTAGGACTTCCTCAGAGATATCTTTCTGTAGTTCTTCCAAGAACAATAAAAATTCAGTTTCTTTCTGAAGAAGAACTGGAACAGTTTTCTAAAGCAGTGTAAGAGAATGGGAAAGACGTTAGCCAATAAAACTTCTGTTTATTCTTTTATTTATTTATATTTAGGTATATAAACCTCATCTTAGCTGTTTCATTAGAGGCAGACTGAAATACCTCTCTGAAGATACCTAATTCTCAATTATAGGGGATTCCACAATTAGGTTCTGCTTCCATACCAGTGGATTCCATTTATCCATGTATTTGGAAACAGAGATGAGTCACTTTGTCATGAATTAGAACCCCATGAATTCAAGACATCTTTCCTCAGAAAGTAAAGAAAAAAAGCAAGTCTAATCAGTGACAAGGACAAATGAATTTTTAAAAAAAGTATAATCACAAATCCCAGTGTACCAATTGGGGAAAAAAAAAAAAGGAGGAAAAAATACTAGTTTCTCCTTTACTCGTGAAACATACAGCACCTGTCTGAAAACAGCAAGCACATCCATCTAAAGCTTAAAAAGAACTGTCTGACACTGGAGCTATTTCATCTTTAACGTGAGAAAGGTGTAACTCAAATGCAGAAGTTGATACACTCATGCTTTCCATTTACAGAAGTGTTCAGTGTACAAAGCCAACTTCTGTTATCTAAACAAAACAAAAATCCCAATTTTCCTCTCCAGTGTGGAGAAGATTAACAGCTGTGTCTTGGTTAAAAGCAAAAGCAATGCACCTCTCCAGCTACCTTGAGAACTTAATTCCATGAAACACGGGAGAAAGCCTATAACTTAAAATAAGCAACTAATCAGATACTTTGCATTTGGAAGTCAGAGCTATAAGTCACACTTGGAAGTCAGCTAGATGTTTCTGTACCTGTTTTCTGACAAGCCATTTTTCCAGCACAAGAAGCCAAAGCCATGCAGTTCTCCATGGGCTAGAATTCTGTCCCCATCTACAAAAGCAATAAACACATACATTGGATTATACAAGGTCATTCCTATCTCTGCGATCCAGGAAAACACCGTCATTTTGATTTTTATATAAGATAAAACCAAAGGTGACTAAATAGTTGAAAGACAAGTCAGACTCAATGAAAATACAGAGAAACCAGAATATTGGTACTACTTACACATAAACTCAACGATTTCTGCTGTGCAAATAACTGCTTTTAGATCTGCCAAATGCCAACACTACTGCCATAGTTCTTTGCTTCAAAACAATGAAATTTATTTATGGTCTAAAGTTCAGTCTGTATAGCACTCTGAGCACTTCAGCAGATTTCTTTGAAATCTGACCACTTGCCAAACACTGCTATTTCCTGTTCTGTCTAATTCTAGCCAAAAACAAAAAAGAAACTAAGTTTTAGGTCACAAGTGCAGCTTTGCATCCAAACTAAAAGTGCAGTAATTTACTAATTAAACAAAGAATACTTCTAATTTCCATCAGCTTTTCATGTGCTCCAGTACTTATACACACATTCCAAAACCTACAAAGTCAGGGAACATATTCAGTACTGTCAAATGGACTAGGAAAAGGAAAAAGTACAAGATAGTTTATTGGCCTTTAAAATGTCAGCACTTCTAACTAAAACCTCTAGATGTGAGAGCCAACCATCAAAGATAAAAAGATCAAAAATGCTTACATCTCACATGGCCATTAGCAATATTCATCTAACCACATGCACACCTTCCTCCAGACTCCTCTAATTGATGTCAGTGTAAACTGTTTCTTAGAAGCTTAGGCAAAATGTCACATAAATTTTAATGTGAAGGAGTGTGATGATTTGCCCAGAGAGGGGGAATACCAGTGTTCCCTGACATGCTAGTCATCCTTCATATGCACCTACCTGAGAGAACAAAACTAACTAGGATTGAGTAATACCAATGCCATTTCAAAATCCAGTGTAAGTTAAATAAGAAATCAATAGTCTAATTTGAAATTTTTAGAGTTTAAATTTTTAGAAATCAGAAGGTCTTTCAAAAGCTGGAAACAAGAGAACATTTTAATAACTACAGTGCTGATCTTGGTGGTTCCATTTCTAAATTCACTGAAGCTCAGTATCAAAGGAATGTAGTTTCAGGAGATTTCCTTCTTATCCTTCAGCAAAATCTCAAAATCAGTTCTGAAATGCTTCCAAATAGTTTTAAGCTTGTATCAGTCATCATGTCAACTGCATAAATGAACACAGCTCGTTACCCCAATGAGCTGGGCAGCTTGCTAAGTGCTTAGGCAGTGATGTCAATGTTCAGATAACAGCACATCTAGACACATCCAAAACACCTCAGCTCTGAAGCAAGTGCTGTTTCCCAGATTCTACCTCTGTCCCACAGTCAGCACTACACTAATTGCTCCCACTTATCTCACACTCAAGCCTACTGAACCAAAACGGTACCTTACTTACCTCACCACCACAGGACAAGCTACCAGAGCCTGAAGAATTGCTTCCACCTTCTCAGGGCCATCCCCGTGCCACTGGCTCAGCTGGGGTACACAGGCCTGCGCAAGCTCCCAGTCTCCATGCTGTACGCACTCGCAGAAAAACCCAAAGAGCCGCTCCAGAGAGGCCACTTCTTCATCTCCAAAAGAATGCATCTTCCCAGGACAAGCAGGTGACCTGGGGCAGGGTGACACACGCGAAGCAGACGCCATAAGGGCGCGCTGGGGCACCAACCCCACTTCTCTTCTGTCACACAGACAGCGCGCCCTGGGCAGGGACGGGAGGGGAGCCAAGGCCAGGCTTCAGGGGGCATCACCCCACAGGGGCAGGGGGGGTAAGGCGCCAACAAACACCACGGGCTGACAGACAACACAGCTGCCGCCCGGCCACGAACGATCACCCCGGGGGACCCCAGCCCGGCGGCCCGACAGATGCTCCCGCCGCTCCCCACCGCCCCCCCGGCCGCCCGTCCCGGCAGGAAGGAAGGGACTGTCTCTGGGGGCGGCGGCGGCCGCTCTCCCCGGGTCGGGCGATCCGCCGCGCTCCCGCCCGCGGCCTATACCCGCCTCCGCAAGGTCCGGCCCCGGCTCGGCAGCCCCCGGGGCCCATCCTGGCGCGGTCCGCGTTACCTGGCAGGGCAGGATGCGGCCACCCCGGCGGCGCTGGGCTCTACTGCACCGCCCCGGCAACACCAGCCCTCGCCGCCACCGCCATCTTGGGCACCGCCTCAGCTGACCGCGCCGCCGAGCGGGCACGCGGACAGCCGCCCGCCCATTGGCCGAGCTGGGGCAGAATGTAAATAAACCGCCATGTTTCTTTAGGGCGCCTGACGCCGCCTCGGGAACCCGGGCAGCGCAAGCCCCGCCCAACCACGCCCACCGACACGCCCTGTGCCCGCCTCTTACCGCACGACAGCTCCGTCCCGCGCTCCGGCTTCTCGTGGTTCTGATTGGCTTCCACCCGAAGCTCCGCCCCTTCGGCGCGTGGCGGGACCGCCTGGCTGCGCCTGGAGCTCATTGCCCCGGAAGCGGCGGGGGGGCTCTAGGAGGTTGTGGGAGGGGGAGGCTGTATATGTATATTATATATACACACCTAGAGAGAGAGGTATACATATAGGAGTATATACATATGTGTGTGTGTATTTACCCTTGTATATGTCTGTAACCCTATACCTGGCTATATATTATGTGTCTATGTCATAGAATCATAGAGTGGTTGGGGTTGGAAGGGACCTTAAAGATCATCTGGTTCCAACGCCCATGCCATGGGCAGGGACACCTCCCACCAGACCAGGTTACTCAAAGCCCCATACAGGCTGGTCTTGAACACCTCCAGGGATGGGGCATCCACAGCTTCTCTGGGCAGCCTGTTCCAGTGTCTCACCACCCTCACAGTAAAGAATTTCTTCCTGATATCTCATCTAAATCTGCCCTCTTCCAATTTGAAGCCATTACCCCTCATCTATCACTACACTCCCTGATAAAGAGTCCCTCCCCATCTCTCCTGTAGGCCCCATTTAAGTACTGGAAGGCTTCTATAAGGTCTCTCTGGAGCCTTCTCTTCTCCAGTCTGAACAACCCCAACTCTCTCAGCCTGTCTCCGTAGGAGAGATGCTCCAGCCCTCTGATCGCCTTCACGGCCCTCCTCATGGACAGGTCCACGTCCATGTCTTACACCGGAGGCTCCAGAGCTGGACACAGTAATCCAGGTGAGGTGTCACCAGAGCAGAGTAGAGGTGCAGAATAACCTCCCTCCACCTGCTGGCCACGCTTCTTTTGATGCAGCCCAGGATACAGTTTGCCTTCTTACTATTTTTATATATATTTACCCCTTTGAGAGAGGGCAGAAATGGTTTCAGAACAAATAAATGATGTGTTATTTATATGTATTACATACGCAAACACAGTATGTTATGCACACACATGCATGATTTTAAATACTTATATAAAAATGTGTAGGTATAGATAGAACTACAGCTACAGACATGGGCTTGCCTGGCGCTCCTGTGCAGGGTGGCGGGGGCCTGCCCACCCTTGTGGTCCCCCTGCCCTCTCACCAGCACTGGCTGCCTTATTTGTGAGGTTCCCTGGTGGGACAAGGCACAGAGGGCTGTGACTCAGCTGCTTGGCTGGGTGGTGTCCAGCCGGTGTTGGGCAGAGATAAGCCCCCCCCCTCCCCCCCAGCCTCAACATCCTCCCTTTATTCCGGGCTTTTTGTTTGGTTTTTCTCCTGACACACAAAACAAAAACTCATCCAGGGACTGCTGCGGCGGAGGCAAGTGTAAGAGGCAGAGCGGTGATGACAGACGAGAGGTGTCCCAAAGTAAGTGACCGTGTGAGTCCCCAGGGCTCCTGAATGGAAAATGTGGGAAGGGGGCAGTGTACGTTGTGCACATGCTGGGACCCACCAATAAAACGGTGTAAGATGCTGCTGCAGGAGTTTGTACCATTACCTCCTACAGCATCCTTGGTATTTTTCACCTGTACTGTCAACTCAACATTGGCAGAGAAATGGCGCGAGGGTAGTCATGCCTTCGAACTTACTTAGCCATGCTGGACGAGCTGTACATGTTGAAGCCGTGCAGTGGTTGTCGTTTGATCTATTCAGTTCTGATTCCCTGTGCCTTTAGTGACGGTGCGTACGGTGGCACAGCTCTGTGCAATTTCTCGACATGCACTTTCAATTTGGGGTATTATTTTGTGTCTTGTCTCTCATGTAGGTAGGCAAAGAAGGAGCTTTAGTGGGACACAGGACCTATATGAGGATGAAATTCATTTAGCCTGGGATCTCCTATACTTATTTGCCACTAATAACTGCTTTATTCAATTTAAAGTATCTCCTTGCAGTCAGACTCCATACTTGAAGAGCTGCCCCCTCACATAAAACACCTCGGGTGGCTGGCGCTTCTCTTTTGTTATAAAGTTCAAAACATCCCTGCTGGAGTCACCTGCCCAAGGGTAAATGTGCACTACTCACAACCAGCAGCAGTGCTGTCATTTTTGAAGGTACATTTTAATTCATTTCTTCCAGTATTGGCCTTGTTAAGAAGTAAAGGTGGCTGAATGTAAATATCAAGGTAGGAAAATAAATTGTTTAAGGTCATCTTAGCAGAAGATATAACTAGTACATTTAAATTAGGAGATAGAGTATATGCAAAACATTTTTCATCTTAAATTTGCGTTTCCGTTAAGCAAACTGGCATTTGATAATTTAAAAATCTAACATTGGTTATATTTTCCAAAATGTAAAGATACATATGAAATACCCATAGCAACTTACTCTTGAATGGAAGCCTATTTGCTGTGGGCAGAAGTCTGTGGGTTTCCATGCTGATGTAGTGTTTCTCATAGTCAAAATACATATATAGTGCAGGTCTTCTAGCAAAAAACGTCTGAATTTTTACCTTGGAACACTGGAACGATAAAATGCTTTTTATCTAAAAACAGGGTCTGCTGTGCATCGCCTTGGAATATTATCAGTGTTACGCAAATTGCTAGCAACGCTCAGTGTTTTATAGCAGCTTCTTTCTAGGTGACTCTGGGTGGGGAGTGATTACGTGCTGCGGTGTAGTACTCCAGCATTTGCATTTTGAAACCATTTCTGAAACTGAAGTCTCAAAACGTTCCCATCACTTGTTTCCAAGCTCTCTATTTTTCCACGTCAGCCATCGCCTGTATTATCTTCTCTACTGACGGTCGAAGCTGTTAGAAGAATTATTTGGAGCAGGTAGATGTAGCTCTGATCTTTGGTTGGAGTTTGTAACTGCAGGTCTGTGTGAGTAGATCCATGAGGGGTGCCATCTTCTGGCTTTGAAAAAGCGATGGGGAGCGGTGCGACTGGGCTCGGCTGTGAGGACATGGTTGCATTTCTGCCAAAATGCAGCGGCGGGGCAGCCTCTGTGCTCGCTTTGGGGTCTTGTGGCCGAGGAGAGGGGCTGCCTGGCCCGGTGTAAAGCCCGCTGGTGTCATTAGCCTACCGAAATCTGTGACAGAATTCGAGCTGTCAGAGTAAGTTCACACAGAGCCTGTGCTCTGCACCAGGCTGCCCCAAAGCTTTTGATCTGCTGCAACCAGATGTATCGTCTCGTTGGACCATAGTGGCCCTCACCAGCTCATCCCGGCTGTGTCGCCGATCCGGGTCCTGTCACCCATGAGAGACATGGGTCACCACAGCACCTCCCCATCCTCCTCTGGTCTTGGGGAGCGGCGTCACCCACCTAAGGGCAGTGGTGGCTGTTCCCGGGGCCACCTGAGGCATGCCATCAGGGTCATCAGTCACACATATCGGTCAGGTAGAGCACCGTCAGCCGCCATAGATCTTATGGACAGCGGTTTTGGTCAGAAACCGCCCGCAGTCCTCTCAGGAGCCGGCAGTCCTGTCAAGCAGCCAACACCTCCTTACCAGCTACGGTGGCCCTCTTGCTCACCTTAGATACCAGAACTGACAGAATTTATACCAAAAACGCGAGAAGTATTTCAGGCTGGAATATTTTTAAGCTCTTTTGTACATGTAAAAATAAAATCAAGCTACATGAGGTGGCCAGTGCAGCTGCTAAAGCTGGTTTACCCACGATGTGACCTACCACAGCATGTTTTTACTGTCCTCTGCAGGTGGAGCAGTATGTTGGTGAAATTAAAGGTGGCCTGAGACCAGCCATGAAACTCACGGTCATAGGAGTGGTACACTCCAACCCCAAGAGGTAGGTGAAGGGGCTGGTGGGGGCTTCACCCCTGCCATATGTACTGCTACCTAAATTCAAATGATTTCTTGAGGGTCTGTGCTCTTTGTGAGGAAGAAAGTCATGCAGATTCATAATTTATAGCTACCTATAAATAAAAGTTACCTATAGCATCACTATATAGGCACAGGTATACTATATAGTTACTATATAGGTAACTTTCCAGCTCTTACATTGAAATTGAAAGGGTGAGAGATAATTAGCTGTTTGGGCCCCTCTGACTGCCGTGCCAGCATTTTCTACTCCTTGCCCTTATCTAATGTGAACCAGAGGGGGCACACAAGGGGCATTTCTCCTCCAGGAAGAGGTGCAATTTTGAACCCGCATCTTGGTTGTCTGCTGGGGGCTGGAACCAACACAACTTGAAAACCAGTGGCTTTGGCACAGGAGGTGCAGGCTCATTGCTGTGTTTAGTCTGGATGACAGCAAGTGTCCTGTCATTACACCTTTTTTTTTGCATGTACAGTGATCAACTCTAGTGCAGTCAACACTGGTGAAGAGTTTTCCATAACCTCTTTTAGGATACAAATTGGAATTGGCTCACCCACAAGTGTGTTTGATACCAGTCACAGGAGGGGGAAAGAAACATCAGAAGTCACTAGCATCCTAATGGAAATCAGAGGAGAAACAAAGACTCTATTCTCATCCCTTTCTGCAGCTTTTAAGCCTATGCACAGTCCCTGTAGGAAGCCTGTATTTTAGTGTGACAAGAAATCAATAGCTATCTCTAGTGCTTATAAGTATCTGACATGCTCGCCAAGTCCTTTTACATTTCTGGAAGTCCCAGTCATTTAATTGTCTTTTCAGCTTTTCAGTGACTCTGCTCTGTGATCCAGTGGATGCGAGCAAAGATGTTGGGCTGTTATTTACTGTTAACTTTAGTGACAAATCCATCACCCGAAATGCACGAATTGCTGGAAAATGGGGAAGAGAAGAGAAGACTATTCCCTACTTCCCATTTACGGCAGGCGACACATTTAAGGTATTTTTGGGGGTACTATGATTAGGGTGGAAAAAAGGTGGGAAGAAAGGCTGAAGGCTATGTATATGACCAAAAATAGCTAAGTATGGAAATGGACAGGTTAACTAGTCTTGTATGGTACAGAGAGCAACAGTTCAAGCCCTGATGGGAGAGATCCTTTCCTTTCTCTAGTCTCAGTGACAGAACTGACTATAAGGATCTTTACAGTACCATCTCAGCAGAGAGTAGGTCATTTAGTAGGGGCATTTCAGAAGAACAGGTAGACTTTGTACTTCACTGTCCCCATCACATGGGGTTCTAAATCCATGCTGGTGAAATGCAGCTCTGCCGCTTGTCTCTAACACCATCCCCTGTCTTTTTCCATTGCAGATGGAGCTCTTATGTGAACACCAGCAAATACGAGTCTTGCTTGATGGGCGGCAGCTCTGTGACTTCACTCACCGCATTCAGCCCCTGAACTTGGTGAAAGCTTTGCAGATCACCGGCGACATCAAGCTTACCAAAGTGGCTTGAAAAAAAGGAGACCACAATATCACCAGAAGACAAAGGCAAATGTACTTTCTCCTATCTGAGAAATGCTTTATCTTTCTTCCCTGGCTGATTCTGGATAGTGGGAACTGTATCTTTCTCATTTGTTGATGTGTTTGAAACGCACACTTTTTTTTTTTCATATGCACCCAACAATTGCAGAACTATGGCTGGTCCAGGTAAATCAGAGGGCCTTTGCTGAGATATTCTCTTGGCCTCCCAAACTGCAAGATTTATGATGTTATGAAGTATCTCACATCCTCGTGGTCCCCTAACCCCCCAGGCATGCCAGCTTGCAGAGCTAAGTCCTCTGCGATGGGGTGGCTGTTACCCTTGTGATGAGAACTGGGCAGCATGCAGGTGGTGGGACTCAGAAAAGATAAGCAGAAGATTCCCTTATAGGTGAATCAGGGAGTCTGGTGGGCCCCAGCAAGGCTTACGTTATCAGGAGGGAATTGCTTTTCCTGGAAGCTCTGCTCAGTCAGCACAAAGCCATTTGTGCTTCCCACCACAGAACAGTAAGTGCCTTACCACCATCCCTGTCTCTTGCAGGTAGCATTCTCATGAATTGAAAGGTTTCAACAGCTGTGGATTTCACAGTCTTCTCTGGACCAGCCCTAGGAAATGGTATCTGTAACTGAAGCTGCATTGCCCATTCTTGTATCTAATTAAAACTGCGTCTTTGCTGGCAAACTTTTTTACCAGCTCTGTTAAATATTTCAATGCATGGGAGTGCTGTGCTGTTATTTCACTGCTGTAGATTTAGAAAAAAGTCCTAAATACATGGCTATTCTAATACATATATAAGCATATATCATAGCTGCTGCCTTTGGCTCTGTTATGATTGGTTGGTTATAACACGGGATGAAGAAGAAAGTCTCTAGATGAAGAGACTTTTTTTCAGTGCATAACTCAGAGAACAAAAAGTCTGCAAAGAGGTTGTTCTGTGGATAGAGAGCCATCAAATTCTCCTAGGACTTCAAGGAAGATATATAGCATGCTGTCTTCAGAGGGCTTTTGGAGGCTCTGCAAAGTCTGGCTGTCAGATACAGGTACTCAGATAACACAAGGAATTCTGTGAAAATAGTGTGTCAGCAGGTTGGTTGGGTGTTTTAATAATCTCATACATTCCATTCTACCTTCTGGTGTTGTGAAGAATGTCTCAGTTTCTATATAAATCTAAATTTTCAGTGTATGAAACCATTTTCATATACTTAAACTGCCCTCAGAAAAATTGTGTCTAAAGATCACAGGAGATTCTAAGGCACAAATTTTTTATATTTAATGATATCAAAGTCAAATGTACTAGACAAATAATGGAAAATTTAATGGCTTAAAATAGAAAAAGTAATAGTCAGAACTGCTTTTAGAGTTCTCAGTCCCAATGGTGCTCCACAGAAATGGGCTTATGGTGGTGATCAGGAGGAAAAGTCTTGCTTTTATGGCTGAGTGATTTCTTCCAATATATTCAGCACAAGCGATTGTCTGGAATAGCTGCCACTGGTCTGATTTGATACTTGGGATCCTGTACTGCTTTGGGCCATTACCAGCAGCACAAGAATAATCTATATACTGGAGAATCCTCCTCTCCAGATCCTTTGGTCTTTTCTAGTCTAAGAAAGAACCAAATGGTAGAGCAGATGGATGGACAGACAGACCCTCTGGTTTGTTTTGCAATAGTGATTATCCTGGCAGCTGGATTATGGCTTAGCACAAGACACTTGTGGTAAGCCATTCCACACCAAGAAAGGCAGCCTCGACACCAGGACCTTTCATGACCGTGATTCAGTCAGTCTTAACTAATTAAGTTTATGAGCCCCTTTATAAAGGGGAAAGGAGCAAGACATTTCTGGTTTAGGACAAAGCACAACCTGGATCTGTCAGATATAGATTGAATACTTGTACAAAAGAATTATTTTCTTCCATATTCTTGGAATATTATATCTCATTGTTTCCTTGTAAAGTCCTGTTTATCTGTATCCACGTGTTGTCTTTTGTCTCTTGGTTAGATGGTGAGTTCTTGGTGGGGAATTATTCTGAATCTACATGACTCCTAGGCACCTAGGATCTGCCAGGAATTACTAGGTGCTATGGCGATACAAATAACAAGAATAGACTATCTAAGGGAAAAACAACACTCCCAGACAATGAGAGCAGGAAACTTGGTCACAAATGTGACTTGTCATTTGTCATGGAGTTCACCTTACTCATGTCAATGGTTTGATTGCCTCAATCCACTGTGTTCGCTCTGCCTTGGAGCTGGCCTGGATATAATAATGAATGTCGTTTTTGGTGATGATTTTGAAGAGGTTGCCCTGCACATTGCCTTTCACTCCTGCAGAGGAAAAAAAAAAAAAAAATCACAGATCAGGAAGGTGCACAGAGAAATGCTTTGTGGCAGATATGAAGCTTCGCAGGGAAGAATTTTAATTTAGTGAATTAGGGTATCAGGCCTTTCCATTTCATTATGGATAAGACATCTAAAGCTTTTTGATTTCCCTTCTGCAAAATATAGTACAGACACCCCTCACATAGCCTATATGAACTTACTGTACAGTATGCTTCATATACAAAATAGCCACTGTTTAGATGAAGAATCTCACTTGAATTACACAATGGAGGGATGAACTCCCTACCAGTTTGTGCAGTAGATTAGGTTTGCTCCTGGCCATCTTCAAGTTCCTCTTATCAAGGAGCTCTGTTGTTCATCATGGCCTCCCAGCCTGGACTGTATCTTTTTAAAATCCTCTATTTTTTCTTTAGAAAGATGCTCCCTATTCGAGATCCACACATTGTGCTTACTGTCATAAAATAAATTGCTTTAACAGCAGAAACACTTATCTGTGAGGCCGAGGTTCTAAACAAATGCCTAAGCCAAGCATTTTCACTAGCAGAGACATTTTTTTATATTGCTGTCTTTATGCTTCCCCTGCATTTGGGTTCTATCAGATGAAAAAGGAAGACATAATAGCATAAGCAGAAAGGACACACAGGAAAGGGATGGCACCAGGGGATGCCTCAAAGCTTAGAGTTAAACAACATCCAAAAAAGAAAGTGTTTCCTCTTTGTTACCTCTGGAATATTAATCAGTGTCTTAGGGCTGTCTCAGAAGTCATTTGACTGAGAAAAGCCCATAAAAAGGGGAACACCCAAGATATGTGGAAATAACGCTTAAAAAAAAAATCCCCTCTGGTATGGACAACCCATCAGTATGGGGATTTTTTTTTCTGATATGCCTCTTCCGTTGCTTGCAAGGGGAGAGGAAAGGCCAGCGCACTCTGCATACAGACAGCCATACACACAAACCCACACCCAGAGACTGTATTGCTATGGCATAAATAATCTATGTAAGAAAGTTTAGAGGCTCATGCTTACCTGCTGGGACTCCGTTGTCCTCTAGAGCCGAGACAAGACAGCCACGAAGAGAAAATCCACCTACTGGTTTGTTTTCTTCCTGCAAAGAAAAAGGAAATTAGGCTTATCTGGAAAAATACCATCATTAGAATAATTTCCCAGAGCACATCAATTATTTTTATGAAGGTGGAGCTGAAATGCCAGTCTTTCCAGATATAAAACATCCATGTCACAAGATAAGTCAATTTGGACATGTAATTAAATGCATTACTATGTTGTTTCAGTCTCAGATGTTTCTCTGAGGTAGCTGGGAATGCTGGAGATCAATTAAAAGCAGAAGGGTAGGCTAACAATCATATTTCAAACTTACATATAGTCTTATCAGTAACAACCCATATTAAAAAAAAAAAAAAAAAGGTATGTCTGCAAGTTTTTAGCTTCCTGCTTTTTGCTGAAACAATGTGAGAAAAACGTGACTGTTTTCACTAGTAGGCTGGCTGTCTTCCCTGATCTTCAAGTTCTGCAGTTTGAGTTTATAGCATTATGAGGGCTAATTGCAGTGCAGAAAAACCCCACAAAGAAACACGCAAAAAAAAGTGAGTGAGCTTCATAAGCTCTTTTCACTGTTATGTTGTTTGTGTTTTCTTTAAATGTCACGTAAAGCATTTCTATACATGTGCTTTTAGCAACCTGTTGGGCTTTGTGGTACCCTATGCATCCGGAGCTGATGGATCCACATGCCTTCTGGGTTGCTCACATTGATTATTATTATCCACAAAAACAAATCCTACTATTCCCTGAGCAAGTTTAAAACTGAGTAGCAGAAATTAATGTAAATACTTCAGCATTAAGGAGACCCTAATCAATATTGGAATAAGAACGTAAAAAATCCCAGTAGCAGCATGACCCTCAAGTGGTGGGATGTCAGCCTAGAAAGATCACAGCCCAGGACAAATCCCTGCAGGAGCATGGTCCCAGACTGTGTGGGTTCAGCAAAAGACCAATCGCAAGAAGACCGCTGCCCCTCGGCTAAGGAAAAGGAATCTCACCAAGGGAAAAGACAGGAGGGAAGATACAGAGATAGAAAATCCTACAAGAACAACCTCCCAGGGTAAGGCCATAGAGGTCCTATTCCCAGGAAATGGATAGAGAAATACGGAAGGAGATTTGGGTGAGGGAAACGTTTACAGCGTAATCGTATTTTCATTATAATGTTTAGGTTTGTGAGAGGATTTCTGGGGGCAGTAACTCCCCACTCACATACCTTAGTGGGGTCATAGTAGTGCAAAAAAGCAGGCTCAGCTCTCAAAACAAATTTCCTCACCTTCCAGTTTTTCCTTTTGTGCCCCTGCAAGCCAAAAGAATTAAAGTTACCGCCAGTAAATACTTTCTGCAATGGCCATTTTCCCCCAGGGTGTAGGGGAGACCCAAATAGGTACTGAAAAAAGAGGTTTTGAAGCTAACAGAGAAAAATATTTTTTGATATTTCAGTAATTCCCAGGATTTTCTGCTTAACATCCCTCTTCATACATTGATAATCCCTTAGTCTCTCCCTTCCTTGTGCTGAGAAACAAGAAAACAGGTCTCACCACCACTAGAGCATCCATGCGTACATGAGTGACCATCCACAGGTTAATGTCCACTTCATGCAAATGTCAATCTACTCAGCTTGAAATTTGTCTGTGGCCAGCAGGACATTGTAGCTGCTCACACAGCCAAGGTGGGACTGGTTAGACCAGAGGAACTGCGGATCTGCTTGAAGTGAACATAATGCCTCTGCTGGGATTTGGAGTTTGTGTGGGACTCTTGCTTTTCATACTGTTCTGTACCTTTCAGTTTACTCTCAGTATATGGACTCAGTATTGGACTAGATGACCTTAAAGGTCTCTTCCAACCTAGACAATTCTATGATTCTATATAAAGAATATCCACCGAATCCTGCCTGAGCAGCAAGTTCCACGGCTCACCTCTTTATAACTACATACTCTTCACCATATGATCTCTGACAGTAGTGCTGACAGGCAAGTTATCTCTGCCGGCCACAACTCCCCAGCCCTGCTTGTATAAATCACATTTATTTTCTAGGAAGTCCTAAGAGCTGTCATTTTTCTTGTTTATCAGAGAAGGTTGAAAAACTGTATTTACCTGCTTCACTAAGAATCCTTGCTTCACAATTGTGCCACTTAATTCAGCAATGTTAAACTGTAGCTCTTCCCTGGAACTGATATTTTTTTTACTGCTCTCAGCCTGCAAATAGGGAAAAGATTGTTACATTTTTTAATTTAGAAACCTTTTTGAAGTACATTTTATTTTCCTTGAGCTGTTTTTAGCTCGTATTCCCCGAGTAAATTCTACTCTGTAGCCGTGCCGCTAAGCTTTGTAGGTCTGAGATTTCCAAGCAACAAATTAGAGCTGTAAAACCTACACACGCACCGTGGCCTTGAGTTTTAGCATAACTACAGCCCGGCCTCCCTGAAATGCAGACACAGCACTGTGCTCGAGGGACACGCCTCTTTTAATGCCTAATCATGTAATTTGTAGATCCCTCCATGTCCATGCAGCTATTTGTCCCCAGCAAAAGTGCAAGCGTTAGCACTTCTAAGAGCCTAGAGCTGCTCCTTCTGTATTTACTGTATATTTTGCTTTTGGTTGCCCGTGGTGCGTGTCCCCTTCACCACTGGCCCAAATCAAGCGTGTGACGAGGGGCAGAGGAGGTGCCCCTCTCGGCAGCTGTGTCACTTACAAACATGTACAGGGCGGTGGAGTCATCAAGGAACTGCTCAGAGAGGTCGCTGAGACGCGTGGCCTCGGTGCTGCGGGCTCCCACAGGCTTGATGAAGTTCTCCTCCATCAGCATGGACGCCAAGGTGACGGCCTCAAATCGTGACACAGCAAAGCTATTGGAGATGAGCCAGTCCACCAGGGCAGAACCTGCAGAAGGAAAGGCAGCCGTCATACCAAGGCAACGTGCTCTTCCAAAGCGAGACAGATGGTCTCTTGCCACAAAGGCCCTCATTTGCTGAAATATTTTGGCACCATCACAAAGACTGTCAATGAATTGCAAGGTTGACCAAAACTGGGGGTCCTACATATGCGTCCATGTATCCAAAGAGCAAGAGAAAGGTGTCGGAGAACTTGGCCGCACCAGTACTTTCCACTGGGCCACAACTGATCCCACCATGAAGGCAGTACAGTAGCTCCCTTGTCACTGCAGTGTGGCATGTCAGATGCGAGGAAGCTCTTTGCCTGCAGCAGGAGTACCTGTGAAGGTCTCTTTGTATCTGTTGCCTTGCTCCAAGTTGCGGGTCAGCTTAATTCCGGTACTGCTGTCACACATTTTCTCCACTATGTGGCTGTAAAAGAGAACACAGGACAACATTATTAGAATAGAAGGACAGGCAGAAACCTTCACATACTTCCATCAGTGCCTGGGATATCCTAATCATTACCAACATAAAAATGGGAAACAGCCTAGATACTCCCCTATAAGCTTCATCCGAAGTACGGTGTAGGAAAACTTTATTCTCCAAATAGCTGCACTAAACAAGATGCCTCAAAAGTACTTTTCCATTTAAAGCACTTCTAACTGAGCTATTATCAGCCTCTATTTACCTTCTCTACAAATTAATCTAATCTTTCTGTTTCTCAATCAGTTATCTGTTTCCTCTTGTTTAACGTGATGCATCCTAAAAATCCTAGCCTGGATTCTGGCTGTCAGCTTAGAAAGCTCATCAACACAGCATGAACAATGTCATTGCTCAGTCTTTCCCTGACATTACATCTTCTGAGGTAATGCATCTCCCCAGTTAGAACCTCTGCAGCTGGTTAAGAAGGTCTTCAGGTCAGCAGTGAGGTGCTGTTGAAGAAACCACATAAGCTCCCCCTGCTCCAAAAAATGTTGGTCAGGAAAAAGTGCATTCCCGTGCCTTGGCAAAAGCGTGTGCAAACCCGGGGCAGAGCAGCCAGTTTAGAGACTCCTGGCCCCATGGGAGCAGATCGGTGCAGAGGGGAGCTTCCCTTGACCCCTCCCGTCCATCAGCAATAGCAGGAGAAACCATATACACTTACTGGAGACTGATACTCCCTCGTAGTTTGAAGGAGTTCTTAATTTTGTGAAGCTCTTCTACCTGTACTGGGTGACCAGCGTGAATAGCTCCAGTGATGTCCAAAGCCCAAGAGTCTCGCTCCTCCCTGGAGCAACATTCAAGGAAATAGTCTGTGTTGGTTTTTGTCTTAAGTTTGATGAGTAGCTGTGAAGAAAGAAGTGCAAAGCAATAAGATCATTTAGCTATTGTCCTTTACTTGTGCTTCTTTGGTCCAAGTGACACAAATAAGTCTGATATGGCATCCCACCTGAGCAGGACAGAACAATTCTCAGCCAGAAGGATGGTGGGCACAACTCTGGGTTTTTTCGCTTCCCCCCTGCCCCGAATCCCAGGGTTTTCAGTGCCAAGCATGGAGCTCATGGTACCTAGAGGAGACCACTCAGATACTGGATTACATTGGAGTGTGCTGCTGACTGTGGAGCTTTCCACATCCGGATATCTAATTTCAACAACTACAAGCTCTCCCTGGGCTTGCTCTGCCATGAGAAGTACTGAAATAGTCAGCAGTTGACAGTCGTTTCCCTTCTGGCCCCACTCAGAGGAAGCCTGCATCACTGCTACCTGCGGCTGAGCGGAGAAGCGCCGGAGGCACTTTCCCTTCCAGAGCCCTCTTGCTGGAAACTTTCCACAGCAGCAAAGTCCCAAAGGGCATCTGTCCTGGCTGCCTGGGAGCATCCTGTGGATACAGCCAGAGTTTAAGGCAACTGCAATAGATGATATTTCCCTTTTTTCCCATCCTTCTCAAATTTTAGTGAGCTGTCCCTGTCCTTGCTCCACACACTGTTGGGCTGATGCATTTGCATTTATTCTTTCCATTGTGCGTGTGAGGGGGTAGGTTTTTCTGGGTTTTTTTTGTTAATGGCTGTGACTCAGATTTGGGCACAGGGAACAGCAAAGACACAATGAGGGAGATCATTGCTTGTCCTGGTTACATTGCTAACGGCAGCTTGCTTTTGGCTGGGCCTAATTCTGGAAACACCCCAGTGATATGGTTCCAGTAATCAAAGAAGTCAGGAGAAGAGGAAAAGACCAGGGAAAAGTTAGAAAGTGAGTGTCATTGAGAAGGGACACATTTTTCCAGTCGTACCGGTCTGTTCTCATATTCCAGGCATGGACAAGTAATGGTGCAGCCATCCAGAATGATCCTGCCCTTTGGATAAGGCTCCTTCTTGCCTCCTTCAATTTTGTAATACAGCAGCTTATCCTGAAGCAGAACAAACCATCTCACTTTCCAGTTACGAACAACATGTCCCTAGAGGGGAGGAAATCCACATTGCTTGCATTAAAGTCAGCTTCGAGAAATGACAATGCTTTCTTTTTTTTTCTGTTTTTTTTTTTTTTTTGAGGCGAAAATACCATAAGCAGGAAACTGCATGACAAGAAAGACAAGAATTCATCATGAGTCCTGTTCTCCCCAAAATACAAAATAGCACAGCTCCATCACTGTAAAATCATGGAAGAATAGAAAGGTGCTTTGCTCTTTCTCCAGCAAGGACGACAACTTTGCTGGCAAGAATTGTTTCTTGCAAAAGCTCACACGAATTATCCGAGAGCTGTCATTTAGATGCCTATGTGCTCGCTGACAGCACCAGGCAGGAACAGGGCTACACCCAAAATGTGTGAGACTCTTGGAGACAAACTCCTCCTCTCCGGTGACCCTGGGTGGTATTTTATGTGTTTCATTCTTTGTCATTTTGATGTGACTGTAGGTGCCCAGTGGCTCTGAGAGCGCTTTGCTGGGTGACTTGGCTTTTCCTTACATCCCCTCTTATTGCTAAAGGGTGGTTTATTTCTATCCTACCCGCCTCCAGTCTCCCGAGCTGAAACATTCCCTGTGCTACTGCTACCTGTAAAGGAAATACAGTCTCTAATGGCAAAAGACTGAGCGAAGGCTGCTGTTGAATGCCTCCTGGGTTAGACCAGAATACAGACAAAACCTCTTCTTCCCCCTCTGTAAACAGCCGCCGGCTGTCTTTAGCGCGGCTGTTGGAGAACAGACGGAGGGAGGGCTGGCTCTGACAGGCTCAGTCCTGTCTGACGGTGTCAGGTCCAGCTTTGCGGTGCGGGGAGCTGACTTGCATTTCTACAGGCGATGGAGCGTTACAGCCGGCAGGCGAAGCACTGGATAGAGGAAGCTCTGACACCTGGGAGAGGGTGGGCACAGCTAGAAGAAAGGAACATGCAAGGTCCAGTTGTGGCAGGAATCAAAGCTCGTTAATTCTTTATGAGTAAAGGGGAAAACCAGCAATTTCCAAGAAAAGGTGAACTAAAGTCTCCAAAATCCAGGGCATGTTAGATCTAATGTCTTCTAGTCTATACTGAAGACAATTTCTCTAACTTGGGTTTATTTTCTCATTCCCTTAGCCTTCTTCAGGGTTTTTTTTCACCTATTGTAAAGTCCCCTGGGCATTTTTCCTGAGAGTACATTCTTTGCTATGGCTCTTTTCTTTCCTTCTTGGAGATTTCCCCTTTTTCAGCAGATGACCTTACCTTTTTTATTTATCTTTACCTGACTTCCACACATTTACTTTACATTTATAATACAATACATAATTCAGTCATTTATAATGCATTTAGATTATTGTCCTTGTTTCTGCTATCTTTTTCTTAAGAAATCTCTCTTTTCTTTACCTGATCCCACCCTTCCTAATTTTTTCCTCTGGATCCCTTGTTCCCTTCTCCCTCAGTTTCTTTCAGTCTTCTTCTTTGTAGCCTCCTTCCTGTCAGAGTGTGTATCTCAGTGATGTTGTACAGACCCTTACAGCTCAGTGTGCTGACGATACCCTGTGCCTCTCTCACAACGGCAGCCCAGGGAGGAGAGCAGGAGCTGGGAGTGCTCTGCCCTCGCTGCAGAAAGGAGGATGGGGAATAGCTTTGGCTGCGCGGCCCTTCTCTGCCTAGAGCACGGCTTCACGTGGTCGGCAGCCCTGCCAGGAAGAGCTCCTGTCCAGGATTGCCTTCATGTTAGCACCAGAAGCACTGCCACGTACTGGCACTTTCCACTGACTGTGGAAAAGCATTTCCCAAGGTGTGGCATAGCTTTGAACGAACCTTTGAATCCCGTTTTTGGTGTGCAGTCAAGCACCTATTCGTCACCAAGCCACGGTCTTGGTACTAAAGGCAGCAGCTTATGCCCTTTGGTAAGTTGCCCTCGTGTCCCAGCTATGACTGACTTGGTCCTATAGGGAGAAGTGTTGGAAAAGCTGAAATCTGTGACACCATCGTCCAGCTCTTTTCTCCATATTTTGGCTAAAATTTTTTTATAGTGCAGCTTGAGGGGCGTGGAAGAAAGAAGCTATTTCAAACAAATTTCTATGTTTGTATTGCACTGATCCCCTTCAAAAACTATAGCTATTCCCCATCCTTTCGTATGAAATGGGAAACCCAGCTCAGCTGGGTCACTAAAGAAGGCACAAACTATCTTAAGAGACTGTCAAAACATCTTCCCTCTCTCCATCCTCCTACAGCCGCTTCCACTGCTGCCACGTAGCTGTTTGCCAGGTACTTTTTTTTTTATGCAGAGGCGTGTCCTAAGTGCAGACATACTGGCTTTCTGATACCTAACTGAACGAGCCCAGTAGCTAGTTCCCACTAGCTAGTGCCCACTTTCCTCTGGGCAAGCTCCAGTACAGGGGGATTCAAGGGAGGGTAGTGCAGAGCTGCAGCTTATGCAGCTCCCCCGGCCCGCGTCTGCACAGACTCGGCAGAGCTCCTGTCCCAGGAGCAGGCAGGAGCCCCTCAAATCCAGCGCCCAGCGAGCTGCCTTGCCACAAACCCTGGCTCGACCCAGTTCCCGCTCAGGGGTTGCTTCCACCTTTGAGCAGAACCCCACGACGGGGAACCAGAACTTACCCGTTTGACGAGGAAGCCCTCCTTCAGCACTCCAGCTGCTTCCTGCATGGTGGCCAGCAGGGAAAAAAGCCAAGACCCCAATGAGAAGTGCCCAAGCTTTGGCAGTGTGTCCCTCTGCACACAATTTGTTTAAGAAAGCTCATTTTTCTTTGCTACTCTCCTCCTCCAAAGTGACGCACACTCCCTCCTATGTTTTTTTTTTTCTGTCTCCCTACCTATGAGACATTAGTTAAACATTGAGCTGGCTCTGATACATTACCTGCCCTCCGGGAAGAAAAACAAAGGGAAACCTAAAAAGGATCTCAAAAGAATTTCACAGAATTTAGTACAGCAAAAAACCACCGCTGAGTGAGTTGGCCAATGTAAGCAGCCACATGATAGCAAGTCAGGTATTGCATGGGAGGGAGAAGCAGAATTATAAAACTTCAGACTAATCAACTCAACTACTTAAAATTTCTCATCTAATAAACACATCTCGTTGGAGTTCTACAGATCAGAACACCTTAAGTGTAACATAGAGAATATTATGATTACAAGGAGACCTTTACAAACCTTACTTTCTTTTGCTAGTTTATTTTACCGAAGAAAACGCAAAGCACCTAAAAGCCCACTCTACTTTCAGTGACCACTGGGCATATAAAGCAAGATTCCCAATTTAATAACCTAAACCTCTCCATTTGCATCTCTTTGGGCTTTTAGTAAAGCAGTGTGATCAATGAACACCATGCAGTGACCTCTTGCAACTCCCGAGCACCTCTGAAACGGAGTGCCCTTTTTGTGCCTGAATACGAGCTTAGATGTTGATTGCATTTTTGAAGACTTTGGCCACAATAAATCTGCTAGATTTAGCAAGTCTTATCCTCATGAAATAAACCAGTATTAGTATTTCAGACAGTGCTGCTGTTCAGAAGTAATAGTTTTTGCTGTACTGTTAGCATTCCCTGACTTGTAGCCCAATTAAAGCAACAGACCTAGGAGCTGTGATAAGAAATAAACATAGTATACCAAATAAATAAAAGCATTTGTTGCTATGTAAAAAGAGTCCAGAGTTCAGCAAGACCGCATGACACAAGCATCTCTCACTCTTTGCACACCGGATGAGATTACTGGTCACACTTTCATCCACCCAGGAAAAGGAAGAAGCAAAGTAATTTCTTTATTGTTATACTACTTTTTATGACTTCTTGCAAAGGAGAGCAAGACACGGAAAAATCCAAACCTGACAACGCAATGGAGACAACCCCGAGAACAGCCCTCCAGCGACCAGGAGAAACACGAGTGACCGAATGCTACTTAAATCAGAAAAATCGATGGCTGTATAAAGGGAAAGCACACTGGCTGAGATTTCAAAAGCAGCCGTCCAGCAGGGAAGTTACCTGTGTAGCTCCTACTGTACTCCCTTTCCCAATTTGGAAAAGGCAGGCAGCCACGATGCAACCAGATGCGTTAAGTCATATCCCAGTTATGTTTGCTCTTCAGTCCAACTAAAGCGAGTACAGCAAGTTTAACAGAACACCTAGAAGAGTATTTTTTGCTGTAGGTATGCAGTATTTTCAAAGATACCAATGGGATTATTATTTTTTAAAGTATTATTGTGGCCTTAAAGCAGAAATGAACTGAGTGTATTTCTTTAAATTTAAAAAATAATCTCAGTCTGTGTATATACATAAGAGTTGTACTTAGCAGCAGGATCTGGGGGGAAAACCTGATGCAGCCAGCAATAAAAAGAAAATAAATTTCAGCGCACAGTGTTCTGTACATCAGAATTAAACTTGAGAAAAAAGAAGAAAATTTGAGCCTAGGTACCCAGGAGATGTAACTGCTGCACGTGTTTCCTGGACACGCGCTCTTTATATAACTGGCTCCAGGAATACAGTGTTCCACCGTTCGGTATTTGAGGGTTGACTTCACATTGTTCAGCTTGTTACTGCAGGCAATGTGTAACAAGGTGGGTGAGATAATTCCATGCTAGTGAGGACACGCAGAAGCTTGCAGGGGACTCTGGCTCAGACGGTGAGCTCAGAATTGCACCAGAACTAGTCCTCGCCCAAGATCTGAGCAAGCTCTTTATCTCCAGCGCACAGACCACCCACGACCCTGCAGATGGGTCTTGGCAAAACTACCATTAGCAACGAAGAATTTTATACTCGAAGTGCTGAGGAATGGTGAAGCCAACACTGCCTTAGCTGGCCATTAACAATAGGTTTTGTATCAACTACTTTTTATAATATAGAAGCTTCTCTTGCTTCAATACCTCGGATATTTGTCATACATACCCCTCCTCGCCCTGTCTCATTCTGTAGTTAATCAAAGCTAACAAACTGCCCTTATATATATATATATATATATGAGGTTGAGTAAATACAGATCTGACAGCTTTGCAGGAAAAGGGTCATATAGTGTCAAATGAGTCAGTAGATGTGGGCTGCTGTACTCACGCATGTGCTGGGAAGACAGGCTCTGGCACTGAAGGCTGCTGGCAGACAAGGACATGCTTCAAAATGCATGAATCCAGGGAGCTCCAGAAAACTCCATCGAGTCTTTTGTGGGACTCGAAACTTGCTGAAGGGCAGACTATCTGTTTCCTCAGATCCATTTTATAGTAGTGTTTTCCACATGTCAGCATATTATGTTAATAAAAAAAGCAGAGTTGAGCGCTTGACATTTTCTTCCATTCAAAGTGACCCCAAAACACTTTATATGCCACAGAGTTTGCACTGGGGCGGCCAGGAGGAGCCAGCTGCAGGCTTCAGGACCACAGGACGCTACTCAGGGTTAAAGGGAAGGGCAGGAGCAGCCGTCTCCGAGCGCAGACTGTGCCATTCCAGCTGGACAACCCAACAGATGTTGCTGGTATCTCCAGCTCAGTCCCTCAAGCACCCACAAACAGTTGATTAAGAGAACCCCCCCAAAGGACAGCCCTGGTCGCATGCTCTGCAGTGCCCATCGTGTATCACCACATGAACAGTGTCACACGGGGGATTATGTACACCGGGCTTTTTCAAAGCAGCTTCTTAAGATGCTAGGACTTTGCCCTCCGGTGTAGGACACAACATTAGGTGTTTAGTTCCTTCAGTGGATTAGGGATGAAATAAAATGAAAACAAACCACATCAAGATAAAAAATGATTAAACATTTGTAGATAGAAGTGAAAGATGACAAGTGTTCAAAAGTATGCTGACATAAGAGCATTTTAAAAATTAACTGTAGAAAGGCAGCAGTGTTTGAAAACAGTTGGTTAATTGTCTAGACTCTGGAACAAAAAACTATCAGAAATTAAATACCAAAGTGCAGATTCTGCTATGAAGAACAACATGCCAGCTCTACTCATTCTAAAAAAAGACCGAGGGCCAGAATCAATGAGCAAATGCCAAGGAATTATCACTGTATTAAAAACCAGACAAACCACACCAGTCCCCAAAAAAGCTGAGCACCCCTTCTTTCACAACCGCTATTTAATAGACACCGGGCTGTAACTGGATTGCATGCCTGACCTGAGCTGGTACCTCTGTTTATTTTTTTTTTTTCTATTAATGAGTCCTTATCAGATGCTGTGAGTAAAACTGTTTCCAAGCTGCCAGTCTTACAAAATTAATCTGGAATATGAAAGTCATGCTGAGACCCTTACAATTAATGTTTCAGGCCAAATCCTGTCCACAGCTATACCTGTATCTTTCCCTTCAGTTGACTACATGAGTGCAAGTGGAGACTTTTGGCCTTGCAATTACAATTAAGCAGGACAGTTGCTAATGAACAGCAGTAATATGCTACCTCGCTTTAACGAGTCGACTAAGATGTTGACACAAAACCCATGACCCTTATTAGAAGCACTCGGTAAGCAAATGCAGTTCTACACATACAAAATAGACCAGCTGAGACAGAAGGTATCATCTCAGCAACTTCTAAAGGTCCTTAGGTCACAGGCTACGGCAACCGATGCAGCACAGCCGAGGCCCAGCGCGGGCTTCACAGGTTCAGCACTCCCTTACACACACCTCCCTAACGGGCCTCCAAAGCGGCCACCTCGGACCTCCTCCTTCCAGCTGCTGCAACACATGAGAAATATCCACCAATTTGCATCTTGCATCTTTTATTTAAGCTTCCTCATTAAAATTTGCTCAGGCAACTGATTTTATCTGTCAGGGTAACAAGTGACTGAAATGTATTTATCTTATGCTGCTTTGTTACTGTCCTCACCATTGTGGTCTTTTTTTTTCAGGCCCTCAAAATTGGCACAGAATTGTGCACACCAGCACACTGAGGCTCCAATTAGACAAGCTCCTGTAGCTACTGAGCACATTTAGCAAACTTTTGCCTAAGTTAGTGACAGAAACGATGCTCACCTACCTAACATGCCAAAACAGCTCTTAGAGATGATGTACTTCTAACCCCTGATGGTACTCTAAGGAAAGAGCACACATGGCTCATTTTTCAGTGCTTTGCTTCGCAGCATTATTTTGGCACACAGATAACATGTGACTTTTTAAACATTTTATCCTTTTGTCTGAGTACCCACCTATTGTGTTTAATGGAAGTCAAATCACTATTTTAGTGAATGGGTAAAGTTGGAAGACCTGCAGGAAGCTAACATTATCACAGCTTCAAGCCACAACACGGCTGTCACATCCAGCTTCTGAAAGACAATTTTAGAAAATAATCATTAAAAAAAAATAAATGGTTTCTTCATTTCGTAATGACACATTCAGGTATTTTCCAATATTCTGCAAAGATGGGAAGTTACTTAACTTTTTTGGCTTTGCATTACTGTTAGAGTTGGGTACATGTGAACTGCTCTGATAATCAAGCATGGATTACAATACTATTGCCCTTTGTGAATGCCTTTTGTGGCAACACCACGTAACAATGATATTGTTTGTACTGTGGCAGTATTAAGAATTCCTAGTTAAGGCTCAAGGCCTCATTTTTCATGCATTTTTCCTCTAGCAGCACAAAACATTAAGAAAAAAAAGGAGATGGGCAATGTGGGACATGACAATTAAAAAAAATATATAAATACATTTGAAAATTTAGTAATTTGGAAAAGTTACTTAAACAAAAACAACTCCTCCCCCCCAATTCCCACAGACAAGGAAAACAGGATTTTATTATATTTTTTTATACTCCCACCATGGAAAGCACATTTGTTTCTCTTCTTCAGAGAAGATAAACAGGTTGTTTCTATAGTGAATAGCTCAGTTCAGTGTAAACCAGATTTAGGGTAGGCAGGATTGAAGGTCGTGCACCAGTAAGCTCACAAGACAGTACGGCCTGTTCTGACGTATAAATTAACTAAAGCTCCTGCTATATTAACCTATAGGAGCAAACTCCAACTATATGTAATTTTTCATTTATCAGCTATGTTTATTGGAATGGTAACAAGCTATTTTCAAAGTTTTCAAGTTCTTAGTCCCTAAATGCAGATGATAAACAAAGGAAATGCTCTTCTAAACAAGTCTGCATCAACAAACTTGTATTTTGTTCCACTTGTTCTTGGCTTGATTTAAAGCAAAGAGAAGAAAGCCCTTTCATTGTTAAAGGGGAGTCACCCACTAATCATACCCTTACAGGCTTTATATTCACACCACTCTAGGCCATCTGACAAAAGAGGGGGGGGCGAAAAAAAAAAATCTTGAGTTATATAGCCCAGAAATTTATTGAATATTTGCTCAAATACATTCTGTATAGAATTGTTCAGCTCGCTTGGTTTTAGTGCTCCCAGAAAGATCATTAACAGATGCACTGAGCTGCAATCACCAATTAGGAATTGTTATGTATGAAAATATTAAGCATGGGGCTGCCACCTCCTTCTGGCCAGATCTGTGCCTTGAATTTGACCAGGCATCTTCCCTTCAAAGAAGATTCAATTTGTGTAAGTTGTTGCATCAAATGTTATTTAAGAAGAGCCTTTCACGTATTGGTCTTTTCAAAACGGTAAAACACTTCAAGTATTTGCATTTGAAGTTTTCAATACTGGAAACATTTCGTCCAGAGTGTTTGCAATGGGGTCTTTAATTTTTCATATGGTCTGCTTCTTCTAAATATCCCAGAATATTTAATCTTCGGTTTTGGCTTCCATTTCCTCAGCATCATCATCCCCATCCACTTCAGCATTTTCCCTCTCCAGTCTTTCCAACTGCCTTGCAAGCTCAGTCTCATCTGTGTCAGTAACCACCTTAGGCTGAAAAAAAACCAAAACAGAACACATGGTAAATTGTCATTAAGAAAGACCATATATATTTGTAGGCTCTGATCCTACATATAGAACAAGAGATAAAATACATCCTGAAGTCACACAATAAACCACCAGAAAATTAGAATTTTTTGCTATTTAAGAAATGCAGATGTTTAGGGTTATTTTTGGTTTCTTAATACCTTTTTGCTAAAATTTCTCCTAGCACTACCAATCTTGCTTTACATTAAAAATGTTGCAAAGACAAAAAAAAATAAATCCCATTTTAGAATGTAATGTGTTCTTACCTCCATCTGCACATTAAAGACACCTCTCTTCTCCTCAATTTTTTCTTTAATTACAGCCATAGCTTGATTTAGAACAGACAGTCCTTCAGTTCTCTCCAGTGTTGTTGTAGTCATCACATAACGAGGAGGGGCTATCAGATTAATCTACCACATTGTAGGGATTGGGGGGGAAAAAAAGAAAAAAAGTAAACTCAGTAACAAAAACAAAGAAAGAAAAATCTGAAAACCAAAGTGAGCAACAATGTCCTGAATATACAATTCACAGAAGAAGAAACATTTTTCCACTAGAAAAGCCCTTTCTAGAAGTATAAAAATTTGGACAGAAACAGCAGACAAGAAAGTGCACAGCCTGTCCAACTTCCAACATCAACATCAGTTATTTCTGCACAGTGTGTTTATTTAGACAAATATTTTGAAGTGGAGAGAATACCTTACTTTGCAGATCAGTAAAACAGCCTATCGCATAATTTTTCAAACCATTACAAGACTGTGACAACCAGCACGTTGGGTTTTGTTGTGGCTTTTTTTTTTTTTTTTAAGATCGCTAAATAAATAAATTTTCCTTTTGTTACAAGAAACCATTTTCAAAAGAAAGCAATAGTTCCAAGTTTTTTGAGAACACTTATTCAGTAGTGCACTCAGTATTCTAAAATCGTTGGGGAGAAAAACTAGGCCTGGGTACAGTAGTCATCCTACCAACACTCAAACATATGTGGACCAAACATTCCTTTTCTTACATAAGCCCAAACCACAACACTGACAACGAAATTTGTTGCTCCCTACTTCAGACTATATAAAGGAGTGGTAGGTATGTAGTGTGCCAACACTAGACTTTAATAAAATGAACAGAATAAATACAGCTTCTGAGCTTGGGAAGCCACAGCGCAGTCACAGCACATAGCTGAAAGGAAGCGCGTTATGTACCTGCTAGAGAAGAATCAGAAAGCAAGTACATGGATTCCCAGCCTCAGCTGCGTGACTGTGACAACTGCAATGGCACGATACTGGTACCTGAGGGCATCAGAAAACATTGATTTTGACTTAATTGCTAAGACACTTACTTTAATGGGCATGTTCTCCGTGGAACAGTTCAAGCCTGCTCTCAAAGCTTCTTTCACTGCATCTATGCCTTCATAACCATAACAGGCAACCTCAATATCTAGGACAGAGGAATACAAATAATAAAACTTAAAAGTTACCAAAAGGTGCAATCTTTAAAGCTTTTTAACTTCAGTTTTAATAAAACTTTTTAGCATCTGATATTTATCCACAACGAGCACCTCAATAGCTCCCAAAGCTGAGGGAGGTATTTCACTTTCTTGACTTGTAAATTGAGGTAAAAGTCTTCATAAATTCTTTGGATGTACAACATTTTACATTGTGCTTTGAAAAGCCAAGATATGGAATTATATATCCACATTCAGGCACCTCTCACCCAATAAAGTCAATGGGAATAGTTATGTATTTCACGTTGAGAGATGAAGATTTAAAAGCAATAAATACCAGAGAAAATGAAAGATCTATCAGGAAAAATGAAACTTGAAAACCAGCACATCCACAAATTCATGGAATTCTGTCAGCAATTGCAACAGAGGAATGACTTAAGGAGCACTGGAATGATTTTTATTTATTTTAAGGTACATTATATTAACATATAGTTAAAGCAACAGTTACAGGTTTTTGTAGGTGTTTGGAAATTAAAGCATAGACTAGTGCTGGTCACAGCTGTAATGCCCTGATTAGTCTAAAGACAAAGATTTCTTTACCTATGTAGCAATGGTGCAAGACTAAGCTACACAGAGAAACCAGTCTCACTTCCAGGTGGCTAATAACAATCTGCTAATTCTCAGCTACCACAAACAAATTCACAGAGGAGTATCCCAGGCAGCCTCAGGATGAGACTACAAGCCAACAGAAAATTTCCACGCTTGCTTTGAAGACAAAATTAAGAACAACTTAGACCATCACAACAAAATAGGCAAGATGAAAGAAGTAACAGAACATGCTTGTCACATAATTTTAGTTTCAAAACTAATGAAGCGCTATTTATGTTAGCAATTTCATTCTTCAGGGCAATCAATCCCACTTACATTTTCGAAGTCTATGTTAACTCACAGTGATCTAAAGTAATAGGTAAAGGAATTTTTCATTACCTTACTTTTTGCACTCTCTCCTTGACCTCACTGTCATGTGGATATAGCTTATCTTTCCTTCTCTCCACAGTAATCAGCAAGTGCTAATGCTTTTCAATATACCCTTAGAGAGCTGAGGTAATTTCTCAATCTAGTTAAAAAATGTGACTCTGCTACCCTGACTATCTGTTTAATGGCAAGCATGCTTTTAGGCTGCTCAGTTAGCGGTACAACCAGATTGACAGTTTTAAAGTATGCCTTCTTAAGTAGTGCAGTCATGAGCTTTTTCTGCCCGCACTGAGCTAATAAGAGACAAACGAGCTCATGCATTTTGTGAATATATTAGCTCAAGCCTAGCATATGTCTAATATGTCCTGCTGAATGGTTTGCAATCAACCAGTTAGAAATACTGGTCTGGAATCCTCTGGAAATACCAGAGGAAAAAGTCCAAAATATTTTCACATGTTCATGGACAAGTGGCTAAGACATATGCCCTAGCTGTGCTGACAGAGATCAATCATCCTGGTAGGGAACCAAGGAATTTAACAATTCGAATAATGAAAAAGAATATTGTGGATGCAGTAATAACTTTAAAATATTTAAATTCATTGTGTACCAGTGCAATATGGCAGAGTGCATTACGTATCAGCCAAGTACTTTGCGTCCCAAGGAACCTGCAGTTTGGGGGAAAAAAAAAAGCCAAACCACCTTGGACTTTGAGATAGAACCCACGTTCTGCAAGTAACCTTTGGTTAAGGTGTCTGAATTCTGGAAGAATGGTTCCACTCAAATATCAGCACCACCAACACTAGTTTTAACTGAGTTTATAGTTTGTAACAAGATACACTAACTTGACTTAGAGTGTCAAGAAGTGTTTAGTGAACACCTGGAAAGAACTTGAACTCACCAGCTCGGATTTTGACTGCTTGGGGTGTCAGACGTCTGTTGATATTGTCAATCAATACACGCCTCTCTTCCTCTGTCAGATCTAGGCTGTCCAGGATTGCAGGGTCTCTTGAGTCAAGGAAAGAAACATTACAGAAGTTATACTGAAGCGGAATATGGCACAACATTAACTTTTGGTATTACTTCAATATTATTATGCATAATCGCAGGCAATGAAAACAGGGAAATTTCTTAAGAGTCCATTGAAACACTGGAAGAAAATAAACACAGCTATTTCCAAAGTATTTTCTATTGGAAGCATTTAATAATAAAGCAGAAAAGTAGTTTACTCAATCCATTCCTGGAAAGAAAGATCTGAATTTTTAAATTTTTTTTTGTTTGTTTTAAAGAAAAGTAAAGACTTTTGTCCAGCTGTATTTATGTTCTCTCCAATGTGAAGATAAACCCACACTGCATGAAAGAGAATCCATGATGAATCTAAGATTTTTAAATTATTTTAATGCTTCATTCAAACTCAAGAATTTTGTCATTCTACACAGTAACCTACACTCATTCTATGTTATTATGTACTCCTTTTGAACAGTGACTGGATTACAGACAGACACTCCTCTGCTGGCTACATTCTTGGCTAAAGAAACAGTAAAGGATTTTTAGAGAAGAAACTAATAGTTTAAAATCCAGAGATCACAGAGGCAAACTCCTCTGATGTTTATCCATATAAATTAGCAGCTTTTGTTTGAAGAAGCGGTGTCAATTCTCTTTATTGCTGTTAAATTAATAATTTTATCCAAAATATATCTGAAACCAAAAAGCTCCTCACAAAAATTTTTCCTGTTCTTCAGAGACAGGAGTTTCAGTTCTCTGAAAAGCAGTATCAGATCACCTACAATACTACTAGCAGACAGACATGAACTAATACGGCCCAAAACCCAGAGGCAATACTGGAGACTGGTCTCTGCTGATAAAAAAAATGTCATCTTTCATGATTTTATATACTGACTATAGATAGTAGAAGGGCCAAACATAAGCTAACAGAATTCAGAAATATGAAAGATTTTTTACCTATCAAAAATATGAACCCATACGGCAGAAGCAATTTATTGGACATGCAAATTCTGCTTCTTCATTTACAATGTATTCTGTTAAATCTTTGGGTTGATTTTATGAGCATTTGGTAGGTGTTCAACATATAGGTACTGGATGTGCAATTTTTATTGATCGGGGGTAAACATACTTTAAAATTTTGCCACCAGTACCCTGCTCTGTGAAACCCCTAAACCTCAGTAAGACGTAATTTCTAAAGTTTTATTACTGCCACCTAGTGTTCAACTCAAGTTCATCACCCATACGTTTATGTGCTATGAAAGAGCAAAATTGGAAATGTTTATTGAGAAATCTATTTTTGGACTGCCAATTTCATGATATAATCTTTAGAGGGAAACCAAACAGGCTAGTTCTGAAAGAAAATTAAAATACCAGACTTCATAAAAAATTAAGAGGAACCTATCTCAGTGCATATTCCCTTAGCATCATAATTTCCATCTCCCTCTGTTCATAATTCCATTTCTAAGCTCATGATCCCAATTCCATTCTTTAAGTTTGGAAGTATAGAGAAGTAACAAGCCAGTACGCTGCATTTAAAAAATAAAAACTCTGACAGTCAGCTGTGAGCAGAAATATCTTCAGCCATAGAGCTGGTTACTTTTGATAACATCTGCTTGGGACTAAGAACAGGCAAATTCTGGCAGACAAACCAAGATCAGTGCTGCTGCTTCTGTTAGAAATGTCACAGGCTCACCTGTAGCAATAGAAATGTCTCCAGTATTTGTAATCACATGTTTCTTTTACACGTAAAACATAGTATTCACCAATGCCTCAGTATCTCTCCACATCAAATTAAATTACTGCTTTTAAAAACCTGACATACACAGATTCAAAGATAGATAAATTGAGCATTTGCAAATAAAGAAAGCAATAAGACAAGAAACCTACAATAAGCAACTGGAAGACTGATGTCAAAATTTACTACGTTTAGTCGACAGTACATTCTACAACTCTAAAAAAATCTAAAACAGACCTCAAAAAGATTATTATGACAGATCTATTCCAGGAAATACTTTTCTGTAATTATGAAATAAAGCCCTAGAAGTAGAAAAGATGTCCTTACGAGACTGCATGCTTGAATGCATCATAAGCACCATATCCTGGTCTTTTGTACTTGTCATCAAATACCCAGGCAGTTCTCTGGAACAGACTCTCAAGCTGCTCATCCTTAGTGTACTCCAAGACTTCAGCAACATGGCGAAGGATGCTGTAAACCTTGAACACAAAAGGGGTGTTCAAAAAACCCAAAACAAATACCAAAACCAAAGAAAAATTTAGAGTTAAAAGTAGTATTTAATGGTAAGCTGCCTGCTCAGAAGCGTAAGACCACACAGTAGTAAGGGTGGGAGTCAATGCCTTAAACTACCTGCATGCCATTTCAGTAAAATTTGTCCACAGTGTGCTAAACCAGCATATCCTTTTGGATTTCTGATCATTTAAATGTACCCTTTTACATCACAAATTTTCAACTGACATCTTACTTGATTTGTTGATTAATTAAGAATCAGCTTACCAGAGCACTCATGAAAAGCTGAAATGGTTATATATATTTGCTTGGGTAAATGAGAATTAGAATATGCCTAATAAATGAGAACAATACTTTATTTTTGTATCATCTTACGTCTATGCATTTTGGTTGCTCAGGGAAGAAGCTGGCAACGCACAGTGCCTGAACACAGGAAAGGAACTTACAGTCTTTGATTTTGTGAATTTGTCTTCACATTTGATCGCCTCCTCTGGAGAAACTCTTCTTTTTGACAAGTCAATATAACCTATCAGGGAAAACCATTTTGAAAGTCAGGCATTGTGCAAACTACATCTAACTGCTTCAAAAGAAGTCTAACTGCTGCATCTGGCGCAGGAGTGCCAGAGTATCTTGCCTACAATATCTCTTGGTTGCTACAGAGAGTAACATAACCAAACCTGAATGAATTTTATCAAATCATGATTCAAATTAGGATATTAAATTATTCTTTCAACCGAAAATACTTGCAATAGCAAATCTTTTGTACAGCATTCTTTAAAAGTACTGCCTTGATGTTTTCTCTGCGAACTTGGAAGAAATGTTCATAACATTTCAGCAGTGATCCATTTTTATGCTGCTGTATACAGTTTTGGCAAAAACCATACCAGCATACAAAAAAGCAAGTCTAATGCATATATTTTGTACTGCTCGAATCAATTTCATTCAATGCCAGCACTCCATCAGTTTAACTCCAAACATTTTCCCAATAAAGTAGGCCTGGTCTCAAATTCTGACTCTAACTCCCTGGACTCCATTTCGGAAGAACTGTTTGTGAAAGAAATCCTTTTGAACTATTTCTTAGTAAATTTGAAAAGGCCTCTACCTACTCCTCACAAACTATAGGTTCCCCAAAAGATTCAATAAAAGACCACTATGTATTTCCAGATGTACTTCTCTGTTAATATGAGAATGAAAAAAATTTGTAAGAGGAACTATTCTTTTACTAGAGATGCTGGGAAACTTATTTCATTTCAGATAGTGAAATAAGTTTCTTCTTGTCTTTCCTCTCTGCTTTTTCTTATCCTGTCATTCGTTACTTAATCTGAAGCTGCAATTAAGTCCAAGAAGTATTCGAGAAAAGCATATTACATGGTACCAGCAATCGGGTTTCTAGGAGATGTGCTCAGTGTTTATTTTTACTGTTTCTTTATACCTGCATATAGACTTTAAAGATTGGATAGAAAAGTATTATCAAAATCCAACATGTTCTAACTAGAAAATATATTAAAAAAAACCTTAACAGCAAAAGATTCAGATGTTCAGAAGACAGGAAAAGATGAAGTTGCCTGTACAATCTGAACTTGTAACCTACAGAACTCATGTGGCACATTAATTACATACATGCCATCTATTCTAAAGCCAAGGTTCAAGACTTGTTAATGAACAGAATGGACTGTGGACATTAAATACTCACCAGTTTGGTTTTTATCTCTACATCAGACTACCCTTCTCTTCCATTAAGACTTAGAAAGTCTACATAGATATCAAAAGAAAACTTGACTTCACTACAGTTTGTTGCTCAAACATTGAGCTGATGAGGACACACTTAAGCAAATATTTACCGATGTGATTGACCTCCATTAACCCAATTCCCAAAAGACACAGAGGAAGAATGATCACAAATATCAGATGGCATGATGATGGTCTATTTTGCTTACATGTCTTAAAAAAGAACCCCTGGCAAAATCAAGGAATACCTAAGTCACATAGTTTATCTGCACTTCTCTATGAATTCAATCTTGATATAGCCCGCAGTATCCCCAAATACCTTTCTCTTTGTCGACTCTTATGACCACCACGCATTCATTCCTCCCGATACGGATGAGTTTGTTTATGGAACGAATACGCCTTCTGGATAGCTCACTGAGAAGGATCATGCCTTCAATGTTGTTGTACTCCAGCAGGCTGACATAGGCTCCCATTTCGGCAATGGACCGAACATTAACCATCACTACATCTTCCACCTCTGGAAATTTATGCTGGTAGAATCTACAGCTTAGTCCCGGCATTCTGGGATTTGAGCAGAAAGAAACAAAGATTTTATTTCACAGTACATAATTGACTTCTATTCTTCTGAGGATAGAGAGGAACACTGGTACAAAAAATTGCAAATTAGGATAAGGCTTATGCAGTTCATAGTTAGGTTTTAATAGAAATTAAACAATAAATTAACTAGTATTTTCGTATTGCCACAACCATTTGCTAAGATGCTAATTTTTTATATTGAAGTAGAAAAAGCTTGCTACCCAGACTTTATTATCCACTTAAATTGTCATATTACCTATCCACAGCTAAAGAGAAGAGGTTTCAAGTGGTGAAAATGTGGTACTGCACACCTTGCATTCATCTAAATTCATGAGAGTGTGTAAAATTTTAAATCAGATTTTAACAGGAGCACGTGGGAGAGAAGAAACCTGCAGTGCTCACAAAGGTATTTGTATACACATAGTAAGAGAACACCTGAGAGGCTGAGAAAATAAGAGGTAGAACAAAGCTTCTGTGGTACTGAGAAGGAAGAGATTCTACGCTCCAGAAGGTTTCTTACTAAACTCAGCACAAGACATTTGGAATAATCCTGTAAGACCTGCTCCAGAGGCCATGTGTCAGCAAGCAAAGGCAATAATCAGAAGTTAGAACTAGCCTGACATGAACAAAGCACTAAAAAAGGAAAAAAACACACCCTCCAACATGTTGCTAGTCAGTCAGGAGGAACAAAACCCCTGAAAACCAAGATAGGATTATTTCCTTACACATTCAAAAAAAAAAAAAAAAGCACAAAATTAATGCTTCATTCAATCATAACTCCTTCATTTTCATTTTCCTGATGATGAATCCACATACTCATCACTGCTAACCAGGTCAGTTCAATTCCTTTTGTCTATACCTAGAATTTTCATACAGAAAGTTTCCTACAGAAGTAGGAGCCCTAAGATGCCGAGTCAAATGCATCACTCCATCAGAAGGTTTGTTCTATTCACCATTCTGAAGTTTTACCCTTGATCTTTACAGTAGTGCTGATGCCTTCCAGCTATATGAGAATTTAAAAAGAGAGTAAGGTGGTAATGCTAAGCGCTACATACACATGGCCATACAATTTAGAAGACTATGTTCACCCTTTAATTCCACCCTTAACTTTCAGAAAGGGGAAATACAGACAAGTGTTACAAAAACACTCCTCTAAAGGTTTCATATAACTTCATATAATTTGAAGCTGAGCAAATATTAAAAAGAAAACTCCAAGATTAAAAAGAAAAACTTTACACATTGCTTTTCTAGTCCACTGAATGCATTTTAGCTCAATCCTACACCTACTTATGTGACACAGAATAAAGATATATTGCAAAGCAACAAACCCCAACCGCAGCAAGCAAGAATGGACAAACACTGCTCTGCGCACAGAGCATTTCACTCCTCTCTCCACAGACACAAGCTTTTTATTTCGGCCTTCTGTACAGGGAAGCCTCTCGGGAGCCACAGGCTGCCCACGGCGCCAGCGCTGGGAACCACCGTTCCTAGTACGGTGCTAGAAACGCCTCTGCGGAACCTGGCGCACAAATCTCTGCGGAAACTGGCGAAAATAGAGCCACTTCTGACCAGCGAGCCCTCCGGCGACTGGAGCGCGGCCGGCACACGCAACGCCCAACCGGAGTCGCAGCCCCGGAGAAGAGAAGGGGGGCGACAGCCGCTACCGGGCCGGGAAGGGCCCCTCTCTGCCACAGCGAGGGCGGGAGGCGGGCTGGCCCCACGGGGAGCGCGGCCTGGGGAAGCTCGCAGCCGCGGAGCCGGCCGGTGCCTCCCCTCCCCCCCCCGCCACTTCC
>JAOXNO010000041.1:30499037-30517409 GCA_028565335.1 Limnodromus scolopaceus
TCCAGCACCTCAATGTCTTTTTTGTGGTAAGGGGCCCAAAACTGGACACAGTACTTGAGGTGAGGTCTCACCAGTGCCGAGTACAGGGGGACGATGACCTCTCGGGTCCTACTCACCACACTGTTCCTGAATGTACTTGTCCATCATGAAATAGTATGATCTTCCATGAAAGACATGTAAATTTCCCCTAGCAGAAAGAATTGCTAGATTGACTTTGTCTGTGCACTGCATTGGATAAATTCCTAGCTAATACAATGGCGGCCCAACAGTTTCCTTATTTGTATTTTCTTTAGTGATTATTCCCAGGATCGAGCGTACTCTTTCTTATATCATCACAGAACTGGATGAACGAGAACGAGAGGAATTCTACAGGTAAATATCTAAAGTGAGACTAGACTGGTGTCTTTCTCAAATAGACTGTTCCTCAGAAGAGACCAAAGAGAACTTTTCACCTAATCTGGCAGCAAACACTATTAATCATGACCTGGTTCTTACTGCACAGTGAGTCTCCAGAGCTGGGCACTTGGACATCTGCAGTTACTTGTCTGGAAGTTACAAATGATTCCCTACCACTAGGATGTACACAGTTGTCCTTATGATTCCTCCAGAGGGAACAATGTGATATAGTACACCGAGGTGTTCTGCTTTACTGACACCTCTGCCATAGAGGTCAGCGTTCGGGCTACCTGAAGCAAAAACGTCAAACCTGAAATGAATTAAAGGAGAATTAACTTCATTAAAGACAAGTAGTATAATGCAGTGCTCACAGTCAAGAATATAATTTATAGTTTGATGAAGAAATGTGTTAATCTGCAGAGAGGAATTTTTTCAGTGGCAGCAGCTAGCAATAAAACCCTTTTGCCGTTTGTTACAAGAATTTCCGTTTCCTGGAGAACTTTTCCAGGCAAGCTTTACCATATCCAAGTTGTATGACATCTTTGCTGCTAGTGGGTTTTATGAAAACATCGTATTGCTTTCACAGATAAACCACATTTCTCTTCACAGGTTAAAGAAGATCCAGGAGAAGAAAAAAGTATTGAAAGAAAAATCCGAGAAAGAACGGGAGCTGCGGAGGGCTGCTGGTGGGGAACACGAACCAGCTAATCTCTTAGCAGAAGAGAAGGATGAAGACCTTCTCTTTGAGTAACCCAGCACAGTTGTTGTATTTGGAGCAGGGGACCCAGAATACAGAATGTCCAATTGCAATATAATTCAGGACGTGTTGCCTCAATGATACTTACGTTGCTTCTCAGTTAGTGTGTAAGTCTTGAATTGAATGGATTGTGGATTTCTCCCAGGAGATTAGAAATCTGGGATCTTGACTGCAGCATAGGAGGAAAAGGAGAGATGAGTCAGGTGCTTTACTGTCAGGAAAGCCTTCTACTGCACGTTCAGCCCGTTTCTTCACTTGGTAGGAATGACTGCCCATAGGCGTGGTTTTTGCAGGATAGCCGTTTTTGCCTAATTAGGTTCCTCTTTAATTGCTCCCCTTCCTAGTGCAAGCAGAGGAAAATGTTATTTAGGGAGGGAGATGCATGTAATGTTCTTTACTGCTGAACTATTAATGTTTAAGTTTCTTAAAGCAGGTACCAGTACAGCTGAAGTCAGATGTCAGTAACTCTAGTTTTCTAACCTGTTGGTGAAATCCACAATCTTCTGTGATTTATTTTTGTTGCACGATTGTTACCATTGGCTTAAAACATCTATGGTTTTAATTAGAGTTTCTGCCAACTTGTGTACTGTCTGTGCTAGAAACAAGTAAAAATTTTAAGTGTTAAATATCTGGTGTCTGGCTCAAGTTGCTAGAAAATGTTGATCTTAAAAGCTTGTCATGTTGTCCTCTACTTCATCCCCTACCCTCATTGGGCATGTCTCTCTCCAGCCTGTACCCACGTTCACTCAACCTTCACTGCTTTAGATAAGTAACCAAGGAGGAGTGGCTCCCTCATGCCACAAGCACATAGAATCACAATCACAGAATCTTCATGGTTGGAAGGGACCTTTGAGATCTAGTCCAACCACAAAAACAAAACTAAACAAACACACCCACAGACAGACACAAACCAACTATCTCGGGCACTAGAGCATGCCCTGAAGTGCCATGTCTACGCGTTTCTTAAATACCTCCAGGGATGGGGACTCCACCACCTCCCTGGGCAGGCTGTTCCAGTGCCTGGCCACTCTCTCAGTAAAGTAATTCTTCCTAATATCTAACCTAAACCTCCCCTGCCGCCACTTCAGACCATTTTCTCTGGTCCTGTCATTATTCCCTTGGGAGAAGAGGTCAACACCCACCTCTCTACAGCCTCCTTTCAGGTAGTTGTAGAGGGCAATGAGGTCTCCCCTCAGCCTCCTCTTCTCCAAACTAAACATGCCCAGTTCCCTCAGCCTCTCCTCATAGGACTTGTTCTCTAGACCCCTCACGAGCTTGGTGGCTCTCCTCTGGACATGCTCCAGCAATTTAATGTCCGTCTTGTAGTGAGGGGCCCAGAACTGAACACAGTACTTGAGGTGAAGCACAAGGACACTTCTTTTCTCTTTTGAAGCTGAAGGCAGTACAGCTGAAGAGTAAGTCCATACTCTGCTGTAAGACACAGGTCCAGCTTGAAAGACATAAACTACAGATCTGAGGACACGTCGTTACCTCTCCCACTGGATGCATGGTGTCAGAAGGAACAGAGAACATCCTCTAGGACACTGATGGGTCACAGCATCTTTCACACATTCAGCAAAGTGGCAGAAAGAAAACTCCCAAGATCCACTACAAGAAGTAAAATTGTACAGTGATTTATTTTAAATCTAGAAATATTTTACATTTTTACATTAGTGTGCAGTTCATGATGTCTCAAAATATAGAGTGCAGATACATGTATAAAAGTACAATGTGGGGCTAACCACAGGTCTCAGTAAAGTTACCTTAATTATTTAAGGCATTAAACACCCCTTCTTATATTTTAAAAAGTCACATATAATTACATTCAAAAATTCTTTTATGCAATTCAGCTAACATTTCTTTTTAATTAAATCTGGACTGGTAAAAATGCAGATACCCTCATTTCAGTCTGATACAGCTCACTACGAAGCCCGTGATAAGGTTGAAGAGTTTCACCAGTGAAGTTTGCATAGTCTCTTTTACTCTCAAGGGAATTAACACACATTTGTCATCAAAGAAGGCAGAGTAATTTCTTACACAAGATAGTTCCAAACTGGCAGCGGATGGACAGCCAGGTTTGTTTCTGAGTGCTGCTCAAGCCTCTCAGCAGGAGAGAAAGGTAGCATTGGTTATAAACTATCATAGCACCTCTCTACGTGGATGTCAGTGAGTACCGTGTGCCTTGGGAATTAAAGAGTACGGCTGAACTTCAAACAACATTCTTTAGTCTACATTCAAAAGCTTATTTGTATAAAAACAGCTTCTGTACACCATTTCAGAAAAACTGGGGAGACAAACATTAGTCCAATACATTAATGGCATGACTTACTGTGACTGGCCCTGCGTACGGACACTGAATACCTAAGGTGGTTCAGCAGCCATCTAGGGCGGATTGTGCCTGCACGGATGCAGACAGTGCCTATGGAGCTGAGCCAGGCCACCTTAACAAAGACATTTTACCCTTTCCAACTTCTGGTCCAACTATGGAATGGTCAATACCAGAAAGCCTAATATATCTACAATCATCTTTTTTAAAAAAGGGTAGAATTGATACAGTATTTTGTAACCTATGAAACACTATCCAATATACCTGAACACTGTAGTTGTCATAAACCATGGATTAAACTGAGAAAGTGCCTGCAATGTGAGGCAAAAAGCTGTTATTTTGAATATCCACCCCTTAGGCCAACAGCCAGCACGTTATTATTTCTAACACTGAATTGAACTAAAGATATTAAAGTCTCCAACCCCATTTCTTTCTGGAGGATCATTACTTATCTCCACTAATTGCTTAATTGCTTTTCAGCCCTAAATACTAATTAAACCAGCAAATAATTTTGCTTTCTAACAAGACACAAATGCATTCTATACTTCCATTTTTCAATACAAAAATGTACTGAGTGTTAGTTCAGTAACTAGGAAAGTTATCTGACAATTTCTTTGTATCTGCTGGATATTTTGAGCTCTCTATTTAACTATGGGTGTGAATTTGTTCCATTAACATTGGAAGAAAGAATATATGCAGTAGAGAATGGAAAAAAAATCAACTACTTTTTCATCCTTCAACATTAGACAGGAATGAACTACACGTTGACATAACTCCAGTGTTTTACCTGCAGGAACAAAGAAACACTATGGCTAAATTTAAGAGATATTCACAGTCAAGGTTCTGTGTGCTACCCAAAAGCAAAACAGCCAAGACACTACTACTCAGTGATAGAACAGCCCTACTGCAGATGCACAGCCTTAGCAGTTAAACCTTCACAGCTCAGTATTGTTTGAGGATGCAGAGATGTTCCCACCTGCTTTGCAGAACACACTGGGGTACAGACCGACCTTCCTTTTTGTTCACTTGTTTCAAGTTTTTTGTTTGTTTTAACAATTACAAATATTCCCCTTTCTTGTGACTTCTCAGTCAGTTACCAGTGTTTTACACATACTTTCACTGCAGCACTGAGCAAATGCAGGACAGTATGTTGGCTAGTGAATTACATTACTCAGTTATAAAACCAGTAGCTACACCCAGCTATTTTAATTCCAGTTAGTTATCCATTAGACCAACACAAGATGAACCATTTTCAGAGATTAAAAAACCCCACTATCTTCCAATGTTCAGCACATCAGTCTATTCTAGTCAGTGTTCTGTTATAAAACATGAGAACTTAAGTTGACCTTTAAGCAGCACGTCTTATAACTATGTATTTTTCACAAAAATATAACCTCTGCCTTTCTAAAGTTCTCTAAAGATCTGTGGAAAACAGCAGCTCCAATCAGCCAATATGTTTTAAAGAAAATTCCATAAAAATATCACATCTAAAAGATCAATATAATATTCACCTTTGATTGGACCTAAAATTAATGTGCAGTCAAATCTGATTTTAAAAGTCTGACTAAAAAGACACAAGGATTGAAATATTTACATTATACACATTTTCCAATTACAGTGCTATCAGAAAGTGGAATGTTTGAGAACTAAAATATTAACTCAAGCCTCACAGGGCAGCTCCAGACCAGAGCAGCATCTTCATTCTGTGTTTGTTTTTTTTTTTTTTTTTTTAACAGATTTCTCGTTAAGAACACTTTTCATGTGTAGATTATTTCTCTGCCCAATGATCTGTAGAATTATGCTCCTGAACTACCATCATGTCCCACAAAGTCATTAAGTTAAGTGTTAAATAATATTCATATTTATAACTATGTGACAGCATGGACTGTATATACACACACACTTTAAATCTTTGATTTCATAAGGGTGATTCTAGGTAAAAAAAGGTGAATTTACGTATAAAAGTAGTTGCTAGAAAAAAAAAATAAATCTATCTAAAGCTTTAGAATTTAGTCAAACTCTCCATCTTTAGACCACTGAGAAAGAAAACTTGAACAATCTTTAGATCAGTTAAATCGGCTCACAAGCTGAGGAGCGTATTTTTTCAATAATACGCAATTCACTGGCAAAGGATGCAGCCACTGAGGTCTAGAGCTCACACGCATTTATACTGGAATCGGGCAGAGCTACACACATTCTCCCTGGAAAGATTACTGGATTGAAGTCCATTTGTCTCTTGAAATTGCTCTCTCATCGTAGCCAGGTAGAGGGCACCCACTGGGGTTCTGTGTCAAGTTTGTTTATTAACCGAAGTAACTCTTGATACGCCTTATCAAGATCCGAATTCACAATTGCTGTATCAAAGTAGTGGCCATTGTTCTGTTCCATCTCCCTCGTCTTCTCTATGATCTCTCTCAGCTCTTCTGGCTGCAATCAGAAATGGAGAGTTAGTCTATGCATGTAAGATTCTCCCTCACCAACAACAGAGTAGCAGAAGGTAACATCTCTACTCAGGGAAGTCTTCTACACAGATTTTCATGGTGTTGCTATTGGCTCTTGAACAGTTTACAGTAACATTGAACCAAGATACATATTTGAAAGCTGAGGGCATTCAAGGCAATCCTTTCTGATTGGACATAAGTGGCAAACAGAAAATAATGGCCGCAGACTGAATAAACGAGGAAGATCACCACTGCTCATTATATGACATTCATCAGCTCTTAAATCACATTTCTGAAAAATAAGTTAGGATGCTAAGCCCATTATCCTTCTGAAAAAGACCGGAGACGGCAAAGATAGTGTGGGAGAAAGTTTAATGGTGTAGAACAAGACAACATTCCTCTGAAGTCATAGACATGGAGACTAAAACCACCAAACCTCCCAATTCCAAATAATGAGTATGCAAATTTGTTTACCAAAAGCATCCCAGATCTGTAAATAAAAAGCAGCATGACTTCAGAAGAAGTGTTAGACACATTACCTTTGGATTTTTCCCTTCTTTGGCCAATAAAGCACGTAATCTCTCTTGTGAAGGTGGTGCAACAAATATAATATATGGCTTCAAGTCAGAATTACGTAGTGTCTTCAATGACTGTAGAAATAGGGTTTATAAAATATTTAACGGTTCCACAAATAAAAAGGGCATTTAATAATGCATTATTGACATGCTAATATATTAATATGATAATATATTCTTCAAACACAATGACAATTGTACAATATATTAACAGCAGTATAATTAACCATAACTGTATTACATCACCACTCAGAGTTCAGTCACCTTTTCCTACAAACTCGATATTCCAACATTTTTCAGCTTCATGAAACCCAAACATTTACTTTTGTTCAAGAATATTCTTCATAACTAAACTGAAGGAACCTATTTTTGGGTACCCAAAAGCAAAAAAAGAGTCACCTACATTGAAGTAAGTTTCCTCACAATGCTAAGGAATGGTATCAGATTTTAAGAGAGAAGAGTCTTCAAAATACGCTGATAGAGCAGGACCAGTTCTCTTGATGGATCCCCTGGTGTAAACTAACCAGGTAGCCTGCGCTACATGCTTGTCCCAATTTTTAAAGGATTCACCACCCATTGCTTTCAGGGTAGTTTTTAACAATCCATTGTATCACTTAATTTTCCCAGAAGCTGGTGCATGATAGGGCATATGATATATCCATGGAATGCCATGTTCTTTTGCCCAGTTATTTATAAGATTGTTTCTGAAATGAGTCCCATTGTCTCACTCAATCCTTTGTGGAGTACCTTGTCGCCACAACAGTTTAACCTTTTCTGTTTTGAAGATTAAAATGCAAGGTATCAGATTCACTACTACTGTATGCTTAGCATTTATTGGCAGGTTATGTTTATATCAAGAGACAGGAAATAAAAAGAAACAAACTGTAGTTTAATTTTTCCAAAAGGTTCCTTCTATGTGACTGGAGACACAGAACCTGTCTCTGAGATAGATTTTTATAACCACAGAATAAGATCAATTTTCAAAGCATTATGAATTTTCAACTTTGTACATGCTTTGCAATACCCATGAGCTATTCTAGTAAAGTATCACATGGTCTCAACTGGTGATTGCTAATTGTAACTTCAATACTACCAGACTTTACCAATGTGTCCGAGTTCTTTTTCAGCATCTGTAACAACACGTGACCTCATACATATAATATATAAGAAAATATATTAGAAAATGGGCTGTGTTCTAGCACTCTGCATCCTGCCACATTTAACTAAATTTCCAAGTTGCAGTCTGTGTGCATAGTTTGTCTCTCTATAATCAAAAGGCCACTGCTAAAGAGCCTTTCAATATTGTTGACACGATGCACTTCAATCCTGTTATAGAACTGCATAAACATTCCCAAAAATCAGTTTCCATGCATAATCACAAACAACCTCCACTCCATCTTCAAATACTCCAGAGCTCAGAGTAATTGGAAGACAGAAACACAAATCTTATTTTAATTAATTGTTCAGATAGTTCTCACCAGCTTTAAGTATCTGGAAAGCAAGGCCCCTGTTACCTTTAGCACAGATAAAGATGATGTGTATATTTCCAAACAAGGAGCAAGAAGGCTGTATTCATAACACACTAAATAGTTAACCGAACACCACTAGAAGAAAACTTGGAATATACATAAAATGGGCCTTGAAAACACACTCATTTTATATAAACCAAATACAGCTCTTTAGATTTTCACAATAGCTTCTACAATTAAAACACAACAGGCAACAGCTTTGCCGTACCTGGGTATGAAGATTTAAAAGGCATATCTTGCCAGAGTTGATTACTTGCCGCACGGAGTCTATGCTAGTACCATAGAGGTTCTTTTCAAACTCTCCATACTCAATGAACTTCCCTGCAGCTATGTCACTCTCAAATGCCTGTCGGGAAATGAAATGGTAATCCCTGCCAGCTACTTCAGTCTCCCGCCTACTCCGAGTAGTATCTACAAACAAGAGCAACAAAAAGAGAAATCAAGACAGTGATGCACCTGTAGAACTGAAGAGAAGTAAGTATTTCTCTTAAGAGAGAATGTCTTAAGACATTGCTAACCAAGCAAAAAAGGCATTTGAAATATCCGAGAAATACAAGTATTTTATTTTCTACAATAAATATCCCTAGACAGATTAAGTTGACAGAGGCTGAACCTACATTTAGAGGTCCTGTTTACATTACCTAAAGGGAAAAAAAAAACAAGTCAACAAGAAAAAGGAATAGTGTCACCTGTGCACTGGATGTGAAAACAGCTATTAGATGTTTACAACAAGTTATATTGTTAAGCTGTTTGCAAACCTAATTTAGGGTACATTAGACATTAAAAATATAAAATCCACTGAAATAGAGGTCTAAATTTAAATATATGCAGCATAAGTAGGTTAGAAATTCTTTGACTGATGTACTGGTTTCTTTTTTAAACTTATGTAACTTACTCCAATAGTATTCAAACTGAAATATATGCATTTCTTATAATGCCTCTATGCACTGTGTTGGGAAACTGGATTTGCATTGACTTACCAAAGCTACTTTTTGCCACACAAGACGTAACTTTATTTGTCCTTTATCCAAGAACTGACTATATCCTGCTCAAAACCCCCGAACACTTAATTGCTATTTTTGACACAAGAGGATTTGTCTGCAGAAAATATTTACAATAAGCAATTGTAGCTGCCCAAACTTACGGGGAACTGCAGAGGCAAAGCGATCCACTTCGTTATTCATAAGTCTCTGCCGCAACTCATTTTGGCCGCAGTTCTGTGGGCCGATCAGAACAATAGGTCGTTTCCTGTTTGCCGGTTGATGATACAATGACATTTCCTCGTAGGTCAAAATTTCCTCATTGTCATAATCTTGAGAGAGAAACAATAGAACAGTCAGAACGTACTTGACTGCTAGTTGCATGTATTGCCTGTCATGTGGTATCAAACTTCAGTAGGCTTCTGACTCTGCCTGGCATCTAACTGCCAGTCACCAAAGAACCCAACGGAACCCCAAAGATCATCACTTGCCCAGGAAAACGAGGCTTCCCCCCCTGTTTCTGGAGAAAGAAAATGTGTTTCTGCTTACTACTGATATGAGTAGCAACAAACTCAAGAAACAACCTTCTTGCAAAAGAATGAATTTCTAGTACAAGACTAACAGCTTATGCCCGACAACAACAAAAATCCCAAAGTAGTTTTGTAAGAATATAGTATAAATAGCCTACAAACTCTCCATGGAGAAAGTTTCCATTTAATAAACTTAATTATGCAGAGATGATATTACAAAACCATCTTAAATTGGTTCATCATTGTAAAATTATAAGTGCTCTTCTGCCTAAAAAGCTACCTGTTTTTTCACCCCTATCATCTAGTCTTTATTAAAGACATTACATGACCTTACAAATTCTGCCACCATCTTTCACTAAATGTTATTACAAACTGTACTAGTGCTCCCAAAAAGAACATTATCAGGCAGTATTTTTAACATCATATCCTGAATTTCAGCACTCTTTTCACAAGGCTATTTGTAGAACCTTCTATAGTCGCTAAGAAGTGCACATGCTATGCAAAAGATGTTTCTTACCATCGTTTTTATTTGCATTGTATAAAACCTTTTTCCGTTTCTTTTTGTTTTTCTTCGCGCACCAGAGTTTTCCTAACCAAAATAAAAATTATCACAATCAAACACCCATAGAATAAAAAAAAGCTTCCTATCCCACTCACTATCTGTATCTTTAAAGTAAAAAATTTATTCTACAGTTTTGAAAAAGCACAATACTCTTAATTTCATTACATCAGTTTGGTGTATTACGCAAATGTTCCATGCCAAGGACTTCAGCTGAGTCATGGCAGATAAAATTGTTTAAGAAAAAAGGGGCTTTCCAAATTCCCCTACATCATCCTATTTACATTGCACCTAGTTATGAAAAAAAACATGATTTATAGAACAAAGTGCTAAATTCAGACCATTATTTACATGAAGAATTTCAAATAATCATCCCACTTGTCTTACAAAAAAAACTGAAAAGTTTTCTACAACTCTACAATGACAAGGTTGCAGATACCACTAATTAGCACCTCTGTAAGAGTCAGATTTTTTTTTCCTTGGAAAGCATATATCCAACCTGATTTTTCTGGCTCCTTGTCTTCTTCTATGGTTTGCTTCATTGCTTCTCTTTGTTGCTGAAAACTTTTTCCTAAATGCATTTAAAAAAAAATTAAAAAGCAGTTAACATTTAGAAACCATTTCCATACTTTTTTTGTAATGACTTACTAATTTTACTTTTTCATAAGCCTTTACATCTCTGAGGTTTCTAGTAGAATATGACATAAGAGAAATTTAAAAAGAGAAATTAAAATTGCTGTGAAGTTTGTTTACTTTGAAAATATATTCATCAAGAAAGACTTGAAGAGCATTTGTACTATTCTGGACAGCTTTGCCTGGAAAACTGAAACTACTGGGAAGACTATTTTTCCCCACTATGATGATATGGTTTTCTAATTCTTTTTGTGTGTTAAATGTGTTCTATTTATACTAAATCTTATGAACTTCATCTTGAAAAAGATTAGTCTATATTTAAATCAGTGACCCTCTCAACTTACTCAAATGTCATAAAGTAACAGTGTAATATTCTATGGAATTTGAAAAGTCTTTTTTTTTCACTGTGGTTAACAGTTCAGCAGATCTTTAATGGACTAGAGCGCAGTACAAATTTCAATGCAAAAATTATATATTCACTTCAACGCCTGAAAACCTATTACTCAAAGGGTTCCAAGAATTAAAAAGGAAGCATGACTGTTAAAAGTAACTGAAGCTCTTCGCTAAATGAAAACATGCAGAAAGGTTACCACGAAGAAGATTCATTTTTCAAATAGACTGCCTGATGTAGTAAGAAACCTAACAGCTGCAGTCATCTCCAGAGAAACAGGCTGAAGTCCCACATTTCTGCCATAGCCAGCCAGCAGAGGGAAGTCTGAATCTACAGAGTCCCCAGGGTGGAGGAATAAAGGAAGAGGAAAGTAGCTTTTGAAAGGTGAACTGCAGTGGAACTGGTAGCTTTACTCTAAAAGGTCAACATTTCAAGTAAGTGGATTACATACCCAACAATAGGCTCTGTTGCAAAAAGTTCAAAGTCATACATATTTAAGGTAATGGATATTTAAAGGTACATGAGTCTTTGAAAAACAGAATATTGTTCATATAGCTGTGGGACTGACCGGCTGTGAAGGTTTTTCTAGAGCTTTATTTACCAGGGATAAGGCCTGCCAATGGCTGATTATCTTCATCTCCATCTCTGTAAGCCTGCCACCAGTTTGGATCTTCTTGGCTGATCACATGGAGTATATCTCCTTTTTGAAAAGATAGGCCTAACTCTCGGCAGGGGACGTAAGGGTCATCAGAGGGATCATAGTCAAAATGCGCTTTCACATGTATCTGTGGAAGATCAAATGTTAAAACAGAAGAAAAAAAAACCCAAAACGTGTGACTTCTGATGAATTAAACCTCCTCTTCCTGAGATTACAGTGGGACTCCAATATATAAAAACTCCAAGAGTCTATAAAATGGAAATTTTATTTGGGGCATACAGGAGATACTGTAATGGAACCATCACCAACGTTAGCAATGGAACAGACCCGGTTGTGGTAGGCTGGAAGTGAAGGTCTGAATTTAACTCTTGTTATTTCTAAAATATATGCAATTTCCTCACCATTTTAGGAGGCTAAAACCCCTGAGCTACTGATTTAAGTTCTTTGCATTCAAAAAGTATCAGAGATATTCTGAGTTGTTTAATATACCTAATAAATACACAGACTGAAACCAATTTGCTGGGTTTTAGGTGGTTTCACTTGAAAAATATTTTACTTTGTCACCAACCACTAATGTTTTTGTTTGGATGTAATATAAATTGTGTATTCTTTCTTCAAACCATTAAAAGTTTGTTAAAGAAAGTATGCTAGCCAAAAAGATAATGAACAAAGCTTCCAGTATACAAACCTTTCCTCCCAAAGCATATTTGGAAGTTCCATCAACCCCCTTTTTTTTAAATAGAGAAATTGGGAATTTCAAAATATAGTTTCAGAAGCACAGGCAGTTCTACTACTATAATTTTTTACTATTTTAGAAACGGAGTTAAAATCATACTAAGTTTCAGCTTAACACCATGAATTATTTTCAACAATGAAATCAGGAGTTAGTCTGGTAACAATTAAGCCAATTTAAACTGTTAAGTTTTGGTTTAGTTCCACAATGTAAATGACCTACAGAAAAGCTTTCTACGCCATTACTAGAAAAACAAGGCATGTATCACCAAGCTCAAGAACTTATGTAGAGCTACTTACAACTGTTTCCTTCGCAGGAGGTGGCTTGCTCTGCTGACTGGGAATCAATACAAAGGTCAGAGTACCATGCATGTCAGCCTGAGATGAAAGACAGACTTTTCATATGCTGTATCAAAATACATCTCACAGTTCATAATTTTAATAAATAACGTATTTTAGAAAATGCTTTAAAAATGCCCATAAAAGGCAGTTCCCAACAGCACATCATCTTACCCCTTAACTGGTTTAAGACACAAAGCACAGATACAGATGCAGTGATTCAGTGGAAGGCTAGAAAGCCAAATGCTGATATTCAGATTTTAAAAGCCTAGCATTCTTTAGTGTACATAAACTATTTCTATTTGAAATGAAGCAGCTGCAATTCTGTCAAGCTGAGACACAGAAGAAATGGAGACTAATTCTCTTGCTCTGTGCAAAAATACCAACAAATAGATCTATGCTGGGAATAGAAAAATAATAATATTTTACATATTTTTTTAAAATTGCTTAAGCGGAACAGTGTTTTCAAATCTAAACATTTCTACTCTGATTTTATGCTGTTAACATTAAATTATACAAAACACTGTTTAAAAATTTAATTAACGTACTCAAATCTTGCATCTGCAAAGTACTAAGATCAATATTGCAATCAGCGCTACTAAGAAAGCAAACGTAATAAATGTCCTGGCTTTAAAGGACTCTTATTTGTTTGCATACTCTTGCATGCAGAGTGTGTTCATACACATAATGAATATCTAGATAAAATGGGAGCACCACCCTGCGAGAAGGGTGTCTCACATCCCATACATCATCTCACGAACTGTAACACAACGATTTATGTTGCATAAAACCAAAGTGTATGTATGTATCTCAAAAAATTCAGACCTAAGGCTTAAATAAAATAAACACAACTGAGCATAACATGGATTACGCTGCAGGAAAGGCAAGTCCACAATTTTGAGTCAGCATGCACAGTTCCACGAGGAATGCATAGAATTTCAGTGATCGTGTGAATAGTCTTGTCTAAAGTCACGCACACTTTATTATCAGTTGCTAAGCAAGTGGTGAGGCAAAATGAAGGGAAATAATTTCCTTCTCCTGTGCTTGTTTTTTTGGGGGACTGAAGCACTGTTAAACTTCCACTTCTATATTACAAAATACAAATGACAACATATAAATAAAAATATTAAATTAATGTTTTTTTAAAATATATTTTAAAAATATGTAAGGTTTTCTATTTTTTTCAGCAATTAATTTACTCTTACATATTGTCATTTTAAATCTTTTATTCTTTAACTCCAGGTTGCAGAAGCTGCTCAAGAGCAGAACAAGCTCTCTGCAGAGAACTAAGCTGCCAGAGTTGAATTATCTGTCAAGCATCTATAAAGCACTCTTTTCAGAAGCACAGGACTTAGCTAGGTACAGCTTTTTAAGAAAGATATAGAGATGGCAATGGAGACCATTACAGAGTGAGGTAAAGAATCTCAGGTATCTCTGGATCCAAAAAAACACACAGAGATTGAAAGCTTTTCAAATAACTATATTTTAAAATCACTTAAAAAAACCCCACAATCCAAGACCTCAAACATTTCTACCTCCACTTGACCTCATTCCATGCATTACCTGAAAATTCTGAACAGCAAATATCAGGAAAAAAAATCCAACTAAAGGTAGAAATTGTTCATTAAAATCTACAGTCTTACTGTAGCATGAGACAACGTCATCTATGGATACTGGTGCCTACTCTTCCTACAATAATGCAATCTACAGCAGAACCCAGGTCTTTGTCCTGATTTTGGTATGCCTATAGAGCATAGATCTACTAAGTAATTCAAATATATTTTTTTCCCCTCCAAAGGTGCCATTAAATAAGTGCTAGTGGATATTTCTAATGTTTTGTATCAAAGTTATATTAATTAACTTTTTCAGAACTTGTCACTTTCATCTCTTTTCACTTTGACCAAATGGTCTTGCCTGCTGTAATGATGAAAATTAACTCCATGCCAGCCAGACACTACCACAGCCACGTCTATTAATTCAGACTAAACCAGACAAAGATGAAAAATCAGGACTTTTCAGAGCTAAACAGTTTTTCTGAGAAATCATTAAAAGCAAGCCTCAATATGATAACTTAACTCTTCCACCTTTGTAGGATTAATTTTTCCAGATAACTGCCATTAAACTTTTTAATGTCATACTATGCACTAGAAAGGAAACTTGAAATGGCCCTCCACATATAAATACTAGCTGTAAGAATGAAAACACTTTTAAACTGATGTTAAACATGAGTACAAACAACAAGCACAGCCAACAGGCTTCAGTCTTATGAAATGAGTATTTTTTGCAGGGAAAACAAGAAGAGTCCAGCTTACCAACAAATCAAAAACTTCATTAACATCTTTTCCACGAATCTCAATGCCATTAATTTCCAGAACTTCATCCCCTTCATGTAACAGCCCACTCTTCTCTGCGGCACCTCCTTTCACTATTCGACTAATGATAACAGAATCCATTTCATTGCGAACAGTAGCACCCTGTGTAGTAGCAACATGTTCTGAATTTATTATATATATGAAACTCAAAGCCATCTATTGTATATATTCCAAGCCAGTGGAGAAATATTTCTATGTTGAAAGAGAACACAAGTAACAGCTCATATGCATACACACAATGCTTCAGTTTAAAAAAATTCACGGCTTAATTTCTTCAAGTTGCACTAAAAATTGACAAATTTAATTGCTCTATACCATAAGATTCATGGTCTTTCTTAAAAAAATGTTTTTTCTAAGGAAATGCTTATTTGAAAGATGCAAAATAGAAGATGAGAGTTGCAAAAAAACACCAAAACCCATGGTTGGCAAAAGGCTATAAGCTCCCCTGCAGCAAAGGTTGGGATAGAGGCTTTTGTCAAAAAGCTCTGTCCAAACCTGAGATGAAAGAATTTGTATAGATTGTAAATGGTAGTACAGCTACTGATACATGAAGATACACACAAGTTTATTATCTATGACTATTTCTTATTTTGGAGGGAGAGAGAACATTTACAAGTTAAACATCACCTCCACATTCAAATTCCAAAACTCTCATAGCAATCTGCAAAGGACAAAAAAGCTTACCTCCTTTACATATAACTGAGTATCAGTACTTACCAGAGGAATATCCCGAGCTTTTTCAATGCGAACTATTTTAACTGTCTCCCCTCCATACACGCCAACATTTTCATAAATTTTTTCATCTGTCACAGACTCTGGTTGCATTTCTTGTTCTGCAACCTTATCATGAGCCAGTAAAAGTGCCTAGTGTTAAAAAATAATCAGCTCAGTTACAAAATATTTCACAGTTTTTATGTATGCAAAGTAGTAGAGTTAAATGAAATTCTGCCATTTGAATAGTCTCTGCAGGTTACAGAATATTGCAATTTAAGCAATTAAAAAAAAAATCATCACAGCTACGCAAGTGCTTTCTGCTATACACTTTCCAAAACTTTCCCTTCTAATTGGAAAAGAATATAGAAGCAATTTTGAGCACAAAACTGCCATTGTATTTACAGTTTCTCCTTCCTAAAAAAACAGGCACTGGTTTACTATGTATGCGACTGAGGATACAAACATAAGAAGTTACTGCAGTGAAAAGTACTCATACATATACAACATCACTACAGGACAAAATTTCCTTTATGCACCCTACGGTAAGCATGAAACAGCTGTCAAACAAGACGACAGATAAGCAAAGCAGCTCTTGTGTTGCTCTGACCCACCTGATCTCCTGCTATATTGTTTACATGCAAATTACCCTGTAATACATGTAGAAAGTAGGAAGGGCTGAATACAATCATGCAATACACTTGATTAGCAAGTCTCCATTAGTTGCTGGAAATGGAAAACTCCTCATCCTAGGAAAAATATTAAGAGATCTGCACAGAGTTGAAGCATAAAATCCATCTTTGCCCAGTCAGCCCAAGACATTTGCAAAAAATAAGTTACAATGAAAACAGCATCAGGACATAAATCTATTAGATTCGAAGTTCCATTTTGTTTTACCTGCATGTGAGGGGCATTCAGCAAAGCATTTAGCTCCTGCCCATCCTTGTGGTGACTGGGTTTCAAAACACTCTGTACCTAAAAAGAAATCAAATAGTAAAACTCTTAATCTATCCAGCAATTTATCAATTCACCCTCCACTAATGAAGCACAAAACCCTAGCTGCAATTATTCATTTTACTGAAAGTAAAGTATATCCACGTAATTGTGCCACTGATTGAACTTCATCTGGTACACATCAGGAAAACGTGCAATGAGACCACAGGACTACTCCAGCACATCTCGCCTTGGTACTTGTCTTCCAAATCTAAGCTGGTATCCAGTGCACCACAGAGATTTGTCAATACCAGAGACTAGCAATGAGCTCAGCTACCACAAAGGTGTGCACACAAAAAATTTAAACTCTAGAAAGGAACACGATAGTGCAATCGATCACAATGAAATCTATTACGTGAATATGCTGGGGCTTTTAAAATGGACTCATTTCTTATTAACATGACTCACCTCCTTTTTCCCTAAAAGCTGATGGTTTATTTTTGCCCAAACTATTTCCACCAACAGCAAAATCAAAGATTCCAAGACAGGTTTAGCAATGTATCCTGGAGCCCCTGTCTCAGAGAGCGTTTGAGTTAAAACTTCAGAAGACCCCAGGAAACCAGGTTACTTTGGCTGGTTACAAAATAATCCACATTAACCCAAGAACAGCTTTTGCTCAAACAGCTTCAGTTGCCTAAAAAGGTTTGCCTTCTCATACAGTTACCAAATATATATTTCTTGCCATCATTTCTTGCAAATACTAGAAAATCCTGGTATGGTTACAGAGAAAGCCAGGAACAGGGAAGCCACTCTTACCCAAAGGTAAGGCTGAAGATACTTTCCATAGCCATTATCCTCTGGCTTAATCTGACCAAAGGCACAAATTAATTCAGAGACATCAAGAGCAGATTATACATATCAGAACAGCAGCTTTCAGTGGGATGAAAAACACTTTTTTTTCCAAGAGCTTTTTACTCTTAAGGATGAGGCACTGTGACATCACAGAGAATCAAGAAGCCACAAGTTCCAAAGCAAAGATAATTATGCTTCTTGTGTGATCTAACAATATCGAAAAGTCTGAAGAGCCTCTATCCTAGGAGCAATTACCTACAAATATGCTAGCAACTCTCTTGGATGCTACCAGATGACAGTACTGGAAACACTAAACATAACTTTAATTTCTAGCAGAAACTCCTAAATGAACCATTCCCATGGAGCAAGATCCTTATATTGCCAACAAAACACTGTCACATGGAACAAGTTCCTGTGCTTAGCAACAAACCTGCCACAACCTCCAAAAGCCTTTCTTGTCACATCCCTACAACATGCTTCATGGTAAGCAAACCTAATCTAATTTAGAGAAGTCAAACAAGCAGCCAGATTTAGATTTTTTTTTTTTTAAACAGATTTCTTCAAAACCCTAGAGAAACGAAATGATTCAAGGATTGGAGCATCTCCCTTATGAAGAAAGGCTGAGAGAGCTGGGACTCTTTAGCCTGGAGAAGAGAAG
>JAOXNO010000041.1:30517509-30556408 GCA_028565335.1 Limnodromus scolopaceus
GGGCAATCCTGCTTCAGCAGGGGAGTTGGACTAGATGATCTCTATGGTCCCTTCCAACTCCAAAAATTCAGTGAAATCCAGTGAAAGAATTCAGCTTCATATAGGCCTAACTTCAGTCATGTTTCTGAACTGCCCAGGAAGCTATTACGCCCTGCTTAGTCTGAATTTGGGATGCCATATAGCAGAGCACTGTAAAGGATAAATTTCACTAACAGATTTTCCTGTGTTGAAAGAAGAGATTCTTCTCTACAAAAGACTCTCATAGAGGCTCATTTAAGGTCTCTGACTTTCAAGGGACTTTCAGTTCCTTTTTTGAAGAAGCTACAAGAAGCTTTAAAGCCTTGTTTATCCAATCTTTATGACCCTTTTACAGGAAAACCTACTCAGAAAGCAACTTAGAAGTCCTGCAAGAAAGACAACCTCTTGAATGCAAGGTCAGATGCTGGGGATTTGAGGGGGGAAAAGAAAGCAACCAGGCCCAACCATTCATTCTGTGAGCAGTGAATATCCTTCAGTCAAGTTGAATTGCTGCTATGAATAATTCAGTTATTCAAAACTTTAATAGCTCCTCCCCCCCTTTTAAAAGAAAGATATTTATTATTTGCCTAGTTAATGAAGCACTAGGATAGCTTCAGGCTGGTATATACACCACTTATTACACTAGTACTGCCACATGCCAGATTGCTTTGTTACTCATGGCATTGAATCCCACGGTTTTATCAGATGAAGAAATCTGAATGTAGGCTGTCATTCTGCAAGTGACACACTACAGACAGCACAGGCAATCCACACTAAACATGTGGCAATGATACCATTTTCTTTACTCTTCAGCCTAGTTTTTATTGTTAATTATATTAACTCTAGTTCAAGTAGCCCCTAAAAAGCTATCAATTTGGTTTTCATTATACACACTACAATTTGGAGGCATGTACCGTGGAGGCACACACTGGAGTGATATTAAACATTCAGAATTTAACCACACTTGCAAAATCCTGTTCTTGTTTACTCTCAGGTGAGCAAGACTGTCAGCGGGAACACACACACACATTGTAAGGCACTCATACCAAAAGCTGCAAGCCTCCAGTGCATCCTCTCAGAAGTAGTGATCTAGTTTAATTGCCTGCACTTGCTGAAGTGAGCAAGTTTGAAACCTTTAGAAACATATTCCATATAAATTGAGCCTATGTATTTACGTATATATTTGGTAGCAAGAACACCTTTAAGGTATTTGACATGTGCTGTTATAAGCCAAAACTTACTGTCTTGAATGCTACATCAAATATTCTTACAAGGTCAAGATTCAGACCATGCTCCCATAATCCCTGCCCCCACCTTGGTCAAGTTTAAATGGATTTAAAATCAATTTAATTACTCCTGATGTTTACTGGCTATTTTTATTTAAGACTTGGAGTACACCAAATTACATGGAGATTAGCTCTCTAAAATAAATTCCTTAAGCTCAAATGTTTCATTCCACCTTTTAAATTCAATTAAAGTTTCTTTTAAAAAAAGGAAAAAAAATCTCAAGTTCTTAGTGCTCGGTTATCAGAATCTGTGGGAAAAGTTAACAGTACAAGTATGCTGCTAATTTTAAGAATTCCCTAAAGAAAATAAAAACGTACCATTCCACTCTCGTGAACTGTTAATGGTTAGAAAAATTCAAAATGAAGACGTTTTCACCACATACATTGAAATATGTGTATGAACATATATTGAACATATATATGAACAATAATGTTCATACACATTATTACGTTTTATAAAAGCAAATCATCAACTGAAGAATGAAAACAGATTTTTTAATTAAGTTCAGAGTAGCAAATGACAGTTGTCCCCTAAACGCACTTCCAAAAGTGTAGTTAAACTTAATTATTTTTTTAAACTTTTTTTTTAAGGGAGGATGTTTCATGTTGCAATATGAAATTGTGTTACAAACTGCCTTTTCCTCTTAGAGTAACAGAAGCATGAGCTCTAGAACAGGTTCTCTTCCACACCATAAAGCCTCAGACAAAACAGTTGTCTGTAGCTTTAAATTAGGACATGCACTCTAAAAACAGTTTCAGAGTTGTATACTGGCACTGATGACCTGTGCACTGAAATATGCACATTAGCATTACCTGCCATTTAAAATTAATGTTATGCATGTGTCTGCTATTTTTCTTTCTTGTAATGTCTTGTGGCTTTTATCATCAAGATATTATCAGTATCTTAAATCCAGGCTTTTGGAAGTGTCTAATCAAAAACACCCTGAAGTCAACAAGCTGCTTTCTGGGGAAGCTTCCTGTGCCTAAGTTTAGGAATAGAAAAAGCAAGAGACACAAGAAAACAGCTGGGCATGCAAGACAGATGCTTTACCAGGGTTAAAAAAACCAAAAAAAACCAAAAAACCCTCAACCAACCACCAAAAAAAAACAAAACAAAAAACCAACCAACCAAAAGAAACCACCAAAACCCCACCACACAAAACAAAAACATCCAAGAGCCAAATCAACTTTTTCTGAAGCAGAAATAATTTCCTCCCATACTGCTACCATAAGGTAGAAGCTTATCCAAAAGGAATAAAGGATCCGAAAACTAAGCATGAAGTCTTCTATTCAGGCAAGACTAGGAAGTAGAGAATGATGTGAATGGAGGCCTCAAAGGAGCTCCTCTTGAGACACTTCTGTCAGTCACAAAAATATTTGTCCTGAATTTCTGGCTCAATCATTTGAGGATGCTGTTTAACATATTGCAAAACAGAAGTCACTTAAATACACCAGGAGATGAATCACTGAGAAACTAGATTACATTGAAACATGGGAACAGACATATGCAATATATAGACTTTTCAGGAATTTCAAGGCTGGACAAGACAGGGGTGAGAGATGAAGAATCAAAATGAGTGCAGGTATATGTTCTGCCTTTTATGTAATAGTCTTTTAGGTGATGACAAAATTCCATCAGTTTAAAAATTTTAGATTAAAGAACTATTTTCTTTATGCTTAACCTTTTTTATGAATTGCTAAGAAGCAAAAAAAAACCCAAACCAACAACCAACGAACCAAACCAACCCTGGCCTTGCAGCACCTTCTGACTTTAGGATTTACCAAATCACCTGAAAGAAGAGAGGAATGTATTGGGAAGGTGAGGGGTAGGAAAGATGTGGAAGAACATGAAAATCTGAAAACAGACCTAAAATTTCCTAGGCATGTTTTCTTCTTGGAAACTTCTATGAAGCAGCAAATAAAAGGACATCAGATCCATGAAAGAGGAAAGAACAGCTTTCTTAAGAAATAAATCTGTATTATCCTATATTATAAATGGAGATTCAAAAACTGGCTTGTATCTGAATGAAATGCCAAACTAGGCCGGTGTAAAGTGGGTGTTTGGGGAAGTATTTTACCAACAGAAGTGAATTGAAAAGGTTCCTTCAGGCTTACAGACATCGAAGCAGCCTAGTGATGATCCTGTAACAGCCAACAGGCTGATGAATAAGCCAGAGGGAAGCTCATATGTAAAGTCCTACCTGGTTTTGGCACAACCTCGCTAACCTAAACAGGAAAATCCAGAGCTGCAGTTTAATCAGCACACTGCACCTTTAGGTAACATTTAAATGATGTCCCTCAAGAATCAGTAGCTCCTTCTGCAGAAGAACTTCAAGCTTGCTACAATGCTGTTTTCCTTGACTTACAAAGTCTAGACAAAGGAAGGGGAGTGGAAATACGTGTTGAAACAAAATTGCTTCAGGCAGAAAGAAAAACAGATACTAAAAAAAATAAAAATAAAAATAAAAATCAACTTGCTGAAATACTGAAATTGGAGTGATGTGTCTTTGAGCAACTGGAGAAGGCTATATAGCAGCTCAGGTACACTCCAGCTGGTGCACCTGAGCCAGCTTTGAACAGATGAGTGTGGTTCACTGGGTGCTAAATGCTGGAACATTTACCCAGCCTCTGTATCTGGCTTTGCTGAACACGACAGTGCTGCTCTTGCACTGATTCAAGCTAGCTAGTTTAAAGTTAACAAACGTACATCTGTATAAAGTGTAGCCACACTTCAATGCAAATACATACATGCACCATGGAAAATGACGATACAGTTATTGAGCAACCCCTCAGAGGGTCATAGCTTCATCCAGCTGCACATGAGAGCTCATTCTGTTCACAGCAACTTTGTACCTGAGTTTCCTGTAAATTACTACTAATACTTATAGAACTATTGTATACAGGTATTGACCATCTATATTGAAGTGAATAAGCCTCAAAGAAAGAAGTTAGCCTGGCTGAAACTGTCAAAGTATTTCAGTCAAGATCTGACTGAAAAGATTAAAGTTAAAAATCTTGCCCAAGGAAATTTCTAGAAGTCTTTTTTAATAATTTCTAAAAGATGATTAAGAAACAGATCTAAAAAAGCTGTTACCTGTCAGACAAAAATTAAGTGTTATCTGACCACCACAGCAATAATTAAAAACAGCAAAATTAAGTATCAAGGGAACTGTTGCTCACTTTAAAGCAGAATGCTTGTTTCCAGCATGGTTGTATTTTCAGAGATGCCGCTCAATTTAAGAACAATAGCTCAACTCAGAAGAAAGTCACAATAAGAGAGAACTGTATTTCAACTCCTGAATGCTTGGAATAATGAAGGCAAAAGAGTAGATTTTCATAACCACTCCCTTTTTCTATGTTTAAAGATAGTGCCTTATGAGTTCTTATCCCCAAAATATTTTTCTGGTTACTGTTTGGAAATCTGGAAAAACCGGATGCAGCAGACAGTGACTACTGTAATCCCTTTCATATTCAACATTCAGTAACTCAGACAAGCTTGACAAGTACATATTTCAACAACAACTATGATTATAGGTTTCATGTATATCACAGAGATGCATACTGTACATACCTCTTGTGCTAGTTCTTGTGCATTGGAGATGAGAGGATATGGAGGGCTGGCTTTGTTCATGTGCACAGTAACAGCATTGTGTATCTTAAATGCATTCTGAAAATCAGTATTTTGAACAAGCTGTAAAATGAGAGAGATATCCTCCTGGCTCTGAGGGTCTACCAAAACGTGCTGGATATGCTTAAGAGAAGTTAAGAGTTCTTCCACTTCTGGAAAACAGCAAAATACAAATAAGGTATGAGTTAATAAGATTCAAAACTAAGTAATGTTTATAGTAATATTTTTACAAAAAAAATATTTGCTGTTCAGTTTTTAATTAGCAATGATATATATAAATTTATAGTTATCCATTATTCACTCTGGCTTTTATTAGTAGAATATATCTGAATCAAAAAAAGGACCCAAAGTCAGCAAAAGGAGAAATTAAAAAGCTGATACAGTGTTTAAATTTAATCCTACTGCAGTAGCAGTTCTTCTCTGAAAGAAATCACCAATACGTAAAATATCCAGTAATTGCAGCTCATTGATAGCTAAATGGGAGAGGACTATTTTGCAATATGAAAATAACTCCCTTGCTAAACTAATGTTGATGGACTGAACATTCACTATTACTTTGATAAATCTTTCCATTCTTATCTGCCATTTATAGCAGATATGTCTCTCAACTAAATATTGCTTACTTACAGAATGAGTATTTGATAAGTAAACCACACTCAATTTCTAGACAAAATTATATGCTCAGTCTTAGCACATTAAAATAAAGAGGTAAGGATGAAAAAAATTATATCTATGGTCAGAGATCTGAAAGTCATCTGCACTAGAAGAAAGTTCACATCTTTCACCTACAGATTACGAGCTCTGTTTGGACCATGGAGTATTTTAACTTATTTTAATAACTGATTCCTATGTGTTTGTAGAATACTGTACATGTACTACATTCTTGGGCTTCAAGAAATAACCCAATGCTGTAAAGGTGCTTTTTAAAGACTGTCAACAAATTTACATTTTTTTAAACCAATCTGGATTGCTGCATAATGTCATTTCTCAATATTAAGTGCTTGAGAAACTAACTAAAACAAGAAATATGAATCATACCTATAATGTGTATAAACCCAGGTAAGAAATCCCCATGTAGTGGATGTTTTGAGCCTGAAATAATGTATGCATTCTCACACATTATCTGAAAAAAAATAATCTGTTCAGCCTCAAAAGGCTGGTCAGCTACTTTTTACTATAATAAACTGAAGTCAGCTAGAATTTTGAATCACCGTATTTTTAAAAAATGAACAAAGAAACCTCCAAATTTTAAAACTGTCATTTGATACTGAAGTCAATCTCCCTTAATGGTATTAAAATATCAGCTTTAATTCTAAGTTTTAGCAACCTTCATTGTGAACTGCTTGATAGCATTCCTATTTTAATGTTATTTAAGACATCAGCAAAGTCGCATTTTTAACAGGAAAAAAAATCACAGTAGATACTGATCGCTAACACTGATATATTCTGTCAAGAACTTTCCTTTACCTATTTTTAATCTCAAATTCACCAGCACACAACGCAATGCTAGACTCAAACTTATTGAGCACAGAATTAAGATGGCTGATAAATGGGGACATGAAATCCATAAAGCCCAATAAAATATGCATTTCAAACAAGTTTAATGGTTTTCATTTCAGACAAAGCATACCTACATCTGTGTTTTCAATTTTGAGTTTGCAAGTCAGTCTTCTATATAACACAAGGAAGCAAACAATCCAGAGCTACTACTCTTGTACTTTGCTATCTGCAGGACAATAAAAAAAACACCTCCAAAACCATTCCACACATGCTAAAAACATCCTACCCACCAAAGGTCAAGGGCTTCTTCCTGTAGCCACCAAGGAAACAAAGGGCAGCAGCACAAAAGCTGCACAGAAAGCGCGGACACCGGCGGTGCCGGATATTCTGCAGGTGAAATCCAGCACAGCTCACAGCACTAATTAAGGCGGCCAATGTCTCACTAGGGAACTGTACACAAAATATAATGCCTATCACACAGGGGAAATGCCATTTGGAGAGAAGGCTAAAGAACACTCCACAAGCAAGAATATTTGCCAAATAGGGTGATGTCAGCCGGCAAATTTCTTATATAGTGGAGCACGCAAACTACCAAAGCATCTCAGCAACTGGTTCTCCTGAGTCTGCGGAAGCGCACTATTTTCAAGCATGAAAAAAAGCCCAACAGTGCAAAACAGTCAGGTATTATTGTAAAGTTCCTAGTAACACCTGTTCAGCTAAAAAACCCTACACCAACCTTGAATTCTGTTGTTACTGTTATCATATCCAAAGAACAATGAAGCATTAAAGAAGAACCTAACTTCTAATATTTCCTATGCACCAATTATTTTATTAAATTATTTTGGAATTGTCTACCCCCACCCCCACCCCTTATATGTCTGAGAATTCAAATACATACACACACATTTCTTTCTAATACATCTTCTATACAGATATAAATTCATACAGAAAGATAGACATCTGTATCTCTAATAAAAAGATAAAAACATGCTCTCTTTCTGGATGCCTCTACATCTTCTCTCTTATGCACTTAAACAGTCCATTCTATGACACCCTTTCTTACAAACTACCACAGTACTCTCTTCCTGGTGTAATTTCCTTCTATCCTGAATCTTCATCTTCACCTGGGCTGGACATAAAAGCCCTATACCAAACGCGAACCATGAAACAGCAAATATCCTCCTCATCACAATTCTAAAAAAGAAATAATGCTTGGAAGGAGTGAAATTAAATATTCCCACAGAGCTAGCAATCCATTTCCTAGTCACCTGTTTAATTAAAAAAAACATACACACAAAACCCCATACAAATCTGGCTTTATGCATGCCTAATAGGCTCCTGCTTCTGATGTCTAAATTGCAGATTAGATTTCAGTCCGGATTTTTTTTGCTCGGTTTTGGTTTTTTATAAAAAAAATGCCAGCTAACAAAAGACTCCAACTCTAGACATTTCCTATTGAAAGGGCTGTCTTGAAGAAAAAAAAGTTTGGTAAAAGACTAACATCTGCATTTACTCACAGAAAAATGTCAGGGTTCTTTTGCAGAACAAGTCCATTTTTTAATCGCAGGTCAATTAAGAATTGACTACTTTTTTTTTTTTAAAGTCTTCTTTTACAAGAAGTGTTGCAGCCTTTTTTCCATTAGGCTATGAAATGGCTGGAATGTGACTGAGCACTGTGCAATGTATGCATTAATCAAAAGACTGCCAGGGCAAAAGTATGCAACTGCAGGGGAGGACCCGTGGTCACAGCTTAACATGTTAGATTAGAAGAAAAACAGAAAATAGTTGCTGTTTATCACCTTAAAGAAGAAGTTATGAACAGCAGACTTAAGAGGATATAATTGGCTTTATTATATGTCAGCACCAAAACCTTAATTCCCAAGTGTTTTTAGAGCTCTCTGGAGTACTCTATGTGCTGGTACTAGCGCTCTAATGGTACATATATTACTTGAATCATAGGGCTAAGAAAGGTATCATTTAATCCAAAACTATTTCTAGAAGTTTATTTATAATGTATTTATAAAAGTAAAAAGTTTTGCCCAAGGTATGAAAATAAAAAAATAGTTCTGCCCTTAAAAAAAAAAATTCACTGTAGCCACAAAAGGATTACTTACATGAAATGCCAGTTTCTCATTGAACTAAATTAACTGAATGAACTGTAGCAAAGAAAATATTTTCTGCATTTCATAAAACCATCCTGCTGTGAAAAAGTCAGTTAAATACTTCCATGCACATATTCTAGGTGCATGGGAAATTATTTCCATTAAGACAGCTGTCTAAATCATGTGTTGTTTTGATAACAAACATGCCCTTTAAAATTGTTTTGATTAAGTGTCCTGTTTTATTTTTATAAATAAAAGCCAATTTGTCTGATCTAGTCTGCTTTTTTTTTAAAGATGAAAAGATAAAAGGCTCATCAAAGATCTGCCAAATTAGACATTGGCACTTATGAAATACTTTCAAAACTGAAAATACAGACAATAAGGTCAATATTCTTATTTAAAACACATCTCTCTAGCAGAGGCTTTATGGATTAACACACATACAAAAAAAACAAAATAACTTTTTTTTTTTAAAAAGACTGAATAAGAGTAGTTTAACATCTCTATAATTTGGTAGCACCTGCCTAGGTTTATTTAGGATTGTCCTAACAAAGCTTAGAGATCTGTGAAAGTGAGTAAGCACTCTTATTTGGACAGCAAAAGTGAAGAGATGGAAAGAGTCAGTTCAGGGAGCAGATCAGAAATTCAGTATAACCAAACACACAAACTTCAAAAAATTTCACATACTAGCAGTTACTCTTTGGACAATGTAATGGGCTAGCAAGTTTCTTGGAGACCAAAAAGTTGTAAGTTTTTAAAAAATCTGGCCTCTCCAATTCAGGTATGCAATAAAAAAACAGAAGTATTAACAATAATGGACTCAAATCCTCCATGAAACTTATTATTTTTTGTGTGTGTATATATATATTCATAAGACAACATACCTAGCCCTGATACTAATCAGGAAAAAACAGCCTTCAGAAAAAAAAAAATATTCTTTTGAAATTCAGCAGAAGTGTCAGATGTTAGAATGATTAATCCAGAAACTGGAAAAGAGGACATGCTTAATAGCAGAGGAAAACTTTGGAAGAGGCCAAGTTGCTGCAGAAGCACTTTGTTAAACTGAAAACTATGACTGTTTTTGACAGCAACAATGACTGAACAGAAATTCTTTATAGACTATACAGGTTAAAAGATCACAGCATTTCATTTAGAACATACTTTTTTTTAAAGTTTGCAGCAACATAATGGTTGAATATAATTGAAAGTACCACTCCAATGGGAGTGCTGAACTACAGTAAATCCTCTCTTCTTAAGTCTTAAGTCTACCTGATCCAAATTGTTACTGTAATTCTGTTTGGCAAGGAAATAACAGTAGTACATTTGTATGTATTTGTCAATATTATGTCATGACTTCTGTGATTGAAACAGACGCCCGTGAAGTCCTAACTCAGCTCTATGGTGCATATATGGATACATCATGATTTAGTCTACTTGCATCTCCTAAAGCTCCTTGTCTTTATAGCTCAAAGAACAGATGGTACTCACTCAGCAAGCTAGTCAATACTTCTGCTCTATGCACATACTTTTAAGCCTTATTTACTGCAATTCAGAGTAGAGGCAGACATCATTAGTTTCTGATTTTCATGGTATTCAAACACTGAGTGGAGTAGCTTTAGTTAAACCACACAATTTACTACTGTGTTTTTACAGAAATACACTGACAGCACAACAATGATAAGACCCAAACCTTGATTACAAAATTGAAAAGAATTTCATCCTCATGGACAAACTCATCTAGTCACTTTTCTTCAAGATGCATCTTATACCATATGTTGCTATTTCCTAATCTAACTCTTTCCACATACACACCTGTATATCCTTGTCTCCAGTGTTTGGTGGTGTTCTCACATCAAGTAGTCACCCCATCCTCGTTTCCAATCACACTGATTTCCACCCTTATCTTCTTGCTGAGCCATACCTAGTTACCTCCTTCCAGTTTTCTGCAAATACCATCTTTCTCTGACAATCTCTCAGCTTTACCCATGGCCTGTGCCCATTTTATCCCCACACTAAGACATTTTCAAAGTAGCCTTTCGTCATCGCAGTGGTTTCTCCACCATTGTTGCTCCTGATCAAAGAGCTTCAAGTCTGCCCCAGCTCCTTACTGGTTCTCAAGCTTGCCAGACCCATTTGTCATTCCTACCAGCTTCCATACCAAGCTTCTTTGCCCATTGGTTTTCACTTAGCCCTCCCTCTTAATTCTCAGCATCTCCAGCATGAAATCTAGCCTCGGCTTTCTAACTCCAAGCGACTCTTTCCTCCCTTTCATAGTTCCAATTTCCGATTCCTTCTGTAGTCAGTCTTCAGAGCTTTTAGCCACTGTGCCTAAGCAAATCCCAACAGAAACCACTTCTACTGTTTGACATCAATCTTTGTATCTTCTGCTTTGTTTTCCCTCTAAGACCAATCAAATACATAACACCTCATGAAGTTAAGTACAGAATCTCCTTCTTACAAGGAGATTTCTTGGACAGAAGATGACAAGACATGCACTAAAACAACGTACATCTGCCTTGTTCAAAACTGACTCTGTCAGCAGGAGGTTGGACAGCCCTTTCAACAAAAATTTTCCCAAAGAGGGATTTGTACAATAAGGATTGCCAGAGGTTAGGGACTAGAGCTGTGTCTTTAGCAGAAATGTTGCTCAGGCACACAAATACTAAAGATGAAACAAAAAAACCCACAAATTAGCAATTTCATAGCGGTTTTCCACTCTGTATTCTCAACTACCAGCCCATAGGGAGGAATAGCAAGAATCTTTATTGCAGCCCCCGAAAAAAGCGCCTTTTTAAAGCAGTCTGGATCTTCGAGCAGGTACAGATCTGGAAATCCTACAAATGCCCAGTGCCTCTTTTTCACTCCAGTGACACACCACATTTCACATAAATAGATACTTATGTTTGAGGAAGAAACATTAGAAACTTTTTCTACACATGCATAGTTAAAGCACTCACAGCTATGAAATGAAGAATTTCAGAATATTTCTTCAAAAATTACAAACATTACATTTTCATCAAAGTCTAAGTGCTAAGGTAAGCAGATTTTCACTATCAATGCAGATTTCACTACAAACTTTAAGAGAAAATATAAATTATATTAGGTAACAATTGATAATGGAAGAACAATAAGCCACCATCATGCTTCTCTTAAAATATTAAAACCCCTTGTGTTTTGATTTTAAAAGTGTTTATTCACTGCATATTCCGGTCTGTGCTTCAAACATAATAAAATTGGGTATTATTTGCATGGTTTTCCTCAGCCTAAGAAGGATGGAGATATCCACTGAATTCATTAGTTTTCTACAGGGTAGACAAGTGTTCCCCAAATGAATCGATTTTGAAAAGCCGCTTGCTGAGGCAACACAGCCTGATGCTTGACTAAAAAAAACCCAAACCACCAAAAATCCAAAAGATCAGAAGACTTTAAATCTGTATAGGAAGAATTAGCTAAATTAGGTTTTCAGTGATCTGAAAAAACATTTATATCAACCAATTATTTTCTCTATTAGTCCATTCATTGCACTTTACCTACCTAGTGTCTTCACAGTATAATGAGGACTCTCCAAAACAATTCCTTCTTCTGTGTCAAATATTGGATTATCTATTCCAGTTTTAGGAGGAATTTGTGCTAATTTCTTCAGCCTCATGGAAGCAGTAAGGTCCAGTTCTTGCTTCTTTCCCTCTTCTTCCCTTCTGCGCCTTATGTCCTCTTGCTGCTGACGGATTCGCTCAAGTTGAGCACTCCGCCGCATGGGCATCATCCTAGAGCCCAAATCCCCGGGGCAATCAACAGCCATTTCTCTGTGCTTCTGAGGTTCCTCAGAAGATGCAAGATCCACATTTTTTGCTTCACTATCAGAATCTTCAGTGATGTGTCCATTCATATGAGAAGTTGTCATGATTATTTGTAATTATGCTTATTCCCTTCAAACAGAAATGCTGATATTAGGCCAGTTTTCGTTATGATGATATGTAAAATCCATTATAACTTCAAAAATATTTCCTTTCCATCACAAGACAGTTGAAGAAACATACAGGAAGAAAACCTAATGAAAAATATTTTTAAAAAAAGTTAGTGAATAACTGCATTAATAAGAATACACCTAAGACAGTTCTCCATGTCCCCAGGCATCAGAACAATGGAACTTTTCCCCCACATTTACACAGTGCTTCTTCCCCTGCTAAGAACTACAGAGCCCTCATTGATCTGTTTCACACATTGTAGCAAACTTCAAGTGCCAGTGTTAGAAAAAGAGCACTGCTCAAACTAGTGCTAAAGTCCCTTACATTTCCTGGTCAAAGCAGTCACGAAGCCAACGATACATTATCTTCAGTATGTCCAATTAAAAAGTCATAAAATTGATAAATAGTTATGTACAGTATTACCAATACACTTAATTTTTCAAGTTCCCTTTTATTTTTTTAATTTAGTGAAAGGAAATACTACAAAATATCTCAAAGTTTTATTATACACTGGAAGAACCAAGATAAAAAAACCCAAACCAATGTTCTTAACCCAAATATTTATGTTTGGAGGAGGAAGGTAAGGATTCTATGTTGTAATTAAGTAGAAAATTAAATATCAGTAGTACTGTTTTGAAAGAGCAGCAATAGAAACTCCTACACAAGTTTCTGCCAGCTTGCAATTCTAAATTAAGTACAGCTTTTCATTTTCATGAGTAGCATACATACAGCAACATCAAACCAATTTTCTTCACTTGTTTCCTGTCTAGCCACTACTACCAGTTATTACTAAGATCTTCCAAGAAGTAGATATTAAAGCATTTCTATGGTAGTAAAAATTCTTTTGCCTTTAAAAGATATTTAATTGCACTGCACTGATATATAAAGATTATTTCAATGCTCAACATTCTCACATTGAGAAAAATTTCAGGCAACAAAAAAAATAGCCTATCAAAAGCTGCACAGTAGCAGGGCTAGCAGTGCAAGTACCGCACAATTAATTGGAGCTCACAATTAATGATCCTCAGAAAGCCACATTTCCCCTTCTGTAAAAGCAGCTTCACTGCATAGAAATACCAATCCCAAAACAAGGAAGGGTACAAATTGGGTACAAAGAATACTAATTTAACTGTGGGTGGAAGATAATTCAAATTCTCCCCCATCTGCATTGTACTGCTATAGCCTGTCTGAAGGCTGAGACTTTGAAAGTTACATTCATCTATTTTCAACTCTGACAAGCTGAAAGAAAACTCACATTCCTCAGTCTACATGGTACATCTAAAAGGTGTAAAAAAAATTTGAGGGAATGAATAACATCCATTTACTCAGCACTAAAGAAGTCAAAAACACTATCTAAGGATATGCAAGAAGTAATATGCAACTTTAAACATACTATCATAACACAATCAAATATAAGCTAAGCAATGTCACACTCACTAATGACAATAAATCTACACATCAGAAAATGAAGCTGATGGCTAATATTTAATAACTGACCAAAAATGTCTACACTTCCTCCACCAAATTTAAGAGTACTAGCTACCTAAGACAAAGAGTATCTGCTGAGATTGTCAGAAAAAGTGCAAAACAAAAACTCATGTACCTGTATACAGAATTAGAAGTTTTTAAATCTGTTTAGTTTAGTAGCAAGCACTGAAGACCAGAGAAACAAATATACAGTCTGAGGTAAACATTAGTAATAGGCAACCATTAGTGACATTGCTTACATTTTCAGTATAATCTCCATGTAAAATGCAGAGGGCATATACATTCTTGGAACACAGTAACCAAGACATTTAAGTGGCTGGTCATAATAGCTGCTCACTTTCAGTATTTAAGACCTGAGTTAAGTCAGTTAAGAAACAAACAAAAGTTACAAGAAAGGTAGAGTTGTCCTGTAGTCACACCTTAACGGCAATATTCAAAAAACTAGCATCAAAATTTAAGAGTTTTAGGAGAATTTTAGATAGAAAATATTTTTGATATCCTAGAAAGTTAGACATATTTGAAGCAAGCAATAAGCAGTACATGCAAAGTAATCTCTCAGATAATACAAAAGATTATATGAAATACCACTTATCAGACAGCCTAAAATTTGACATTACCAAAATATCAAACCAACTCCATAAAAACCCAACCCCCAGATATAACTAGCTGGTAATCCATAAACGCATAGGCATGCTGCAAGTCTGGAATGCTGAACAACTTCCTTTAATCAAAGAACCTCTGATAATGAGTGACCCCTTCCAAACCTAAGCCCACTGTCGTTTCTGTTTTCTCAAGTCTGCTTCAGATATCATAAATCCTCATCTCCCAACAGTTTTGGAAAAATGCTACCGCCCAAGTGCAACAAACGAAATAAGCACATAAGGAAAAAAACTCAGATCAGCTCTGAAGTCCCTCCCTACAATGGCCGTAAGGAATTTAAAATGTAAAATATGACACTGATAAAATGTTAACTCAGTCCTAAAGTTAAGGTGTGGTATAGCTGAAGGTAAAATTCAGCTTGAGGCAGGCACCAGGAGCAGAAGATCTTATTCTAACCAATAAGCACCACAAACGAAGTCTTACAATGAATAATTTCAGAAACAGTTTTCTTGGCTTTTCTTTCTGAAGGTTTCCTTTGCAATTTTAAAAATCCCAAGATAACAAGAAGGGAAGGTTGTTATACTGTCTGTTCATTGCAAGTTATGGATCATCCAAGCTTTTCAGCCCAAGAGAAGTTTATTTTATTACATTAATTCTTATACTAAGGAGAAGAATTTACAGACATACTCAATAATACTGATTTTTACTGCATCATACATAATATACATAGAATAATATTTAGAATTAACAGAATTCTTTTCCACTGTAGAACTTGGCATGAACAGGTTTTATACTCTTTAGATATGTGCAAGTCTGTGTTACACAGAGTTTGGTTGCTCAAAGTTTAATAGGGTTAAATTGTGGCCTTGGCTGTCTTCCTTTGAACTGCTGATACCTAACAGGAGAACCTTAGTGTTTCCACATGACATATAGATCTTTCCAAATAAAGCAGATTTATGACTGTCTTCTATCCAACTTCGTATCACAAGTCTTACTGATATGGTCCTGGAGAGTGCATGTGAAAGTCTCTGCTGCACGGATTGCTTTTACTATTCAAATTTTGCCTTAGAGAGGAGGGCTTGTATAAACTGCCAGCATAAGTACAGCTATTGAGACAGAGCACTTCAGTCACTCTGCTCACCATCAAGCATCACACAAGAATTTCACTGTGAAGTAATTATGAACAATGAACAAGCCATATTTCTGGTGCAAGTTCAAAACAGCAAAATTAAAGAAAAAAACACTACTGTCTTACTAACTGTACTTACTATTCTCAAAAATACAAGGCACACATCATTCTTCATATTGACCCCTAGCAATGTCAGGCTTCTATCACCTCTTTAGCCACCCTCAACACACTAAACAAAGCATGGACCCCAAAAGCTCTGTCAAAGACCAAACATACATAAATGCAATCATCTTGGTGTGCAAGACAGATGCTAGTATAAAATACATACTGACAGGGACAGAAACAGAAGTGCTGTAAAGGTGGTTTAAGCTTTCACTTGCTTCCTGGGGGCTGTGGCTGGTGTGCATAGCAATCCTAATTGCTTTAACAACTAAATTCTGTACAGTAAGATTAAATTTGTTTTGCTTCAGCAACTTCCAAAGAGCAAAAATGACATTTTCTGGAGGCTGAGGTTTTGCGTTATATTTTAGTGGTGTTTAAAATTCTTTCAATGCTAGAAGTATGATTAGACTTGATAGTTCCCTTTTTAGAATTCATTAAAGCTGCAAATTCCAAATGACTGCAAGGGAGTTCAGCGCTTACCTCCAACTGAATTTCATTAGTTTTGGCACAGTTGAGAGTACAAAACCCAACCTACATCTGTAATTATATTATAAACACAAGAAATACATATTTAACATCAGGCACTGTGAAAAGGATTTATCATCAGCTGAAAGCCATATACTATGACAGATACAGTACATTAAAATAGTCACTAAAAACAACTGGAGGAGAAATTCTAGGTTGCTGAAGTGAATTAAAAGTTAGATTGAAATTGCACACAAGATACTTCCTGATAGCTGAATTACTAAGTATGCTTAGTATATGTTCATACTATTATAAAGTATGCGCATAAAATTATGCTGGAGATCTCTACCATGTATTATTAGTGGCTCACATAACAGTGTGTCTTCTGGTATTTTTTATTCAGGTTTTGCTTGCTTAGAAATCTGAAGTACTAAGTCATAAAAATCACAAAATAACAAAGTAAAACATTTTAGTAATTCCACAAATGGAAGGTCAGCATAGGAAAAAAAAATATTCCCAGCTCTCCCTGCATCACGTCCCAAGCATCATTTGTTTCTTCACAATTTCCCAGAGAACCTGCAAGATTAAGAGACCTGGAAGCCAATGACAAAAAGGAAAACACACCTATGCTGCACAGCATAAAATTAACCACTACTTGATGAGAGTTAAAGATTAAAGTTTAAGGTAGAAAACACTTCACAGATATCTCCTACAGAGCTTAATAGTACCTGAAATACCTGGTACAGACTGCAGCAGCCTGATGTTTTCCAGAAGTGAGTTAAAGTTACAAAACCTATGACAACTCGATACTCTTTCTTAAATTTAAAAATTCTGTAACAGAAAAAAAAACAAACCTTTTTACAATAACTTTGCAACACATTCAAGACTGTGACTTCTGGCATGGTTTGGTTGATTTTTTTAGTTTACAATATGTTATATGATTTCCTCTAATTACAAGCTCTAGCATAGACTTGGTATTGGAAGAAAACTCTTCCTTTAATATCCAGCTGACTTATTTCTAATAATTTCAGACCACAGTTCATTATAAAACCTGTCAAGCACAGGAACTTAGTTCAACACGTGTATTTCAAAGGGCTTTCAGACATGCCAAGAGGTTTTAACATTCCATGCTCACTTAAATGTGCAAGATATGTGGATCAAAAACAAAAAGGGCTAAACCCTCAAAAGGAAAGTAATTTTCATTGTTAGTGCTTTCTAAATTACATTTGTACAAGAGCAATAACAACGTTAACTTGCAACACTAAAGCACAAAGTAACTGAAAATTCAGATGCTAAGGTTAGATTCCAGTCTTACGAATTGCATAAACAAATTGCTCGACATGCACACATGGGAAATTGTAAGCGTATTTCTGAATTGCACTGATGTTACATTTAAGAATTGTGGTCTACTTAAAACACACTTAATTTTATTAGGCTTGTTTATCTGCAGTAGCAACAGCTCAAGAACTGCCCAGTATACACCATCAACTACAAAAGATACAGGGCTACTACCTACAGAACAGATATGAAAGTAGTGTTTTCCATGAAAAACATAGACCAGTAAGAGTGTACGCCATGTCAATCAACAGCCACATCACTTGGACCTCTCTTCAGCAACTGCACCTTTGCAGTAAAATATATGCAAGATACCTATGCAATTTCTGTGTACAAAATACATGAAATTACGACACACACAGAGTGTATCACCTAATTTCACTGTGTATTTGTACACAACAAATGAGTAAGAATTTTAAACTGTTTCATTGCAGAAGTCTAAACTGCTTTCTAAGGCACATCCAAAGATTTTTTTATATAAATATTCAGTGAAATACTACCCTTTATTCTTGTTGCAGTCTCTGTTTTAACTTTTAGTCGTATCAGACTACTAGATACATTTCTAAAAGAGGCCACATTTAATTTAATTACCTAGTGCAACAGACAATGGAGTTTGGATAAACAATTCTTACTGTCTCAAAATTAAAAGCAGAAATGCAAGATTTGTAATTGTTATCGCTATTCAAAAGTACTCTTTTTCATTGTCAAATATCGAAAATAGCAGCTGGTCGCTCAACTGGCCCTGGGAGGTGATGTTTACCCCCCTGGTCCCCTGGGCAGGCAGCTGCAGCCCCCCGTTTGCAGGTATTAGCATTCCCCCAGCAGACTGGACTGCAGCACTGCTGGCTCCCAGGGCAGCAGCTTTGTCTGCTCCAGCACACTCGGACCAGGAGCTGCAGGACTTACGTCAGATGCCAGCCATGCCGCGATGCTCCTCAGCTCGCTCCGTTGCTTCTCCCCAGATTCTGAGACCGTGGCAGCCTGCCTTCCAGCCCTGTTAGAAACAGAGACAATTATCCAAATTCAGAGGTTAAAAAACACTTTTTGCGAGTTCTATCAAGCTTGGTCAGCAGACGGCTAAAACCTCTCAATAAGCAGCTGTAGTGACGCCAATAAAACCTCTCTAGTACAGCACTTCAACTGTTCTATTTACATCAGTCATTAGACAACACACATCCTTAGTGATTCAGGTGAGTGAAATCAGTTGAAGAGGTATGTAGGATACACCATGGTAGATTACTTTTAATAATATAGTTTATCTCTGTTAAATCTAGGAAATTAACATCCCTTAGAATAAGCATGAACTAAGCTTTAAGAAATTGAACAGGCTGATTTCCATAAAAGAAATAACAAAGCAGTCATATGACAAGGGAGGAACCTTACATTTTATTTAAATTCTTACCAATCTCTCTTTGAAAAACACAAGTTACATGCTCTATTACCAGCAATCTGCCTTGATTAGTATCTCAATAATGAGACACTTTAATCAGTTAGAAGTGATAGCACAGGTCAAGCAGAACCACTGCACAAGACGCTTGCTCTAATCTTAACAAATCTGACTTACCACCACAGTAGAAATGCTTTTTTCTTGGTTATATAAATAATTAAAATGCTTCCAAAGTCGACTGAGACTAAAAACAATTGTTGAAAACAGTAAGGATAAACATCTTTCTCATATGCCACAATTCCCTTTGTTTTTAATACCCATTACCACTTACACATCAGCAATGTTTAATTTCTACTTTTTAGACCAAATGAAAAATAGATATGAGCGGGAAATAAAATTTCAGCTGGGGTGACTACAGATGTGCTGGAGAGAGGGAATGACAACAGAAACAAATCAGAGTAGGCTTTAAGAAGCTTATTGCCAAGAATCACCTACACATAGAAAAACTTAAGACTTTTGCCAAGGTCATTTAAGCATATTTTTAAATTCATTAATATAGTATTTAACTTTTGTTTCTATTTTGCCATCTGTATCACTAGTAAAGCTCTGACACAGTTTAATGTTTTTTGAACTCTTGTGAGCAACTCCTAAGTGCTGGCAAGACCTACATTTTATTTTAGTTGAGAGGCACAGCAGAGGGCAGTCTCTACACCAATAAATGAAAAACTGAAAAAAAAAGAAACACACTCAGTTTCAAAAAGCAGCCCACAGAAACAACCAACTCTATAGTTCATCAGATAGTCTGACACCCACATTACCCCAAACCAGCAAATAGATTTACTGCCCTAGTATCCCACTTTGGCTTAGATTAATAGGCTACAACTATGCATACATTTGAATAGCCAGCTCTAATCAAGTCTTTAGCACCAACAATCCCCGCTTGACAAGAAACACTTATTTTATACATAGATATGGGCAGATAACACAGATGTCTATGGGCTGCAATGACTAGATGATAGAACAGTGGAAGAAAAAAAGAACTCTTAATTTAGCAGTTATTCCAAACGTTTAGAAACCTTCAAGCATAACAAATGAAGAGTAAAGAAATTCCTAGAATTCCTGGGGATGTTAACAGATCTTGCAGGACAGCCAGAAGCATGATAACAAGACAGTCATTTCTTATCACCTATTCACAGACAGTTAAGACTTCAGATTTCATTGTCTTAAAAGTAAACATGCCTGTCCCTGTTTTAAACAGTGGCCATATTTTCTGTGAAATTAAAAATACTGCTGCTATTTTAGTTCTCTAATAAGATTCCCCCACTCCCTTCAAATTGCATCCTTTTCGGCTTGGGCTCTTGCACCCTTGTCTCATTTTAATCCCTGTATTTTTTAGTATGTTATTTTTAATGTCAATGCTTGCCACTGCTTCACTACATAAAATATAGTACTAATAGTAAATGTTCATGTGTACTAATATGTAAATGGCACTTTCACTTGAGAGACGTGATTGAACCAAAACTATACTGAAAATAAGATATTCCGTAATTTACATCTCATCTGATATTTAAATTCATACAAAATGGCATTAGTTTAGTCTTCCACAGCAGGCTGCTCTTCAGCCATATTTACAATGTTCTGGGGAAAGAAAAATTTCTTCCTTACCACGTATTGGAACATTAAAACATAAGTGAATCCAATAAACACGTTTAGCAACATTATCTAAAAAAAGGGGAAGATAGACATTCCTCCTTTCATCCAAAAATGCTGAAACCTTGAATTAGGTTAGCTACCTAATTCAACAGCCTTCAAAGAGGCTAGATACAGGGACGAAGACTGTATTTCAACTTTCTATGACTGAGCTATAGGCTTTGCAAGCCTCACATCACAACACTATGTAACAAAGATATATGTGCTAGCCTCTTTTATGCAACCTTCTTCCTTGGGCTCTCTTCTCAACTCTTTTTTGCAGTATTTTCTGAATGAGTGACAGCAACGGGGTTATTTGGTTGTGGTTTTTTTAATTACTGAACTTAATGACTTAACCTGATTAGCTCCATCACTGTATTACTCATAGGAATGTCGAGGGAAGCGGAATAAGGGTGTTCTGATGACAAAAATGAGTTGAGACTTCTGAAGATTTAAATCCTGAAATATAGAACATAAACCACAAAATTGTATGACTGATGATCTCTGCAATTCACAGAACTCATGGTGACTATACACCACAAACTCAGAATAACCACATTTCATTTGAGCTCTTTCTCTAGTTATTTTGCAAGGGGGGCCACAAACTATTTTAGATACTCGGGTCTCTGATGTCACAAGTTTTTCATTCCTAAACTCACTTGAGATTGTGGTGCCTCTTCCACTGAGCAAACTAAAAAAACTGCTGCATAAATTTTAGGAGTGTCCTTTTGAAGGATTTTCACTTCATGGACATAGTTCCCTAAGGTTTTCTCTTTTTAATTGACAACACCTGTACTTGCTTTTTCTGGAGGACACTGTAAGCAAGGCATACCAGCCATGCAGTCTATGTCTGTTTTTTCTATGATACCCACTTCATTATTACTACGACACTGAGATGCCCTGTTCGACAAAGAACACAGAAGCCCTTGCTGCTACAGAAGAAACAAACCATCCTCAAACAGAATAAAGGCAATGGAGAGCTGTGGTGTATATATCCCCAACAAAATAGTTGGTCACAGTCCCACTTTGCAGAGAAGTATTATGCTCAAGTGAATTTGTGCACATGAAATCTGCTGGAAAGTCACTACTTGTCATCAAGTTACTGGGAGTGAGAAAAGTCAGAACTCAAATTTTTGCAGACTGGAACAACTGTTCAGAACTTGCAAAATGTAGTTTCTTTATACTGTGTCCGTCATGTTACTTAATATTTGCAGAACACTTCAGTAATTTCTTCAGGAAAATCACATAATTCATATGTTTGTGCACAGCTAACTCCCCAGCCGCTAGCACAGAACAAAGCTGACTAGGCTTTCAAGTGTGCCCTACTTTTGGATCCTTTCAAACAGAGATTCCATAGTTCATGAATTTATGACAAGAACCAGAAAAGAGACTGGCTGTCAGTGTGATTCCTCAAACTGTTCAGCTGGGCTAGTTTGCTGCTCCCAAAGGCTGCAGTCTCATAACTCTCCTGACTGCTCCCTTACCCTCTGCACTTTTGGGGTGTACAGCCAATACCTTCTCTGATAGCTTTGAAGCTTGCCGGATCTCTCCGTGAGTCACCTAAATTCAACAAGACTGTAGAATGTTACAAAATATTTTTGGCAGGTTGGTTTTGGTCAAAGTGGCATGCTCTAACAGCTCACCATATTCTGAAAGGTGACTGGACTGGCACAAGGGGCAGGAGCAAGAGGTTGAGACCAGGAAGGCAAAAAGGTGAGGACAGAGACAAGTAGAAAAACTCCCCCCCCACCACAGCAAAGAGCCAACTCCAATGGAGCCCCATCTCATGGAACCATACTCTGTGAATTCATCCACTTCCCCTGCATCTCATCAACAGTTACTGATTTTAAAAGAGACTTTCATCCTAAAAAAAACACAAGCAAAACCCAAAAAAAGGGCTACAAAAAGAGCAACCACATACCTATAACCATTTGCATTCTCTTCCTGATGACGTGAACAGGACAGTTAAAGAACCTATTGGTTTCTCTTAAAATGCATAATCTGAGATACTGAGGGTGTAAAGGACAGCAAAACCGTGCATTTATCTTCAAGCACATCTCCTCCCTCAAAAAACAGTGAATTGAACACCCTTATCTTAAGAGCATTATTAAAGCAGATCCTACTGAAAAGTCTGAACATCTCTGCACATTCATTACTTGAAGATACTCAAGTAGTATCTTCAACCTATTATCTTTGTGTAAATAGTATAAACAAACTAGATGAGAATTCACTACTCAAAAAAGCTTGGGTTTTTTTTGCGCCCCCCCCCCTTTTTTTTTTTTTCACAGTGGACAGCAATAACATCTTAATTTTCTGAGTGCTCACAGCAGAAGGCATAAAATGGTACACCTACTGGTCAAACACTAATGGAAATAAAAGTACTACCACATCAGGCACACATACATATACCTATTCAATGGAATTCACATATGGATAACCACTTGGAAATGAACAAACATTACAGATCACCCTTGTTTCAAACCTCTCCCATATTTACCACAAAGATCTGTTAAACTTACGAGAACAGTGCCAACCATGACTGAAGAACTCATGCCAATTCCTTGGTCATACTATAAGGTAAGACTGTTGAACAAACTTACACTGTCTAGTAACTTAAAACACAGGTCATGAAGAAAACACCTGTAGAAAAAGTCTTTGTGAAGCATTACCAAAATTTCCCTATAGGATGTGAAAATGCCTTTGCCTAAGATCATGGAGTGAATCTCCTAGTGCAATAAGCTTCCAACACAGCATTTGAACTTGAGGATGTATTTCCCCTCAATTCTTACACTAATCAAGCTGAAGATGACTCTTCAAACAGTAACGTTAAAGACTTCATTTAAAAACAACCTTTTCCTTCTTTGGTAGTATCTTTAAAGCCTTCTTCCCACCCCTAATTTGAAAGTTGAAAGCTGAACACTTAATTTTTTGCATAAGCAAAAAAATTCTCAACCATCTTGAATATTTTGTGCCAGCAAAATGGATAAACAATGAAAGGTATGTTAACCTAGACTTTACACCTGCTTGTACTAATGAGTACACAACCACTCTAAAAAAACCAAACACCCCAACATAAATTTTGCCCTGTTATTAGAACTTTCTGAAGTGTCTGACAACTAAAACTAGTTCCATAAACCTGTATTTCCCACTACTATCCACTACAATAAAGAAAACTGTAATAGCAATAGAAAATGGAAATCGCAGTCCAGGAACAGCCAGTCAGTTCTTCCTAGTTTTCACTACAAGTTCAAAATTTTCTAATTGGTCCCACTTTACCTTTCATATGTATTTTTTATTATTATAACACCCAAAACAAGTTTCTCAGTGGAAAAGTAGAAGAGAGATAAGATATTCAGACATCACTTCTACCTGATATGACTATCTTAATGGATGCAAGATAAACTTCTCTACAACAGCCAAAGCTTCCTCCTAGTGTTGATGTCAGATCTCAGGAATTCAGGTATTTCGTAATGGGAAATGGGAAGACAGGAAGAACACCTTCAACTAATGAATGCAGGACATCCTTACATTTCACCACTCAGCGAAGTAAATTGTATAGGTATTATACAAAAGGGCACAGAACATTAAGAATACATTCAAAGAAGTTATTGAGCAATACCTGGAAGAATCACCCTACACACCCAACCCCTTAAACAAATAAATACCTCAAGATTAAATTTGTACAAGTTCTATGTACCAATGATGCTAACTTGTTTATATGCATTACCAATATAGCTGATAAATCTCTGTAAAGAAAACAGGACAACACTTTATTGTCCCAATATTTAGAACTTGGTTTTCAGGTACTTCTCACTCAGAAAGTAAGAACTTGATATCCCAAAATAATCCCGATGACATAAACTTTAAACAGTGCCATTTATAGCCACTTTAGGTAGCAGCATCTTCACTTATCATTATTTAGTTTCATTCCGAAAGAACCATAGTATTGACTCCTTTGGAAGAAACTTATTAGAAGCTTGAACTTTGTAAGAACACAGTGATGCCATCCAACTAAAGATAAACTGCTATTAAATTCAAAACCCTAGAGGTAAGTTTCCCGCAATTAAGCTTATATAGAACATAAGCTGCATATTTGGCAGTTCTACTTTGGGTTAAAGAATAAAGCCTTCAGTAAATTAGCCTTTAACAGGTTCTACTATACTAATCCTTTGAATAAAAAGAACCATAACACTCTGGGCATAACATACTTCTTTCTTAAATTCACATTTACAAAACTGTAAAAATACAAACTTTCAAGTGGAAGTATTACTCAGAATGATGATCCTGGATGCTGCCCTTTCATGCCATGACCAGACAGACAGGTGTTTTCCTCTAGAGGTGGAGACCAACCAGTAATTTAACACCACCAGTATTATGAACAAGACTGCACTGGTAAGACTCTATGACACTGAAGCATTCCAGAAAACAGTGTTACAATTATGAAGCCTTCCCAAGCAAAACTGATTACTAAATCATGCCAGAAAAACTGGCATTCACCATCAATGAGGCAGTCAGGACAGCTTGAAATATTCTCAGTGCTTCTGCCCCAAAACTGTCAGCCTTGCCCTGTTGCAATACCAGGTGTCAAGACTTCAATTGCTGCTCCACAGACCACCACCAGAAGTTGCATACAGTATGAATGCTAGCGAGGATGGATCTTGGTTTTCCATCAGAAAAGCCAGACAAGAGAATGAAAATGCAAGGGAGGAAAAAGGGGAGAGCCTAGAACTAAATGAGTAATTTTTCATTCAAGCAGTAATCAAAAGAATAGCAAAGTTGAACTACTCTAAATTTCCTGCTTGTATAAAAAGCGGAATACAGCATCCAAGGACAAGGCTAAGATGACAGAACAGACAGGAAGAGCACTAAAGGGATACGGGGCTAGGTGCCAATATCAGCATTTCTATACACTGCTTGGGAAGCTGCCACTGTCTTTACACCAAGTTTTTCAGATCAAACAGGTCAGCCAAAGAGTAACAGCAAAGAGTGAAAGCTGTGGTCCACTGGAAACATAAACCCTGTTTCCTCTGGAAGACAGGGGGATGGGAAGAACAAGTATTTTTCTGATTCAAGGGTAAGAAATGTGGTGAAAATGAAACTGAAAATGTTATGTATGTAAAATCATACCAATCTAGTCTGATGCAACAGGAAAAAGCAGCATATTTTGCAGAGAAAACTCCAAATATCACTGTGAAGCACCAGGGCTGTAACAAAAGCACGACACACTTAGGTCTTCACTGTAGTTACCCCAAGACACAGCCAGGTTTACAGAAGAAAATTCATCCAGACCTTGACTGTACACATCTCTAGTGTCTGACTGGCAGCAAGACCTCTAGTTACTGTATGTCCATGCTTCATCACTGAAAAGTTTGAAAATACTTGGTCCTTCTCTTGCCTAGCAATTTGAGGAGACCTGACCAGCTGAAACAGAAAACTAGTTTTCCTACACTTTCTTTTTCAAGATTTCACTGCAGCAAATTCTCACAATGCATTGGAGCAGCACAAATGAGGAACTTCAGGATGCAACACTGCATACCACCTGTGCCCCAACACACACATTTCAGAACAATCCTGAGTTATAGCATCTACTTCTTCCTACCAGTTTTCCTGCCTGAGCTCAGGATATGATTCTGCAAGATGAAGACAACGTTCACCTTACTCCAAACCCCTTTCCTCACTTATTTTACACTGGCTTTGGCATCACTAGAGCTCCCTGTGAGCCAGCTTAGTGGAATAAAACAGCAGAAAACAAACCCAGAAGAAAGATACCTCCCATTCTCAGAAGCAAAAAGCTCTAACGTGAGATCATCTGCACAAAAACATTGGTCTCTCTTCATCACCAAAATGACTGCTATTTTTGACCAGTTACAGATTTTTAAAAACTGAATTGTTACCAACTCTTATTTGGTATAGAAGAGCCAGTTTATACTCAAAAAATCAGATAAAATAAATGTGTACAAGAACATTCCATATGCGCATGTGTTTAGGTGAAAGAACAAATATAATCCAAAATCACTCCAGAATGGTGCTGTGTCATCCAACAACAAATGATTCAGGAATAGAGAAGTACCCAAAGGTAACAGAGAGAAAATTAAGAGACATGCTTCCCCTGCATGTCAGCTAGAAAGGAGGGTGGCAGTGAATGCTATCATTTTTCTCAATTTCAGAAGAAATTTAAAAATGTGGATTTAGGAGTTTTGGATCCCACTTACAAATGGGAGCTTTTGGGCTCTGGCAAAAAAGAGAATTATAGAATTAATTAGAATGCAATCCAATAATGTCGCCAATGTAAATAAGGCTACAATTTAAGCACTTGATGGCATTTTCTTGACGGCTTCCTGAATTGTGCAGATTGTTTAAAGTTATCTGTCATTAGTGGATTTTTTTTTTCAAATGTATTACGTCACATTATGAGGAAAATACTTGAAACGAAAAATGAAACTAGACTAGTCTCTGCTAAGATAAATCAATCAACACATAGAAGTTTGGGAGCTTCAGTTTTTTCTCATACAAAGAAAACAATGCACAAATTCACCTGGGATAGGTTTTCCTCATTTTCTTGAAAGAACCAAAAGGGTCTAAAGATCAATACGGTAAATTATAGAGACAAAGTTTGCACATGTAACCAAGTAAGAAAACACACAAAAGGATGTACAGATCAGGAACAGGGTACAGAAGTTAAATCATGCATTTTTAATTAAAAGAACAACAGGCCATTCAATAAAAGTTAGACCAAAAACTAGTTTGCTTACAAAAATAAACTCACAAAAGTCATTACTTTGAGATTTTATTACTGACCATGCACAAAAGGCTCCAAATAGCTGTGTAAACTGAAAAAGATATCCAAATACAAGGATGTAATTCCAGTCAGCCCATCACACAGCTATAGCAGCTAAACAGAATGGTTAGGGCAGTGCTGCTGGTTCCCTCCATTCCCCAGCTCAAGGGGAGAAGTATCAGAACCTCAGATTGTCTCAACAATTTTTTTCCAACCAGTGATTTTTTTTTTCACCACAGGACTAGGTGGGTGAGTCTAATCAAGAGCTCTGACACAACTTCAGGTCAATTAAAAACAGTTTTCTAGCAGAATTTTCAAAGTACCATTCAATAAAATGGTTGAAATAAAATACATTTTAAATCTGTAATAAAAATATTTTAGTCAACATTCCCAGTAAGCAATAAGAGACCATGAAACTTTGCATAATGACAAAGCCCAAAGATAAGAGTTTAGAGGACAAGACAGAGACAAAAGAAATGAAAAAAAATAATCAAGTGACACTGTGAAGGTTCTGAGGCTCTGAGTCCGGTACAACTGATAGTGACCTGAAATTAATAAACCATGCTGAATTTAATTTCTGTTTGTGCTATGCTAACCAGGCTCTCTAAGTTCCTGAGAACTTATTAGCTCAGATAGCTGCATTTTAATCATGAATAAAGACAGCAGGTCTGAGACAACAGATTGCTGCCTCTCTGATACTCCAGTGCATCCTGCGGTACAGCTCTGCAGGGTCCTGGCCAGGTGGGTAGGCTACTGTCCAGGCACCAACCTTAAATTCTTTCACTCACCACAACATGCAACTGCTGCTCCTACAGATACAATATAATCTAATTATGAAGCCATTTAACATGGTTCATGCAAAGTTGAGTAGACTGAAAATACTATTAATACAGTATTTTAACTGCTAATTGAAATGTCACAATCTAAAGGCAGTAAAATCAGTTTTGGAAATACTTAAATTTTGTTGAAGTAAGAAAGTTCAAGAAGTAACAGCAGATGCTGCAGGCCTGGACTTTCCATTTGTCATAAGTACAAGAGCAAGTCTTTGGGCTTTAGAGTTTACCTAGACCTAGAAATCAAAAGAGGGTAGCAGAGAGACGATGCAGTATTAGTTTTCTAAAAAGTCCAATAGGTTAGCCCAACTTCTAACCCAGCAGGTACACTGCGAACAGCACTGGTACCATACTGGAAAGCAGCTCCTCTGATGATTTTACTAATACCCACAGACAGAATTTTTTTATTAGCAGCTCTGCACATTACTTTCTTTCCACCACCCCTCTGGGCACTCATTACATGCACTCTGTGTGATGCTAGGAAAAAAAACAAGGTTCCAGGATTATGCTTTCTAATTTTGCAGAGTGAGAACATGGGTTCTTGCCCTAAGGAAGCACTCAATACTGACATTTTTTTCAATAGGGGAGAAAAAAGAACCCAAAAAAACCCAGAGACTTTTCTTGAACAAGCCAAGAACACTACAGTGACCTTACTATTTTGTTTGGAACCTGAGCATATAAAACAACAATCACCTTTCAAATACTGTCAGAAAAATACTGACCTCCTGAACAAGAGCTGCAACACCGTTCACATGCCAATTACTCAGAGCAATCAACTGGCAAGTCCGGTCACTGGGTTTAATCTTCAGTGCCAAATAAACCACCTGTGTTAGTGAGGCAAATCAAAGCAGGTATATCTGATTTTCTGTGAGTCTTGGTGGAGTTTCTAAATTTTATCATTACTTTTACTATCAGCTACTTGGGAAACTGAAACAAATTTTGGGATGTAGATTATCTATTGTCCATTATTTCTGTTTTGTCACTTCAAATTGAATTATTATGATGTAATTTAGGTTAGATTATACCTTAAATCCATTTGAAAATAATCAATGCAGCAGCCATTAGTGATTACCAATGGAAACCACAGACTAATCACCCAGGAACCCCAATACTTATAATAATGCAATTCAATTTTCCAAGTCAAGTCAAGTCATCTGTTCCAGCACTACCAAGGCTACAATACCTGCAACAACAAAATTTATTTTTGCAAAGCAGAAATAATAGAGCAAAACTAGGAAGCTTTAGGTATTCCACAGACGCTCAGCCTTCATCGACCACTTCCAGGAGGTTTGGAATGTGAACCAAAAGCTTCACATGCCCTTTTGCAAATGACTAATTGGTTGTAAAATACTTACCTGCTATGTATTTTCAACCTAAAGCCAGTCAACATTTTATATTAGGAAAGTATTTACCCAGATTTATCTAGAGAAGAACATCCAACAGAATCAACATTCAAAACCTTCTTGTTCTTGATGAATTCGAAATTTATGAGAGAGAGAAAACTATGTCCAGATATTTAGCAACATTCACTGATTAAAAATATGCTGCTCCAGAAAAAAAAAATCACTTAGGAAATTACGTATTGAAATCAGAATCTATTATTTGAGGTCAATAAGATTTGCGAATATCTTCACGCTCCATTAACTCAAATGATTCTAAATATGCACCTACATTCTTTCAAGACCAGTTCTGGTATTTTGAGTACAAACAAGGCGTATTTATTAGAGAACTTTAAGTTTTAACAAGCTAAACCCATAAACATACTTCTAATGCTTTCTTATTCCTCTAAACTTCAAGCACCGATTCAAATAGTTCCCATGCACAGTATTTCAGTCTGACTTTGTAAATAATGGTAAGACCTATTACTCAATGTCTCTATTTTGCTTTAGATTTTGCACACCCTGTGGTGGTGTACATTGAATTGACGTAGTACATTTCTGGATAGTTCTACACTGCAAGTCTGGAAACCGAAGCCAGTGCAAATTTTACCTGCTAAATAAAATTTTTCAGAAATATACCTGTAAGAATATACTAATATAACGATACATGAATCATGATACCTGCAATGCTGTAATGGTCAGCAATAATATGCTTGATTGTTTATGGGTTTCCTCAAAATACAAGTCAGAAGTTAGACATGGAATTTGTTGCAAAGAAATCATAAAATAATAATATTTCTTCTTCTTTATTTTTTTTCAAATGAAGAAAGTAAGACTGTCTAATGGCTTAGCTGACAGAACAGCAAGATTAAATTAAAGATGTTGATAGACAAGCTCTAGCAAATCTTGTTGTAGCAGATTAAGTTACTATCCTCAGCTGTAAACTCTGCTCCCATCAGAAGTCACAGATACCAAAAGTGGAGTTGGCAGATGGGAACGTGTGCTGATACCTCAGCCACTTCAATATTAAAACCAGCATCTTAGTTTGGGTCCCCTCCCTCAGATATTACACTGTGAACTGAAACAACTGAGGACAAGTACTTCTGCTAATTCTGCAAATGATGAACTACAGCAGAGGAGCTGAACAGGGAAAGATAAAAAACCTGACATCACCAAATCTGTCAAGATTTCCCACAACTATAGTTGCAATCTAAATTTCTTCCTAAGTAGCCAGAATCACATGCCACCTGTCACAAATTCATCCAAAAATAATAAAAAAAAAAGCACACTCTTGCCAAAAAAAGTGTCAAAAGCACAATTTAAACTGTTAAACAATTAGTAATGAAGTTTCAGAGACACCAATTAGTCGTATTATGTACCTTAAAGGCTAAATAAATTTAAATTAGCTTTAAGAAATCAAGAACTGAGGTTTTGCATGGAATTTTAATTATCACATGCAGTCCCAACTACAGAAGTTATAAGCAGCACTAGCACACATAATACCAACAGACCAGTGTTAAATATCTTTCTAAGATTTGACAAGAGCGTGCACTTAAGAGGGAATGCAAACTAGCCTACATTTACTACCCAGCCACTTAGGTATGCAGCTGCATTCATTAAATATTTGTATAGAAAACACTTTAAAAATATTGACAGAAGGAGAAACTGTATGAAGTTCTCACCAATAGAAGTCAGAAACTGGCTTAAGGGATGAAGTATACATAAATTCAAGTTTGCAACTCAGGTTTTAAACTTAAAAAAACATATATGCAAATATTTAATACTTTACTACTACAGAGTGGCATTTCAGATTTTACAGAACCTATTAAGTAAAATTCTTGAAACTTCTACTGTGTAGTTATCACCCTAGTACTTTTTATTAGGATTGAACACATACAACACTTCATATAAGATTCTTAAATTAAGAACAACCACTGATCAGCCATGGAAACCACGCTCAAAGCTTCAAAAAGAGCTTATACATAATAAGAAGGCCTAAATGTTCACTTCTGCAGATTGTCTCCTCCCATCCACCTTTAACTGAGGTTTTTAGCTTATAAGGATTCCTTTGCTTTTCCAAACAAGCCTGTAATATAAACTTCACCTCAGCATCATGCAGATGCATTTGTAACAGTGGGCCCCACCTCGCTTTGCGCATTGCTCACTGAGCGCCTTCTCTGGAGATTTTCAAGACCCACCTTGATGCAGTCCTGAGTGATGTGCTCTGGGCAACCCTGCTTTAGCAGGGAAGTTAGATGAGATGATCTCTAGAGGTCCCTTCCAACTCTGACAATTCCGTGAATCCGTGAAATACAGCACCCCAAAAGAGACTAAACATGACATACTTGTAGAGATGAATTCACAGTTAATGTATTATTATGTTGTTATCATATTATTTTTGTTAATGTCTTGCTGGGATTTCCAAGCTCTTCAGTTCCTCCTTTTTTTTTCAAAACAATCAACCAGCAAGTCCCATCAGCTTGTTACTCACCCGTAGCCCAGCGCAGCACAGCTTCTGCTTGGGATAATGTACCACATTTCTACAGAACAAATTTCAGCACTGTGTAAAACATGGTTGCTAGCTGTTTAGGACAATACAGAAATGACCTACTGGGTCAGACCAGTGCTCCATCAAGCCCAGAACTCTGTCTGACAGTGGCAACCAGACATGCTGTTTAGGGATAACTTGTACATCCACAAGTTCAACTGTTGAAGAACATCAGATGGTACATCCTTGACTATTCCATTATGAACCATTAAATGTATCTGTCAATGGATCTGCTGTCCAGGAATCTGTATAACCCCTTTTTTGAACACGCTGGTACTGGCTGCCTTCATGATCCAGTGTTGTCCATCTTCCCTGTTTAGACACTCAACTCTGAGAAAGACTTATGTTTGAAGGTCTGCAGAAGGAAGGAATGCAAGAAAAAAAGCAACAGAAAAGTTGCCAAAAAAGAAGTGGCAAAAACGTAAGTAGTTCATACTAAACCAGAAAACATCTATGGAAAAACAACATATCATGACCCTTCAAAATTCATCATATAACTACTCCCTAACAGCAATAGGCTTACTAGTCTAAACAAGACATTGATATAAAAAAGTTTAACCTAAAAATTACTTCCCAAGCAATAAGCCAAAATAACTCTTAACTGCCACTTCAAAGCATCATATAATCAGATGCAGAGTTCTCTTTTTCAGTCAAGAAGAAATAGCTCTTCGTTGCACTTCATTTTGACTTCTCCTTACTTGAGAATTGACAAAACCTAAAAGAAAGTAACAATCTACAGAACAGTCAAAATAGGTAGTCTTAAATAGCTTTTCGCCTGTTATCTTAAAACCATCCTCAGGATTTTTTCTTTTGGGAAAAAGGACAAGTGACATGTATTTTTTGGGCTCCTAGCTTTCCTTGGGATACACTTTCAGTCCTTAATCTGTTTATCTTGCTTGATGAAGCCAGGTAAACAGCCTCGTCAGAGCTCTAGCTAGCTGTCATCCTATCAGCTTGAAGCAACACATTTTATCAGGAAGTAGTTGATGGAAAATCTGGAAAGAAGATCTCAACACACACTACATGGGATATTCTATGAACAAGCAAGAATCAAAGTGATAACTCAGAAAAAGTTTACAAATCTAACAAAAACTTAGGCTCAAACGGATTCTTAGAATTGTTTATACTCTTAAAAAAAAAAGTAAACCAGACTATTCCACTGGTCAAAATCACAACAAATACTGCTGGGCTCATAAGTCATTCACTCAGCCCAACAAGACAATGCCGAGCTGATCAGCTTTTACCTCACTGTAAGACACTGTGCTAATTCCTCCCTGTAAGTAATTAGGTTACTAATTTAGAACACATCTTGATTACTGGAAAAAAATGAAATGGTAAGACCTTGCATCATGTTGGTTTTAGTCATCCTACAACAACAATCACCACCTTTAAATACATATATCCAATTAAATTTCAACTCACTTCCCTTGTCTCCTGCATTTGAGAGCTTCTAATACTGTTCAAACAAAATGTAAATGACACTGCATAGTGGCACTAAACAATTCCATCATCGCCTGCTCCTACAGGAACCGATTCTGCAGAAAGCATGTGATGTTCAGTAATGCTATGTTCTCCCACTGACACGGGACTAAGTTTGTCTGCTGACATCATATGCCCTTTCAGACATTGGGAAGAAGAGATTTGCTCTCTGAAAACAAGAATATACATATGTAAGAAGTACAACCAATATAACACAAACTAATACAATCCCAGCTCTCATCTGTTTGAAATCTCTGGACGCTTAACCCGAAAGCATAAGCTTTGTCTTCAGACATGAGCGAACATTTACAAAATAGGACATACCTAAGGAATTAGCAACATGTTCTGTTAGCAAAGACGTGCAGTTAATTTCTATCGTGCACAGTGCAGTTATCTATAACACAGTTTTTCTACAAAAGCAACTTTAATTTCCTTATGAAGGTGCACTGCATTAATCCATGATTAACCTACCTCAAGTTTCATTAGCAATAGCTGACAACTCAATGGCAATTTGATAAAACAAGACAAACAATGGTGATCACAAGTTATCAATCATGACACTGCATGATCCAATATTACAGCCAAGCCTTAGTTTTATGCACAAAGATACACATTCTGTAAAAAAGATGCCGTATCTGCTGTGCTGAAGAATTTAACTCAGTACCACAATCATCATGCAGGAAAATATGCTTCCCTCCCTAGATTCCTCCTCTGCCACACTGATGACTAACTTGTAAAGTAATTAACAGACAAGGTGTTACCAAAGCATACTACCTTCATTGACCTTAACTGGGATGATCTTCACAGTTAAAAGAACACTTGGGTTTACACTTGAATATTCAGGTAAGAGCTGGCTGCTGATCTCTCTGCCACCCAAACCAAGAACAAAATTTGGCTCCAGGGAAACCAACAGGTGATGGGAAACTTCAAAAGTGAAATAATTTCTCTCAACAGTGATTTTACCAAGGCATCATACCAGTTATATTTTACCTACCTTCGTCCTTAAAACAAGGTTATTCTTTCGTATACACCTCGTTAAATGCAAGCCCCTCCTATGCCATCACACTGCTAACAACAGCTCACGTATTTATCACTGGCAATCTTTATCATACACTGTTGAAAGGAGAAATGACTTAGGCACTAGTATACGTTGTCCTCTTTTGATCACACGCATTTGTAGTCAGAACTCCACTCAATACTACTGGTACCTCAATGAATACTTCTTTTCCAGCTTCTTCCTCCTGACTTTGAAAATACACACTTATCCTTAGAAACAGGCTCGGAATGCATACAGCCACCTCCCAGCGCCATTGCCAGGTCAAAGAGCAGCTGCTGAGGTTGCACTGGCACTTCCCGGTTATCAACGGGTTTTAGTTTTGCTGAATTCAACTTTCTAGAGAGCTTGAAGATACCACAGAACAACTTCACATGATGAAAATAAGACAATTCACACTGACTACACACCTAATGGTTGATGCACATACACAGGTATGTGCTTTAGATGTTAACATACTGACTATTACCACGCTTGATTACTCCTAATACCTTTTGTAAAGGATCACTTAGCTGTGTTAACACTTTTAATGTATCCTTACCAGAAATCGTTCCTCGTTCTACACTATTTCCTCCCCAACTCTCCCCTGCCCCCCAAAACCAAACCAAAACACCAATCAAAACATTTGAGAGTTTTCCGAATCTTCTGTTACGGCCAAATAACAGACTATGACCTTCCAACAGTTTCCCCAGAAGATGAATCCTGATGCAAGACAAGAATGAAACTTAGGGTTTAGTTCCTATCTTATTTTTCTTAAGAACTATCTTTTTTGCAGAATTTCTATTATATCATCTATTCATTTGATAGAACTTTGCAGGAGATGATTTTATTTTCTGTGCTGATAAAGTAAAGCAAATTCAGATACTAAAGTCTATGATTAACAACCATGAGCTGCACTGTCACACATATCAACTGTAAAGTCTTTTCTCTAATCCTAGGGAAGAAACTTAAAAAATGAAAGACTAGAGGCAAAATCAAGTATTAAACACATTACCATAAAGTCCCAGTAACTGTTTCTTACTCATTTCTCTTTAGAAGACAATTATGGCCAACCAGAACATACCCATGAGGCAATGGGCAAATCATTTAATGAAACACGAGGCACCGAGGTGATCTTTATATAACAAATAATAATTACAAGTATGTTGAAATAATTACATTTTTCTATCTAATTATTTGGCATCTTGTAAGAAAGCAGAATTAAATCCACAAGATAATCTAAACACCATGCCACGTATTAGACCCACAACCCACAGATAAGCAAACAAGATCTGCTCTACAATGAAAAGGGCACATTACATATGCTGTTCAAATGTCTAATACTCAACGTGAGTAGGAATTGGCCAAGTCAGCCAAGAATAAACATAAAGAGAAAGATCAGAGGTTTAAGTGTCCAGAATTTCACACCATGCTAGGAAAAAAAAAAATAGAAATCCCTTGCATCCAGTGTTTCAACACTCGGCCTGGAACAAGGAGACCTGGATTCGAATCATCAATTTGTACTTGGTTGCAGCCAGCCAGTCCCTGGGCTACATACCCCATTCACTCCCTTCCCAAGAGAATGTTACTCCTCAAGAATGAAACTGGCCAGCGCCTGGAAGCACCTCACGCCCACTCAGTGGCCAGGCAGTCAAGGCATTCCCCTTGGGAACTGACAGATGGGGGTTTTAAGTTCCCCCCCAAAAGCAGAGGGATTTGAACCCAAATCTCAACATACCGGGCAGGTACTCAAACCATTTACCCATCTGTAAACAAATGCAACATCACATCCTATTTCAGCCAAAAAACAAGAGTGCAAGATCAGGTCTTTCTGCGTTTCCTGCTTTACAGAATAGAAGCGTTCCTTGTACAGTTGTGCATTACTAATGGTATCTCTGTTTGCTTTCTAATTTAACTGATGCAAGTTTTGAGAGTTACAGCATTTTTTTCTTCCCACAAAGCTATGTATTAGAATGCAATTAGAGAGCCTTGCAGTATAAAACAAGTCTTTACCAACAAGACATACACAGTTTATCACCTCTGGTTAACAAAAAACCAAACACTACAACCCAGAAATTACATTAAAATAGCCTGGTATATAAACTACTTATATAATTATAATTTCCTCTTTTTGTTTATAGTTCTGCTTCATACTTGAGTCTGAACTGTACTTAAAATATTTTGTCGTATAGCAATATTAGGAACGCGAAAAGGAGGATGAGTACATAAAACACTTTTGTCAGAACTGCTGTATTGAAGAAAGCTCCAAAGTAGATAATTATACTAGAAAAATAATTTTGCCACCATATCTGATTTTAAAACACAGTATAAACTGTTTCCACCAAATGAGTTTTCCATCACAGACACACAGGCAAACCTTTTAAAATATACAAATACCTCTCTTCACCATTAAAAAAGGAAAACAATGCAGCAATATTTAATTAGTATTTACTAAAAGTCTTGAGGTTTTCTGATGAATGACCAAAGTAGTAATTACTCTACTGTTCCAAATACCGTAATGTCAAGCCTTTCTACAACACTACCTGTCACATTAAGAAACTACTTTAAAAAAAAAAACCCACAAAAAAAGCTAGTTGCTAGAACATTGAAGCATTTTAGATATGACATATGAATACAAATACAAATCCTGTTATCTAAGTAGCAGGCTGTTTGAATCTTCACCTTCAGTGTTCTAAAAGCCCAACACTAACAGGAATGCACTTAATCAAAAGTGTAAACCAGAAAAAACAAATTAGTAGCCAAAACAGGTAGCTACAACTGACAGCATTTGATGTTAAGATGCAGTCTTTGAGGAGACATCATAACAGAATTTGCATTTAAAGCTGCAGCAGGATTTTTTAAAGCCTACAACTTCAAACTGTAGCAAGAGATTTTAATTAAAAAGCAGCAAATGGAATTGTTATGAAAATATTGTTATTTACATGGGAAAATATATGGTCACATATGAACTTCAGATTACATTAAGCTTTCCGTGTCCATAACCCTCGGTATGAATGCTAACCTCTACATTGCATTTTTACTACTCCACATCACCTATTGCTGTGGTAATGAAAGTTGCCTGACACCCCTCAATGGCCTGAGTAACTCCTGTAGGTTCCTAAGGCAGCTGTATTTCTTTCTAGCGAAGAAATATTTTTAACATTTCTCAGTAGGTTCAGATCTTTTGAACTGAAATTTATGAAAGACTAAGTAAAACTACTATCTTTACCATCCCCTAATTCTATATAGCAAAAACTACCATCCACTTCTATTCCATACGTTACAAGACAACATGACACGCAGCGAAAGGATGTAAAAGCTGAAAGAGCTACTTTGAAAAGAGCTAAGTAGTCATATATTAACACTTAAGTCTGTATTACTTTATTAATAGAACTGTTAACTCAAGTTAACATTCTATAAGAGCGGTTCAGAAAGTGCCACAATATAAGTATGATGCCTTGTTAAATCTACAATACTAACCATTACTTCAGCTTTTAACATGTGAAATAATGTTTGGGATCTTTTTGGATCGCAGCATGTTGAAAAACAGGTCATATATGTATAAACCAGCCAGACTCTAAAGTGTTGGACATTTAGATTTGTAATAACAGCTCTGAGGTGATTATAGGAAAAAAAAAAAAGATGTACTGTTTGTGAAAATTCAGAGTACAGCTTAAAATCCAATGACTGCAGGCTTAGATGCCCAATTAAAGACAATTCAAATGTAACCTGTTTTTGATAAATTCAGGAAAAACACCTCAATCCTCCAAAAAAGACAGACAGGTCTCTTTAAGGCATAGGAAACTGTTCACTGAAGCAGGAGACAGAAAAAGACCACCACCAGCCACTTCTAGAAGTTTGATTGCAGCCACCTATTTATCATCACTTACATAGAATATAAGTATTTTGTTGTAGTGAGTGAACTATGGAGCTGGTTTATGCCCAAATAATTCCATTAAAGAGGCTTTAAGAATTACCTTTTAAAAGAAAAAAAACCTCACAGCACTAGCTAACATTTAACAGGTTGCCCAGGGAAGTCGTGGATGCCCCATCCCTGGAAGTGTTCAAGGCCAGGCTGGATGGGGCTTTGAGCAA
>JAOXNO010000041.1:30567452-30716295 GCA_028565335.1 Limnodromus scolopaceus
GCTGCGCAGCAGCGCACAGAATGGAGGCAGAGGCAGTTGGCCTCTTTCCAGGGCCTTTCTTCCACTGCCCTATTCCCCAACAACCCTGCACCCGCCATCTGAGTGGTTTCCTGCTTCTGCCATGTTATTTAGAAGAAGGGTTACTAAGTATTCCTAGTTATCCTCTACCTACAGGCCTGTGGGCAGCAGTGGCCGGAGTGGGGCCTGAAGGGGTGTACTCCCACTGAAGGCCTTCTGCTACCTTTGCCGTGCTAGCACTGGGACAAAAAGGCAGCGCTGATATGAGGTCTCTTAAGAAAGTGACCCTCAAAAGGAGGAAAACGCTGTATGGAAAGGGGAAAGACGTTCCTATTTTGTACTTACTCTCCAAAGAAAAAGCCCATCTCGGAGTTAACTGACCTGCTGAGTTCCAGCTGTTGAGATGGCTGCTCTGAGAGGTGCTGGAAGTTTGTTGTCCTCTCATGTGGGCACATGGGCACCTCGTGGGCCACCAGCCTTGCGCTGGGCACTTCTGAGCCGACAGCACAGATGCTGATGGTCACGCAGCTGGCTTGGTTATGGAGAGAAATTGCATCCCCTCTTTCATTCACCCGCACAACAACAAAAAGCCCCATCAGCACTCACATTTGCTGTACGATCTCTCCGAGAATATACTTCATTTCAGAGCATTTCCTGCTCTTCTGGCCTGGGGGCCCTACGGCTCCTGTACTGGGCTGTGGAATAACCACCATCATCCCACTGTGAATGTGGATGGAGGAATACCTGTCGAGCTGAGGGAGCCAAAAAAAAAAAAAAAAGAGAATAATTGCAAGTAATTTTACCTTGAGCATGCCCGATGATTTCATTGGAATGACTTCTTACCTCGACAAACTTGCTCTCAAAGAGCTGAGCAGAGGCAAGAAGAGGGTATTCTCCTTGCTGAAGAAGTCTCTGCAGATCACCCTCAACAGGTGCCCAACTCAAACAGATGCTCTTAAAATCACACTTGGCATTCATTTTGCCTAGCTACAAAATAAATAAATAAATAAATAAAGAACAAATTAAAGGGTGCGTATGTTTAAAAGGCTGATACGTTTAAAAAACCCAGCTAACTAACCAACCAGCCCCTGGTGATTAGGAAAAGAAGCAAACATCATCCTTCCCGACAGGTTTCATTCTCCTACTAAAGAGCAGCGCATCTCCCCCCAGAACACATGTCTTTAAGAACAGGCGCTCTCAGGTGCAAAGGGGAACTCAGTACGGCTCTCTCACAGCTCTTGACTCCCTGTTTACTATTTCTTTAAGGAAAAGGGGCCTGCGAATCTGGAAACACTCGCTTTTCTAGACTCCAGTGTGTTCTTCGCCTTTATAAGGACTCCTGTAAGCTTTGCCAATGCTGAGATACTCTGGTTTGACTGGTGGATTTTTCACCCGAGTCCAGTGACTGACTTACCGTGCAAGTAAGAGCAGAAGCCCTTGGGCTGGTCTCAGTGCTGGATGGTGGCTTCTATCTCTGTCCCTCTTGCCTCAGGAGTCAAGAGGAGGACAGCACTTGGGAGACCTTCTGAAGTAAGAAGTCTCCAGCTGGAGAGCAGGCTGACTTTCACACCAAAGCTGGAGAAGAAGGAACAGAAGATTGACTCAGTCAGGGTTGGGAAAAAAATTTCAAGGCTGCTCCTTAACTACATGTCCTAAGTCTTCACTACACAGCTCCTTTCTGTTAACCCAAGGGGGTACATAAGTCAAATGATTTGTTGGTGGCTGTTAAACTGAGGGGAGGCCTTTCCGGTCCTGGCAGCTCCTCTGGTGTGGTCAGACCATCTTCCACACCATCCCTCAGCTGGCCTACCTCCTCAAGAGCCTCGTACCTCCTGTCCAGAGGCACGCGGTGAGGGGAGGTGGGCGAGGAGAGGCTTCGCTTGCTGCCCCTCGCACAGCCTTGCCCCCGTTCAAAGCTCTCCTTTTGGCCACCGTCCTCAGTCTGGCAGTGGGAGGGCACTGCGTCGCCTTTAGCTCGGGGCTTTTTGGTGACCGTTCCCCTTTGTCTCTCTCAGAGAGACCAGAGGATGCCTCTGCCAGGCTCCTTCTTACTTACACCCCCTGCCGATGCTCCGCAGCCCTTCCGCTCCCCCTCTCAGCTCTGCCAACAGGCTGAGGAGATGACCCACCTGCTCACACCTCACACAGCCGCCAGCCCTCCCGCCACCCCGAGGGGCTGCGCCCCTCCCTGCACCCGCACACCCGAGGGGCTGCGCCTTTCCCCGGGGAGCTCTCCCTGCGTGCTCACCTCGGCTCCGGCCGGCGCAGAGGATGCCGCTTTCTGCCGGGCGGAGGCCATGGCTGAGCCCCCTCTCACCGCCTGAGCGCCTCCGGGCAGCTTCGCGCGCCCGCCCTTCCCGCGCGCACAGCCACACCACGCCGCGCCCCCGCCTGTGGCTCGCGCTCCCTGGGGCCGCCGGGTAAAGGGGTGGGGCTGCCGCCGGCCCCGGCCCCGCCCCCTCAGCCGCCCTCGCGCCCCCTCAGTCGGCTCCCTGACGGTGCCTGCCCCGCCCGAGCCTTCCCCCGCCTCAGAAAAGTGGGGAAACCCCCCCTTTTTCCGCCGCTTTTGGCCGCGATCGCTCGGCTCCGCTGCGGACGTGCCGGCACTGGAGCTGCCGGTCTCTGGGCGAGTGACCCTGAGCCCTTTCCGAAAGGGCTGCAGAGCCACATCCCAAGAAACCTGTCCCAGAGGCCTGTCCCAAACCCTGCCACTGGCAGCACAGGGTGAGGCTGGGACATGGGCATCACCCACGGGCTGAACTAGCCCAGAAGGGCCTGCCCTTCAATACCGAGTGTAAACCCAGCACTGGCAATTCACCTTTGCGGATGAGTCCGGGATATACTTACTAGAAATGAGAAGTCAAGTTTAAAATAAGTCACCAAAAATTCCATAGAAGAAAGCAGAAACAACCATGTGGGTTTTTTTCAAGCTGAGCAGAGAAGGAAACTCAGGTTGTGACAGTAGCGTGTTCCAGAGGTATGAGGGCTGCGCTATTTCCTTTTGAGGCTTGCTTGGCTGTGGGAAGGCAGAGGGGTGGCCAAAGCATTCAGGAGCGACTGTTATTAGCGATCATGTTCTTGATCATGAGGTTGAGGCACTTAATTGCAACATACTAACCAAATACTCCTCTGGGAAACTGTACCTTGTCTCTGTACAGCAGATGGCTGCTTTAACGATCATCAGCTCCTGCAACTCTTCTCCCCACTGCAAATCCTTTTTTTTTTTTTCATCCCTAGTTGTGACTTGGCCACCCTGTCTGCCTTTACTAGAAATGTCTCTGCTTTCTTTGATAACACACATAAATACTCTTCCCTGTCTAACCTGTTGTGCTAAAATTAATCTTTTTCATGGGAACACCAGCTGACTTTAGCTTCAGGAAGGAGACTACCATAGATATAAAACATTTAAGCAAAGAGTTTCCTACCTGGAATTTTAGGAAATGCGTAAAATAACCTCACAAAAATATATTAGCTTGCAAATATATTCCTCAATTTATCTGTGATAAAAGTTTATTAAAATGTTCGGCAAGCATCAGCATAAACGACAATTTTTATGCTTTTTTCTCTGATATTAAAAACTAGTTTCAATTTTTCATCTTAGGAAAAACAATTTTTGGTAAATTTTGTGCTTGAGCATTTCAGCATCTTCCCTCTTCCTTCTTATTCTTGTCAGGTAAGAGTATAAGGATCATTGCACGTTGGCCCAATCTACTGCTCGATAATGTAGCTCTGACTCTTCATCTGATGCTCGTACACTCTCCCACCTAGTTCCTCAGGGGAGGTACAAAACTATGTGTCCAAATATACCAAATAAATGCATCCAAGAAGGGGACTGTCTTTAAAGCAACTATTGAACTTGATTGCTAATGAATCTTTATGCACTTCCTGAGAAATGTGTCTTCAGCATTAACTGATATTTATGGCTTTTTGCTATCTAGCCCTTACTTTGCTTGTCTTCTCTCTGTCAACTGCAAACACAGGTACCTGGACACACCTCAGTGCTGTTATTGTGCAAGAGGACAAAACTGTGATATGTTTCTCTTGTTTTAATGTGTATTTTTCTTATCTAACACAAAACCTGACAAACGGTTCAGGTGATGGTGCTATTTTTGAAGAAGCTGAGTACATAAGTACATAAGCTTCTACAGCTGTTATGTTAGAACATAATCGAGAGCCATAGGAAGTGCTGGGCCATCTTAGCCTGGCGTCTACTTTCCAAAATAAGATGTGCCACTGAAGTCTTAGACGGAGCTACTCTCAGACGTAGCTCCTGCTGGCAGATGTGTCAGCCTGAAGAGCTTTCCTGAGTATGACTTGAGGCAGGCCCTGGACGCGGCTGCCAAAGGAAAGCAATGAGGCTGGCACACGCCATCCCAACACTGACAAACTTGGAACTAAGGCACCTGGAAGGAAAAGGTGGATCCAGTCACTATACTGGGCACTTCTGTGGTCAGTGCAGGGTATGTGCAGACTGCCTGTGGCCTGAAGACCATCTTTACCAGGTACAAGGCAAGTAGCATGTCTTCTGGACTGAGACGTGTCAAAGAAGACAACCTTTAGCACTCAGTGCGGGGCGGCAAGCTGGGGAGGACAAAGATAGAATCTGCAGGGTGATTCCAGTTGCATATTGTCCTTAAGCAGTATCCATGTTATAATATGCTTTAAGTACAACCCTTCAGCTCAAGAATCAAAAAGGCTAAGGGCTCCATGTTAATTAGTACTCTCTGGAGTCATACAGATCTGTAATAATTGCCTACTGATCAAAGACATTTCATGATTAGCATATTTTAATATCAAGATAGAAGTAACATTGTAAGTTCTGTAATTAATGCCTTGAAATTAGTACTCGGAAGATGCCAGTCTATTCTTCTATTTATCTGATTGAATACAGCCAAATTTTGAATGATGTTTCACATCCAGGTGTACAATCAAGGTTTTGGTAGGTAGGATACAGGTAGCCAGGATACAAACATTGCTGTGTGATTTGCAGGTCTCTGTAGGATTATCCCAGCTGGATGAATGGGACTCAGAAGGCCCACTGTGACCGATCACTCCCACGTACAGGTGCGGAAGAAAACGCTGTGAAAAAAAGATGACTACAGATGTTGGAATACCAACTTTATCTTCAGTCATTGCTGGCATTGTTTCTTGTTGTTAAGTAAGTTACTATTGTGATTGTATTAAAACCTTATCTAGAGAAGTAAAAATAGTGAAAATATTCCTTAAAATGTTTCCATTTGCAAGTCTCAGTCCTCAAACCAAAGTAACCACATACTTGAAGATCCTTTTGTCCTTGATTTCTTTTCTGAAGCTTCCAACCTTCTCTGGAACCATCAGTTGTGAATGTTAAAAATAAAAAAGTGATTTGAATTTATCTATTTATATCCCATTTATATCCATTTATATTACAACAACCAAGGCAGATTCTTCAGATTTTAGGCTTGATAATTGAGACAGTTGTAATAATGATTTACTATACTGCTCCCAGAGTTTCCTCTCCAACATGTTGCTGCAGCTTTCAGTGTTAACGAAGGCTGGACTGTGTCTCTCTCAGAAACTGCAAAGCTTATTTTCTTGCATAAAACTCTGAGCACTGGGAAGAGAGGAGTGCAAAAGACAGTAGAGTGGCTAAAGCAATTTACATTATCGGTGATTTCGAAAAAAAATTATCTTGATTAACCTCTAAATGCTTCATTCGTTACAATGGTAGTTAAGTGCTACGATGCTGAGATATGCGTTATACACAGCATTGTGCCAACTCTTCTCTGCCACATTTGTTTTGAGTAATGGTTTTAATGTAAACCAGACCCAAGATATTTCTGGCTGGGTTTCCTTACATCTCTTTTATCTTTCTCTAGTATCTCCAGTTGCATGAACAGTCTTACCTGAGGTTGTTGTTACTCGTGTCCTTTATAAATTTCCCATTTTCCTTACATGCGCTGCCTGTAATAACTCCTAACTATATAATAATGCTTTGGATTATAAAACGCAGTGTTCTACATTATTTCTCAGAGATGAGTTAACCCTCCTTGCTCTTCCTTCTTCTGTGATTTACAATATTTGTACAGTAAATACAGAATACAGAATAAATTCACAAATTTATTTTGGTACCATCCTGCTGCTACACAGACAGATCACAGATGTGGACACACAGCCCAGAACAAAGAAATAGGATGGGCAAGTTGTGTTACTATTTTTCTGAAAGATCAGCTCCTGGAGTGCCTTCGAACACGGTGTGTGCCCACCTGCCTTCAACTGCCTTCAACCTTGGCAATGGCTCCTGTGGGGAGTATTCAGGCTGCTGCACAGCAAACAAAGTTTGGCCTTAAAAACAGCCTTGGGGATGCTCTCTGTGGTTATCACAGAACTACAGCTCTGGTCCACTGTGGCAGTCAGGACTTAATCCCAGTCTTCTGTGTCCCCCCTGGTTACGTCTTCAAAAAATCTATAGACAAATGCTCTGGCTTCATGAATGGAGTTGATGGGGTAGAATTTTTAACTATGACTCCACGAAGCAAGGTGGTTTAGGGCACTGCTATGGTCTTCATCCCAGATGAAATGTAAAATTACCAAAAATACATAATCTGATGAGGGTTGAATAGTCCTAGTATCAAAACCAGGATCTAATGAAAAAAATAATAATGAATGCTCTATGAAATTCCACACAGTGCAGCAGAAGGGCTGTTTGCAACTGCTATGTAATTTATATGGGGAAAAATGTTCTCTCCAGCTTTGACGAGTACAATTGTAAACCCCCTCCAAATGCTGCTTCCATTTTGTCCCTTGGGAGATAAATGAAAGAGAGGTCACTGTATTTTCAGTTCACTTGTGATACTGTACATAAGGGAAGGCCCTAGATTCAATATACTATTTTCCCTTCCTTCTTGTCCTCTTCCCCCACCCCAAATACCCTCTTAAACCACTATTTCTTTTGGTTCAAACAACAAGGCTAAACAGGTGAAATTTTAAATAATGATTGAGGATTTTTTTTATTCATTTAAGTTTCAATATCATTACAGAAAATGTTATGGTACAGAGTTGTTTAACATTAGTTTTATTTCTTTGCTCATTTAATTTCCACACGAATGCTGGTAACACTAATATCTGTACAAGATCAGTCTTTGATTTTTTTTAGTTTTTAATTCTGTACATTTTTAAATGTATTGGTTAAAAAGGCTGTCAGCACTTAAGGAAGCAATTTTTTTTTGTTTGTTGAAATAAAAGGTATCCAGTTACTGCCCAAGAGTACTGAGCTGGGTGGCTGCCGGGACAAGAGAGATCCCTGAATGCGCAGCGAGGTGAGGAAACCTCGGGGCTTCATTGGGTTCCCAGTGCAGCCACTCTGCTTTTGGCACTGTGCACATCAACACGAGATACAAGATAAAGAACAAGCAGAAGCTCTCTGTGAAGCGGTTATGAAGCATACTAATAAGGGAAATCCAAGTGTTGTCTACGCTAGTATAAATAAGCAGACAGCCTTGTTTTAAGAGCATAAGTAGTTGTATCTTAAAGATGAGAAAAAACACAAGTTCTGCAGGCACCTACTGCTGTCTACTAAAAGCTACCGCTATTAGAACTAGCATTGAACACACAAAGCAATTGCAAGGAAAGGAAAAAGTTGCTTTGATATAATCAGAATAAATTTCTTTGTTAAGATTTGTTTTAAAGTTTTTTTTTTAAAAGGTATTTATTTAAATTCCATTTGAAATATAATTCAAGATGTTGACTATACTGATCAACTTTTATCCAAATCAGAAAAACTAGCTGTGCCGTTGCATATTACAGGATACAGTCAATGATATGTGGACATGCATCAAAGCTTCGTTCTTGCTGGTGACATCATAGCCTTCCAATGACCATGACATCCACCACCTCCCCCTTGTGAAGCTCCACATACTGCTCTGTCTTTGGAGGTAGCATCAACAGTCCATTGGCACTGCGCATACTCATCAGACGACTGCTCATCTGATTCCCTACAGGAGAGTGAGAGAAAAAAATCAGTAAGTTTTCAGTTAGTTTCAAATGCTGCAACACACCACACGGGAAACACGAGCTGTTCTTACGAAGATGTTCATGTTGTTAACTTATTCATAGAGCTGGGATCTCGCTGTTCCAAGGTGGATGGAAACAGAGAACTCTGTAGAGAATTAGTCAGCCTCTCATCACTCTGGCTCTCAAAACTCTCATTCCCTTCACTGCTTGCCTTCCTATTCAGCCTTCCACGTTATCTGCACGTCATAACTTGTCATGGTAAGTTGCTTTTCTGTTGAAACTTCGAATCCTATCAAAATTACTTTATTTTTCAATTTGTATACCAAATTCTGATTGTACAAAGACTAAAACCAGCACAGTCTAGAATGTTTTTAATATACTGTTATAGAATAAGTTTGATTAACAGTATTCTTCTCTTTGAATAGTCTTGTTTATTTATATATATATATATATATATATATATACTTGTTTAGTATTAGTAGCTTAGCATTAGTAGCTAAAGCAGTAGAAGCCTTAGGCCACAAGAGCTGATGGAGGCTAAACTTTTTGATAAAATTAATGCTGCTAACATAGAACTACCTGAATCTGGCAGATGTGAGCAAAATTAAGGACCAAGAAAACAATTCCAAGAGCATGAGGTAACTTCAGAAGAAGGCCAGACTAAGAAATCAAGAGACCACCAACCAGAATCACGTGATTGGACTTGGGGATTGGGTGCTGGGTGCTACAGTTATAATTGGATGGTGAGGTCTCAGGAAAGAGTCCCTCTCCAGAGGCACCCACCTTGAACTGCAACCTGAGAACTAATAAAAGAGGAACTAGAAACCTTCACTCAGACTTCACATTTTTCAGCAGGAACCTAGGATCAGACCCTGTTATGGTGGCTGGCTGAGTAAATCTATAACATATACCACCTCAAAAGTATGTGGTTTTTTGGCACACTGAGCTTCACAACACATCCTGTAGATAAAGAGTATCCTATTACTGGTGCTGGCAAAAAAATGAAAATGTGATGAAAAGTCACGGCCTTTAGCTTCTTTCTTTTCAAATTTCCAGATTGACAGAGAAATCATTCCAGGCAGTCTGCTTGAATAAGGAAAGAAGTGGTGCACAACAAAACAGAATTAAACCAAATACAGCATTATAGATGTAAGTAATACCTTGACTTACACCTGGAAATATGTCAGAGGCTGAGTGATCTTGGGAGTCAATGGTAAGAACTTTCTCTGAGTAAAGACGCATTTGAGCAAATGTTTTCCCTTTGGAGACTTGTATATAGTGCTTTGTAATGAACAATTTGGTTGTAGCAAAAAGACAATTAGTTATTTCAGGGCATGAATCTCTTGAGAAACTGGCAGAATTGGCCTGCTGGCAGTCTACAGCTAAAAAAGTGTTCAAATACAGTATTTACCTCAACTGCAGCTGAGTATCCAGAAGTATCCCTAGGTGGCAAACACGACTAATTAAAGTCTTAGTCTGCTTTAAGAGAACATATAGAGGCGTTGCTATCTCTTCTACTTTTCCATTTCAGCTAGAATCACACTTCTTTTATTTGTATTGTTCCTATCTATTACCTATTTGTTTAGTAAATGCACAAGAGCAAAAGCAAGCAAATGTGCCTGTGAGTGCAAGTAACCATGGGTGGATGTTTCTAAAAAGGAATGTGTGCACATATGCAACCATACAAGTGTATTTTGTGTGTTTGTGTATAAAGGTCGGCTATTTGGACAAAGGAAGTTTTAACGGTTACGTTGGTAAGTCATATCATGACTGAATTTTATACTAATGTACATGTATGCATGTCCACAAATATGTCAGCAAATCAGTCTGCATAAGGAAGGTTATAGAAAAAAATGTGCACATGCTTGATTGTTTTTAGACACCTATGTAGGAAGGCAAGGATGTGTGTGAGTGTGTCTGCCAGTCTGTGTGACAGGGCACTAACCTGTACTCTGTGCCCAAGGTAGTGGTTCTTGGTGATGCCAAGTCAGTATGCACCGATGATATTCTGGGCGGGGGTCCAATTTTACATCACATGATAACTGTAGAAGAAGCAAAGAAAGGATGTCACACATTCAGATTGAACTAAGATAATGGAATCATCTGCGCAGTTGTTCTTCCTTAAAAACAGTCTTTTAAAAACTTGCATTTTGAGGTCAGATGGTGTCTAGTGCAAGATCAAAAGCTGTAGAAGGTAGAGACTGCAGTATTTAAGGGAAATACAACTGTGATTATAATATCAAAGTGTATGATGGAGTCTATATGCATTAAGTGGAATATTCCAAAGCTGTTCTTTTACTGAAGTTTAAAGATAGTATTCCTCTAGAAAAAAGTTTTATCATTTCTGGTCTCTGGATTACGCTGCATAAAAATAAAAATTTTATTAGCATTCAAAATCCTGCTAACTCTGCTAAAAGGGAAATGGTCAATCTTTGAAATGAAAAGACATACAGGGGATGACTCACAATGGAATTTAATGGAACACATTGGAAAATCCATGCAAAAGTGAGGGTCACTAAAATTGCTCTGTTTTAAAATATTTTAGTTGTGAGATAAAGAAAAATCTAGATGCCTGAGGAAGTGTGAAGAGTGACACAGGATGAGCAGTAAGAGAAAAGTGCATAGCCAAGAACACTAGGAAAACTATAAAGGGTAATGTGTTCCTTGGTACTCTATTTGAATCAAAAATGGGAGAGTAATACATTAAAATAACATGACTTGAATCAATATTAAACAGAGCTAACAACATGCATGATTTCTTGTAAGAGTGAAATGAACAGTTTAAGAGATTTATATTGCTTAGTGTGGTCATGTGGGTTACTTATACAAATAACTCAAGAACAGAAAGGCTTTAAAGTTTGTATTTTCTGTTGCTAATACAGAACTATCCAACTCTTTAGGTATTCCCAGATTAATCTGCATTTTTTACCACAGGTTAAAACAGGAAAGGTCCTTATTGCCTGCCTGGCAAATGGCTGCCTCTGTGTCTGTATATCTTGCTCCATTAGATGGCTGCTGGCTATCTAACTCTTAGAAATTATAGGACTGAATATTACTATTAACAGAGATCGAGAATGTACCTCTGTTTTGTGTGAGCTTCCTTCAACTTGCCAGAATTAGTCTAGGGCTCAGATTCCCCAAACAGAACAGCCTTTCAGGCCCAAAGTGCTGTGCTTCAACATCTTGAGAGAGTTTTTTTAATAGAGGACAAGCTTCTTACCCTGGCTTTGATGATGGTGGGCCGAGGATCCAGGATACCCTGCATTTTCCTCAGTGCGGGAACAACAAAGAGATTGCAGGTGACAACAGCTGATACAGGGTTGCCTGTAGGACAAAGAACAGCTGGTGGTGACTCCCTCTTGATTTGCTCTGTGAAATGCTGAAAGTGATCTCATGTTTTTATAGGAATTGCACTCTAAAGGACTCTAAATTTGTTTTTCATGCTATGTACTGGAAATATTTCATTCAAGATTGGAGTGGCATGTGGCAAGTATACCTGTTGCAAGCTACAGTCTCTGCCTGATGGTGTGCTGAAATCCTGCTCTGGCCAGAACTGCCCCATGTTCCTCAGTCACCACCATTTGCCTCAGTTCCTCAGTTCCTCCACTGCCTTTTGTCTTATGTCTAGATTTATCTGGGGCTGGGGCAGGGTCTATTGTGCACAGGTATAGGTCCTGGCTGATAGGGCTCTTGACTCATGATTAAGGTTTCCAAGACCTATGGAAAAATAACTTTCAATTCCCTAACAGAGTGGCAAAATGCTTTAGTACAAATTCTGAGGAGAATTCTACTGCTTTATACTTTTTCTGTTGACTTGCAAAAGAGGTGTATGACCAACATCTGTCAAACACCAGTTGTCTTACACATCTGGACTTCTCTAGAGGACAGTTTTAAAATAAATACTACAATCAGACAGATACTCCATTGATCTCTCCCCTGGAGGAAAATGTACTGCAGCAACTAAAACAAGAGAGAAAAAAAGTACTAGATATACATCTGAAAACCACCAGCTTATCAAGAACAGGATTCCTTCTGTAGTCAGAAATCCATGTAAAGCCAGAGCAATAAGAATAAAATAAATTCCTCCTGATTTGGAAGGATAGATTTGTAGCCAGATCCCTAAGGAAATGTTTATTCCAAACTCGGTGATTTCCCAAGGTGACGCAGGCTGCAGGAGGTGGAGTGATGCTGCCCTCTTTTGGTTCCATGGTACAATCATAATAAAAAATATATTCTGTGACACGTTCCTTAGCATTTCCTTGTTTTTGTCTCCATTCTCAGTACTTCACAGTGGGTGTGCAGAATGTTTACTGTGAAAACAGAGGGAGCTGCAGGAAAAAAACACCCCTGTACAGTACTGCTTACAAAACCCAAGGAAATTGTTGGATGGAAGAAAGCATAAGGCCTGTACACTGGCAAATTCTGAGGACAAGAGCAAGAAAGAACTCCTTAGTATACCCCTATAAGTCCGTCTCTTCTGAAAATTTCTGGGAAAACCTTACAGGTACCTTCCTTAGGGATGCCAACACCAGACACAGGTGCTGTGAAAAGCCACTTTTCTATTTCACGTCTGTCATCTATGCACAGCAACAAATGTAATCCACAAAACATCTTACCTGGGAGCGCAAAGATTATTTTTCTTACGCCATCAATATCCAGAGTAGCAAAAGTTGTTGGCAGGCTATGGAAAAGGAAAGCTTATTAATATCCGCACTAGACTTCGACTGAACATTATTATGTTATTATTTAAAACATTTGAAAAGAAAACAAAACAGGATCTCTCTCAGCACTTCATTAGCACCTGCTGTTTATTCCATACTGGGGGTATAATCCTCTCTTCGTGATGACAAAACAATTAGTTTTTCTTGGTATTCAGCTATGAAGTTTTAAGAGACAATTTTGCTTCTGGTGAAGAAACATCTAAGAGCGGATGAGCTCATAATCAAAAATCTAAATCCTGTCTTCATGCTAGAAGCCAGTTAACAAAGAAATTATGCAATTACAGAGTTGTATTTGTTTTTCATATAAGGCTCTCCAAATTTTTTGTAACAATAGCGATCCCGATTTCCTTTACTCTATTGTCAAGTGATAGTGACAATGCAGAGCATCCAATGCTGGCAAGCCTGCAGATGAACAAATCCAGATACACAGGCAGAGAGCTGTAGTCAGGTAAGACATAGGTCTGTCAGTAAAGAGCTCCCTCTGCTTTTCAGAGCCGCTTCTGAGTGATCTTTAGTGACTTCTTATCAGGACTATTACAGTTATACAAATAGGACAGTAACGTGATGGCTCAAGAATGTGGCTGGCAAAGAAAAGGGACTCATCTATTAAAATAAGTTCTCTATATACCTATGTTAATATCATCCTTTTAAATATTAGAAATGATACTTTATAGGAGCAATACTTATACTGAGTTCCTTGGCTTGATCTTGAGCTACCAACTATCACCTGGTCAGCAGATGATAGTTGCTGACCAGCAGCAACTTTGGAGATTCACCACACTTTGATCATTACTACCTAGTTTTGTATCTGCTATGACTACTCAATATCCTATTTTACCAGGGGAAGTTGGTGTTGGAAGTTTCTCTTTTAAAATTTCTCTAACATAGTGGGAACTACGTGGCAGACCTCCAAATCTTATCTCAATGCACAAACTGAGGTACAAAAAACCTAATTGCTAATTCATATTTACTAGAAACTCTGAGTTCTTATATGAGATTTTAACACCATCATTGGTAAAGTCTTCCAGTACTTTCTTCTGGCAGAGCTGCTAGACAAGATACAACCTTACACTAGCTCAGCAACTTTCAGATCAAGTGGAGGAATGGTAAATCCTGGGCATCACTCTACAGTCGTACAGCACATCAAAATACAGGCATACAAAGCAAATTCTGGCTTCGCTCTTGGAACTTTCTCATGGGAATTTTCACCAATATAGTAATCACAATTCATATCTAAGACCTTTTAAGATAGAATTAATAAAAACTAAGACACAATATTTGCAGCCAATAAAAATGAGAGTGCTTACATTCTCAGTAAGATTAAATTACAAAATGCTTTGGTAGCAGTAAGAAATATCTTTCTTACAGCATAAAATGAAACTGAATGTTTGGGGAAAATAAGAATACTTAAACCTTTTCTGGCTAGTTACTAAAAGGTTATTGCTACAAGTCTACAGAGAGGTCACCAGAAGAAGAATTACATTTGCTTTCAGATAAGCTGGAACTAGAATCTAATATTCTGAATTCTCTAAATCAGAGTATCCATTCTTGTCAGCAGCAGAGGCTGGAGTGCAGATCCCACTTCTGGGACTTCCCCACGTGGGTCGTAGCAGTATCACAGAAGCAGTGAGCAATTTCCATGCCTGGGCTACATCCAGCACATGAAGAAACATGCTTTCAGCTAACTTGTTCCTTTTATGGAAGGGAGATGGTGGTAGTAGCAGCACAAGCACCAAACCCACATGTAGTTCTTTACTGGATTGTATGCAGAGACAGTAAAACTATTTGTCTGTTTTCACAGCAAACACCCACTTTCTGTTCTGCTCCCTGGCAACAGTTATGGGCTAGAGGGAACCATTCCTCAAAGTTGCACGTGGCCTTGTGTTACGGGACCGTGCCAAACTGGCCTGCAAACAATCTGCACTCCGTGGCTAGCAAGGCAGAGCTGTAGACATCTTTCCACTACTGTACTGTGAAAGGGAACTCCCTATTTTCAGTGCACGTGGTTTTCATTTTCTCCACAAAGCACACTTCTGACTCATTAATTAGCAGAGCTACAGCAAAGGAAAGCAGTTTTCTGAGGCAAATTAAACACATAAAGGGTTGTGTTTACTTTAAAATTACTATGCTCAATATGCCAATCAGATAAAACTTTGTAAATTAGCTGTCATTCCACCTCTCTCAAGAAATTGCTTGTTTGTAGGAATATGACTAATGCAAATTTTGAAGTGAAATGAGATGCTTATTAAGCAAACCAGCACTTAAATGACATTATATTTCCTGGTTATTTCATAACAATGTCAATATCTGAGCTCTGTGGTCACAGTGAAGACTGTGGCCGTATTTATACCATGCTGGTTTGCCCCAAGTCCCCAAACCTGATTTGCAACAGTTATCGGAGAAAGACCTCTTTCTGATAAACAGTAATCTCTGTTCCACTTAATTTCACCCATAAAGATGATGACTAATCTGAATAGGACTGATTTTGCTTCTTTTCCAATATATATCTACCATGTGGTTTATAGTATATTTGGAATACTGAAATCTACTGAAACACTTATCTTATGTATTTGGCCCAATATAGCCTCCATCTATGCTGTCTAAGTAGAAAGATTTCTTACCCTGTCTAAGTAGAAAGATTTCTTACCCTGGTTTCATAAAAACTCTGCCAAAGTGAATCTGTGCGTGAAGATCGATATCCAGCACCTGTTTAAGATAGTCCTGTTTAAATTCAAAAAAGAAAATCGATTAAGTAACATCAAAGTGGCTTACATCATCTAAGCATTCAAAGCAATTAATTGATATTAAGTGAAGATGAAAGACTTTTCATGTCCCAAAAGTGCTACAGTTCAGTGGGGAATTTTCAGTATTTGAAAGAAAGTATTTTCAAAAAGAATAGGTGAAGAACAGACTCATTTTAGGTGCCAAACCTGACTCCATGAGGACATAGTAACATATTTACTTAAAAGTCAGCTGTAGCATCAGAATCTTACAGGACCCCACAAATACCTACTAATAAAACATTCTCTATGTCAAAGATGGAAAAAAAAGCTTTTATGGTTCAAAGTTAAGACTTAAAACCATCAAGTTATTTAACTTCTGCCATGGAAGCTATCTAACAGTAGATTTAGAGATCTCCTAGTACTTTTAAAATCAATACTGTAGAAATCATAGTTTTCCAGGATACTGTAATTACTGTAATTCTTGGGGACATGGTCTAATTCACAGTGGTTGGGTTTAGCAGTCCTTAAAAAGGAAAAACTGTGGGTGGCTTCTGCGTTAGTTCAAATTCAATGATTTTGCATAAACAAAATCAATCCAGTTATTAAAACAAATTTAGTTAACTTGTTTAGTCTTTATTGAAAATTGCTGTGCTCAAAGATGTAGTATCCTGTCTGTTGTGTTTAGGGAGACTGAAGACACAGGACATAACAGTCACCTGTGAAATGAGACTATGGAAGCAGTAAATCTGAAGCTCTCTTGCAGTTTTACCATCCTTTTTTGTTTTTTACTGTGTTCAAATACTTGGAAAGCATCAACTTCTTTCAGCCAGGCATGAATTCTAAATTATTGGTTGCATTAACCCCATTCTTACTTTCTATTTACTTTTTTGAGGTTGACAGTTATTTCATTAAAACAGTTGAAAGCTAGTGCCAGAGGGCTAACCACCAGTGGAATATAGAGCCTGTTGACTTTGTTGCCTCAAATTCAGACTGAAGAGAAATTAGCCAGAAGGCGTAAGTGCCTGTAAGACCCTTCAGCAGTCCGGTCACGTCCTAGTGTTCCTGTGTCTGCACTATGTTGCCATGTTCCCACTTTACAGACCAGCACTTGTCCTTGATTATTTTTCTAGGAATACCGAGGACAATAATGGGATTGAAAGTAATTGGCACTGGTGTGACTAGTTATCCATTTTCATGATGTATCCAACAATATGATTTCTACTCAGAAAAGTGACAAAAACAGCACTCATGTTTGCCATCTCCTAATGACTGTCTTTAGTATCTGTTAGTTATAAAAGGAGAGATGTTTCTTTTACCTGCCAAACTCACAGATTCAGCCTGGGATCAAAAAGTAATCTGAGTTTTCCTTCGCATAAGTCATGATTAATAAATGTCCTGCAGGTTCATCTACGCCCCACCAGCATCTGTGTATCCCTATTTTCTTTGATGGTTTTGGCACAGGGGTTACCAACAGGAACTCAATCAACAATTCTGTTAATGATTCAAAAGGCAAATATATCAGCTCACTGTGTCTTGTATGTATTGCCTCTGTAGGACTATCAGGCGCAAAATGTGATAAAACTATTTTTGTAACAGATACAGCTTTGGCATATTCAGGAAACAGATTTGCTGAGTAAGAAAGAGCTATTTATATACTCGGGTTGCTTTGTGAAGTACTTTCAAAGTAGCTTTATTCTATCTACATTTTACCTGCTCTAAGAATAAAAGGTCTGTTGTCTTCATGTGCTATTAATCAAGCACCTTTCTCACCATAAGTACATAAATCATTCCTTAAATAAAAACACATTTGCAAATCACTCACATCAAGAATTAAAATCTTCCCTGTTGTACTGTGTCTACCATAGTACAGTAATAAGAACAAAGGGAATGAGGATAGCACTGAAGACTATTTTCTTAATGAATTCACATTTAAGTGTTCCAAAAAAAAGTAAGATCCCTTTTTAGTAAACATTGATACAAAGGTAGAAGCTCTGACGACAGACTCTGGCTTGAAATTCTTACATACATTGTAGGAAGTCATACTTAAATTTAACATACCTTTTCCCCCATAGATACACCTCCTGATGTAATGATCACATCAGCACGGCTGATACCCTCATTCAGTGCATTCAATAAATCATCTGGGCTACAGAAAAGAACAGGCAAGCAGATTAGTGGCATGGAGTTATTACAAGTTGTAGTATAAGTCAGTGTCTTTGTGCACACATACAGATGCATATACACACATGTATTTTAAGAAGGAGATACAGCTCTAGGATAATACAAGATCTTTTCCTTCTTAAGACTCCATACTGCTCTTCAAGTCAAGAACTGCAATCTCATTAAGTGAACACCACACTGTTTGGCACCTTTCTGTCTAAGCTTTGCAACAGGAACAGTGGGATACTTTAGGTTGGGACTGGAGAACATTAATAAAAGTGTCTAAAAGTATGTAATTTGCACAGTAGGTAGCAATACAAAATATAATTTAGATTAACTGACAGGGCTATATAAAGGGATCTGACACATGACAATTACTGGCCACCAAGGAGGCTGCAGTACTACCTGTCTAGCTTATCTGATGTGTGCAAAAATGGGGGTAAGGCTCCACTTCAAACTTCCATCACTGAAAAGTGAGAGTAAATCTTATGTTTATCTTCTCCATTAGAGGGCTCTGCAGCAAATCCAGCTGTACATTCATTTTGCCTTGAAAAAACAGAGTCCATCCTGTTTAAGTGTCTACCTTCACCAGAAACAGGGAGCTGTGGTATCTGTACTCCATACAAAGAGTATAACTGCAAAGGTGAAGGATAGAAGCTGAGTATATTTCAGTTTTGGCATCTTAACTCTTTTCTATTTTTTTTTTAAGATTTAAACTGGAAACTTTGAAGTAGGAATTAGCTATCTAACAGCAGTATTGATGCTAGGACAGGGCTTTAAGGCATGCAGTGGAGAAACTCACATAAAACTAAAGGAATTCAAAAGAATTTCCAATATATTAAATGTATACTTTGCATTTAACATTTGTGAACTGACCAGAAGCAGACTGATTGCTACAACTGTATGTAATGTTCCTTCAACAGTATGTTTTTACTTCAGTGATCCAGGTTTTTCATGGGAGGCTGTTCCTTCCTAGCATGCAATTGAACGAATGGGCAATAATACTAGCGGCCGTATAAAGGACTTCACAGTCCTGGAAGTCCTTCCCGGAATACAGCACCTCAGCTAAATGCCATGCTACAACTACAAAATGCCATTATGGGTTATCAAGGCTTTGCAGGCTGCAAATGGCATGTGGGCTGTCCTTCGGGAACTCTGACTATATTTCATTGCCAGATAGAATCACTGCAGTTATTCTGGGGTTCAAACTGGAAACAGGAAAATTAGAAATACTAAGCAAATCCTGGTTGACCTTTCAGAGACTAAAAGAAACTGTATTTCAAAAGGTCTCACAAAGAAAAATCCTTTTCTCTGAGCATCCTGTCTTTGCCCATGTTTAGTGAAATACAAGCAGCAGTTAGCATTACATGGTGACACAAGAAAGACTGCACTCCCTCGCTGAGTAGTGAAGTGCACGCAACCCTGCACACTCCTCATCTCCTCACCAGAGGGCCCTCAAGTGTCCTCTACCCTGGTTAAGACTTACAGGCAGAAAGACTCAAGACCCTTTCTCTACCATGACAAGTGACTGATGCAGCATCTTCTTATCCATCACAGTGGGGTTATCCTGCAAAAATTTTCTATTTGTGTTCGGTTACATCCACTCTTTAGGGTCATATTGCTTTGTAAGAGGTAGTCAACAAACTACAGCAGAGAGAAGGGCAAGACTGATGGTGCCACAGAGGAGGCTGTAATCCATTAGATAGAATTACCACTTTTTTAAAGGGAACAGTGGCTGCAGGTAATGTGGCACGCCTCCACGACTATTGTTTAGGGTACTGGGTGTCTTGGATACTCTAAATTGCCTATAATGAATGGCTGAACTCTTGTTTTCTTTGGGAGAAAATATAAAACAAATGGACTCAAGCAAAAACATCTCCTTCTTTGTTCTTTAGGAAACGGAGACATTTTCTTACCTCCCCCTTCTGAATCTCAGGATAATTTTATACAAAAACCAGCACAAGTCTTCACTACTTGTTGAAGGCAAGAGCAAAGAAGCAAGTCTGGTTTTGGCTACTGTCAATGTCTTTTTCAGAACCAACTGTTTCACATTGATTGTCTAAGTAGTAATCTGTATGTAGTAAGACATTGATTAAGATTATTACAGAGATTGTAACAGGAAAAGTCTCTCAAGATCTAAGTGTTCCTTAATCCTTGCCAATGAGGGTTCAGATTGGAATGCAGCAAGGAATACATATTCATTACACAGGTTGATATAGGCCTTCCTGAAGGTTGATGGCAGTCAGACACTCATGCCACTATTACTACGCTAAGACTGCTCTCAGTATATTTTTCTCATTAGGTTGTGATGCAGCTAAGGACCTTATCTGGAGTTTGCTCCAGGCTGTTTCATTTTATCTTGCTTAATTATTTAAAACTTTTTCATAGGAGGCAAGACCACCTGTCCGGGGGGATTACGAAGTGTGCTTGCTTTTGGTTGTGGTTTGAAAATAATGGAAGGAACGATAAAAAGCAAATGAGTCTATATTTAACAGTGAAACACAATGTAAGTGCTCCTACTTATATATGGCGCATATATATATATATATGGGTCTGTTTATATATAAAATTACTTAACAAAAGAAAAAAATCCCCAAATCTCAAATAAGCCCAAACTCAAACCAGCTGAGGACTCAGTTCACACCTTTGTTTATGAGGGTAGCATACCACTGCAGTAGTTAATTATACAGCTTTTTTATTACATGTTGTGTAAAAAGTTGGAGGATTACTGGACTTGGTGCATTTTTTTTAGCATTTCCAGCAAAATGACCTGTATAATATATCCCTTTTTTTTTTACCATCTATATAATGCATGGCATTTAAAAACTCTACCACAAAAACTCTAACCAGTAGCACTGCATATCATCTTTAGATGGTTGCAAAATGCATTGAATTATTCCAAAATGAAAGATGTGATAGATATTTTATTGTAATAAGCTGAACGATTATGCTAGATTGGATTTTATTCTGAAGAAAGGAGATATTTACAGAATTCTCTCCCTTGCCTTTGCAGAAGGCTTCTCTCTTATCTTGCCTTATTTGGCACATTTCTTTTTGTCACTAAGGTCTGTCTAACTTTCTATCCTACTTCAGGCTGGTAGTTCTATGACTCTGACACAAAAAAACCTTATATGAGTTACCTGCTGTAATCTTCAATCAACACTGTGGCAAACATTTTCCTTGCCTTTAGTGGATTTAATGCGGAGAGTTACCATTCAAATTGAATATTAACACATATTTGATACAATCAGATAATAAGATACTGCTTCTTTTTTCATTTGTTGCATAACAATGAGCAGCTTCTCCTTTGGACTGATATGGGAAGGAAATAAATAACTGAAGGCTATTAAGTTCTGAAAGAATAGACAAAATAACTTTGGCGTCTGAGTATAACAGGACAAGATTGTTCTAAAAGGCTTGTGACAAATCACCATGAAGCTGAGAAATAACACTCACTGCCTGAGCAGATACAAATCAGAAGCTATATTCTGAAGCCCTGGCCATTACTAGGGGCAGGATGCTGGATTAGACTAGACTAATGATCTAATTTACTATGATAAATCCTTTAAAATGTCTTGGGAAAGTGCTATTCTTGAGGTTTTATTTTTTCCTTTCAGGGACAGAACTGTAACAGGTGCTTAAATATAATGGTGAATACCTTAATCAATGTAAAGTAGATTTTGATGGGAAGTCTCATTTCCAGATGGCAAAACTATTCTGTTTCATTTGGTGATTGTCAAAGTCAGAGTGACATTGTGCACAAGAATGGAGAGGGCTTTTCTAACAGGCTGCAGTTGATTAAAAAATTATATTCTATGTTTCAGAATACATCCTAGCATCATCTTTAAATATAACTAAGAAAATTTGTTATGTAAGGATTACATACAGTTTACAAAACTATTCATGTAGGTAAGTAAGCAAAAATTCAAACTTTCTCTCAACTGTAGAAATCCCCATCCGCAGCAGATTGTGTCTCCACAAATATTATGTGTATTCTACATACATCTGCAGACATAATGCTTTGCATAAAGAGTTCATGTGCTTTCAAGTATATCTTTATATTTCCTGCTAATTTCATTAGTCTGATAAACAGAGTGTCTACTTTACTACCTCAATTTTCTGACCCTCTTTATGAAATTTTATGGAACAGAACGAGCAGCACAATCTGGAAATCAGTTGGAGGGGATCTATCTGCTCTGTGCATACAACCCAGCTGGCAGATGCCTGACATTGTAGTTGATGTGCCCCTTGATTTCATTAATTTGAAGAGACAGCTTGCAGGATGGCAGTAGAGCACAATATGAACACCTTCTGGATTAATGAAAAATTCCGATTATCAAAGCTAGTTTGTGGAAACCTGTTTGCAGCACTTGATTACTGAACTGTCTTTGATCTGAAAAGATACAGAGGCGCTTAACAGCTTCAACAAGAAAATGATGCAAACCTCATGAAAATAGACATCAGCCATGTAGAAGAGTTTTTTCCTTTCTCTCAAAAGAAATAGCTACGGTACAGTCAAGACCAAAGGATCCTCTATGTTTTCTGTGCCATTTTGAAATACCCTAAATTACAGTGTAATTTTCTCTTTCAAATAGAAATCAATGCCTGTTAATTCACTTCTGATGTGATTCACTGTCATTAATTATAAATCTGTCAGCCTTTTCTGTGGTACAACCCTTAACACCAGCAGTTTGATACATGCAATTAAACTGCTCAGTTTTACAACTTAACTTAGAAAACAAATAACAACAAATGGTGATCTGCATGACCTACCACTCTGCAGTAAAATACAGGATCCCTGGAAAATTGACCCTGGAAAATTTAGTTTGGACTGACTTATCAAGCCATTGTCACAGTACAACATGCATAGTTCATTACTCATTTACAGCACCATTTCCACCAAGTCCTTTGCCACAGTAGTCTCATTCATTCAGATTAACCTCATGACCCGACAGTCATTTTCAGTCCTTGTTGTTCATTGCCATAGACAGCTATTACTCTTGGATGACTGATAGAAACACCTGCGATTGTTGCACTCTTCTGTGCATCAGCCCGGGCTTTTAGAAACCCAGCTCTTCTCTAAACCTGTACTTGGAACAGTCGTGCACGCGAACCATGACAGCACCTGACACCTGCATGCTTTACAGATCTGTTGGACATAGGTACAGACAGATACACACGCCCCAGAATGCACCAAACGCATGCAAAAGGGTCTGCTGCCAGTACAAAAGCAGAGCTGGGTAACCTTTGTGACCAACTTTACTGTATTTCAAAGGATCTCAAGTAGTTCAGCATTTTCTATGCTGAAATAAGTACCCCTTCACATAGGATTCCTCACGGTGTCAGCGGAGCTACAGATTCCTGGACACACAGGGAAAAACCAACTGACAGCAGCGATCCTACACCAACCCTGCTCCAGACCAAAGTAGAGCAGCTGCTCCTCTAAGCTACAGCAGTGGATGGTGACCTGTAAGGGCTGTGCCTTCGTAGGTACCCCGAGTTTAGCACAGTCCAGCCATGCCCACACAAACCGGGCACACTACTCTCTGCTCATTTTGCCTCTTAGGAGATCTCTCTCCTGCTAAACACATCTCCCAGAAGAAGAAAAGATTTAACTAAGGTACAAGGACCTGCTACAAAGTCCCCTTGGATACAAAGATCCCAATTAAGCCTCTAGTTCTGCATCAGAAAAAAAGAAAAAGAAGAAACACCTCCAAAACAACCAAGAATTACCCAAAGCAAAACTGTAATCAAAAAAACTAAAAGACTATACTTATTGTTCTCAGACAGAGATCTCATCAAGTTCATGACATTTCTGTTTGAGGAAAGATGGGATATGGATTTGATCCTTTATGATTAACTCTCATTTTTCTTCTTGTGCTCATTCAGTTGAAGTGACAGATCTCAAAATGAATAGATAAATGCAGCTGGGCATAAAGACAAAGTCTGTCACCCGCTTCTCACCTCATGGCCAAGAAGAGTATTTTGCATATCAGTAAATTGCAGGATGCAGAATAGTGAATAGATGCCCTATTAGGTTTAGCCACCTAAACCTCTTCTTCTGTAGAATGTAATATTGAATATAATTCATTGAATATATTTCAGTGTATTTCAATGAATGTAATTCAATGCATGAATATTTGAAAGTAATAGGAATTCTGCGTTTTGACTAGTATGGTTTTCTAAAGCAGAAGAAGATCCGATTTTGATGATGTATGTAGGAACATATGGGCACTCTTCTGAAACCGCATTTATTTCAAAATTCTCCAGTGTATTTCATCATGTTCTCATAATGTTTCTTCTTTCTACCTTCTGTGGTATTTCTCTGGACCACTTTGCACAGATGCACTATGTTTTCCCTAAGAATATAGGCCAGCTTGTTAGGAAAGCTGGAATAATTACAGTAGCTTTTGGCTTGTTCAACCTGGCTATGCAAGTTTCGTCTGTCTGACAGCAACATAAAGAATCCGTGTTTGTTACTTTTTGCTGCTCCTTTAATTGATTCTGCTGCAAATAAGAATACTATTTTACAGAGTATTCTTTTTCATGTTACATTTATGAACTCAAAGAGACTTCAATTGCAAGAACTCTTCTGCTGAAGTTACCATGAGATCTGCCTAATGCCTTCAATTTTTTCTCTGTATCATGGTTCATGAAAACAGTTTCTCCACTATTTTCATGAACTGTTTCAGATGACTTTCACTCATATATATGCCAGGATGACAAAAGACCAAAGAGGTAAGAAAAATAGATAGCCATGGGAGTGCAACCGGGAAAGGTCCCATGTTGTATAAGCCAGGTGCTTTTGTACCATGGAGCACATTCTACATGAAGGCATTACATTGTCGATGTATCACATCTTCTATGCTGTAGCTATGTATGTAGGTATGATGGTCCTGTATCATATTCTTCTCTGCTCCTTCTGTACAATCATCTCCAAGCATTTGCATGTGAATTGTAGTGATTTTTTTCATCAGTGCTGAAAGAACAGGACCAAAGCTTTGATAACAGTTATCTTCAGGTGCTGTGCCATTGTATTAACCTGGGAGCACTATCCACTCTAAATACAGGCTACTCTGTGTCCACTGAAGAAGCAGCCTTAGAAAGGCTGGTTTCCATTAATTAATAAATTAACCCTGGTTATTTTACTGGCTGAGGACAATGAACCTTATCCCAATACTTACCAGAAATCCATTAGTTTTTCCAAGAAGTTGGATGGAATTTCAGTGGTAAAGATAATCGATTATATTTTATCTTCCTTCTTATGAAGGAAGTGAATCTATATGGATTCCCTGGGAAGTTTTCACTTTGGAGTGGAAAATATTAAACAGTTGTAGCTGGGTTGAAATAATATGACTGAAAATTACCCCACACAATACAATAAGCAATGCCAATCAATGTCATCAGTAGAGATGACAGTGCACTGGTGAGTCTAAAGGGTAAACATGGTTCTGCAGTTATTTCTTTCAGAGCACTCATGAAATATGAGAACTGGCTTATACTGACATAACTGAAAGTAAAACATTTTGATTGGTGTAATTAGTGCCAGTAGCTTATATAAAGCAAATAGTATTACAAAATCTCACATGTGGTGTCTTGGTATTGTTATCACAGAATTTCTTACCTTTTCATTTTGCTTTAGCTTCAATTTTAAGTAAGAGAAGATTTTAAATAAATTTAAAGTGAATTTTAAGTAAATTCATCCCCCTGTGAACTGGTGTAACTGCTATTGAAGTTCAGTATGGATGTCTATATGACAGGTAAAAATGCAGTCCCTAAAGGCAATGCCTCAAAATGAAGGTCTTCTCTGTAAAGCTCCACCTTTTACAGAATCATAACCTAGTCACTTGGAAAAATGTCTGCCTCCAGAAGAAAAATCTCTTGGAAGCCACAGGTCAGAGACAATATAAAAAGGCCTTTTAAAATTCCCTGTCATCAGCTATGTCTTAAAACAAATAGTTAACAAAAGTTAATGGAAAGAACTAGAACCTCATTTGTCTCTACAATACTAGACTATATTCCTTCAAGCACAAAGAGGAAACTAAGAAAATGCCCATTGCATTTTTTACTGCTTTGGGTGCAGAAGCATTTTCTGGCATTTGCTCACGCTTTGGGTAGCAAGGCTTTATTCTAGGGGCTGGTTTTTGTTGATGCTTGCCCCAGCGCTGCTTAGAAGAGCCCAAAGGCTCATTTAACGTGTCTTCTAGATTTAGGCTGTTAGCAATGACATGTGAAGCGACTTGTAAGAGGTATTCTAAATTGATCACCTGCTGATCACCAAGTTCATTCCAGTTTCTAAGCAATTTCTGATAAAGCAGACAGTCTATATCATGTTCTTCACATAATCTAAAATGTTTTAAAGATTGCAGGTTCTTGTAAGATAATTGCAGTTAAGTTTTTTGGGATGTGCAAAGTATAGGGTAAGATTCTAGTGGGATTATGTCTTTAGTCAATTTAATGAGGAAAACCTAGATTAATGACAACCTGGCTTCAGCATGAACAATCAACTGCTAAACAAGAACAAGACTTTTGAAGGCTAAGGCTAAGGTAGATTGATTCAGTAACGAGTACAGAAACTTGTTTTTCCAGTATACAAAGTGAATATTAAGCTATAACTCAATCCTCCAATCTTTTGTTATAAAAATAGGCACATTAACCTCAGTGAGGATCCTCACATGACTTAAGTTTTCAGGTACTAGCCTTCAACAGGTTTTTAATTATTTTTCTGCCTATTTTTAATTACTGCAAAAATGAAACTGTAAAAACGAATTTTTCTGTTAATGGAGAAAATGACAGGTGGTTTGCTCTCCCTGTGTTATAAATCCTGCCCATTAGGCCTGCCTGTGATAGGAGTCAAGTTCTGTAAATTAATTCATATTATTAAGCCATCTCCCAAAATGAGACCTAGTATATAATTGTACATGTATTTTGGAAAAAAAATGCGGTGGATAGTTTAGAGATTCCATGAACATTCCAGCTGGCCTGTTTTAGAGATGGTAACATGGTAATGGAGAAACAAGTATGCAGGTATGACTGAAGAGTCGTAACAGTGACTTCCCCGGAGTTGTACTCCGCTCCTACCTTCAAGAACATTTCTTCCTCATTTGTTCTCTTTGTAGAAGGGAAAAGCCTTGGAGGATAAAGATGTTTGCTGCTACTGATGAGTAATGTCAACATTCCTGGTATTAACAGAATTTTAGTTTTATCAAGGTTGTGGAGCCATGTATGTCTACAGTGCACTGGTGCATAAGAACTTAACTGACAAGGCAGTGTTATTTAATGGACATAATAAAACACAATTTGCTTGTATATGTCAAGCATCAGTAGAATCTGTGCTCCAAACTCTGCACTGACAGACACCTAGTCGAGCCTGCCTGTGAACATGCACGTGCCTCAACGTCCCAAGTGTTTTAAAAACAGTGCTCACCAATCTGGGAGGCCTGTCTCCGCAGTGTTCTGGAAGCTCTGTGTCCCTTCTTCTTTAAAAACATCTGGCTTCCTGAGGGCAAAGGAAGCAGAAGGGGTATAATAAAGAGCCAGGGAAGGAGAGAGGCTCCTGGGGTGAAAGGGATGCTCTGTGTCCAGCTGTGTCCCCCTTGGTGGCTCTGAATATTCAAAATCATCATGGAAAATGCTTCCTCCCTGCAGGGCCAGACGGGAAAGAAAGGGAGTGCACGAGAACACCCTTCTGTTATAGCTTGGACAGGCTTCTCACAAGGATGAAGAGTGAAGTTATGGGAGAATTCAGGCTCAACTGGGCATGCCAACAACGCGTAGGTCATCTTTCCTTGCAGAGTCTATGAAGGAACTTCTTTACTCTTGACTTCCAGATGAAGCAAAATGACACATTAAATACCTTGACATTTTGGAAGGCAGACCACAGATAATGAGAAAATACTTGGAGATGGGCCCCACTGAAACATTTTTATTCATACTTTCTATCTTCTTATTTGGGAAATGGGTCTCAAGGCATATTAAATGTCACCTTCTTGACTACAAGGGGGAAACGGCTGTATTTATCCTAATTTTATATCTCCATAGTCAATAAAGATGCCACTTCATTCATGAGAAGCTTCATACCCAGTCGCCCTGCTCCAAGAGGCAGAATTAGAAAAAATGTCCAAAACTGAGAATGTTACTGCTATCAGGACCTTATTTAAAACAATTAATGTTTTGCTATGAATTCCTATTTTATGAAGGCAGCATTTCCTTTTACATATACTTATTCCAAGTCAGTTTCACTGGGAAGAAATAGTTTTTAGATAGTGTCCTTTGTAACAGAAATATGAAATAAGCCAAAATCTGTTTTTATACTCTTAAATGTAGGACAATTAAATGTAAAAAATCTTCATTTGACATGAAGATTTGTAAACGTCTCTCTTAAAAAAGACTGAAACAAGATGTTCAAGGTTAAAATGGACCAGGTGATGAATTACGATTGTGCAGCCCTTGAGCCCTTTCTTCTTTTCAGCCGGCTGGACTGTTAACAATTATAAAGTCAAGCTCCCTCCCCAGTCACCAGCCCAGGCTCAGCCGATCTTGCATGTAGCAGCTGCAGTCTGTCACTGCAGAGGTCACTTCTGAGCACGCATGGATCCTGTCTGACTGAGTAAAGTGAGGAGAAGACGGGCCAGTGCACCTGCACTATTGTTATACTGTTACTCATGCACACAGACACTGCTAACATGAAATCTGAAATCCTCTTTATCACCCTGTAAATCCATGCCTGGTTTTTCCTCATAGGTCATCACAGAAAGGGTCTGTCAGATCAGATGCACACTAATGTTGTTTGAAAGTAATGGAAAAATACTAAAACTATTCAGGTTATAAGTTTAGATGCCCATTTCTTTCTGACAGTTTTCCCAAGATAGCCATTTCCTAAAATGGCTTCAGTCCCTCATTTGTTCTTCTTTTCATTACCAGAGAACAAAGTCGGTCTTTGTTTGTTGAAATAGGGTCATTGTGTCAGGAAGTGACGTACAAAAGACTTTCAGATTTCGTTAAGCGATCCCTGCTTCTGGTTTACTCCTCAACCTTACGGACGGTAGTCTCAAAAATCAGGAACTTTTTCCAGCAAGGTTCTAAACTTTAAGAGTACTCTCACTCCCACAGTGTTCTTTTTCCAGAAGGCAAACTGAAGCTACAGATGTTTCTAAATGTCACAATGAATTACAGAGGTAAGGAAATCAAAAGCATCTTGTTGAAATTTCCAGAAAGTTTCAAAATCATTTGAGCATCGCATATTAAAATAGTCAAAGCTCTGATTGGCATTCTGTCCGTATAGGTCACTGTTGCTGTGTTATTTCTGCTGGTAACAGTCTTCTGAGTTTGTGCTTCTACTACACATTGTCTGTTATCATAACTTTGCTGAAGTAAGAGTTAAGAGATTATTTTGACCAGGAGAAATAATTTTGGTGATTTTGTCTGATTTCGTATTTAATAGTCTGGGAACCTCCCTAAACTTGCTTCTGTTTAACTGCAGATCACATTTAAATAAATATCCAATCTTGCTTTGAAATGAGTATCTATCAAAGCATTTCATATGGTTTTCTAATGACAATTACTTTTTATGTTAAAATTATGCCTTATTTACAGTTTGAATTAGTCTAACTTTAATATCTAGTCATTGCTGCTGAAATAGGAGCTTTACTCTCCCGTATTATTGGAATGTAATCAAGTCATCTTGTAAGAATATCTTTGTTGAACTAAACAGCATGAGTTCTGATACAGTTGGAGTATATGGTCCATCTTTCAACCACTTAAAAAATTTAATGGTTCTCTTCTGAATTCTCTACAACATACTGTTGCTGTCTTGTCCTGGGAATACAAAGGTAAGGTCAAAAATAACCTTCTAATTTTATGGGAGACTTAGCCCTTTATAAATATGCTAGAACTTGTATTTGGCAGATTACTCACTGATTCTCAAATCTTCTCCTAAATCTTTACTTCTCAAGATATAATCCTCCATCATGTAAATTTTACTTATATTCTTTAGTCCTAGATACGTCAATTCATACTTGGCTGTATTAATAATATACTAATAACCAGTTTTCTAAATTATTCATATTGTTGACACAATGACCCATCTTCAACATTCACCTCTTCTTTAATCTTTCTGTATCTACTGCCTTTATTAGTTTTAATTATTTTCTTCTAGGGTATTAATATTAAAATTTCAATCCTCAAAAATTTCTTAGTGACTTGGGAACCCAAATTCCTATATACGATCTAGATATGAAGGAGGCTGAAAGTAATTTCACTGAGTATTTTGGCTCCTAGAGGGTGAAATTCTCTTGTAACCAGAATTTATGCCTCTAAGTATTTTTTAAAATGTTAACACATGCCTCAGTAATAGACTACAGTAGTTTCTATTTCCCTCCAACAAACACTCTGTTTTGAAATATAGGAGGACTTTCTTACTATTCTGTTCTCTTTATTATTTGCTGCTTAGCGTCATGTTCTACTACTGGGCTGTGATTCTATAAATGCTAATTCAGGAAGGAGTCCATGCTTGTGTTGAGGACAATTATGAGAATGACACGCTGCTGTGCATTAGCTTTGCTCCTGTCACCTCTACAGCATGAAATTTTATTACCTGCCACACTATGTAGTTTGCTACTGGTAGAGAAGATCCGCTGGGACTTGCACTGTCCTGCTTCACAAGTTCTTTTTTTCACCTCTGTTTTGGCTCAAATGTTTCTGTGTGTTTTCTGAATGCGTGCATTAGATGAGATGACTTGTCACATATGACAACTTATCTGAAGTTTGCCCTAATGATTATCAAGAGTTGTGACAGATATTAAACATTTCTGCTTGAAAGGAGAATATTATTCTTGACAGGGCACAATGAAAGAGAGGACCTCCATATCTGACCCACCTTCAAAGCGTTACCCAGTGTCCCTGGATTCATTAGCCTATGATCACATCTTATAACACCATCATTCTTTGAGCAGATCTAGAACTGAAGTCACTTTAGCAAAAAACTATTTGATTTAAGGCCTTTTCTCTAACAAGCCTTTTCTTGCAGTCACTTGTTAAATGATATTACTACTACTACTAATTCTGTCCACAGTGTATTTGGCTGTACCCAAGTCAGAGATTAGACTGGTGAAGGGAGAGGCAAAGGTTCTGTGACTGAATTCTGCCTGTACCTCATATTCTAACTCATATGATGACATACATCAAGTTGATATTGCATGAGAAATTTTAGAGTTCGAGCAGTTTCCCTGGTCTTCTCCCGCTACTCCAGATGTTACATCTGAATTATAATACTGATAATTACATGCAACCCACACAAGTTCAAAAGATTTAAACTTCTTTTTGGATGGCAAACATAGAATTCAAGCAGACTAAATCCTTGAAAAAGATCTTAGTATCTCTTCCAAGATATGAAGAACCTTTCAAAACCTTTATTTTCGGGATATATCATACAGTAATGCTCTCACAATAGCAAGGGTGATTTCTAATGGATTTGTCTAACGTTTGACATAGGAGCTCTATGTCAAACAATAGGTCATAAAAGAGAGGTATATAAATGAGAAACTAATCACTTCTAATGTAGAAAAGCTCTTAATATGCTGCTGATTTTATAAATATTCTGATAAATTTTTGAAGCAACTGAGCAGATAAGGTGAATTTCCTAAATTTTTCTCTGAAATACAGAGATTCTTTTTCTCTTCCTTATAAAATCACAGGCTCATAAATGAAAATGCAGCTGGAAGCAGCTAATATTATACATGTCTGAGACAAATGATAAGGTAATTAGAAAATAGGGAAAATAATGCAGAAAAGGGGAAAATGCACTCATGTAAACAAAAGAAAAAACAGAGGAAATTGAATTAATTACATACGTGATCAAAATTCTTTAGCAAGTTTAATAAAGGAGTCTCTCATAGAAGGAGAACTGTCAAAATGGAAGATGGCTTTCTAAAACAGAGGCCCAAGTTATTGCAGATTTTCCTAGGGTTAAATTTTACAGCCTTAAATAAACACTGGATACAAAGAACACCACAAATGAAAATCAGACACAAAAATATCCTGATAATTAAATTAATAGAGTTCTACAGATAAGATCAGAGATATAACTCCTGTTTTTATCAATGGTTTCCAAAGAACCAAATAATTTCACAGATTATAAAAAAAGGAAATGTAATTAAAAGCCTTCTAAATATAGTCTTATTGTATGAGACAACACTCAAAAGTACATTGGAATACCAGTTTTAACTGGCCAGTTGTTTTTGCAATTTTTTAGCAAGTGATTCTGTGATTCAGACAAAGATGTAAGACACAACAAAAAGAACAACATCAGAAGGGTTCTTTTATTTTTGTTTTGCATTTATTTCTTGTGTTTGGAGTAGTTCTGGAAATGGGATATCTTCCATTTCTACCTAGAGATTTGTGTTTTTCAAACAGCTTGCTTTTTACATGCTATGAACACAAAGAGAGAAAATCTTGGTTTCTAGCCAGATATAACTTCAGCTGTATCACGTTTTCCAGATTTGTTCTTTTCTCCTATTGCTTTCTTGCTTCTAGGATTTTTACTGTAGATTTTATCTATGTGTTTTGGACTTGCTGTCTTTCATTTGAATATTGAGTCATATATGCAATGGAAACAAACAGTCTCAGAAATTGTTAAAATGCTCCAAACAGAAATAAAATACAAATATAGGCTAAGTGAGACTTGAGTGGCCAGTTCAAAATGTAACTTCATGGATGATCAATATGCAGAGATGTTTTTAAAGTGCCTGCTACTACTCTGCAGACACCCACAGACATTCCACGTGCTTCCCCATCCTTTCACATTCTCTGTTGGAATGTGTTTACGTGTATCACAGTCCTGGGCTTTGAAGCAGCTGGACAAGCTATTTTCTTACCTAAACACCCCTGAGTGATCCACGTGCTGAAATGAAATATAGGAATACTTACCTCTAAGTTTGTCTTTGCAAATACTACTCTAAAACAATTCTCATGCCTGAATATTAGCTCTGTATATATGGCTGCCAGAATTTCCACGCCTGTTAAAAAAACTTGACTTGCTACAGCAACAGTAATACTCAGCTGAGCTCCCTATTAGCTGCTCTCTCAAACTCCATTCAGTGCTTCTGGTATACAGCAAGTGACAGTCCCAGTACAATGGAGCAAAAATTTACTCAATGTAAAATGTATAAACAAAAAGAAATAGGAAAAAAAAAAAAAGAATACAAACCCTAAATATGGGAAGGAGAAATACATTACAATGATGCCTTCAAAGAAAAAATTACAAGTTTGAAATTCTCTACTCTGAAGAGCATTGTTTGCCAGTATTTTTATTACATGTGTAGGTATTGCAGGCATATAAAAACTTTCGCTTTTTCACTGTCTAGATACATATTATAGACACAAAATAAACTGCACATATACATGAGCACACACAAACACACAAAATCTATGGTTTAACTCTAGTAAACCATGTAACAGACACTGAAGGGTGGTTCATCTTTTCTAGAAACATGTTAAATAAAATGTCAAAATTGTACCCTTTGTAAGATACCTCTTTTAAGTCTCTTGCATTTGTTCAAGTGCCATCGTATTCCATCAAATCAGTCATGTCAGTTTGAAAGATGTATACTGAAATATCCGGATGGCAACATTCTCTTAGTAGCTTTATTACATAATTAAATAATACCATACTTATTATCAAAATAATTTACATAATCTGATTTCCCCTTTGACTGAAACAGAACTGCAGATGCATTTTGTTGTAAATATATAGGTTGGGCATGTGAGTGTAAGAAGAATGGCAGAAGACTTGCTAAGACAGAATCCTGGTATTAGGTGGGGAAGATTCTTAGCTAAGTCAACAGTACTGAATTATTCTTTCAAAATTTACTGCAAAGTACAAAATCACTCTACAATTGGAGGCTCATTATTTCTGTTCTGTAAGCTAAAGTAACTACCTCTGCAGAAATGACTCCCCAAGCATGAAACCAAAAGTTTAAAAAGAACTCTTATTTCCTTTGCCAAGGTAATGCTATCTCAAGACACAGAGAACATTTTAATAGCAAGGATTCAAAAGTATCAATCTCTTATAACTGAAAGCAAAGCTTCAGACACTTGTCTACCGTTGACTGATATATATGTGTGCTGTCTGGTTCTCAGCTAGCATCCAACAAAAAAACAAAGGGTCACAAAACATATTTGTAAAAACTATAGAAAAGTAAAATGTAGAAAAGTAAAAAAATTCTCTTAGGTCTTAAACCTCACCAGAAAGACACTGAGCTGCTGGAGTGTGTCCAGAGACGGGCAACGAAGGTGAAGGGTCTGGAGAACAAGTCTTGTGAGGAGCGGCTGAGGGAACTGGGGTTGTTCAGCCTGGAGAAAAGGAGGCTGAGGGACTTTATCGCTCTACAACTACCTGAAAGGAGGCTGTAGCAAGGCAAGAGTTGGTCTCTTTTCACAAGTAACAAATGACAGGACGAGAGGAAATGGCCTCAAATTGTGCCAGGGATTTAGAATGGATATCAGGACAAATTTCTTCACTGAAACAGGCGTCAAGGATTGGAATAGGCAGCCCAGGGAAGTGATTGAGTCACCATCCCTAGAGGTATTTAAAGGAGGTGTAGACGTGGTGCTTAGGGACACGGTTTAGTGGTGGACTTGGCGGTGTTAGGTTTACAGTTAGACTCGATGATCTTAAAGGTCTTTTCCAACCTAAATGATTCTATGATTCTAAAATTGTTTACTATTTATTACTGAGAGCTTTCAAGATTAATTATCCTCACAGCCACTCCATCCCTAGGAGGTCAGAGAAAAAATTCCTAAAGGCAATGGACTACATAGTTATAGTTTTGCACAATGACCTTAAGTTAAACTCTCCATTTGATGGTGTTGACTTTACAGCAAATTTGAGACTATACCTATTTGGTTAGGACAAGGCCATAAAGAACAAACAAGCTTTTACACTCTTATTCTGCCAGAGGGGATACCAGAAAGATGTTCAGGTTAATCCACTGGATTAACCCACTGTAAATGACAGCATGTAGGTTGATGTTAACAGTAATGCTGATGACAGTAGCAGTAACTTTCGGTCATGCAGGTGGCAAAAAGTTGCATCTCCAATATTTTGTCGGAGAAAAAACCTGCCAACCCTTCTTTTACATAGAGATGGCTTTCAGGAGCTGACAGCCTTTTTGTGGATGTTTTCTTTTTTCTCAGATACGTAAATCTAGGACCTGATCTCTGGATATAATAGTTTTATTTGAGAACTTTGCTACCTGTTTTTTAAAGTCTAAAAAGGTCCTTATAATATAGAAAACATTCTAGAGATCCAGGACATTTAGATACCGTTCCTGGAAAGAACAGTCTCATGAGTTTAGACTCTGTTTGCATGAAATCTCCACGTGAAACTGGAAGCAGGGCAGGAGGTTTTGATACTTATTGCTATTTGGAACACCAATGGAGTTTCACCAGGCCAGAGAAGCAAAAAGGATGCCTGGATGCAGAAAGAGTATCCAGAAGGGTTTGCTTTCCCTAAGATCACAACGACCACTGTGGTTGCTGCGTGTCACATTCCCTGTACGAATACTTCAAATACTGCATTTCCCAGAGCCACTGTTCAAGTTGGTTCACATATCGTAAAATCATGCAGTGGGTGGCCCATTCATATACTTCCTGTCAAGCTAGTGATGTTTTGTATTGAATCCTGCACTAGGGAAGAGGGGTTTTGAAATGAGCTGTTCCCTAGCAATAACCTTGTCTCCCTGTTTGGGAGTTTTGTCATCAATCTATGTGAAATGTGGGTGCTGAAATCCACTATTTCCTTTTTTCCCCCCTCTTTTTATCTAGCCTCACTTTTACCTACCCACGAGGAATACCCTTTTTCTCAAACAGGCAGAGGTGAACCTGAACAACTCCCTATCAAACCAAGTCTGTCAGATGGTTTGATACCCAAAATGAGAAACAAGAAAGCCTGTTCAAAGCCTTTGGAGCTCAATAAGCTGAGGAAATACGTTATGCTGAGAAACTCAGGCCGTGGATGACAGGCACTGCCCCGTCTTGCAAAGGACAAAAGACTGAACCCTTCAATCACTTATCCTAGGGCTCTCAACAGGAGATGTGACTTCACTACCACTGGGAAACAAGAAGCAATCACTGTCAGATGAACAGAAAGACTGATCACAGGGTACTACTCTGTGGCAATCAAATAGAGAGACCAGTAAAGGAAAAAAAAAAAAGAATTGATTCTTTTAAATTCTTTGTCATATTTCTGGAAATGTTGGGCAATATCTAGCAGTGAGGTCTTCCCCAAAAGACTGGTACTTAGAATCTGACAAAAATCTATATTCTAAATTAACTTTGGCATGGAAAATAAACTCTGACAGAAACCTTGCCCTTTATTGGGTCAGAAAAAAGTATAGTTGCTGTAGAATTATCTCCTCTTACATGTATTAAATACAGTGCTTGTGATGATACTGCAGCAATAAATTCAATTTGCAGCAGTAATAGATGTTTCAACAAACAGAAGGCAAAACAAGATAAATGCCATTCAATAAAAATTTTATCAAATGATTCCTCTTAATATTAGAATAGACTTATTTATTTTTCTAATGAAAAGGGTAAAATATCTTCTCCAAGATATGCCCTGTCACAACACTGTGACATGGCACTGAGTGACATTTTCTCTGGTATTTCTTTTTTCCATGGATGCCATAAAGTGCACCGCATGAATATGAAGTGACATCTTTACTAACATGTGGTACTTACTTATCTCCCACAATTCCCAAGTTGATTGTTGGATAGCCATGTTCTTGGATTGTAGCTAGGAGAGTTGAACGGTTACTGTCCCGAATCTTTCCTGGCAAGAGGTCATCTTCAGGATTCAGTAGCTATAAAACCAAAAACACTCTCAGTCAGTCTCCTCGGAATACTGTGCCTTCACACAAGTGAGAATTTTATTCTTCAGACTGGACAAGGATACTCTCAGACAACTATCATAAAATATACATGTAAAGTGTTTTAGTAAATTTAAATTAATAAGATATATAATGTGCTTGTTTAGTGCAATCCTGCACGTTGCTGAATTTGTTTCTATTGGTTGATATCTGCAAAACCTTCTTTCTCCTTCTGAGTACCTGGCTTCTAATCTCAAACATTAGAAACCAAAACACATTTAAGTTTCCAAGTTACTGCTTCTATTTAAATGGTTTTAAAGGAACTTCATTGATGTTGCTAACCAGATTTAAAGGAAATAAAAGACATTTTGAAGTTCATTGCCTACTTACCAATGAAGATGTTTTTTACATACAACACTCTGTATTGGAATAATAGACAGAAGCTTAAAGCTTGGTTTTTGTATCAGTTAGTGTTTTGGATGAAAACACATTTCTCTCAAGATAATATCATGGCAATTACCTTACATGTGTTACGTAGTTTGGAAGTTAAACTAAAATACATACATATGTAAACATATATTTTACATATATTAGGAATTCTTTTGTAGGACATAGAAGGACAACACATTATTGACATAATAATAATGATGATGATGATGATGATATATCTGTCAAAATTACAGCAATAGGGTTAGGTAGTAAGGTTAAGAATAACCAAAAGTGGAGCATGGCTAAATTTTGATGCTTTGGGTATCAGCTCTATTTCTGTGAAGATTCCTACAGGATGATTCAGAAACCCACTGTGCAGGATCTTTTTCAGCACGATAAAAAAGAGAGTGCCCACATCAGTAAAGGGCCCTTTAATGACACCCAAGAACATTCAGTCACATGGAAGACACTATTCAGAAAATCATCACCTGAAATCCTCGTAGCTCTTTAGATTTGTTCTTTGGTTAGTGGTATGTTTCCTGCACGACAGACCCTGTCTATGTTATGAAATCTGGGAAGATTCTGTCCCAGCAAGGCCAGCCTCAGCCAGCAGTCACAGAGCTACCTTCACTGGGGTTGTGGAAGTTGTAAGGACACCGCCAGACGACAAAATTCAACATATTATTAATTTTAAAAATCTTTCAAAATCCAACATATTCAAGCTGTATGAGAACACAGCTATTGTATTTGTGTCCGGACTTCAAAAAGTTTGTCTCAAAGGACAGTCAAAATTATAGGCCAAACTTCATGCTGCCTTTGAACTTCAAACTGACTGTTTCTCAACCCACAAGTTCTTTTGCTTTTGCTCTTCCTGTTCTCTCTCTCCCCCTGCAGGAGGGAATGAGTGAGCAGCTGTGTGGGTGCTCAGTTGCTGGCCAGGGTCCACCCACAACATACCTAAAATTAGTAAATTAACTTAATCTAGAACCTGCTTTTTCTGATGTAGTTAAGACTAAGCAATTAGGAAGCTGGTCTGGAGTTCTACCAGCAGGAGATTGTCTGGATTTCAACATGTGCTACTAACAAAAAAAATACTGAGGCACAGTACTAGAGCAAGGCATTTGGTAGTACCACCCAGTTATCGAAGACGGATTATCTGCCATTTGCATGATAGCTTCAGAGGAGTGCTGCTCAAAAGAAATTACTCTTCCAGTCATGACTGGCAGCATGAATTACAACCCTGACTATCCCACAGGTCCTCCCTGGCTGACAGGAGGAAAGGAACTGGCACGTGGTTGGATACATTACCAAAATTTTGGCAAAGACAGTGTGTGAGACTTGTGAGAGAGCCCTCGAGGGAGAAAACACAAACAGCTGATTACGGGTTGATCACTCACAAAAATACCTCATGTCAGCATGAGCTGCAGCTCAAAAAGTGAGTCTACTTGGGAATGTGGTGGAAGTCATTACCCAAAACACTGTATCTGTCCTGAAGAAGATATAGTAATTCAAACCTTGATTCTAAACCTACGTTTCTTACCTCATTCCCTGTTGACATGACTGCAACCACTGGAAACTTGTTAACTTCTACTTCAGTTACTCCAACAGTTGCTAAGAGACCAATCTCAGATGGACCCATGTGGGTTCCTTTAGCCAGCACACATTCACCTCTTTTAATGTCGTGTCCTATAGGTCTGAAAATCGTAGCACAGAAAGAAAACGAAATAAAACCAGAATGAGATTGAAAGTATCTCTCCTTGATTGGTCCCACTTCAGGTAAGCGGTGTCCAGGGATGTTCAGATTGTCAAAATGTCAGTACTATTTATGGTCAAACAATGAGTATAAAAAATGACAAGCTCTTCTATTCCTTACAGAGATATTTTACTGTTTATAAAGTAGTCTGTTTACAGACCTGATATCTTGGCCTGGTCGAGCCTGCACCAGGATTCGAACCTCTAGTTCTTCAGTGCCCTACAAAAACAAGGAGATTAAATATGTTCAGCCGGGCTATTCAAAAAAGATTAATCAGTTTTAATTTCTCAGAAGTCTTCATGGCCTGCAGTACCGATTACACTGAGACATCAAGGTTTAAGCATTGTCATTGTTCTCCTGATCTGTGTGTCAAGATTGTAACACAATGTGTGCTAAAACTGAACAATTTTATAAGAAATTCTTTGATGAGCTCACGAGGGAAGGACAAGCACTGAATCCACAGTCTTACCTTCCTTTTTTTTATGATCCCTATGTTTCTGCATCTGTCCTATGCTACGTCCTGTGTTTCTCTGTTGATCTGGATACTGAGTGGACTCTTTCTACTCCTCTCAGCCAACTTGATCTGCTTGAACAATTTCAAAGACGGCATTTCAAAAAGAGCATTAGTCTGACAGACAATATGCCACTACATCCACAGAAAGGCAGGAAGAAGCTGTACACTCTGTTTCAGGATTTTCATGGTGATTCTGGCAGTGGAAACTCCTACTTGAGAGCTTGTACAAGTCAGAGGCTTATTCACCATGTTTACTTACTGTCAACAAGAGACAGTCGCCTGAAAAGTCCGATGCCTACTTTAATATTTGTGTTTACTTTTTCAGAATTTCAATGGTTTGGTGATTCATTCAATGTCAATAAATGGCACATGACCTATATTGTTAATATTAAATTTATAAGCCCTGCAAGTGGGCTGATGGTACATACACTCAGCTTTGAGATAGCACCAGCCTATCAGTACCACTAAATCTACACTGGAACTGATCTTGCTTTTACGTTATCGTGTAGTGCTTCATACTTTTAGGTACCTCAAAGTTATAAAAGGGACACTAATATTACAAGACAAACAAGGCATGTCATTGTCATTGGAATTTTTACATGAATTATAGCGCTGTATAGAACACTGGGACTTGTCTCTTTTCTTAAAGGCAATATGGACCGCGTTTTCTGAGTTCAAACTAAGTGCTTTAAACCAAAGGCCCCAAACTTAATGGACATGTTGTTACAGATTGTGATCCAGTTGACCTGTGAAAATGGATAAATTTAAACCCTTGAAAAGCAGGAAATGAAGAACAAAAACATCAACCCTGAAAAAATTAATTTCTTACTTTATTCCAGTATTTTCAAAATATGCTGTTAATGCAAATTCTGTTGCTTTTATACCTGCTCCTCTTATATAAAAGGAGAGACTATTTTTGGCTGCTGGTGTCCAAAGTGGCTGTGCTAGTGCCCAGGATGTCCTTTTATTTCCCTTATCCCCATCTGAAGCTGTAAAAGACACCTTAGGCTTGTTATGAAAATCTGGGGCCACAGTTAGTCTAAGAATTATTTTATTTTGATGACACTCTGGGGATCGTTGGACACTCATGAAGATTTTAATTTTCCACATATTTGATAACATTTAGAGATAGCCGGGAAGTTTCTAGGGAATCAAGAGGACATCTGAGTAATAGAAAAGGTCCTATTTAGGAGTCCTGGATTAGGGGAAACAAGAGGAAAAAAGGCTTTTGAGGAATTCGTAATCCCAGGTTTGAAAATCACTGTGGAAATTGTGACTGTGGACAGCATGGTGATGTGCAGAGACTGTTATTTATGGAATCGATGGATATTCCAGCACACTTTAGGAATACAAGATAATTCAAGGTGCTAGGGTGAGGCTTGCAGGGACATATGGCATTATGCCAAGAACATCTTCTGTTTGGTGTGTATCAGGCAGCATTCTTCTTGCTGTGTATATTTTGAACTATGTCTGAGTGGATTACTCTGGTGGTTGTAACAGCCAGCATCCATACTGATACACTGACGCTTGGTCTTGATGTAGGATCTAACTCTTGTTTTGCATGATCATATCCTTTTTCCTACAAGGTGACATAAAAACTCAAAATGAAAAGGGTGTAGACATGTTTTTGCAAGCATCAGTCTTCCAATGACTGGGCATTTGGCAAGCTGATGAGAATTTTTCTTCCTGCTGGATAGATGTGATTTCTTTCAGGCCTGTGACGACTACAGTAATTTGGGGAATGCTTGCTATGATATTGAAGTATGTCTACCACAACTAGAGGTCAAGGAGCTCCTTTTAAAAGTACTCTCTGTCTTTTCAGAAGAACATATTTCAGATGTTAGAGATTTCATTTCAGTTGAATCCTAGCCCTGAAGGAACTCTTAACACTAAAAAGAAAAGTATTCTTGAAATACGTAGCCACCCAGGCATGAAAGAGAAGAGAAAAATAACATATTAATTAAACTATACTAATTATTTATGTACAGGACTAGCAGAGTGGCATATTCAAGGACAAGTAGAAACTAAAGAGTTCTACCTCGCACATATAGGCAGGAAAAGGGAACTGAAGGTGGCTGACCACTCACTAAAAAATTCAGAGTTTAAGCATATAGCCGAATAATCTGTTCTCACATGCAGAGGAAAACATGCACAGAAAAAGTGGAATCCAGGAAGACAGCCAAAATAGAAGTAGAAAAAAACAGGCTACCATGTATGTTGCTCTGCAAAGCGATAGTCCCGTCACGATGAGGTGAGCAATGGCCACAGAAAATTTACTCAGTAAGGCTAATGGAATGATTAACTACAGTGAAGGCAATGGTGTATTTTAAGGGAACATGTAATCTACACGTACGCGTCTGTAACCTCAAAGCAGGACTGACTCAACAAATTCTGTTAGGAAGAAGGCCAGCCTACACAGCTTGCTGACTTCATCAGACGTAAAAATCTGTGCATTTACAATAATAAGGCATGAGAAAGGATCATGAGAGTATGTTTCTGTTTTTGCTGTCTTCGTCAGCTTTGAACGCTAGAATTCATCTGTTTACACCCCAGCTGCAGTGGCAACGCTAGCACAGAGCTATGGGGAAGTGGAACAGCTTGTCAGAACAGCAGCAGAGAAGCAAAGGCTAATTTGAGCAGAGAACCGTGTACACACTTCATTCCAAAACTGAACTTGGAAGTTATGTCAATGAGAGACGTATCTTCTGCCTTAAAATCTGTCAGATGATGGCAAACATGATGATGGTGTCCTGAAATCACAGCTGGGTAAGTGAAGGTAACAATTCAGAATGAATTCTCTGAACACAAAGGAAGAGAGAACAATATTTAGGAAGTCTAAGATGGATCCTTTGGAATACAATTGTCTAAAGACAGCTCCTGTGCTTCATCAAAAACCACGTATTGCTTTGTTAATTGTGAATATAGAATGAGTACTACAGTACTCATTTCTCCTGTGGTGTTTGGCAGCATCTGTTCGGTAGGGTGCAAGTATGATTTATAGGTATGCTGAAAAATCCATTCAAATTAAACAGAGTTAAGACTATGTTCTGGGGGAATGTGCACCTTATCCATTTCCTGGCTTTCAGAGGTCTTAAATTCAGTAATCTTCTCATTTTAAAGGAGCACAGAGGTCTATTGAAGAAACTTAGCTGTGGTTCAAAAAGTTTGGGGGGGCACTTACTTCCCCTGTTATATAATAACCCTCTTATTCTAAATATGCATTTATTGCATATTCTCCAACATCCACCACATTCGCCTTTGCTGAAAGGAGATCAACTCTGATAATACAGAACCATCTTCATAGCATAATCCAAGTCATCCCATGGATTCTGCAGGACTTAAAACTATTCACTTTCCCACAGAAAATCATATTCAGCTTTAATTACATCAGCAATAACATTGCACTACAATATTTCTACGTATTATTCTGGGATCACTGTATTTTAAGAAAACCTCACCCCTTCTTGGTGAGTTTAGGGTTTAGGAGAACTTTTAAAGTCCTCATCTTGCTGAGTTTCAGGATGGTCCTGAAACATGAAGAAGATTGCTCTACTGCTAAATGTGAACTCAGTAGAAAAGAAGGAAATACAATGTCTGATTGCCACTACTCTGTATTTTAAAAATGTCAATACTCTAGGCACTGAAATTGGACTGTAGTTACGGATCTCCAGGAGGCATTTGCCTTTCACACTCAATCACGCTCCCAAATAGCTTGGTGTCGGCATTCAACAACTGTGATGAAAAATCAATGTCAGGACACGTAGGCCGGTGGTACTATTATCACAGCCCGAAAAAGCGGCTAGAATTGCCACTAGGAACTGATGCAAAAATTCTCAAACTTCTGAGATAACAGAAGCTTTTCTGTAGGACTATCTTTCATATTTACAGGATTGTGTCATGAGCCATTTTCTGCTGCACACAAAAGAAAAATGAGTTTTAATTTGTGACTCACATCATCTGATTCCCTGATGAGCTCTGTATCTTCCACTTGCACCACTGCATCAGCACCACATGGAATTGGAGCACCGGTTGTAACGCGCATTACCTGACCAGGCATCACAGTCTGAGTCGGCTGAAAAAGAAACAAAAAAAAATTAATTTACTAGAAAAGAAAAATCTCAACCCATTTGGTTGGGAACTTTATGGAAGTAATCTCAAAGACAAAAATTCTTATCTGTGGCATGACTCTTGATACGCTGCTAGTGATACCAACAGGTATAAACTCCAAGGTATTTAAAGAGCATTAGGCCATTGCTTCAGATCTGGCTTTTTCATATGGTCACATTGGGTGGCTTCGGATTTCCCCCCTTAGATTTCTATCACAAGAATAACTTTCAGGAAGAGCAATACACTGACGCTGGGGTTGGCTCAGAAAAATAACTGGCTTAGAAACATAGCAGTGACCTTCTAGAATCTTACATGAGCAAAATGTAGTAGTTCTCTGTACATAAATATTGTTGCAGAGTACGCTGGTTCCCAGAGTAAAAAATTTCTTTGCTTTGGTTTGGTTGGATTTTTATTCTGTTTTGTTTTAACAGCACGCTATATATGGAAAACCAGCAGCTTGTAAGTGAAGTAATGTAACCAGCTGCTTCATTTTTAAGCAGATGTCCTCACAGACAGCTCAAGACTAGTTTATCTATCTTTGTGAGGGCCAGTTTAGCTAAGCTTAAAATTGATAATATTCTACAATTCTGTAAAGTCACAGTACATTACAAAGTTTCAGCAGAAGCAATACTAAGAATAGAAAAACATCAGAACAACATGATAAAACAAATGACAACTGTTTTAATAAAATTTCTCACCAGGCAGCCTATTTTAATTCACATTTTTCAAAATCCAGAGTAAAACTGTAATTTGACCATAACCACTTAAGAAATAAATAACTAAGAGAAAAATCTTTCTTAAAAAATGCAACTAAAAGAAGCTAGCGTGAAGATTGACATTTCATTGCTGGAATACGAGTGCTTGCTGCCTGCAGCACTTCAGTAAGGCCAACTTGTATTAGGCTGCATGTGCTACACACAGATCCACACAGCTGTGAACAGACCTATGTATTCTGTACGTCACATGTGTAATTCATGTGCAGATTGGCTCTATATTCCATATGAAGCATTGGAATATGTTCAGGACTTCTCAGACTGTGGTTAGCAGGTATCTGACAGCGTCCCGCAAGCAGCACTGCCCAAGCACTACGGGCCATCTCTTAGGCCGTGACTTTTGACAGGAGGCTGTTCCATATCTGCCAATTCCAGACCAGTGGCCAACGTTTCAGCTGGGCAGAGCTGTGCTTGCCTTGCCCGCTCTCCTACTCTATTTCAGCACTGTCACAACCTGTGAAATGCGAGTATTTCTTTGAAATGTGTGTATTTCAAAGGTTGCTCATTGGGATAGAAGCCCCACAAAGAGGCTGGAAACTTTACCATCGTATCCCAGTGACTTACGTATCCCAGGAAACAAATGAGCCTGGAGTTGATTGAATCCTGACCCTTTAATAAGGGTAACAGAAATGTAACTTCCTTTGAGAAGAACATAAATAAAATGCTAAAATAAATTTAAAAAGCAGATCACACTTCCCATATGTCGTGGTTAGTGTGTTTTTGGGACAAGATTCATATTATCCTAAAGTAGGTATCTAAACCAGATGACATAAAAATAATTCTTTTTTTATAAAATGGTATTTATTTCTCACCGCAGACTATGCAAGGAGCTCTGGATGAATAGCTGAGATGCTGCCATTTATACTGAAGATGCTTAAAAGTGAAAATAATCTCGTCTAGTCTGTTACTTTTATTTTTATGAAAACAAATATTGCAAAAGGCAAAGCTTATGCCTTGGCTTATGTGAGCTCTTTTGCATATTGTTGTAGATATAGTCTATAGGTGCATTACAAATAGGTAATATTGTTCTGAACTCACTAAAGTATTTGTATCTTTAGTGACAATTTTTAGGAGAAATGGATTGCATAAAAACATTTTGTCATTTAAAATGTATTTTTTGGGCCTCAAGAACCACAAAGAGTATAAAAAGTCTAGGACTGTGCCAGAAACCAGTATCTACGGTGATAAAATGCACTGTAACTATCCGTGCTTTTGGAGTTTATTACTAGATGAGTTAATTTTTTGACGTGTAATGATGTGAAACATTTGAACAAATTTATGATACAATAACAATTGCTTTTCGAATTGATTGCTCATATATTTAACTTCTTTTTTGTCCTTTGAGAATTTGATTAGATTAACTTTATGAACAAAATTCAACTGCCAGATTTGTGTGTGAATCTCCAGGGCTGTGTTCTTCTGCGCAACAGACTATGAAGATAAAGAAATGATTCCTTCTCAGAAAGCATATTAATGTACAATGATTTCACAGAAGCTCTTTTAAAGGCCTTCGAGATGTCACACTTACCTGGAAAAGGGCAGTACTGGGTTCTGTCCTTTGCCTCCATCACTGATAATCTATCTAATGTTAGTCACTGAAAAAAACCCAGAAATAATCTACCGAGCACAACCCCCATCTCTGGTATTTTCTCTTTCACATGATTACACCTCTCCTGTGTGACTTACAATGACCCACGCTCTTTTCTGTAAAAAGGCCCAAGTTAATGGAAAAGTGAAAAAAGTCTGTTTTCCATCCTATATTACAGGTGGTTAGTCACAGTGCCTCTTAGAAACGCCTTTAGAAAGTCTTCCAGGAAACGCTAAGCTCCAGCTATGCAAGTCTATAGGAAGAAAATCATTGCTCCCCATTGGCAGAGTTTTTCATGCAGAGGCCATGTGGATGGCTCACGACTAGTACTCTCAAATGTGACTTCACCTCTCCAAAGCAGGATAGTGTCTGAAAGTTTTCCTCAATACAAAATAAAAAATGGTTGTTAACATAAACATGACCATTGGGAAATGAAAATCAGAAAATAAAACACAATTTACAAATTGATATAGAAATGTCCAGCTTGGCTATATGGCCTCTCTGCAATTCTCAGTCCCATTTTCTTCCTCTCCGTGTAGCTTTTACATAACCTTTTTCCCTACAGGAGGAGCCAAATCTAAACTTATTTTGAACTCCCTGCTGTGAATCATTCTGTTAATTGGTCTGTAACATGAAAAGCAGAATGTTGCTGCTGAGAGTGACTGAAGGGTGAAATGAGACTGAGGAGCCTTCCAAGGCTATAAATAATTTCTTGGGAAGGAGATGAACCTGAAGGTATGTTGGCCCAAGAAAAAAAACTTTGACCAATTATTCAGAGGTCAACAGCCTCATTTTTCTAACTCGCCACTGGTATTTCCAGAATTACTCTCTCACTGCGTGCCTCCTCCCACCCAATTTTTCTTCCTTGCCAGAGAGGTTTCCCATTCCCATTAATCTGGGAGGACAGACCGTCCCTGCAGAGAGACATTTGTGAGCTCTTGTATTTTGTAGGAGGGAAGCAAGGTCCCATTTGCCCTTTTATCCTTTGTACAAACCCGTTGGACCGATTAGGACACTGAAACCCTTTGGACCTGTGGGCAGTCCTCCCCATTGGACACAGCTTCAACAGTGCTGTTTTTAAGCATCGCTGTCCTGTAGGATTTTTTAATTTGCAAAACAATAATATTGATGCCAGGTGAATAATGACAGGAGTGATAATTCAGCAGGCTGCTCTGTTGGTTCTTGCTATTTTATAGGGCCAATAAAATGGGATGTAGAAATAGTTGTCAGTCTTTTGGATTCTGGACTAATACTTGAAAATACAGACAGAAGGGCTGAAAATCTGAGGCAGGTGAAATTCATTAGTTTACTTCCTTTAGTATTTCAATTAATTTCACATATTTTGTGTAACAGTCATTGATCTAGGTTCATGTGGATATCAATATTGAGATGTCCATTGTACCAAAATACAATTCATGATGATGGATGAGCACTACTGCAAAAACGATTTTCCTAGTTGTCTGTATCTATCATGGTTAGCCAAATTAAATGTCTATTATATGTTTAGAGGCAATTCAATTCCATTTTTTAAAAAATGGAACAATCCTGCAACTTGTAATACTTCTAAAATCTGAAACAACTTTTGAAATGCATCTATTTTATTTGAGGCTTTTTTGTTTAGCAGGCAAAATGGCCACACTAGAAAATGTTCATTAAAACCGATCAATCCTTTGTTTTCCCAGCTACTTATTCCATCTCTGCATCATTTCCCATACAATGCAGGAACTTTATCAAATGTACTCTTGAGTTTAAGAGGAAATCCCAAATAGTGTCCATTCATTAATATTTATACACACAGCAGGTCATGAATCGGTGCTGCCCCAACTTGCTCTTAAACACAATCCACTTATCTGCTATAAAACTATGCTATAGTTTTATATATAAAACTATATATGCTATAAAACACTGTTTTGATTTAACAAACAGAAAAGGAGCAATACTGCAAACTAGGCTGCTGCCAGGCTTCCTCAAGATTGTTCCGATCATTGCCTACCTTTAAAGGCTTCATACAAAATTCTTACACTTTGTTTTGCAGGTACCAGTGTCAAATATCAAGCAGCTTATGGAAACAGTTATTGGGCTGACGTCCCTTCTAAAAATCTGTCAGCAAGAAGGGGTTAAATATTGCTTTTCTCTGTTTGTGAATTGTAATGCCAGTAGAAAGCGTAAGTCCTCTAACACTATTCTAGGGCAGACGTTACTGTATGCATCCTATTGGACACGTCAGCACGACGCTCTGAAGTATTTTGGGAAATCCTTGTTAGTTCCTTATGTAACCGCACGACCTCACTTTCTGAAATCATGTCCCCACGGCACACAGCGGGAGGGCAGGTACAGCTGTGCCCTACTTCACGCCACCTCCAAGAATATTCAGTTTTGGAGCACTGGGAAGGCTTGTAAAAATACAAAGCACTATATTACCAAAAAATAAATTAAAAAAAAGAAAGAGAAAATAAATTGTGCTCACCTGCTCACCAGCCTGGGATTCCCCTATGATGAATCGATCTCCTGGGCCATCAGCAGCTGTTAAGGTAGACAATACAAATGGTAAAGGCTGAACCAAAACAAATGATGGCATTAGAAATTAAGAACAGGAAAACCAAAGAATGCTCTAAGATTCAGTTCTTCGGTGTCAACATGACAAACGTTATAGAAGTTTTGCAAACATTTTACATTTTAGGTCCTTTTAAGTTGTGTTTATTATTTTGAAAATTACAGGTTCTATAGTACTTTTAACTGAAAAATTTGGGGCAATATGGGAGCAAGTAAAAGATTAGGAGGAATTATGTTAATAACAAAGATTTTTAAGAGTGTTCATGAGATTATTTTTATAAAAATGTCCACCACGAGCAAATCTTTTTCTACATGAAACTAACACAGGAGAATCATGTATTTTGTAAGTGTATTACGTACCTTTTTACTAGACACCAATGGAACATTGACATTTCTAGACTCTGTCTCTGCCTTTGGAGGCAAATGTGGACAAGTGCAGTGGTTACAGACTCTGTAGATGACCATCCTGGTTTGATATTTTCTAAAGAGCACTAGGGCTGAGATAATGCAGTTTGGACTGCCACGTTAAAAGTCTGGGTTCTGTTCCTTCTTGTAATTTTAGGAGGTAGTACTGAACTAGTTAGCTTATACATTTCACTGGAGCCATTCTGAAAATTAAAAGTCAGAGATCATGGATTTAACAAACTCAAAGTCTCCAGGACTTGTTGTTTAGCTAAATCTGTATTTTTATAGGGACAGCAAAGGCACTATTACTAACAAAGTTTAAGCTTCTGTCTGCCTCAAAGGTCTTCTGGCAAGTTGTACTAGTGGTACTATAGGCTCTACTGTGGTGTAAAGCATGTATGGAGGGCAAACAACTCTGCCTGTCCCAGCACCCCAGGCATGCTGTCCAGAGTACTCAGACAAACTGGGGTCATACGATCACATTTAAATATGTCTTTTTATATTTTTAAATTTGTAACTATCAAAAGCTGATTTCCCAGAAATGAAGTCCAATTAGTGACAATCTTTATCTTAATACCATCTGTTTTATTTCAAAAACTCTGAATATACAGCTAGATAACCTCATCATACTGAGAAGTATTGCTTTCAGGAAGGATGCCCATTCAGTCTCTATAAAGACTTATCCCATTTGTACTCATACATCAGCTGCAACTCTGCAGATGATGATCTACTTAGTCATGTTTAAAGATTAATGATTAACTTAACTTTAAAAGCCAACCAAACAGCATCATCCATGATCTTAAGAACAAACTCTAAAATAAGAAAGTGGAAAAGGACTTTTCAACTAGTTGTCTTTGAACAATGCATATAATACTACTGAATACGGTTGTCAGTCCTTCACTGAAAAAAAATGCACTGGGATGATCCTGCAAAAGAGGAGAAAAAAATCCCCAATGGCTAAATTATTTTAAACCTGATAAAATGCTACGGAATTTGATTTTATTTTCCCATTAATAATGATATGAAGACAAAGGTTATAGGTGATATACAACTGATATAGCTTGAAAAAGGTGGACAAGGTTTTGGGCAGACACGTTTATGTGACTCAAAGCTAATCCTTTATTTTTTTGTAAAAAGTATCTGCTAATGTAGTCAATATAATCTCTGCCTACAAGCTTTGTTTCTCATATCCTGAGATAAAAGGTCTACAAGAATAATTAGAATGGAACGGAATAAAATAGAATAGAACAGAACAGAAAGGAATAGACTATTTGAGTTGGAAGGGACCTACAATGATTATCTAGTCCAACAGCCTGACCACTTCAGGGCTGGCTCAAAAGTTAAGGCAAATTATTAAGCAAATGCCTCTTAAACACCAAGAGGCTTAGGACATCAACCACCTCTCTAGGAAACTTCTTCCAGTGTTTGACTACCCTCTCAGTAAAGAAATGCTTCCTAATGTCAAATCTAAACCTCCCCTGGTGCAACTTTGAACCATTCCCATGTGTCCTATCACTGGATACCAAGGAGAAGAGCTCAGCACCTCCCTCTCATCTTCCCCTCCTCAGCAATAAGGTCGCCCCTCAGCCTCCTTTTATCCAAACTAGACAAGCCCGAAGTCCTTAGCCACTCCAAAAAGGAGATTCCTTCTGGCCTTTTCACCAGCCTTGTTGCTCTCCTCTGCCCACATTCAAGTACCTTACTGTTAGTCTATTTGAATCCACCACCAAAATTACAGTCCTGTGTGTTGGTTCCAACAGAAATTGTTGCAGACAGCATTCATAATCACTCTGTTCATTCTGTGTGTTTACTGATATTGCACTTGTGCTTTCCCTTACCTTGTAGCAACCAGGTTGCAAGACAGCACATGCTTAATGCCAAGGCCCTTGTCAGTCAGCATTCTACTCGGAGCTCCCCCTCTCAGCTTTTCTCAGCTTATGTTACCTGTATTTCTCTGGCTACATCTACACTCCCTTGCCGCTATTACTGGTCATTTTGGTCTGCCTGACTCTCGCACACATAGATGACAGACAGCTGCAGTGAAGCTCCTCTTGTAGACCTAAAAGTTTATTTTTATATCAAATCCATGAGAAAACTATTGGACTACATCCATTGCCTGGGTTTGCAGACAGTCTATTTCATGGACAGTTGCTTTCCATTGTTTCAGCTGCCAGTAACAAAAAAGATATTTTAATGTCCCTAGAAGAAAATTGGATATTGTGTCCAAGTTTCAACACAGTGTTATGATGATTCAACCCTTACCACAATGAAATCACTACTAGCATAATATTCAATCATATATGTTTTCATTTTCCTCCATAGATATCTGACGTGAATATGATTAGTCTTTACAAAGGGAAAAACTGATGCACGGAGAAGCAACTTGCTCAAAATCATGCAGCACCTAGTGGCAAAGTAAAGGATGGATTCAGGTCTCCTGCAAAACCACTCACTGCTTGCTCCATAAAGTCATGCTACTCATTTATATACAACAACTGCAATATTTTCAAAATAAAAATGAGTTCTTCTTTTGAGGTGCGTGCACAAGAGTACATTCTGATATGTATTTTTGAAAATTCATTAATGGAATCATAAAATAATTCACAAACAGGATGCTGGATCTGTGACAATTCAACAAAGTAACAGATATGTAAGAAATTCCTGATTAAATCAACAACAGAGGAATAGAATTTCTGTCATTCAGAAGCAGATGTTCTGTTACTCTCTTGAACTCTTTATGTTTCCAAGAAACTCAGCAGCAACACAGGTGCATGTCTGTGAGCACACATGGATGTATATTTGCTCATGTATGTATGTATCCAGTTAAAAGACCTGAATTAAACTCTATGATCTTCCTTCAAGATATTCAAGTTATGCATTCTGCGTAACTGTGACTTCAGCAATGATCTGAATCAAATCTCAACCAAAATAACAACTATCAGATCCAAAATAGGTGAACTAACAGGTTATAAAGTGGTTTTACAGATACTATACTGCATGTCTACAAAGTGAGTGTTTACCTCTGACAGCGTAGCCGTCTTTTACTGATGCTGGAAATGGTGGTAGATTATCTTTTGCATATACATCTTGAGCAAGGACTCGGCCCATTCCATCTAGAAAAGAGAAAAAAGATGATGCTCCATGTCATTACAGCAAGTGAAAGATAAAAAGAAGTGAACAGCAGTGTGCTCTGATGGATGAAGTGTACGTGTATGTGACATGAATAGATCTCTCAGATTTTTGATTTCTGCCTCTACATAAATGAAAAAAGATTGGAGTCTGAAAGTATTGATGAAAGATTTGGTTTTCTCCTGAAATCTCTTTAATAATACATGCTTCCTGTATTTCAATTAAAAAAAAAAATCTTTTTTAAAAAACTTTTAAAATAATATTTCAAAAGCGTGCAAAGGGTGAGAGGTGATTGACAGAGCCTAGAGGGCTAGAGAAGTTTTGCAATAGATTAGCTTTGCCTAATCGCTGAGAGCATTTCTGCTTAATGGAGGGTGAGTGCACATAAGTGTCAGGATTATTTATGTAAATTTACGCTGTTATAGTTCTAAATATTTTAATAGCTGTTTCAAACATTCTCTTTCCTTTCACTTAGCAACTATGACCGATGAGCTGAAATTTGGCTCAGCCTCCCTGTAGAGCCTGGTATGAATTACTTCACCCTCAGTCAAGTGGGCGCTACTGGTTTGCTTTTACGGTGCCAGCAAAAGCTTGTTTTTTAGTATGAAGTGGAACAGCAGAGTGGAAAATATGTATCTTATCCCTTCATACAGTGGCAGAGTGAGAAAGATGATTTATTACATGTGTGATTAGATGGACTGGGAAGGAGCACATGGGTCAGAACTACTGAGATCGGATTGATTCCAGTGTGTCTAAGTAGAAGAAGGGGAGCTCATCTCCTAATAGAGGCCACCACTCTTAGGGGTGCGTTGTGGCACAGGAAGGCAATATCCAGCTGGAAGTATGAAGGAATGAGAGGATGCATGACTACTTCTGCCAGGAGAATGTGCATGGATATGCACTTTATAGATTATGATCTTTCAGATGTGCCAAAAAAGAGAGATGCACATAAAGCGTGTTTCTTGTTTTACAGATAGGGAAATCGATGTGGTTCTGGATTTGCTGGGAAGGCAGAAGACCTAACGTTGCACACTAAATGGATGAGTTTTGCTAAAAAGTGCACCTGCTTGATTTGAAAATGTTCAGCTCCAGTGAAGTGGTATTATAACTGAGATTATATGTTACTTATTAACACAAAGTGATTTAATTAGTAATTAATTATAATAACTATAATATCATTGTGCTCACATCCATACGTACAAAATTTCAGCCTGAGATGAATATTTATGCTGTATTTCTGAAATAGGTATTGCCATGAAAATACTGATAAAACCTGTTAAAGCAACTCGAAAAGCACCTTTGTGATGGCTATTTACATCTGTGCGTCACTGCATATCGCTGTGATACACAATATAGAAGTTATTAGAAAGCTCATGAAAGCTTGTACACTTGCACTGAAAAAAAGACTGCAGACACAGACATTTAAATTATAGCATAGAAAAAGCAGCTATCAAAGGCCTAGTAAAAACACCCTCTGTTCATAGACGCACAAAATCTCACACAAAAGCGATGCTTCTAATTTTAGCAGGTGTGTTGTGTCTTCATTTTACTTCTTGTCTGCATGCAAAATCACACCAATTACAGTGAAGTTGAACAGTATGTTCCTGGCATTCTGCCACGCAATATCTGAAGGGAATATACGGCCAGCCAGTAGCGGGAATGAATTTCATTAAGGGGAGAAAAATGTAAGAATTATTTGCTGAAGCCTTAGGCATTTAAAATGAAGCAAGTCAGCAACTAAAGGACAATCTGAAGTACCTCTGTACTCTCCCTTATTTGAGCAATTATTTTAGAAATGCACTGTTTGATTAATTGTAATTCAAAAAAGATGTTCTGAAATATTTTAATGTCATCAATCTGCCCCTTGTGATACCCATAGCTTTCTCATTTTAACACAAATTGGAGAATTACATTAAACTCACTTTTCAAATTTGGCTATTTTCTAAGGCTGAGCTGGTGAAACTGGTACAGTTCTGTGAAGAATTTTGATTTCTCAGGGTATTGGTACTGGGATGTGAGACAGGTATTGTACTAGAGGTGATGGATTTGCTCCCATTTTGAAAATATTGCCCTGGTGGCACTTCACTGTGCTATGAAAAGGCAATGCTATCAAAATAATCAGCTAGTTCAAAATGAATAAGCAGTGGAAAAAAATGTCCAATCTCTACAGAAGTTACAGGGCTCTTGGACTAGATCAGAAAAATTGCTCTGTTCTGAGGCTTAAGCTCATGAAGTGTGGATTGACTACTCTGCATACTTCTAGTATCAATTAAACTTCTGCCTCTACGTAGTTTCAGAGAATTATTATTATTATGCTGTCAAAAAACTTAACCGTATATACCCACTGAGCAACGTTCAGGTAACTGCATTTAGCTGAAACAGAGGGCTAACTGGGGGCTTCATTCCAGATATTGAGGATGGCAGGTGGGAAAGATGCTTCACATGCCTTTGGTTTATGACACGCCTGTAAAAGGTTGTAGGACTTTCCTTTTTTTTTTTGTTATTTAATTTGGAAGAGGCTAAATGATCTATACATTCTAAAAAGGAATAATAATGCTATAGTACCTTAACAGTACCTTATATAGCAAAATAAACATATACTGTGCTTATTTTTCAGGGAGGTACATGCCAGAGTTTTACTCTTTATTTCAGGAGTTCAGCGTTGTACACATAGCATCTATTTGGACTAAATGTACCTAACGCTGTGGCACAAAGAGCTGTCTTAGCAAAGACACTTAACTGACAGCACTTATGAGAAGAGGAGGCAAATTCTGGAATGACTCGTAGGCTGAGCAGGATCTGGGAAAACAGACTGAGATGAACTCTTAAAGACATTGAAAAAGTGACCTGGAATCAATAATCACTTTGATTTGATCATTAATCTCAGATTGGGAAGGGGGTTTAGTGAGAATCTCCCTCAGTAAGAGAACAGAGTAAACGATCACAGTACAACTTGGAGCTACTTGGCATCTACAAAAGTCCAGTGTTAAATTAACCACTGAGGCAAACTGTGGTTTGTAAGTTCTAGCTTTGTTGCATATAACACAGATCATAAGAAAATTCATTTATATTTTCAATTAGAGTTCCATTACAGATTCCTTCAGGGAGCAGCACTGAGTTCAACTGACGTTCTCCTGACTTTGAAAGGAGACTTCTGCTCCTATTACTGGCATTTCCTAAAGCAGTTTCACCTGGAGAAGGTACTGTCTCAGACACCTCATAACATTAATAAAAGAGCAAGTGCTTAAGGTTGTAGAATACGGAAATAATTACCCTAATCCTCAAAAAGAATCCAACATCAAATACCTCTGTAATTGATGATTTCTGTTCCAAGCACTGGGGTCATCTCCAGAACTGTGATGAAGGCCTTGTCCATAGATGTCAATGGGAATGGAGACATGCGGTGTCTTCTTGCTACCTTGGTAATGTCAACAGCACTGTGACCTGCAATGAGAAAGCACCAAGTTTATGAATGCTGCAATGTGTAGATGGCACCTTGGAGCAAGTTAAATTAGTTATCACTTTTGAGGATTTATGTCAGACACTGTATTCAACTAGAATCAAAAGACAGATTTAAAACCAAATGCAATTTACAGTTGAAAAAGTTCACAAAAGGGCATATCCTTTGTCATGGACTAGATGATCTTAAAAGGTCCCTTCCAATCTAGGTGATTCTGTGATTCTGTGATAAACAGACCAGAAGTCTTGAGAAGCACAAAAGGATCAGTTAATCAGAAACAGAAATCCTACAAGATGATGCAGTATTTTACTGTGAGGATGATAATCTGAGGCTAACTCAGTTCTGTGAACTATGAACTTGGGACGATTTACTCTTCACTCTGTTCTCTGCAAGCACGGCTCAATATGCTACGCGCAGTGCACAGATAAAACCGGACACTGTCGCAGTGAGTTTGCAAACTAAGAGTGAGATGGGAGTCAAAAGGTCAGAAGGGAGCATAGAGGGAAGCACATTGAAATCACTGGACAGTCAGGTCAGCAGACAGTGTTTCCAGCTTGTGGACATCCTACCCACTGTCAAGATTTTGCAGTCACCACAGCAAAATGATATTAAAATGCATAATTTGATTAGATTAATGGCAGCCTACTTTTCCCAAGTATGAGGTACAGATTGGGAGAAAATATGACAAAAGTTGTTTGAAAATGAAGCCAGCAGCATGTTTGATTTTGTGATACGTACTGAGAGAGAAAACAAAGGGACAACGAGCTTTGAAGGATTTTGAAAGTGAAGATAAGCAACTGAAGAGAGGGAACTATTGCAGGAATACATAAACAAGAGTAACAGCTACAAACCCAAAGATTAAATATGACATTTGTAGAAACAACTTGAACAGATTTGCCTAGAAGAAGGAGGTATTTATGAGAGTTAGAGTAGATGATGTTTTCTATGTAATATGTAACAATATTCCTAAAGCAACATAAATTATAGTAAGATAGCATTAACAAATAATAGGAACTAATTTTTAATGATATGATTTTCCTCTGCAATAGCTACCCAGAATGTGCATGCCTTCACATTCTGGAAACAAATAGATTATCGCTTTAATTGTAGTCTTCTAATAAAGAACAACTACAAAAACAGTAAAACAATCATGCAAGCTATGTTTTTCCTTCAGAAAAGAAAGTCGCTTATCAACCTGTGTATACAAAACTTCTTTCTGCACTGACACTTGTTTGTCTCTCTATGTGGGAGATTGTACATTAATTGATTTTTTGCTGTTAACACACTAACTATCTTTAAGAGAAAGAAGTAGAGACAAATAGAACCGCCCACCTAATTCCAGTCCCAAGAAAGATTCTGGAAGAAATTATTTGAACAATCTCTTTGCACATATTGAGAAGATAACACGATGATACAAGCAGGCACTGTGAATTTGTCAAGCACAAATAGTTTCTAACTGACTTAATGCCTTTCCTTAACATAGCAGTTGGCATCCTGAGGAAGAGAGAAACAGCTGATGAGATATATTTTAACTGTATTAAGACTTTTAACACTCTTAAACATGACTTTCTCCTAAACAAACTAGGGAGAAATGTTCCAAATTAAATTATTGTAAGATAAAAGTGGAAAAATTGCTATTCCTGGATTTAACAACACGGATGTCCCTAGCAAGCTTAATTTTCCATTATTATGCCTGCATTTTATTAGCAACCTCATAAAAACGAGAAAAGGAAAGGAAAGCATTTGTGAGACACATTCAAACTTCCCATACCTTCTCTGCATAGAGAAAGAAACCCTGCTTAGTAGCATGATAATTCCTGCAGGTCCAGCAGACTCCATACAATATATGTTAAAGACTTTTTCCTGATTGTATAAATTAAGAAACTATTCTTAAAAGGAAAGGTTGGAAAAAAATGAAGGAAAGATGCTAGGGAAAAATAAGTCACAACAGTGAAATGTGGGGGAACTCTGTGGCAGCAAACAACCTTTATGCTATAGCCAATGCTAGAGCTGTTAGATGCTTTGATGTTTGTTTTACTACTACCTAAAACTCACTGTTAGCTACTTCAGAAACCAGTATTTCACCTCTTCAACTCTTAAAATGTGAATGAATTCAGAGGCTTTGAATGGTGCCCAGACTCCCAAATCTTCGGATTTGGAAGTCTGTGTCCACTACATGTCATTTGCTTAAGTCAAAGGTTCTGTTAAAATCTACTGAGAAATGTGTTTGTCAACATAGTTTTTTGAAAATAGATAAAATCCCCTAATCTCTGACAACTTTGTTCCAACACCAAAAGTAACACCCATTATTCTGCAAGAGAAGCCAAGAAAATCCATACTCAAAACCAAGAGCTCCTTCAGCTTTAGCACTAGCATGAATAAACTTAACGAATAAAGGAAGAAAGATGCATGTGTAACTACTAACCCTTCTCTTTCCCTGTTTCTTCCTACAAACAGATGCTAACTCTTCTTTTAGAGGTATCATATATTTAAACAGACCTGGAGACAAACTAATAACGATTTTTTTTAATTCTAGAATTACTAAGTACTAAGTACTTTTAATTACAAGTAAATGACATTAAACAACTCCTCAGACCTTCCCAAGTTGTCTTTCACTAATGTCAAATGTCAGGTGGCTCTAAAAATAACTATTTACATTAAGCAAAATTTTGTATGATAAAATAATCCTCTAGCTTTGAACCAGGTAAGTCAATTGGTTGCATAGGGTAGAAAATTCCTGACAGCCTTCTCTCTTAACACCAAAACAACTTCCTGTTCCTGTTGTTATATATATATACATATGGTGGATCAAATTAAAATCTGAAGACTAGGAAAGACTGACATAAAACAAAGGAAAGGGATTGTGCAAATTAAAGAACAGATAATTTGGATTAAATCTGAATTGTTAACCTTTACATTTTTTGGTTTGGTTTGATGTACCCCAACATTCAATTTCACGTTCATGTATGAAAATAAAAATCATATATATTCAACTTGAGAATTTACATTTTCATTGCCTTCAAGTACTGATTCTTTTTGCCCATAAAACTTGCACACACACAATTATTTCCAACAATACATCACCATAGACAACACAACCTCCATGTCATTAGAAGAATAACTTGGAAGAAAAAATTAATAGTCAACTATACATTAACACACGAACACTATGAGCTACTTACACTTTTATTTTCTCTTTGGACTGAAGTTCATTGTCTTCAGTTATTAAATTTCTTCTGCAAACCCACTTATGTCCCACCATATCCTTCTCTTCTAGACACCAAACTATTTTTTGCTGTCTTCTGAGAAGTCTTAGTTTCTCAATAGAGCTATGAAGTTTTAGTACTTACTTGCTCTGAGGATGTTCTCCTTGCTGCTGCACCTAGACTGGACCTGCAGAGAGAGCACAGAGTCTGTGAGCTACAGAAGTTAACAAGAATGCAAAATACAGAGATATAATGGGCAAGCTCCTGGGATCTAAGACAGAGGCTATACATGTTTTCAGCAACATTTTTACATACTCTACATGAGGTAAATATATTTAAGCAGAAGGGTAGTAGCTGATGGTCAGAGTCTGATACAAGCAATTTGATTCCACACCTCCCCAATAAGAAATAAGATGGCCTAAGGACAGTAATAGAGTAAAATCAAAGAACACAGTGGTTAAAATCACATGTTAAGCTCCGTTTTTTAAACAGAAACCCCACATTTTCTTATATAACTCTAATTATAGTTACTCTGAATCTAGGTCCTGTTTTATGATTAGAAAAAATACTAACATAACTATATTATCATGACTTGCTTTAAAATTCTACTATTGATATTTTCAGGTATTATAGAAAGATATATAAAATACTAAATTTAGATTGTGTTGATTCTGAAGATATTTAATAATAAGACTTCTTTGCAATTGTGTAAGCGACTCACAATTATATAAACAGCTCCTGGCTGGAGGCAGATAAATTTACTCGGTTGTTTCTGTTTGGTTAAAAGAAATGCTGTGTTTGGTATGAATTTTACATTGAAATTCTACTTCAAAAACTGTGTGAGAATGACAACTGGTTTCTCAACAAATCCTCTTCCTAGATGCTTAGCTGCCTCTGTATTATTCCAGATACATTAATCTGAGGCCAGGGAAATTGGAGGATTCACATTGGTCTAATATTCTATTAACACTGGGTATTTAGAGTTCCATCTGTTTACCATGTAGATTTAAAAAAGAATTGTTTTTCTGAAGAGTATCCGTCCTGTAAACACAACACAGTTTAAACTTCATTTATACTGAAGCATCAGCTCTTGTTAATTCTTCTCAGGTTTGAAAAGGCAGCTCATCATCTCGTAACACTGAAGCTATAAGTTTTTAGGTGAAATAATTTGAAAAGCAGTCAGTCTGTCTTCTGGCAGTTCTGACTGAACTGGTAACACTTGAATAAAAATCTTTTTGTGTGGACAAAACCCCAGCTAAAGTAAACTTCACAGGAAGACAAATCTCTGAGAGAGCATGAATGGAATTCTTCTCTTTTTAACTTTAGTGACAAATGTATTGCTAAATTTCAGCGAGAGAACTAATAAGGTAAAACCGTGTACACGTGGTGAAAGACATGGAATAGCACAGGTGACACTGAGGGCATAAATTCCCTGCGGAACATTAATCTCTGCTGAAAAAGTGGAATGAATCCAGATTATCGTTCAGATTACAGTTTCAATTTGCAGTCACAGAAAAATTGCCTAGAAAGTGAATATGTATGATCTAACAACTGATGAAGAATAATACACACTCAATCTGTCTTCAGAAAGAACAACCATTTAAAGCTGAAAACAACTGCGCCCCAACTTCTAAACCTCTTTCTTCTGTTCCACAGCAGCTTGCCCCAAATGTATATTCACATAAAAAAATTGGATTCTAGAGCGCAACACAGTCTACTTATAGTAATGGAATAACTTATGGAAAGTAATGTTGCAACTTAGAGTGGGTTATGGTGTCCTTCCCTGAAAAAAACTGTTGTTTAAAAAAAACAAACAGAAAAACCCCAAACCCTCCCTCCTTCCCACCAAAAGTACTATACAAGAAATCTGCAAACAAAATATTAATGATGCCCGAATTTGGCCCAGAGTTGTTTTACCAGATTTCAAAGGCTTGACAGGAACTCTCTTTGGAATAAGTAAATATTTACCTATAATTTACCAAAGGACAATTCTGGACCAAAAATATGGTATAATGGTAGGAAAGAAAGCACAAAAGAGAGAGAGGCACAGATTAAGAGAGAAAGAGAGAAGCAGGATGGACGTGGCAAGGCAGAAGATGGTGTGTGCAAAAGGAGACATGGGCCTATGTGTGTAAGACTACTGCTTAAATGGAAGAGGCTCTCTTATTTCTCACTGAAAACCATATGAAAAGAGAAAACGAGGAATGGGCCTGCTGCAAAATAACCAAGCAATTCAGCAAACTGTGGAATGAAACTCAGTGCGATAACATAGTCCTAAAGAAAAAGGCAAAAAACCAAAAATACGAAACACAAACATTTGAAACAATCTACTAAAACAAACTAAGTAAAATATGTGATCCAAAGGACACAGATAAAAGCTACTAGAGAAGGAGGAAAAATGTTAGCAGACAAAGACAGTGCTAAAGAAGTAAAATGGAAGTCAAGAGAGAGTCTTCAACAAAGTGGAGGAACAGAAGGAGCCCAAACCCATAGCGCAAAGCAATGTTTGCGAATGGAAAACAGCTCCTTTGAGCAGTAATAGTTACTCTCGAGTTGTAGCCTCTATTCCTCCTCAGTTCATCTTTAAGCCCTTCCAACCTATAGTGGAGCTAGTGTATGGACAAAAACAAGAGATTTATAATGAACAGAGCAGCTGAGATTTGCAGATCAAATCTTCTAATATAAAAAACGTGCTGACAAAGTTTTGCTCTTAGAGCGTCCAAATGACAATGGCAACAAAAGACAGCTGGCGTCACACACAGCCTCTCACAGGTCAATTTTTTAATTCTGTGCACACAGAGGACTTAAAAGTTACTTTTTGATTTCTTACACCCAGCCTACAGTTTCCATATTATCACTCACCTGATGGGCAACATATGTAGAATGAGAAATAATTTGCTTCCCACAAATTTAAAAGCAGCTGTGGAAGAGGAATCCATGATAATAAAATAAAAGGCTTGATCAGCTAGGCTTGATCTTTTCCCAACCTATGCTCACAGCTGCAGAATACAAACCATGTTTTAACACAGCTGACATAAAAATTAATTACTACATAATACTTCTTTTAGTTTAATATGAATTGCGCATTGATATCCTAAATGTTATTTTTAAACAAAATTGCGGTATAATATGATTTTGAAAAAAACCCACCAGTTTTCTAACACATACAGTTTTAGCAGCAATGGAACTTTGTATAAACGGGTCATGTGCTTTAAGTGCCTTTTATCATATTCACTGTTTGTCGTATTAATGTTTTACTACTTTGTTATTTGTGATGTTTACGAAAAACCTCTATTCTTTTCACAGCTACTGCTAAGTAAAGAATCCATATTACAGTGCATATAGTACCATGACTGAGTGGGGCGAGTGATTAGTTCTTTAGTGATTAGATCTTCTCTTACTATAATTCTTCTCATTCACAGGTCGTTACAGAAATAACAACCTATGTCTGTCTCTCCTTTCACAGGGAAAGCATAGATTTATTGTTTGTCCATTCTACAGCCTCTTGGCTCACGATGTACCTTGGCAGAAGATACAGCGGGCTACCAGCCAGTACCATTCCCCTGCGTAGCTCAGGCAGAATGTAACCAAACCCACAGCATTCAATTCACATTACTCTGTTTTTTAAGCAAAGTGGATTTTATGTTCTTTAAGATACAATTTCATCACGCTGGAATGCAGAGTAAGCTTTCTCCCATAAGCTGAAGCAGTAAATATAATGTGAAATAAAGTACTCAAAAATAAATTACGGGAATGGTAAAATAAAGAGTCCTGCTGCCAATTTCTAACTATCAATCGTGACTGGTCTGAAAAATGAAATAAATGACTGTACTAAATTGGATTTATTTAAATCTATATGATATGTTTTGCTGCAAATAAAAATCAGTCCACAAAAATTTTTTTTACAAGAAAAATAGAAAAAAGACACAAAGAATAGTTCATGCTCCAAGAGAAAAATTCATGTGAAAAATAAAGACAAAAAGAAAATTGAAAAACCCTTTAACACTTTACCATGACTGTTAGGAATGGTTAGAGAAATTACTTACCTTTTTAAAGTCATAACAAGATTAGCACAGAGTATTAAGTCAGCTCTTCATTATGGGAGGTACAATTAAAAGCCATTGGTTATAATAAAACAAATCGCTACACAGAGATGAAGAGTTTCCAGCCCAATATGAAAAGCTAACTCTTATGGGAGTACATTTCCACTCAATTTTACACCATGAAGAACAATTCAGAACAATGACATCAAAACATGAGTTATCACCAATGGAAAGAGCCCACTTCTCAGGAACGCAGAGCCTGCAGGAGGCTAACCCATAATCTTTGCCATTTATGGGAAAGCACATTGCTCCGCTTTTAGGGAAGCATGCAGAATGTGGAACCACCAGCAGAAACCCAAACATACATACAGACACAGAGGACTAAGGTACAGCAAAGGGAATGAGTTCGCCAAGCTGTAATGAAGGAAGCAGGGTATGCAAAGCACAGCAGCCATTAACAATTTAAGAACTCTCTTCCTCTACCTGTCTCATAAACACCAGGCAGGAGGGTTTACGAGGTATCGCACCCACTACAACTTACGGTCAGTGAGATAGTGCATAACTCACACAATATTTCCTTGAAACTTCAGCAGTTTTATGAAGACAATTTATTCTGTGTGATGTGGGAAAGTGTGATGCTGCTGCTGCTTTTTTCTACTTGTGATTTATTAGCATTTATGTGATCTGAGTTCTGAACAATACACTCTGTGCACAAGAATGCTTTCTCAAATACCTGCCTGCTTTAACTAGATTTCACGTCACACACAGTCTGCTTTGTGTTTTTTTGTGGGGTTTTTGTTTTTTTTTTTTTTTTTGGTGGTTGGACTCAATGATCTCAAAGGTCCCTTCCAACCATGAAGATTCTGTGATTCTGTGATTTATAACTGTAGGGGTTTGCACGGTGTTTCTTGCCTAAAATAACTTCCCCCCCTAAGAGTGCAACATACATTAATCAGTATCTGTAAAGAAATACATAAAATAAAACTAAACAATGAATAACAATATCTCAAGCTGGTGTAATAATTCTGTAAAAACTGATTTTGGCCTGTTGTTCTAAGCAATATATATAAGGTTAAACTAGGAGCAAATTGAAAAAGGTAATGAAATACATTGGTTGGTTTAATTAAAAAAAAATCTAATCTGAAGAACAGAGACTATTGCTTTCATTGAATTAATATGGAAAGTAAAAATGAGATTGTTAAAGAAATTTCAAGGAAAAGTATATCTGGAATTATGTACTTCACAAAACGTTTAACAAACTATTTGAGGACTAAATAATCCTATTACAAGATGCAATCTTCCTATTTCAGGAATGCATTCCTATTCAAAGAGCACTTTTACACTAAGCTAAATATGTAAAGTTTGGCCACCAGAATTATGACTAAAGCCAGTTCAAAACTACTGAATAATTTTTTCTTGTACCAAGAACACCTCTGAAAGGGAAAGGAAAGCAAGTTCAAGGAATTTGACAGCAGCAGACATTACACATAAAAACATTTTTAAAAAGGAGCAGCACTGTTGGTGGGATTCATCTCAACAAAATTTAAATATGAATAATGTAGTATTCTACACACAGAATTACTCATTTGAAGTCAGTGGGAAGAAATAAGCATAAAATCATTTGAAGTTAAAATCATTTTTGGAGCAGATTTTTACCACTTAATCGGTTCCTTGTACAGGAGCAGTATATATATAAAAAAAGATACCATCCAATATTTGGAACAAAATGAAATGAAAAAGCAAAGGGCAGTTTTCTGGGATGCAAATAAGATGCCTTAAGTCATTGTCTCCCAATGGAAATTGACCTTGTCCTGGAGATATAAAATCAATAGGTTTACTACTAGAAGAGGGTTCAAACAAAATCTTACACATCAAATAAACTTGCTAACTGAACACCTCACCGAAAGAGAAAACAGGAAGAATTATGACATGCAGCAAAAAAGGAGATAAAATAGTAAATCGCTGGTCAGACAGCTAATGGGAAGGCAAACTTGCTACTACAAACTGGCAGTGTAGGCTTGATAGTTGAGAATAAAAAGAAGCAAAGAGAAAAGAAGTGGGTTTTATTTCATCATGGGAATTTTAATGAAATGCTTACATTTGTATGAGGAAAAAAATGAGCTGGATTTTGTGTTCTTAAGAGTATGGGACAGCACAGAGATATGCTATATGAGTAACACTGGAAAGACCGCAGGTTTCTGTGGTGTTTTAAGGGCAGTTCAGGGCTTATTCAAGATCATACTGGTTTTGTTCAGAGAAGGAGTATTAATTGTAATACCTAAATATGGAGAAGACATACATCTTGTGTTAGGTAAAGCACTTATTAAATCAAGATATAAAAAATATTGCCAAATAATTTGTGCATGACCTCCAACAGGTATTTCTAACCTAATGCTAACAGAATCCAATTGATATTTGTAAGACAAAAGAAATCTCTAGGAACACTGCACTTGGGAAAAACAAAAGTGCTACTACTTGTATTATTAGCTGTGAACAAGATCTTTTGTTTGAATAAAAATCTTAAACAATCCCCATATATCCTGGAAATATTCTCCAGCTTTAGGAGTAGATAGTGTAAACCAAGGCAGAGAGAATAAATTTTCTTTCCGAAGAGATACAAGCGAAAGAGATTCCTGTTGTCCTTGTCATTTGCCACAGAAATGGGATTTGCCTATTTTCATACAATTTCATACCGCAGTAATTTGACTGTTGAATCACCTTTATAAGTATATGCTAGGTTCCTGAGTTATATCCTATCTGACCAGCATTAAGACTTTTTAATCTTGTTGTCCATTCCACCTCCACCAGCTTTGTAAGCTGCTGTCAATCAGATGGACTAAAAATACATAAGTGATGTATAGAAATTCTTGTCCCTAAGTACCTCTCTAACCCTTGATGTACACTAATAAGGCTGACTTTTTAAAAGGTTTCATTTCTATTCCAAATATTTTGCTTTTAAATGAAACTTCAACTGGCTTCATATTTTTATTTCTTGACACAACAGCCAATTTCAATGCAGCATTAAAACAACAAAATTTGCACATTACTGCTAAAAATGGAAACTATTTTTCTTGAATGGTGCGACCCTCAAAATCAGAATTTTTAAATTCTTCATTCAAATATAGTCAAGCAAAATTAGGACACTGAAGTGAAACACAACATTTAGGAAAAATCAGATCAATGTTATGTGTGCAACTCTTATTTTTCCTTTGACATGGAAGTATCATGATTTCATCATAATTATTTTCAGCAGGGCTTCTGCATGAGACAAGATAAGGCTACTTCATTTTAATCTCCCCGTTCAAAAACCAGCTTCACATTTTACTTACTAAACATTATCCAAACTCTCCTGAATGGGGAATTTTTTAGTTCTTTATAGATTTCTCTGTTGTCCTCGGTTCTGCAATGTAAAATGTCCTAATACACATGAAGGAATTTTATTTTTACAAAATCTTTGTGAAGCAAAGGGATGAGTTGATTATAGACACTGATGTATACAGTATTCATGCAAAATCTCAGACTTCTACACTTTCAAGTACAAAAATGGAGTTAAGATTCAAACTACGGAGCAACAACTAAAAGGAAAATAAAGCTTCAGTCCGTGTGTCCATCTGAGCAGTAAACATCAGTAAGGTAAACTTACTGTATGAAGAACGAGGTTTCTGCCTTTGAGTGGAGGCATTTGAGCTGTATGTTACTGATACTGACACTGCTGTGTATATTTAAGTTGTTTTCCATGTATTAAAACAGACACCGTCCACTAGATACATGTAAATTAGATCACATGTATAGCATTTTACATCATTGATTACTCCAAAAGCCGTAAGAGCAGTGTAATAGAAGCTTTCATTTACTTCAATTTATTACTATTTCAGACTCTAGACTGATTTTCCACACATACTATTACTGAAGCTGACTCTGAAGAGTTAGATTGCTTTGGGAGCTGAACCCAGCAAGCAATTGCACTGTGTGTTATTACTAGTGTAACAGAATAAAACTAATGTCAGGTTTCTCAAACAAACTGATTTAAGTAGGAAAACCCAAACAAACAAATGCTAAACATTGTATGCTGGTGAGCAGCTTGCTACTGCATTTAAAAAGAAAAACAGTGGCTGTCTAGAAAAGAAATCTCATGGTTATATCTCATCAAGACAGTTTTGATGCCAGGCAGTCCAAGGTATGGTGCAGCATAAGTAAATGGAAAAAACCCTTTGCTTAAATGATGTAATTATAGAGAAATAATGACAAGACTGATTTTGGAAAATGTAAATGTAGATTAAATACATGAGTCTAAACTATAACCAATCAAAAGGAAAATGACATTCATAGCTCTCTGACATGATCTAATTTGTTTTGTAAAGGATTGCACATCTCTACTATAAGGCAGGGTGAAATGTCTCCCTATTTTGTGGAACAAGAAGAAAGGGAAAAATTCAGAGACGGGCATTTAAAATTGAAACAAAAAGACTTGTCTTGAAACAGAAGGCAAAGAACTTTAAAGTTCCAAAGGGGGAAGGACAGAAATTACGCTGAATTACTTGATTTTTTAGAACACAGAAAGATAGATAACATTATCTGGAAAATAGCTGTGATTTTATCATTCAATTTCTTAGTGCCTATGCTCCTAACAGACACTCTGAATTTTATTTATTCTCTCTCTAATAAATGCAGAGCTGGGAAGTATTTTACCATAATCAAAATAAAGAAAAAAATCTATTCCAATTTTGATAAGTTGAATAGATAAGATTTAACCCAAAATCTCCATTATGAAATGAGATACTATTCAAAATGCCAGTTTTTACCACTCTCCTGAATGGTAAGTAGTTCTTTGTAAATTAACTTAGTGCTTGAGCTGAACTTATTAGTAGAGAAGAAAAGAATAAGTGCAAAACATTAATATGAAGGGATAATTTTATTTGACAGAAGTCACAAGGTGAGTACCATACACAGAAAAATTGTAGGATTAAGTAAAATTTTTCTTCTATTTTGATTGTATGAACTAATAACGGATCTAATTTGAGATATAGTAGTGGGTAAACAAAAAAATTGTATGTAAACTACAAATATAGTAACATTTCTTAATGAAGTTTTTAAAAATAATTTTATTGTGAATATCGAAGATGTCATTCATCAAAGATATTAATGTATACTGTGATCAGATTATTGCAATAATGCACTCTCCTTCCTGATGTAACTTGAAGTTTTGCCATACTTTCACTCATGAGCTGTCACGCCTTTCTTGATATGACATGTAGCTCCTACAGCAAGAAGAGTTCTCTGTTCTGGTATGGCAGAGACAATGTTACAGAAGAGACTCTCTGCAGCTATTACTCCCAATAACAAGAATGAATATAGAACTAGAAAAACTATTTTCTACAAATAAGGAAGCTAGATCACTGAGTTTTCATAAATGTTTGCATTTCAATGTGCACTGAGGAAACCACGTTTCTCTAAAAGATAGAATTTTAATTAATTCATTTTTCTTAAGCCTAGAGTAAGGCAGTACTATTAGCAAAGCAAAATCTGATAGAAAACATTTAATTCTTTAAATGGCAATTGCCAAATAGAAAGCTTTGACCTCTTGTTCACTTCTGAAAGAGAATTTTCTACAAATTCTAATTTTACTTAAAACCTCATTTTCTATTAGCAACTGCAAAAAAACAACACAGAGAAGTAGTAGGTTGTACCAATATGGTTGGACAAAATCCAAATGATTAGTGGATGCTCATTGGCTCTGTTGTGTTAATTTATTTCTGAACTGTAGATATTACAGATATATATAAAGACATATATTTCTTTTAAGCAAGATATTTTTCTGTTTTCAAGCTGAGAAACTTGTTAAGGACATACCTGGCAAGTTAATTAAAGCCACGTCCATAAGCAATATGAAAAGGCCAACATTCCCTCTAATGGAAAGACATTATTTCAAATTTCAAAGACCATCTCTACAAACCATATGGAGTTCATAAGGCAATGAAATAGGAAATCTCAATTCAATGTGGCAATTTTTCTTCAATGGATCAGTATATTTATGTCAGATGTAAAGAACAAAATTCTCTATCTGCTGGACTTCTGCTTAAAAACAGGGAAGAGAATGGTGAGGAACTGCTTACGCTTCATTCTGTCTCTCTAACCAAGGCACAACCTTAATTGCAAAAACTGTAAAAACCAGCAATCGTTGTTTATGCCATGGGAGTGATCTTATGTTAAAGAAAATAAAGGCACAGGTCCACTCTTATTGGTCATGGTCTTTCATCTCCTGAAACACTTTGTCACTTGAATTGTGTCGCCCTGTGATTGTAAGGGTTGAATGAAACTCTCTATATTATAAAAGAAATAACTCAAGCTGATACATAGACTGAAAAGTTTACAAAAGAAAAAGTAAAGAAAAAGGAAATAGTGTTCCAGAAATATCTACCTGTGACTAATTTTGTTTGTGCTTTCCCTATTTATGGGACATACTCATATTACAGAAGTGGAAGTTAATTGAGGTAACAGAACATAAACTTTGTGCCACTCTAATCAAGTTTGTGCCTAATGTTTTCAAAAATGTACAAGTCAAGGGCATAAATAGTCAGTACAAGACCAGCCCAATAATCTGACCAATAACAAAACCATATAATTCACTCATTACACCTGAAAGTCTAAAGACCACCTATGGTATTTCAAATCTATTTACATTTCTTAGAATCATGTCATACTTTTCTTGCTGTTATTCTAATGATCTTTCAAAACAGCACTAGAGACAGACCTTTAATAATATGCAATTTAAGTTTCAGACATTGTATATCGATATTCACTTAGGATTTTCCTTTATATTAAAGTATTTCCAATTTCCATAGTTATAAAAACAATACTGACATTGAAGCGTTTTGGGGTGCCCAAGAATTTACTGAAGACCTTTTCATTATTTGATAATTGCACAATCATCATGGTTAAATTAATTCTTCTAAATTTTTTATCTGGCAAACTGCTTCTTGAAAGTTTTAAGTTACAATATCGGAATAAACTCACACAAAATTGCATTAATTGGCTCACTGGTTAGAAATCTAGAGAGAAATATTTCAGATAAAAGAATAAGAAACACGATTTAAAAAAAGGATGACTAAGTATAAAGGGTTGCCACATTCTTAAGCCAGCGTGAGGATGCTGGCATACCTTCTTGGAGCCAGAAAAGCTTTCTCAAAGTTCTGGATGCAGAATTTGCAGGTAGGTAGCAAATGTTGGGCTTACTGTGCAAACGTTAAGGATGCTCTTGAATCTGACTGTCAAAAGTAGTCAACAACGACTACCTACAAAAACTATCAACAGTGAACTTAACAGCCTGTTCCTAAAATGGAATTCTAGGTTCTATGCTGGTGGTAAACACCCGAAAGTCAGAGTAGCAGTTCCCAGTGTTTCAGCACTACCTTCCATTAACACCAGCCTAAGCAGAAGGAGAAACAGTCTTTTACCTGGCTTTAGTTCTAAAGAACAAGATTCAGTTATGTAATGTACAAAATTTTGTAATGTAGAATATAGACTACTTTAACCTAGAGCACTTAAAAATCTTCCTGCAGTCTCTGAACAGGCTTCTGCAGTCAACTACCTTCAGCAGGAAACAGTATTTCCTCTTGTTCTCTGAATACTGCTGATACTTAACTCCCTGTACCAGTCTCTCTGCTCTGTATTATCAGGTAAGATAATACAAGTCTTTGTTGTTTTATTAACAATGCTAAGTATACACCCAAATCTCACCAATCTGTATGCAGCCAATACATATTCCAAAATGATTTTCACAGAAATAATGTAACTTGTGGAAGAGAAAACTAACATAAAACTTTGCTGATCTTTGATAACACAAGGCATCATGTTCTAACCACTCAATGAGGCTAAATAAAACATATGACAAGCTACTGACCTCAGCGTCTCCCTCTTTGGAAAAACTTTATTTCCTTTTTTAAAAGCAGGAGGTAGCACTGCAGTAAACATTTCACTGCCACTATACTTCCAACAAGCAGATCAACAGGTTTCCTTCATTACGCTTTTAGCCAAACACATAGCGCATGCAGAAGCCAGAGGAGAGGCAGATAAAAAGAGAGAGAGAGAGATTGATGCTGGTAATAAAACGTCTGACATACAAATGAGGATAAAAAATGGGGCCATTACATAATACTACCTAAGTGTAATTTTATAAATTAGAATATGGACCTTCATTGGTCAATCCATTAGTTTTATGTTTTGTACAGTATTTTTAAGGCACAAGCTCAAATCAGAGTACTTCTAAAAATAACCATCTGATCTAATAACTTCTTAAGTGAACTACTACTATTAAAAATAAATTACTATGTTTTGTGACAATTGGATAAGTAAATTATAGATATATAACACATATACTATACTGCACTATGCTAAGTCAGCATAATACCTAATTAATATTTCTTCATTCCTAATTAATATTTCTACTTTTAGAAAAATCATTTTAGGAGTCCTGCTAACATTTACTAAAATTACAGGCATGAAGCTAACTTGTTTTCATGAAGGAGGAAAAACTTTATTGCATATTGTGGAATTCAAAGAGAATATGAATTTATATTTTATTACTATACCATTTTAGAGCATTCAAGCTTGACTTCTCTTGCCACAAAGCAATAAATTTTAAAGAAACTCACTTTGATTTCATTTAACTGCAAAGAATCAAAGACAGCACCTCATTCTAGACAAGTGGAATTGTTAAGGTGCTGACTGGGCCTAAGTAGGTACATCCTCCTACTACTCTATAACACTTGGAGTTCAACAAACTATGAAAACCCTTCTGTAACTTAAGTAAGTAGAAGTTTTTAAAAACTTTCTGCCCATTCCTCTCACATAGGCATCAGTTGACCACATCCACAGTTTCACCAGTGCAATTGGTGACAATAAAAATGAACAGGTGAGAAGAAGCTTTTCCTAATTATTGGACTCTTGAGGTGCAAAACAGCCTCTACAAGGAAGTTTTCTATGAAAATAAACAAGCAGCAAATTCTACCTCACATTCTTCACAACGCAGAATACACAGATCCCAAGTTTCTCTTAGAAGATCTTTCACTTCTTCAATCACAGACCTTCTATGTAACAGCAGAAAAAAATCCCTGATAGTACACTCACTCTCCTTTTTGGCAATCTTAGCTCTAGGAGTGCCAATTAATCCAATTCCAGAGCTTTCATCAACAATTAAAAGGTTAAAGAAATTTCTTATGATGAATCTATAATTTCTATTTCTGAAAAACAGATTTCAGAAATTGTATCAGGTTATCTTTCTTTTATCTTTTGTTGTACCTTTGTCAGAAGGCATGTTCAGCTGACTTCCCACAGCATTGATCCCATTTCTCTTGTCTCTGTGTTCCTGGTGTCTTCTGAAGGTCCAAAGCTATTTGGTGATGATTTGGACATATAAAATGAAACAACTCTGAACTCGGTGCTCAAGAATCCGCTTGAGAAAAATATTTTCTTGGAATAAGAACCACAGAAATAGGTGTAGACAAAAGAAATAACCTTGAGATCCTGTCAAAAGTGTCCTCTTTTCCCCCTGGATATAAGACATTATGCAATACAACATTACTCCTTTTATTCACCTTGATCAAAACTAATGGCAGCCTTTTGGACTTGATTTAGCAATACCTCAGTTTGTGAGATTTTCTGTCATATCATTTAGAGGCCAGGATGTTGTCTACTCATAGCAGCCTTTCCCATTTTCCAAAATAATAGCAGATGACATTGAGCATTGCTGGACATGCATCCTAACATTAAGCTGTATTCCTGAACGAAGAGTATCTTACAAAGTTAAAAACTACATCACAAATGCTTTATGGACCCCAGAGAACCTCCGATTCCTCCTTGCCTCTTCAAATAGCTACATTTGCAACAGAGATCTTCAGTTTCAATTGAATTATTCCTTTGGATCTATCATTGGCTCAAACGGTCTGTTCAAAAATACTCAGGGTGCTATCCTGCCACCAGAGAAGAACGTACCCGTATTTTTTTCCACATTCAGTTTGCAGTTTAAAAGAGGGCAGTCTAGGTCTTGCACTGTATGTTTCATAAGCATGAAATTCTTATCAGCTGTAAATTTTTTAACTGTATCACAAGATCCGGTTCACGAGGCAGCCAGGTTATCCGCATTTCAGATATGAAGATTTTCCCTTCGGATGGAGAATAAAGGACAAATTCCTTATACAGTCTTGCAGTGCCACATTGATACTTCAGTTAGCAGATTCTGTACCACAAATTACAAAGCCATCCTTTGTGCACAGTGTTCACTAAGTTTTCATGCACTTAATACTCCGATTTTCTTCATCAAGTGCAGTAGAATCTAACCATTCCAATATCACTAATGGGTACTACAGCCTGATAGCTTTCAAGAAGGCAAAATAGTTTCTGGAATCTGATCAAGCAGGATGTTGACCAGTCACCAGCCACAATACCTTGGTTTGTACTTCTTTTGAAGACAGTGACCCCTCCAGAACGTGATAAGGATAAATCGTTGAAGTTGCAGGCAAAGCAAAAAGGGTCCAGTTTCCCTGCAAGTGACTGACTGACTTCATCACCCGTAAAAGCATGTTCACCATTTTTGCTGATGTGAACTCTCACAGTTGGATTCTTTGGAAAAAAAGTGTCATCAGCTGAAATGCCTGTTAATCCAGTGCTTTTTCTTGATTTCGTAGAGATCATTCAGAAGAATGACTGGTTGAGCGAAGATGGTATTTGTCTTATCTGTAAGCACTAAACCTAACATCTTGCTCCTATATTAGCTTACAAAAAAGTGTCTTTGTATGTGTATGAGTATATTATTACTTATTTAATCCATATTGATGTTTTGATGATAAGCATGATAATAAACAGTGGCACTTTCATATAATACAGTAACGAGGCACAACAAACTGCAGAATATGTATCAGGTGCTTTTAAGAACACATACTTGATTATCTTTAAAATGACTCATCTCCTTGTTGAGCCAGACAGCAACTGTTAATCTATGACAGAAAAACTGGTAAGCATCTTTCTTCTTAAAAACACTTTTATTACATCTTTTAAAAAGATGTAATCTTTTTAAAAACACTTTTATTAGATCTTTTGCCTAATCATACACTGAAAATGGAAAAAACCCCTTTCTATTACTAAGCATAAGGAAGTGATAGGAATCACTGCTTGAGAAGCTGAAGCTTTTGAGAACAAATTAGCCACAAATCAGCAAGGTATTGCTTACACATAGATCTTCCTGCCTAGGGACAAAGTGACTGAGTAGGTGAGCTCCTTATGTTTGCATTTTGTATGATGCTCTTTAATAGAACATTCACATCTGGTCTAGAACTTGGCCCACAGTGTGAGATAGAGCAAACTCATTTTTCTAAGAGATCTTGTTAACTTTAAGAGATTCTTTTAAAATGCAGAATAAACAACTGTATGTGCTCAAGATAGATTCAGTATCGCAGAAAACCTCAAGCCCATCTTTTAAAGTCATCCATTAATCTATTATAATAATATGCTGAAGCCTAATCTTTACATAGTGGGGCGTTTGTCAGTATTTTATAAATTCTGCTTTTATCCCATGATGTTGTGAATTCTAGTTTATCTTAACATCTTTCTTCTTTTTTTCCCCATCCCAATTACAACTGAACATATTTTTCTTCTCAATTCTTGCTAAGATGGTACCATACCTTATTACAGAAGACTATCATGAAGCTGATAGGAAAGTATTTACAACAGTATATGCATTTTGGCAGATCAGAGCTTTGGGAATTAATGAACTTCAGATATCATAAAACAACTTGTATCTAGACAGGTAATTAGTAATCATAATATGATGGCCATCTTTACAGAGTCTTTCCAGTTTCGCTGGCTGGAATTGGGTCAGACTAACCAATGAAACACTTTGCAGCCCGGATATCTGTAAGTTTTTTGTAACTAATTATTTTTATTTTATTGTAAAAGATAAACAAGGATACTTTTATTCTATAATTTATGCTCATATGTTATGTAGCAGGTGCCTAACTACACTACACATCATAGTGGTCCCAGACTGGTAGAGTGATTTTAAAACCATGCTGAACATGGCTGCAGATTGATCATGCAAAATCTGCCCCCCGCCCAGCTGATTTTGCCCCACTTGTGCACAGTGCAATGCAAAAAAGAAAGAAGTAAATAAAACCAAAAAAGTGTGATGGGCGAGCGGGTCGACTGTGTGAGAGAACACGTGCAAAGTATACCTCGGAAACACTATAGGTGGATGAGCACGAAGGGAGCCGAGCCTGGTTGTGCAGTGGGGAAAAGAAAACATTGTTAAAAAAGAAATGGTGGCACAGTAAGGGTCTCAGAAGGTTTTCTGTATAGGTGGTTCCAGCACTGAGGTAATAGCAGGGGGTTCATTATGTTTCCATGACCAGCTATTTCAGAAACTCCAAATTTATGCCTTTTAAGGTGGAAGCTTCTTAAAAGAAAAAAAAAGTACTCTAATTATAAAATAATTAAAACTAATGGTGAATCTATCACTCTACCAATCCTTCCTCCTCTAAATAACTGATAACACTATCCTTAGGACAATAAGGAATTCTAGGATGAAGCTTTACCAATCTCTTTCATTTAAAACTATTAGTTTTATTTTAACTCTGCAAAGGGTACAATGTGAAAAGCCTTAGAGGCCCTATTCTTCCCTATATTACCTTCATGTTTTCAGATGCTCAGAACCGGCATTTTTGACAACAGAGGTTTTTCTTCAATCTCACTGCCCCAGAAACCAGAATAACTTGCAAAGTTAAATGACTAATGGCCAGATATAGGTCAGTAGAAATCTGCAGATTATGTCCCTAAGCAATGTAAAGTGCTGTGATTCTTGAGGGACACTGTCCACTGTTGAAAGTTTTCAGCACAAGCACAAGTTAGTTGGTAACACTACAGTTTCACTTATTGCTTAAGAAACCCCTTTTTTATGAGATACCCATTTTTCTATACTATTAATCACTCAGACATAACTCATGTATTAAAAAAAGACTCTTCAGTTATTTATAGGATTTCTTTTCCTAACAAATGTGAAAATCCTTTCTTTGGTTGAAAACATTTCATGTTTCAATTATAAAGAGTAGTCTTGCTCCCCCCCCCCCCTTAACTTTTGTTAGATTAATAATGATCTGATGACAACTGGCTTTGAAAAAAGAGTAAAAGCAGCCTAATAAATGAAAATTAAAAAGACATGGTTCTTATAAATGCATTAAAAATCTCCTCTTGATTTTTTTCTAGGAGTGGAGAAATGAATTCTCAGAAGCCCCAGCAAAACTTCCTTAGAATTCAACCAAATTAGTATGTGTACAGCAGTTTGGATACATTTGTGTTAAAGATGAACCCAGTAAGAATTTCAACATAAATTATTAGTGACCACTTGCTGACTTAGGCATTACGATGGATTGAGCAGAAAACATGGTATTCATAAAAAGTCTTTCATGAATATTCTTCAATCTCAAATGTGTATTTCGTAATTCTTCATTGAAATATGAATTATCACTTCCAGGAAAATCTGACAGTCAAATTTTTCTGTGTTCATTTATGTCTCCATTATATACTTCTATACTGCTGTTCTTTCTTCACTGAAAATTTTTTAATACTCTGAAAATATTTGTGTTCCCTTCTGGCATTGCTCTTCTAGATGACATTACTAAAGAAATCTGAATCACTTCACAACCTCTTAAGTGGTCATGCACACGCAGCACTTTCTTCACCAGATTAAATGCTTTCTTATAGTGAGATGATTTACAGAAGGATTAAGTCAAAAATAGAAAATTCCTTCAGACAAATAGAAAGATTAGAAAATGCAATTTTAAGAAATCAAGCATTATTCTTAGCGTATTTTGTGAAAAAAAAAAGGGAAAAGAAAAAAAGAAGAGAGACCCCCTTCTGAGAGCAAAATCTGTTTTTAGGAACATCGCTCTGAAAGCTTTCTAAGGAAGATAAGGTGTGCTGTTGCTCTGAATAGGGTTTCTGCTATTCACCTCAGACTTTTGGATGAATCTGTAATCAAGATTCTCATAAATAATATCAAACCATTGTTCCCATGGTTTGTCTTGCAACAGCATGGAAAAAGAAGAACCATTAGCTTTGGTTTTGCAGATGAAGGCCCAAAGAATGCAGTAATAACAAGAAATATCACAGCAGCAGCTTTTTAAGTATCAGCAACTAAATAAATAGAAACAACGAGGAGGAGGTTTGGAATTGTACTTCGCAAAGTTTTGAAGAACTTGGCTCATCTTGTCTACTCCTCACACTAATTTACAATGTGTATGGCAGACACTCGTGTATTTCTTTAATCTTCTCTTATACAACTAGTATAAGTAGACTGCTATTACTTTCCTTGTCAAATTATCCTGTGATCTAATTATCCATATTTTCATTAATATCTAAACTTAATTTACCATTTAACTTCAGTCTTATTCCTATTAGTATGTAATCGCTTTAAATAATTTTGTCTTTTTCATAGTTCCAGTTGTACAGATGCAAATGATAATACTCCCTTCAATAAAATACCTGTATATTTTACTTCTCCCTATGCTCACACACACACAATTTTCCTTAATCTCTTAATTTCACCCACTCCAAATTCTTTTTTTGTTATTCACACCTGCATAGACTCTCAATTTACCTATATGTCATTTTCTCATAACGATGAAATTGAAGGTATGCTCAAGTGTTCCAGTCTCAAAATGATTAATGTTCTTGAAGAAATGATTATGCTTATACCACACTTCTATACATAGTGATTGCTCTTCGTTTTATTTTCAATAGGATCATACAATGAAACTGTTTAATCTGCTGCATGCTTATAATTTCCTCATCATTTCTATGTCATTGCTTTCTTGCTAAGTAGTCTCCATTTTTGAGCACCTGCCTGATTTCAGCATTTTGTAAGTGTATTGCCTCTGCTTTATTAAAATGAAATGTAAATACTTTACCAAGCTCCTTTGATGATTCTGCAATCTATCACCTATTCTGCTTACAATTTGTTACATGAACTTCAGTGATTGTTTCTTCCAGTTTGAGAGAGGGGGCAGGTGTTGGCTACCTGACAACCCCTGTATATTACGTTAGGTGAAGCTAACGTGCTAATAGTTGAGCTCTTGGGCTCTTTTCCCCCATGAACGTTAATGTTAAGGGCCCACGTAGTCAGTCACAGAAATTCCCCACTGTGAGAACAGTTTTAGAAGAGCTATGCCCATTTACACCAACTTGAATCTCGTTCAAAGGCTGCAAGAGCAATTTGTTGTTAGTCTCAGGGCCGTACTGGCTTGACTCAGATCTTTAATAATGGAATATCAAGACCAGGAATAAAAGTCCCACAAATGTAATCCTTCATCATGATCAAAGCTGGCAGATACTTAAAGTAAGACAGAACACTGCATGCAGGAGGCTGTAGACTCTGAGAGATTCAGCTCTGTATGAGAAATTATAATCCCAGTTTCATTAAACATTATCTGTTTGACAGCATTTGGCCTCTGCCATGAATTCTGAGAACATTTTTCTTGAACAAACGCAGAACCTTTGATTTGGAACTATGCTGGTTGAAAGCCACACAAAAATTGTTTTGCATATTACTTGGGAAATCTGAGTAGAAGTTCTATACTTAGATTTTAAAAAGATTTATTTATTATTTTTTTTTCTGATGGGCTTTCCATAACACTTTTCTGCAGGATTTAAACTTGCATTTAAAATTCTTAGCTTGCACAATTACAAAACTAATGTATCTTCAGAACACAGATTGAAGCAGTATTGTTCTGTTGAATCTCAACTGAATTCCACGCTTTCAGGAAGGTATCAATTTTAGCAGGTATTAAGAGTTCTAAAATATAAACCTGTCAGCTGTTTCACTGTTGCTCATCTCAGTAGCCAATGCACTTATTTCCTACTGATGCATTAATTTGAACAGCAGGTGAATGCTAACATGTCCAAGTGATAGAAGACTAATTTTTCTAAACAATATTTAAATTCAGCTTCAACCACAGGTCTCTGGGAGACAAAGAATTAAGCCATGAAAAGAACTGGAATAGCTGCAAGGAAGATGAAGATCTCAAGAAGAAATTGAAAAACAAATCTCAGGTCAGGATAACTTTTTTTGTAAATGGTTATGTGTTACTGCTGATATTAAAAGTAGTGTTTTAAAATGAAAACTCAACCCCCCAAATTGCTTAATAAACTCAAATTTTCATACCTGTTTTCAGGGCAATTTTATTTTAAATACCTGTCAGGCTTTCTAAATTGTTGGTGGAATCTGGGATATGCTGCAGAATTCCAATGTTTCTGCGTGTTTCCAATGGCCTTTGAATTTAATCTGTAAAGCATGTCTTCGCAATCCATTCTGGAATGAAGGTTCCACCTTAATAGCATACACAATTGTGCAATAGCATTTTATTTTCATTAATGGGGCTGGCCATCAGATACCATATGCTCCCCCCCCACCATTCAATACATTTGCTGCTTTATAGGAGTATTAACAACGTACATCTAAACCCCTTTCCAAAAGCAGTATGGACGAGATGAAAATTATTTTAAAGATGAATTTTTAACAGATCCCTCATTATTTTCTTTCCAATTTTCCACTATTTAGTAAGGGTTTTTTCTGGTCTTTGATCAGTCATTTGTATATTGTCTTTAAAAATGTTAAATTATCTAAAACATCCATTTTTACAGCAAGAATCATAGCAGCAGTGACAAAGCAGCAGATTTTAGTTATATGTTCTTATACTTGCAATGTGTCCTACTTGTTTTAGAAACTTAAAGGGCATATGCAAAATTTCTTAGCTCACAATCTGACTTCCTTGCATTGTGTAGGGTTCAGCCACAAAATAACAGAATAAAGTGGCACAGAGGAACAGGACAATTTAATGACAAGTAATTTGTGATGCCTAATGTCATCACAGCTTTTAATTTGAAACCTTTCCTCATGTGACATTCTGTGAAGTAATGTATGATTAGAACATCTTTTTTGTAGTACAAAGTTTCACAGCATAATTTTTTCCTGGCTTTGTATTTATTCATTAGTATTAAATCATGAATTTAAGAGTGAGGAGTCTAAAATAAAGGAACTTACTTTGTCTTGAATATAACTAATACATTTGAGATAGCACCAAAGCCTGATTTTTTTTTTAAAGATTTTCCAGGGAAAAGATAAAGTCCTTTAATAAAATTTATTTTATAGAAAGCTGCAACATGTTAGCAGCTCAATTTCCTTGTATTTGACCTGCAAAAGATTATAAACTCAGAGACTTCTATTTGACAATGAGCAGAAATCAACTTTATGTCAGATACATAGCTGGATATGCAAACACATCCAAAAGGGGTAATGATCAAATCACTATCATTACCAAAACTATCTTGCACTATATAACCATAGCAGATTATGCATTAGAATGATAGTGCTGAGAATGATAACAGTCATAGTGTATGGAAGACACAAACAGGACATGAATCTAAATAAATTACTCTGAGAATCTTCACTGGATGGATGTGCAAAGAGATAAACAGTTACTAACTTTCACATCTACTATGCTCACAACTGTCCCTTTTTTCTAATTTTCATTATACACTAAATTACGCAGCTTCAATTTACTTCTGCAGAATTAATTGCTGAAAACCTGGTCTTAATTTATGAGGTGAACTACTACACAGAAGGTATTGCTGCCTGTATTGTTATGTTGGATTTGACTTGCTTTATTAAACAGTTCTGTGAAAAATGGACAACTTTTTGGGGTGTCATGACTGACATGCTAGATCCTATTCCTTTTCTCAATATATGTTATTTTCATTAAAGAACAAATCTAATGCATAAGAACTATGCTGCAGAATTTTTTATATTATCTTGCTAAAAAAACCAAGCAACAAAATTTGCATAGCTGGCATTCAGCCATGTATTAACCTATTTTCTAGGTACCCAAAAAGATTAAAGGCAAATACAGAGGTACATGTGAACCTACATGCTTTTGGGTTACCTTATATCAGCCATAGTTTTCAGTTCAGGTAAGGCTATCAATCCCTGGCATAGGGGATATTTATATATTTATATTTAAAGGATAAATATTTTTATCCTTTAAATTAAGGATATCTATTTTATTTGTTGCTAAGTTTAATGTTCAGGAACCTTTTACACATGTAACCTCAATTTTGGAAAGGGATTTTTTTTAGTTGCTGTAAAGCCAAGCAGTTTGATTAGCATTCATTAAAATGTAGTAGGATATTCTTTCAAACAAAACCTATCAATTAGGTCCGGTTTCTCAGACACATTAAGATGAAACCCCAGCTAGAAAAGAAAGAAAACACAAAGGGAGAAAGAGAAAGAAAGGAAAAAGACGGGGATGAGAGGACAAACCAATCAGATTTGGTGTTACCAGCCAGCAGAAGTTTTTAAAAAACAGATCACCGAGTGAAATCGTACATTTACTCGGAGAGAGCATCCTTTGACATTGCCTTCTAGGTGATCTCTGAGCTCCTCCAGCTTTCGATGGAGCTACATGTAAACATCAGAAAATGAATTGAAAAAGCAACCTGTTCTCTTGTCACGCTTTTTTTTTCTTTTCTTTTGTTCTTTGTTTTTCTGGTTTTGTTTTTTTTTAATAAATCATAGCATAACACATTTCTCACTGCCTCTGGCAAAGCATTTCAAGACATCAAAGTGCTTTGAACGAGACAACACAAAAACTCAGTAAACTTGGAAACTGGAAATAAGATATTTCAGCTTGATTAATATGGCTCTTTTTTGCATACAAGGAAAAAAATTGAAAAATCAACAGACAGATCATTCTAAAGCAAATGAATCTCTGCTACATTGTTAATTTATTTATTTGCTTGCTTATTGGTAAGGCTGGGTTCTAGAATTTATTTCCATCAAAAAAAGCTTTTTTGACGCAAGTTTCCATGTTTGGGAACATTAATTATGATTTCCCATTTTCTATAAGGATATTCATATAAGTTTTTGTGTCTAAAAATGTATTTTGTATTGTTAAATTAAAACCTAGGCAGTCAGATACAGAAATAATAACCCTAAATCAGGTGTCAGTGGGCGTTCATAAAAAAAATGGGCATCTATTCATAAAAATGAATCCCGGCACCTAAACAAGCTACATCTTCTGCATATATATATATGCATTATGCTTCTAGAATTGTACGTGACGACTCATTAAAATGCACAGGTCACAGTAATTACATACACAATTTTCAAAAACAGCACAGAAACTGTGGCTGTCTTGTATTTCCCTCCACGTGAATTCAGTGGTGCTGAATGTCTCCCACTGCAACAGTGTCTCATTCACGTACAGTGCTCTTCTCATCTCCACTGTAACTAAAACCTCTGCCGAAAACACCAGATGAAAAGATAAAGCCTCACAGACAGTGAGGAATGCTACAGATGCCTCTAGATATAATTTGTATAAACAAATAGCAACTAGCTTCTTTTTCTACACTGGGATCAATTTAAAAGGTGGCGTTACTGGAAAGAGGTGCATAACTGATTCTTCCCCTCCCCTTTATGCTCAGTGAAATCACACTTTCACAAAGAGCAGCTGTAGAGCAGCGTTAAATAACAGAGAGGATGGCTTGTCCTGGAACAAAGGCAATACACTCACATAAAAAACCAAAACAAAAGATCAAAAACCAAGAAGGCAGGAAAGGCAAGAAGAGTGCACGAGAAAAATTAAATAATTAGTGCTTGAGAAAGTGTTAAAAGGAAATAAAGTGGAAAAAAAGTGAAAAATTGGATGGCTGAAAAAGAGGCAATTGTTGACATGGAACCTTAACAGAATGGCCTGGACTGCACATGATCAGCATCTTGGTATAGATTATGTCCTGTGTTTTAAACCATTTATTAGAGTGTAACACTACGCATGTGGGTACTGATTTAGACATCTGCTTGTTCTGTTAAGTGCTCTAAATGTTTTAGTATGTTTGTACAAACATAAAAAAGGCAGAAGGAACTAATGATTATCAAAACAGTGGCTCCATTCTTATTAGCCTCACATGAATCTCTCTCTCATTTCCCCTTTTATTTACTCTGATTTTTTCTCATTTAAAGGCTAGATATACATGAAATATTCAACTCTCTTGTAATGGTCTTTTGCAGAATTAAATGCAGAAAGTATGAGCACTATAAAAGTTTAATTATGTTTCAAGATGAGAAACAGTAGTCTGAAGATGAGTAAGTCACTTCTCCATGTAACAGGCAGTTAAAAGACAAGAAAAAAAACACAGATCAGAGAAGTGGTTTAATCATGATCACCAAATTACAGGCACTTCAAGAAAGCTGTTACTATCTCTTATTTGTGGTGACGTTCAAAGCTAACTAACCGGCAGCCTGCCCTCAGTAGGTTGTTCTATGTGTAGCACAGAAACAAACAAAATGTGACCCAACAGCAATAAGAATACTAAAATAAAAATGATGGGATGGTGAGAAATGGAAAAGCCCCTTCCCTCCCTCCCCTCACCTCCCCCTTCAACAGGACAAGTGTAGGCTATAGAAGAAAACTTGCAAAATAAATGTTAGAAACATATTTACTTTGAGGGATCCAACTCTACTAGCAACTCCTTTGCTTTCATCCGGCCGTCTAATTTGCTACAATGGGGGAAGATGGGTAAAAAAGACAGAAGATAAAGAAAAAGTGAACTTAAAAAAATTTCCACACAATCAGTTAGCAGTACATGCAAGACATCAATTTGACTCTCTGAGACACCTCTAGAGGACAAAGACACAGACTCTAATTTCTGGAATAAATGATGCTTTATCATGGCATTTTAAACTTGCTTTGTTGATCATTTTAATTGCAATATATTACCAATCTGGCACATATGTTGCATGCTGAATTCACTAACATTTTTTAATGAATACAAGTTACTTATCTGATTTGGATATGAAGAATAATGAAGTCCTAAAACTCTAACTGAATTATAAAGCACCCTATACCTTCTACAAATTGTATGATCATAGTATGCTATAACTGGGAGTATCAGGCCTGGCAAGTATCATGGTTGATACGTGACAGAATGCAATACAGATTCCTATTGACCCAGGCCTAGAGATTTTAGCCACTGCTGTCAAAATTCCCAGTTAAGAATTATGCTGCCCAACCAGAAAATTTTAATGCCAGACCAACATTAGATTTTTATTTTAAATATACCATATATATAATCTCTCCCCCAATATCTCCTACCTGATTACTTTTCCTTTATTATATACGTTTTTTTCTTAGATGATGCAGAGGATGAAAGAAACAACTGAGGTAGCTGCTCAAAAGGCTTCATACTGTTAGAAGCATGTAAAATAAAACATTCGTTTACAGGAAAAATTCTTTTTGGAATTGCCAAATCCAGTAAATAAACCTATTTTATTGATAAATTAAACTTGTGTCATGTAATTTGAAGCAGAAAGGAAGAACACAATGAAAATGACTTTAGGGATATCCTTCTAGTCTGAGTCAAGACTGAATTGAAAGTTTTTATTATCTGATGGTTGCTTCACAGGTTGTGTAAAACAAAGTCCCATAGAACTGAGGTGAACCCTTTCAGAACACATTGTCTTTTTTAAAAGAAATCTCAGCAAGAAAGCCAAAGACTTAATGAACCATGGAAATCCATCTATGCTTTATATTCTCTGGAGCACACTCACAGAAGTCCAAGTTAGATTGCCACTGTTCTGTTTTCACCTGACCCATGGAAAATAGAGAAATTCACTTTAAAACACAGTCAACTGAATGTGTTTTTCTTTTTTTTAACTTGTACTAGGTTCTCAAGGAAGTCATGCAACCAAGCAATATATTAAAAATCTAAATATTTAGTTCCGATAGGATGTCCACTAGAAAAATGCACTGGAAACATTTATGTAAATTATTGCTTTCCTTCCCTGGTCTTACGGCATTAAAATAGTGTCTGTTTTGAACTCTCAAGTGAAACACCCACATTATTATTTTGATGGGACACCAAGCAAACCTCCAAGCAATTCTAGTATACTGCCCAAGAGAAAACTGTCATTATGAAACAAAATATGTCTCCTTTAGAAGACAGATTCAATTAAAATATATGCAGTTTTAACCTATTTGCTATATTTTTCCTAACAAAAAAAAAAAGAACAAAAAAAAAGAGGGAAGAAAGATCCTTATTTGACAAGAAAACAAAATGAGTTAGAGCAAAGGAAAGGTACTTGGCCCAATACCCTGGTTGACATATTACCAGTCCCAGAAAATAAGACATAATCAAGTAGAACCCCAATTCGTGTTATTAATTTGAAACTTTTTTCAAAAATAATATATTCAATTTTGTTTTGAAAAATGAGAAATAAGAAAAAATAAATGCTGATATCTCACATAATGACATGGAACTAGGACATTCAGGAAAATGCTACATATGATAGAAACTTGGGGAGAAGTTGTAAGTGACAGCAATATGCATCCACCTTCAAGGAAAAAGCTTTTCTTCTATTACTTCCCTATGTGGGTATTGTGGCTGCTCAAGTTATGCTGAAGGTTTAGGATTCAGTCAGAAATGAGATCGGAGGTGCATATAACTGACATTATTTACTCTTTCTTTCTTCAAAAAATATAGATGAATACATATGCAATGCATACATTGCAAGCAATGAAATTATAAATGCTTGAAAATACAAATTACATGGAGATAACCTAAGATCAACTCTTGTTTTACACCCATAGCACAGTTAATATACATGATAACTTGTTTTCTACAGAAACCTTGCAGAACACAACTTGAGTGCTTCTCGAGGGATGAATCAGAATGATACCAGTATTGCACCAACTATACTGCATCTGTTCTGGGAATTAAATAGGATATTACAAGAAGGCAAAGGACAGCAGGAATAAAAACCATTTTTTTTCATGGTAAATGTCACAGAAATGAATTCAGGTAAATCCTTATCTCTCTCTGGTCAACTCCTATATATGTTCTAGAAGTTGCCTGATAAACTAGCATTTCAGAAAATGGCATGGATTATACACTCCTTGTTTTTCAGAAACTCAGCTAGACACAAGAATCCCATCTACATGAACACTTATAGCTAGAAAAGATTAGCATGAAAGGTGTGCACAATCTATCCCCATTGGTCACTTGCGTGATCTATAAATGAGTTCTTTGATTTTTCTATCACCCATTTGTAAAATGAAAACATTACTTTCTTCTAAACAAAACAGGGCTAATAAAAAGTGCCTGAACAGTGAAACTGAAAAAACCCACACATTGTGCATCAGGTTTTATGACTTTTTTCAATACCACAACAGAAGCTGAATGAGTGGACTAAGAGATGAGGCAAGAGCAACACTGAGTAGTTACTAGCAAAATGTTACCTGAAAGATTTTGGAACATTCTGAAGGAGATATTCAATGTAATGAAGCAAGAAGGGTGTTGTATAGGGAACATTCCAGGAAACTGGCAGGGTATAACGCGCTGACAGTTAAGATAAATGCATTATATTTATATCCCTTTCTTATTCACAAGGGAATAACAGGAGGAGTTAAAAGCTGAAAATTAGCCACAGGTGTTCCTATTCTGCTATCTGAAGAACAAGGTGGAGTTACAATGGGAGTAGAATGAGATAGGAAGGATGTGGAAGAAAACTTAGGAAGCAGGGAAACCAGAACCAAACAGTGAGCAATAAGGAGTGCTCAAATATGCTTAAAGGTCTTGTTAGAAGATGAATGAAAGGCTTGGGTACCAAAGAACGGACACTTAATGGCTTCTAAAGCAGAAGTCTCCCGTGTGGTTTCATTATTATTCCTTTACCTTCTAACAGAGCCCATAAGAAATGTACCTGTTTCAAACCCGATTTTACTCCAGAAAAAAATAATTTAGAAGACCTCACCTTAAAGATATATATACCAGCAGTTATCATAAAGAACAGCTCTGAAAAACTGGCAAATCTGAGATTCTGGCTTCAGCTGGATTTATTTAAAGGAAGAGGTCCACAACAGGAAATAGCCTTAAATACTTGACACCATCCATCTTAAACTCCTTCCCCTTTCTCATGGTTTCAGCTGGAATGGAGTTAACTTTTTTGCTAGCAGCTGGTGTAGTGCTATGTTTTAGATTTGGGATGAGAAATACTGTTGATAGCGCACTGGTGGTTTTAGTTTGTTGCTGAGTAGTCAAGGCCTTTTCTGCTCTTCTCACTGCCCCACCAGTGAGCAGGATGGGGGTGCACAAAAAGTTGGGAGAGAACACAGCTGGGATAGCTGACCCCATCTGACCAAAGGGATATTCCATGCCATGTGACATTGTGCTCAGCAATATAAAGCCAGGGGAAGAAGGAAGAAGGGGGGGACGTTCAGAGTGACAGTGTTTGTCTTCTCAAGTAACAGTTACACGTGATGGAGCCCTGCTTTCCTGGAGAAGGCTGAACACCTGCCCATCCATGGGAAGCAGTGAATGAATTCCTTGTTTTGCTTTGCTTGCATGTGTGGCTTTTGCTCTACCTATTAAACCATCTTTATCTCAACCCATGAGTTTCTTTTCACTTTTACTCTTCTGATTCTCTCCCCCACTGCAAATGGGGGGAGTCAGTGAGCAGCTATGTGGTTCTAGCCGCTGGCTGGGCTTAAAACACGACACTCTTTCTGGTAATATACCCTGTTCTTGCTACTCTAAAGTTTCCTTGCTTACTGCTTCTGAAAACGAAATTGGAATTTTGCAGGACCTAAAGCTTTCAGAAATGTGTTTTCACATCCACATTCACCAAAAAGCCAAACCTCTGTCAGATTTTTTTCCAAAATCCTGGCTAATACATACATACATACAATATATACATATATAAAATACATACATACAAGCCTTTTTGATATGATCAAATTACTTAATTCTGAAACTGAGTAAATGCAACACTAACAATGGAAACTCTTTACATCACTGATTTAAAAAGATGTTAAGTTGGCCTGGGCATGCAGTGTTGGAATCTTGTAAATCAAAAGCAAGAGATTATACTACACAGCATCCAAATCAAGTTCAGATTATTTGCTGTACACATAAGAAAAACATAACTGTTCTCCCACTTGACCACTACTGCAGAGATCAATGGTGAATAAAACTATTAATATTACTTGCAGAACACCATATCATTCAGTCTGCAAATAAATGTTTTTGCATTTGTCAAATGTGTTACCCAACATATCCCTGAAAACTGTGCCAACAAACACGTTCTGTTTTCTTAGACAAAAATAGTCCCTGTTAGTTTCCAGCCATGGCTTCTTGTCATCGTACCTAACTAAAAGTTCCCTTGTGTTCCTGACTTAGTTGCCTCAGGGCATGCGAAGTTAAAAGGTGTGAATATCCTCTACTGAATCCTAAATCATGAAACGTGACTGCATCATATTTGTCAATATTACTAGACATACTGTTAAACGTTTATTGAGTTGTTTCTTTTTAAAGCAGGTTTTGGCTGTGAAACAATGATATTCACAAGTTTGTACATGCTATGGGAAAAGAAGACCTCCCTTGTTTTTCCAGTTTTACCTGTCATTACTTCCTTCCAGTTACTGTTTCATCCCAAAGTGCAGGGCATCATGGTAAGAAAGGGATTATCAGTTTTGGAAATCTAGAGCTAAATTGTGCATATGATGCTCCTACTTCGGACCGCTTCCTTCAGCAGAATTCTACAATATACTCCAAATCTAGTCCCCTTCGCCCTGCCCCTCAAGGGCCGTTCAACCGACCAAGGCAAAATATGGAAGAAGAACAATGGGATAAACCTCTCTCCAATTCAGTGTAGCTTGAAGAGATGTTCTGTGAGTCAGTGAGAAGATAAATGGATGTGTAAAAACAACATCTAAATGATCTTAAAGATAAATGCATTGAGAAGACAAAGACATTAAAAGCTTAGAGAAGAGAAACTAAATATAAATCACAATATATTCAAACAGCTCCCACATAAAGGGTCTTTGAGAAAATACAATATATTAAGTACAAGGATATTTAGGAACCATCAGCAATTTGTTATCAAAAGCTTGGAGATTCCTCGAGAAGAAGGGGACCCAGCTGATGAAGAGAAACCATAAAAGCTATACTATTCATATTATCACACCATTCTGTTCCAGAAAAACGTTCTTGAAATCTCCAAAGACAATCTCACACAATTCATATTAACAGATAAATGTATCTCAAAAGTATAATGGCAATGATTTTACACCAGTTGGCCAGGAACAAAAAACTTTATATTGGCCAGATCACTAAAGGAAAGTGAATCCAAGGAGGTTAAATCTTATGATGATGAAAAGTATTTTTTCTGACCCTTAGTAACATTTATCAAAGTTCACCATATAAAACAAACTGGAGACAAGTGAAGGACACTGACATCCAGAAAAAAGGAATAAACTGTAAATATTCTGTGGCTGGCAAGAAGTACTTTAAATTAGTGAAGCAATTACATACTGCTTGTCAACAAATTTGATGCTGGGGACTGACTGCCAACTTCCAAATATTATATAATAAAATACTGATACAGGTGGTATTTTTTACAACCCTTACTTGCCTGATCAACAGTGGAAAATTCTGATACAGAAAACTGAAATCCAACTACAATTCTTTTCTCTAATAAGAACAATACATCAAGTGAGCAGTTTCTACTGCAAACAAAGAGCTTAATATATTTTTAATATTGCAGCAAATCAATTTCTTTGAAGTTAATAATGCATTATGTATAACTTCTACATTCATGCATGAAAAATATATTTGCGCTTGAAAATATTTTTACTTCTGCAGTTTTAGGTCAGACAAACACCAATTAGATGGGGCTTCCTCAATACATGAGGAGTATTTTCAAACAAAGGGAATACAAGCTCCTCTAACAAAGACATTCTTAACCAATAAACATATTCATGCCTATGGATTCTACTGCAGTATGGCATGAATGTTTTATTAGGGTTGCTGCACTTCTTGAAAATGGAAAACCTACAAAAGCATAATGTACATGAATGCTAATGAATGCCAATAAAACATCCTTATCATACCATCATATTTTTTGTTCACACTACCCATTTTTTAATTTAATTTTTTAATTATTTTTTTTTTTTAAAATAGGCAATACTACTCACACTCTTCCATGTGCAGATGAAGGAATAAACACAGTGCAGGTGGACCAATCAGTGGTAAAAAGTAAAGCAATTTTCTTGTAGTTTTGGAGTTTAGTACATTAATATCATCAACAGATCAGTGTTCTGTTAACACATGTAATGACAAAGATAATGTAACCATGTCCTTATACAGGAGAGTTTGTAATACACCGGTTATTTTACACCAACATGAGGCAGCCTAGTTCTCCAAAAATATCTGTTGGCTTCTGTAAATTTTAATGGTCAGAAATCAAACCTAGAAGTTGGTAGGTAAATTGCACAGCCAGGGCAAAACAGACTACAATAAATAGAAACTTTACATATTATGCCATTATTCTTAGTGACTTTCTGTCCTAAATCTCATTTAAACTGGAGCTCTGGGTATATGAGTGTTGGATCCCTACTTTTACTGTACAATTAACAAAATAAACAGGCCTTATGATTCCCAAAATGTGAAGAGATTATAAATGATGAGTAACAAAACCAAATGGCTACTCTTGGCACAGGCAGGCGCAGCCCAAGGTCGGAAGGCTTAATTAGCTGGCACAGAGCTGTGTGCTACTGAGACCAGACTGCTCCAAGCAAATGGATTGAGAGTAAGTTCAAATACTTTATGCTTAACTTTATTCCATAGGGGATACATATACACCAACATATAGGGACCAAGCTTTACAGTAGGGTTTCCAGACCCAGCTTGTCCCAGAGCTTTCAGTTGCACAACCCTCCTGTCACCTGGTTGAAGTTCCCCATACCCTTCTACCCACACAAGACTACTTTTCTCCCAGCCCTTTCTTTTCTAATAAAGCTACCGCTGCCTCCTGCCTCCAAGCTACTTCCTACTCTTCTCCAAACCACTCTGTCCTGGTTTCAGGTGGGATAGTGTTAATTTTCTTTCTAGTGGTTGTTGTGTTTCAGATTTGGTATGAAAGGAATGTCAATAATGCATATTGTTTTAGTCGTTCCTAGGTGATGTTCATGCTATTCAAGGACTTTTTTCAGCTTCCCATAGAAGCTGAGAAGCATAGACAGAACAATGGAATAGCCAATGCAATATTCCATATCATAAACATCATGCTCGGTATATAAATGGGGGTTGGCCAGGGGTGGGAATCCACTATCACTGCTCAGGACGAGCTGTGCAACCAATTCACTGGGTGATAAGAGTGCCTTGTGTTGTACCTACTTCATCTTGTATATTATTTTACCATTATTATTATTATTTTCCTTTTTCTATTATTGTTCTATTAAACTGTCTTTACCTCAACCCACAAGTTTTTTTTCCCCTATTTTCCTTTCGCCTCCTTTCTCCCTCTTCTCCCTACCCTTCTGGGAGGTGAAGAAGGAGAACTACACGGAGTGGCTGTGTGGGCCTGGCTGCCAGGTGGGGTTAAACCACAACACACTCTAAGCCTTGAAGCCTCATCACTCAAGAGCCAGAAATACTGCTCTGCTCTGTACCAGACCTCTACCACTCAACCTTTAAATCCAATTTCTTCTCAATTCAATACTTTCAGTCCTCTCATTTCAGCCCCACTATGAACATTTTTTCACTGGCTGCCATTTTTTCACTGGACATCCTGGCTGCCAGCACATTTTGCCACCCCCCTAGGCCTGCAGGCTCATTTATTCTATGGCTTTCCCCACTAAAGAAAGCAGAATTTGCACCTCACACAGCTGGTAGAACTTTCAAAAAAAATAAACACCTGTTGCATATATCAAAAATTTGTCTTGGCAAGCAGGGAAGAAGTTCATATTTAAGGAAAAAATAAAAACAGGTTAAGTCCTAGGTGGTGAAGTTGTCAATTTTTTGTATATACCTTTCCCAAACTGACAATTCAGTTTTGAATGTGCTGCTCTTTTGCCCTGTTGTCCTAAGCTGAACTGAAGTACTAAAAGCTGCAGCATATACAAGGGCTGTTCATATTTCAGTGGAGGACAGTGTCCTTTAAACATTTTTAGACACTAAGCTAACTCCTATTGAAGATACCTCAGTGGTCACAGTGAAAGCTGTCGCATCAATGAAGTCATTTAGAAGTGACCTGATGGTGCGACATGTAGGTTATAAAGAACACCAGCTAAGAGATTTGCTCTCTTTGAGCACTTCTAGCAGCAAAATTAAGGGAGAGATATTTGCACTGGGGCTCAGCGTAACAAAAAAGATCCCATGTTTCTGAAAACAGATGTGGCGGTGGGACTTCAAAGGAAAGAGTAAACATCTTTGAGGGCAAGTGCATTTAAGGTTTGTTCTCAAGTACTTGTAATATCCTACTTCATCCTTTTGACTAGGCAGGGCTGTTTTTGGAAAATCTGTGTAAAGCTTCTTGTCACATGTATTTGCTCACATCTATGCATCCTGAAGAGTTCAGCTGTGAAAAAGAAGTGTAAGGGTCAGTAAGGATACTGGGAAAGGGTGTATCCACTGAAGTTATAGGAAATATAATTAAAATAGTCAAGACTATAACCTCAGAAGATGAAGATAAGGTGGAAAGACCCAAGATTCAATTTAGTCTGCATAATCTTGAAACAATAGACCTTTGAGTGGCTAGATACTAACGATAAGCTGGGAAGTGGCCACGATGAGTCTTTGTCCACACTGATGGTGTTGTTGAATGAAACCATTGTCCAAGGAGGCTGCCTGTGAACTTCATAAAGCAAACAAAAGTGTTGCAAAGAACCACCATGCCACTGCATGTAAGTCCTTGCTCAAAGGCATTCCTCACATTTTGAAAACTATTTTTAAAAGGAAAAAAAAGCAGTCTTAATAAATAAACTGTAACAAATGGTGCAAATTTGAAAGAGTGATCGCCAACCGCTGGTTTGAAATTTTGCCAAACTTGTTACTGGTTTTTATGGGATGATTGCTACTGTAGGGCGTTCAAGTGGGAGGCCCAGTTTCCAACATAGTCATTGGAGAGAAATATGTTCCAAATGCAAGTGTTTTGAATTTCTCACGTTAAGGATCCCTAATTTGTCATAGATTTTTCCCATAAATATATTCCCACAGTCACCGCTATTGCTGGTACAAACAAAAAGCTCTTTACTGAAATATATGCAGGTTTCAATAGATGTAAATATCAATAAATGCCAACAGAAATTCTTGTCCAAGGATATGCAATGCTACTGTGGAAATGATCAGAAATAGATAAATACCCACTTCCTTTTCTTCAAACAAGCAAATATACTGTTGAAGCCTAAAGTGAAGAAATCAAATGCTACCTTATTCATAAATGCCCCTTTTAAAGAGATAATATTAATTTTGTCTTTTTAAATTAAACTAAATTGGTAAGCAAAATAGAGGCAATTAATTTCAGACATTAAAGATAAATTTTGAGTGTAATAAATATGGGGATTCATTTGAATCATTGTCATAACTTTTAATCATCTGAACATATTCTAACACCTAATCTTGAGGCATCTGTGAATGGCATAGTATCTTCATGGTCACACAATTTTGAAGTCACATTTTAACACGTCATCAGAATATTGTCATGGTTTGTGCTGCTACAGTTCATTAATTTTACAAATACAGAAATATTGAAAAAATTAATACTATTTTCTTACACAATGTTATGGTTTGAGGAACTCACACCAATTTATTGTCATTCAGACAATTATTCTCTCACCTGATGATCCCTTTCCACCTGGGAAGAGGAATCAGGGAAAAAAACAAGGAGACCCTAGGGTTGAAATATAAACAGATTTAATAGAATAAGACTAGAACATTAATTAAACTAAAGAACCAATATTGATGCCAATACCAATATAAATTATACAAGGATTATATTCAGCTAAAAGTGGAACCACACCAAAAAAGCAAGTAAAGCAGCATTGGCACAGTGCACGCATCCTCCTCTGGTATGGTTACACAGCACCTAGGCTCAGCTGTGATAAAAGATTATGCACACACACATAGGCACAGATCTTTTTTTTTAAAAACCAATCACCCTGAGGAATAGAGAGGCACAGAATGAGGATTACACACATCAATAGGTATAAGTGAGAGCATTAGGCCACATACTAAGTAGGATGAATTTTCTCCTTTTCCAGCCAGAAAATAACACATGGGAACCTGGCAGAAGAATGCTAAAGCATCTTGTATCTTTGTCTCAAAACCTTTGGGGGAAATACTTGCTAAAAACCAGCTATGGTTTAAAAACTTGGGTAATAAGTATAACGCAAGAAACTACTTAATGAATTAAACTCTCAAATTCTGATAGCAATTGCTCAGGCTAAGTCCTAAAAGACAACGTCTTGTCTTTTCTTTTTGGAAAGATAAATAGATGTATAACTATACTCATATTTGATGCATTGCTGTGCTGACCTATAAATGCAAGGGTAACATGATTCTTTTTGTAGAAGAGAAAGCCTATCTGTTTGGGCAAAACAGATACCAGAAACAAGACTTTGATATAAAAGTGTTATTACAAAAAATTGTCAAAAGTGAGATAAGGTCTATGTCTCCTATGTATTGTAGAAGGTATCTTATAAGATCCATGCAAAACCAGATAACAACACACACATTCTAGAGTAAATGGTCGATATGAGCCTTGCATTCAGGCTCAATCTATCTTTTTAAGATAACTAACTAACTTCTTGGATAGTTGTTTTTGTTATCACATCAGATCAAGAATGACTTCACAATTTTATACTATAATGAAATTGCCTAATTGCCTGACTAATTGAAGATAGATTTGCTCTCAAATGAGAAGTATCTTTAATATGGATGCAATAAATCCAAAGGGAACAGGTACTCAATCCAAATAAGAATGATCTTGAAAAATATACTTTTTTGTATCAACAGACAAGAGTTTTATCCACTAAGGAAGACCACCTTTCATCAGCCTTTTGCAAAAGTACCATTCTAACTGAAGATACTTTGACAGACAGCCAAAATAAATTCTTGACCTATTTGGCCCTGTTTTCTTGAGTGCAGAAGAACAAAGAACCACGCCAAGAAGGCTACTAGGTCTCGACAGAGAGCCTGGGAGACATGAAAATAAAATATACTATTTTGTCTAAGCTAGAAACTGTTAAATACAAAATGTAGTTAAAGGAATTTGAAACAAGGAGTAAAAGATTCCTTAAACATACAAAGAGAAGAAGATAAAGTAGAAATGCTATCATTTGAGATTGTGAAGATACCAATGGTAAACTAGGCAATGAAAAATAATTCCTTGCCTGAATTTTGGTTAAGGTTGATAATACACGGTATAGGAACAAAGGCAAAGTAACCAATAAGAATTAGTATAAAGCTGTATTATTCTTGATGAGGCAGCTGCTCTTATAGATAGATGAAACGTAGGACAGGACATATAGAAGTAGAACCTTAAATCACAGGAACACTCATGCCTTGAAAAAGCTTTCCTGGTCTAAATTTCAGTTTCGGCTCCTGTAAACACGTAACTGCTTGCTGCTGCTAGAATACCACCACTTTTTACAGCACTTCAGGTTGCATGTACACATGAAATGGAACATTATTATACTACATATCTGTAGAAACACAATATGATATTAGGATGTGATATGCAAGTAGCTTGCTTCAATAGCAAGCTAATATAGACTTCTGCATAAGAATACTCCTTGAATATCAGATATATTAAGAGTGGTAGAGAAAAAACGGAAATGTATGGATGTGGAAGCACCAGAAAGCATAGCAGAAGGGATATAAGAAAAATACGTTGATGGCACACAAATTAGTAGTTCATTTAGTTCCTAGCACTTCATGTAGCTTCTACGGATACCCAAATCAGTAAAACGAGACAACCTAAAATGACTTACAGACCAAAACAAAGAGTTGAGCCACTAGATAATGAGAGATGATGTTGGAATAATAAAAAGTAGCCTTAGATAAGGAGAACACAGGACAGTGAGTGAATCTTACATATTCAAGAGGTAGGACCAGATAGAGAGAGAAATATCCCCTTAACTGTCAGCTCCTGAGGAGTATAAAAGGTACATCCAAACACTGACTTAACATATAGCAGCGTAAGAAGAAAACTAGTGAAGTTGTAGAGGACTTGATAGCTGGTGCCCCATGTCCTATACATTGTTTCAAGGAATCCTGACCAGACCATGTGGGTACACATATATGGATGCTTTGCTGGACAGACTACTGAATGCATGTATCTTTGTGCTCTTTAGCATGTAGGTATGAAAGCGCAAAGGAAACCGAAACCCATTTTGTTTTAAAATAACATCACCTACCTCTCCTATAATATCTGGCATTGAATTTCCACACCATTGATAAATTATTTACCATAATAAGAAAGAAACAATTAGAAGAAAGAGGAACATTGTCTATCCTTGCAAAGACGTTTTTGAGATTTCTGATCCTTTTATCAAAAAAAGAACACAGCAGTAAGTGATGAGGATTGTTTATTATGACAACAATCAGTGAAGGAAGAGAAGCAAGCCTGCCTATACCTGAGCTGCTGATTAAGATCAGGTTAATGTATGAATGGCTGAAATTATGGATTAGCAGCAACTGAGATACTAAAATAGAGAAGCAGTGGAAAAACAAATTCCTACAAACAAAACATATAGCTGTATGAAAATTCAGCACATAGATGCAACCCTATTTCATGAAGGAACAAAACCTAATTAGTTGGCACAGGTAATAACAAGTAATATTCCCAGGGAAAAAGGAATGAATGGAGATGGGAAGTCAATATTGCTGCAAGAGGCCAAATGCAGCAGAACATCAAAATGATCACCAGGTACCAACAGTCTCAACAAGCATCAGTGACTAGAGCAGAACTAGATATATTGAGCCAGTAAATATTTCTGTAAAGGGGAATTCCCAGTAATTTCTAAATGAAGAAACTGAATGAAAGAAATGTAACTACATTGCTGTTTGGAAAGACACAAACCAAAAGAAACCCCAAACCCCTCATCTTGTCATACATCAGAATTCAAACCAGAGATTTATTTTGGATGGGAACTGAAAAGGTGCGGATAAGGAAACTAATGTGATCTTTTCTTCTTCTTAAAGTAATGTCAAACTGAAGTTGCCACAATTTGAAAGAAAAATTTCAAAGAGGAAGTGATAAGATGATGCAGCATACACATACATAGACCAGAACTCATGCAATGCCTGTGTGAGCCAGGATGTCTGTACTGAAAGTTCATTCTAATCTGGAGGGATACACATGCAGAATAGTTACAATTTGAAAAAATAATTATTTTCAGGAAAAGACTGAGAAGCTTATTTCTGACATGTTTGAGAGTTTCACTGGACTCAGGAAAAAAAAAAACGAATTCTGTATCTCAATAAAACACCAACAGGTTACTAAGAAAGAGAAATGTAGGGAAATTTTGGACATTAGAGCTTCTTCATATGATTCAGTGTATAACAGGTCTGAAAAGTAGATGATTCTATGAATTCAATAATTGTTCTGGATGCTCTGGATTGCTATAGGTAGCAAATTCACAACTACTCTAACATCCTTCTTTAGCCCTGCTATAAACAGTTCTTGGGCACGAGACAAGGAAGGGAACTGGATTTTGGCACTGCTATACTATTTAATACAGGTCCCAGTTACCAATGAATATGGTACAACTTCTAAAACAGATATTCAATAAATAAAATTAAGTCAAATAAGGTCCTCTACTGAAATTCAATGTTCAGCTTAAACTTGACAACACAAGTCTTTATTCCAGAGACTTGCTGATGAGTCTAAAAACAAACCCCCAAACCCTACCCTTATATTTTTCAACCTTGCTAAAAAGTGAATCTTCCATATTAGAAAACTTTGCTTTTATTATTTATGATGTTTTTGTGGTTTTTTGATATCCCAAGCATACCAAGCTGCTTCTTTTTTAGTTACAATGTCTCACTTCTTAAGCTGTATCATTTAGTGTTTTTAACTAACAACAATCAGGGTTTTTAACCAAAATGTAAACTAAAAATAAGACTTCTTAGGACTCAGTAATCCACATGTTTTGCCAGGACAACACACTTTAAACAATGACGATAAAAGGCCATGGTTATATGGAAAGTATTCTAGTATCTATGGAAAGTATTCTAGTATCTTAATTAGTAATTGATTTTAAAACCACTGCTACACTGTATTGAGGAGAACCTGGGAGGATCCAGCAGACTGACCTGCATTAGTAAGCAGGATTCCTCACCTTAAGGCAACCTTTTCTACTTTCTAATCCAATGTACATTCTCTCAGCAAGTCTTTTCACTAAATAGAATTTTTCTCAACCCTGGGATGTGCACTGAAAAAAACTGAGAGGAAATAAAACCCAGAAGTAATCAAGAAAACATTGGAATTTTTAGCAGGATTAAATATGTAACTAAGCCCATGTGGCTACAAACAGTTACCTGTTTCACAAGAAAAAGCAAGAAGCCCTTGCAGTGCTCAGAGTGTGATTTCACCCACCAAGATCGTCCTAACAATTTAAAACATCCTGTCCACTTTTCCATGCTCTTCAAACATATCACAGCTAAACAGTTGTGCCAAAGTGCTTGCTCATTACTCAAGCAAGTTCCTAGGAAGAAAAAACTACAGCATATGCACACTTAATAAATAAAAAAGAAAAAAAAAAAACTACTTGGGAACTTAGTGTATGCATACAAACTTTAAAATATATTAATATGCTTGCCATATTGTTTTTACCTTAAGAGGGTAAAACAACTACCTTAAGAAGGAATAGTAGGAATCAAGATAACAAATACAAAATTTAATGCACTCCATGTACACAAAATATCTATCCTATGGACCAAACCACAGTATGCCAAATCCTCAACAGAATCTTATTATTAACTAAGAATTTCTGGTAAGCAACCTGATCTTTCTTCTACTGAAAAATACTGAATATTTCTACTGAAAAAATTGTAACAGTAATTGATACAAAAGCATCTTCCCTAGCCTATCTACTCCCATCTGCTAACGTCATTACTTCACATAGTAGTTGTATATAAAAAGTAACACCACTAGAATGAAAACGTAAATCATAATTAGATTTCGTATTAATTTGTAACTCATCTGACTGTGTGCAAACCTTGCACTAATGTGCACATTCAATATTAAAGCTATGGTTTATGACAGAAGGTGTTCAAAGCATCATTTTTCATTGGTAGCAAGCATGAGAGACGACTAAGATTAAAAAATACTTTTTGCCAAAGAAGTAATTCTCACTAGCCTTTTATTTTTTTTCTTAAAATAATGTATTTTTCTGGGCTTTTTCAACTCAGAAATTCCCTGCAATTGAAACATTTACATAAATCACGAGTATATGCTTTACCTCGGGAATTTTACATCTTTAGGTGAATGTCAACATACAAATAATAAAGATAACATTTCTCAATAGGAGACAGCTATAGAAAGTTGCAGAAAGTGATCAACTAGCAGAATTAAATGTACTATGGAACAAAGGTGTGGATGGAGCAGTGGATAGATGAGAGGACTGTTTTGCTAGAATCTGAAAAAATTGAAAAGTAGCCTTGCTTGCTCATTTTAGCTGTAAGATAGAGCCTATATACTTTTCTCACATAGGAATTAAAAGCTACCTATCACAACTACAAATATGTAAGGATATAACACCACCACCAAGGCTTTTGTCTGATTCAGTGTAACTAAAAAATGGATAGCCAGTGAAAGGACAGATAACCAGCACGTAAGATAGAGAGAAACTTTTTCTTACACAGAATATAAGAGTGTCAGGAATGAAGTAACAAGATGGAAAAAGTAAAAAACGCTCTCACCTTTTAAGTACTATAATAAGTTCCTTAGGAACCTTCATGATCAAAGACAACACTGAAAGAAACATTGCACATTGAAGTGGAAGAACTGAACATCAATGAGACTTATGATCTCTCAAAGTGAAATACTTTGAACACCTCTTGTCACTGAAATGTATTCCTGGTGATAATTTAAAACCTGTCCTTGGTCTTCTATATCTGCTTCATTTGACTTTGACACACAACATTGCCAACGATTAAATATTGATTACGTCATTTATGTTTGAGAGAAGTGAAGACTTCAACTTGAAAGCTGTAATTTTCTTTTATACTAGTATCATCTCCCTAAGAGTAGAACAAAATTAGAAGTTTGAAGGACTGACTCAGTCATTTGCACTGGATATATTCTTTTAAGTTATCTGAAGTTATAGGACCAAAATTTTATAGTGTAAGTTTAAAAAAAGCCCCAAGCTTCAACATTAATGCAAACATAAAAAAAAAATCTCCATATTTGTAAAAGGTGTTTTATACTACGTAGTGTATTACTTTTATATCTGAAAAGAACATTGCATTTAACTTCATGAAAATGCGAAGCACAAACACACACAAAAAAATAGTAACATCTTAGAATCTGAGCAGCTACTGAAAATGACAAGAAAACCTTCCAAGCCACATTGTGTCATCCTAAACTTTTGTCATGCAAGTATTCAGCAAATTCATCTAACCTTGTTGAGAAAGCAGTAAAACTTTAAAAAGACAAAAACTATATTGTAGAAGATAAAAACATCTGTCACAACCACTATCAACTTTATGGTTGAATGACTGAAAAAAGGAGGACTGTTAGTGTAGTTTTCCCCTGAGTAAAACTTAGATTGCCTCTACATCTGAATCCATCTACTATAAATATGGTTTAAATGCTCTTTGAGCCACAGTCGATCTTGCTTGAAACTGAAGTACAATTTAGAAAACAAGGAATGTGCTCTACGGAGATTTACTGAAAACTAACAAAAGCAAGTTTGTGTAGTTTTGGTGATCTACTTAATGATAGACAGAGTAGTCCTAATGGAAATTTGTCTTGAGAAGTTCTGACCTCCCAAGGGGCTGCAGTGAAAAATATAATTAGTTTTTTTAGCGGGAAAATGAACTTTTGAGGAACTGATAGAAATATACACATTCAAACTCAGCATTCATCATTTACTACTTTGTTAGAAACTGAGATTTTCAGAAAATGTGGAAGATAAACAGTAAGCAAATTTAAAATTAAATGTTGTGTTTTGTCTACATGATCTGTGTGTATATAAACAACATTAGGTTTTCCAAAATATAATTATGAAAAGGTAAAGACTTCTTCTAACATATCAACCAGGAGTATTAGTAATGCACTCTCCCATACCTTCTCTCCAATACCCCCATCATGCATTAGTAACCTCCTACTTACATTCATTCAATAGGGGTGCTCCCATCATTGCAGAAGCTTGATTTTTTTTTCCTGAGACACACACACAACTTTCTGATATTCAGCAAATTCAGTAAGAGAAATGTAAGGGTTTATGTACATTTAGGACAAAAAAAATGCAACAAGAAAACAATACAACAAAGTAAACTGGAATATGTAGTTGACAAAGAAATACAGTGCCACTAGCTCTACAGCCAGACCACCAGTCCAAGAAAACAAAATAATTTTTTTGCTGAAACTTCCTCTCCTTTGTTTCATTTCATATATACATGTTTTGGAGCCCTGAAATGAGTTCTTAAACCAGCAAGTGAGAACATTGAAGAGATACACATTTGCAGATTAACAAAGGAAAAAACCCCACCCTGAAATATCAACTGGATGCTGAAGTACTATTCAACTTTATTCTCACTACTGTGTGGATCAAGGGGTGCAGTGTAAATCTAATTCATACTGCATTATTAGAAAGCCAGGATTCAGAAGGAAAACCACAGAAAGTGAAGACATTTAGACATATCGACAATCTTAAAGAATATGGATGAACCGTATTTCTTGACAAATTCAGATGATGTTTGAGAACTTAAAGGTCCTGTAAAGGACTGAACAAAAAGATAATAAGCGCATTTTTGTTTTGTTTTGTTTTTATTTTTTTTAAAAAGTACTAAGTAAAATGAACTAAGAGTTCTGTAAGTGGTAAAGAAGTTTATACTTTTGTGCAAAATCCAACCTTTGGGTAACAGGAACAGGCAAGACCACCCTTCAAGTTTATTTTCCGGTTGGGGTTTCCTAGATCTTTCCATATATCATCTTGTACCACCTACTTTTGAAAGATAGCACAGAAAAACTAGACTAGCTAGATGTTGCATGGCAATTCCTGTTGTAAAAGTGGTGTGATATCACACATTTTGAACAAAATCTGATTTACCAGTAATACATGAAAAACAGGGCTTAACATGAAATACCAAAGCATGATCCAATTATGATAAGAGCTCATCTCAACTAATTTCCCAAAGAAGAGTTTCAGATTTTTAAACTGTTCCAAAATTCTTGTAGTTTTTTTCTGTAATTTCTGAATCTTTGAAGTCTAGAGGAGTGTGTTCTGCTTCACAACAGATAAGCTTTACTCCTTCCTATTGTGATAATCTTCCTGAAAATATATAGGCTTCATCTAGAGCTATTTCTTAGCAGTGCTGTCTCTGTATTCATACCATATTTATACCTGGTCTCCTTTGGTTTTCTTTGAACTCTCTTGTTCTGTCAACTGGCATAAAACTCAGTGTAGTTTCCCTGTTTTTGTATTGCTCTTCTGCTCCGAGTATTCTAATGAAATAACTCCAACTTGTTATTTTTTGAAGCCAGAGGAGTGACAATTTTTTAGCAAAAAAAAATGAAGGAAACACTTGCAGGTAGAATTCACTGAACATTTTCTTAAGAAAAGTAGACTCTATAATGAAGTTGAGTATGCTGCCCATCAGAATAATCTATCACAGTGAAGGTGAAAACTGCATAAAACAATGCCATAGCCTAATCAAAACATTTCTATTGATGGTTGCCAATAAATCTTGTTTGCTGATAGAAAAGAATGAGACAGCAGGAAAGAAGAACTAGCAGATGCTGGCAACCACTTTAGCAAGCAGAATAATCTTCAAGGATCATGAATTAGATGAGGAAGAACGCTACTGTTTGCCATCTGCTACAGGTCTATTAGTATGTCAGCATCTGGTGCCACAGAAAGATCTTTGTGATGTGAACGCACAAAGTGAATTCAGAAAGAGTTTTCTTCTGCTGAAAGGAACCCTGCAGAAGGTAAACATTACAGGCCTTGCCACTGGTCAATCCACTTAGTTTTTGATGTATGCTATTTAAAGTTTGATAAAAAAAGAACATAATAGAGTTCACCTCAATGATTAAATAGTACAGCATAATCAGTAAGAACTGAATAATAAACCCACAAGGTTGGCATTAAAACTTTCTTTCTATTCAATTTAGGCTGTTTTTTGTTTACAAATGTCAGGCAGCAAATATCTAAGTTTGAGCAAAACCAGTTGGTTTGAAAGTGTCTTAAACTGAACAATAATAAAGTGGGGCACAGAACTGCCCCAGCCCAGGCTAGTAATTTGCACATACATTTTGTTAACAAAATACTACTTGCTTAATGCTGTTACTCAGTGGCAGGATTATCTATGTTCATTGGGATTATTAAAGACATTCAATGTGTTAACAACTTCATATTCATGATTGATATTGCAAGAGATAACACGAAACTTCAGTAACCATAATGTGTTGGTGGACCCACATATTAAACTGTGCAACAGAACACATGGAATGAACTATACTGTCTTGGATTTTATTTACTTTTGTATTATTTACTTGCATCTATTATTAGAATGATACAACCCTTGCATGCGAACCAACCTTGTTCAGCAGAGGCAATACATTACTCTGATAGATTATATGTCTGAGCACGGAGCTTGCAAGGCATAAACGTACTTACTTTTGGTGTTGGACAGGATGCAGTGGAGAGACGAGAGGTGGCCTGGGCACGAGGAGATTCTGAAGGAGTAGTACTGAGGGAGGCTGTATCACGTGGGAGCACCTGAACACCACGAGAGATGATGGAATCTGGAATCTTTAAAAGAAGAGAGAATTAATAGTAAAAAAATTACTGTATTTAAAACTTACTCAAAACCTTACAAAAATGTAGGAATATCCCACTACTCAGCCTGCATACCTCCTCACTGCAGTGCTGGCAGTGGTTAATGGCATGTTCTCATTATTTCAGTAACATATGCCGAGCAAATACGTAAAGTCACATTCTTACTGAAGTAGCATAGAACATACTATTAGTCCTGAAAAACCGATGACTCTGACATACTATGACAGGAAATAATAAGAAAGTATCATTTTTCCTCTTAAGCCTCTGTTTCAAAACCAACAATGACCAACAGGGATTTCTACTGTGGCCTGAAAGGAGGCAGGCCTCCCATTCTCTAACTAGGCAACAATATTCTGAACAGAAAACCATTTATTAGCAATGACTGAAACCCCCTGAAGAAATGTAATGCAGTGAGAAAATTTCTTTTAAGAAATGTCATGCAGTGAGTAAATACTCTTTGCAGTGAGTAAATACTCTTCATTACATATACTGAAGACAATTTCAGCTACAAAAATTCTTGACACAAGGTTTGTGCTGCAAAAGCTACAGGCCTCTCCATAGGAGTACAGGCAAAAGCACTAGAAACCACCATCCAAAGCCAACACTTGGTTAAAAATGCATTCTGAAGGGAAAAATAAAAATTCAATTTTTTTTTTCTTCACATAATGTATTAGAAGGCCAGCTAGGAAAGCAAACCCCTCCAACAAGCATGACTGGTGAACCGGTAACAACAGACGAGGAGAAAACTAAGGTAGTCAACTTTTTTGCCTCAGTCGCCACTGGCAACCTCTCTCCCCACACCTCTCAAGTTGATGCACCTCAAGGCAGGGACTCGGGGAGCAAAGTCTCTCCCATTGTAACCTCTCCTCAGGTTTGTGACCACCTGAGGATCCTGAAAATACCTAAGTCCTGACAAGATGCATACCAGAGTCCTGCTAGTTTAACGATTAATTTTGTGTGTGTGTGTGTGTGTGTGTGTGTATGTAAAATGGCTAGACACATGGTATATAAATGGTATACAAATGATAAACACACCAGACAGGAGAACTGAATTCTAACAGTAGTTGTACAATACAAAATTATTCCGTTGTAACACGCTCTCTACAAAGGCTTATTCTGACTTTATTTTCATTATTTTAACCTCTTCCCTCTTCAGAGGAGAAAGATTTTCAGATCAGATTGCTCTTACTTCCTGCAATTCAGTTTTCTATCACAACAGACAAGAAAATGTAGGAATTCAGATCTTCGAAGGAATATATATACACATATTTTAACATCTTTCTCCTCCTTAAGAATTTCTTAGTTCAGCCTGATGTTCAAGTTCCAAGAGAATCACCAAAAGTACCTTAATGTTTGGGGGAAATGGCATTAGCAGACAATAAAAGGAAGCAAAAAATGAAGATCCAGTGATAAGCCAAACCACTAACACCGGATATTTCCAGGTTTTTTTTTAAATGGAGATGCTGTACCGAGTCTGCATCTAGGCATTTTGAACATTCTTGTCTAGTAAGGCTCTAGGGCAAACACAAGCTACTGGAAAGTAACTTCTTGCAAGAATAAGCTTGAATCCTAGCTTTTAAAATCTGTTGCATCCCAAGAACCAGTGTCAGGATATTAAGACAGCATTGTTGCTTGTCTGTGTGCAGTTAAAATGACCAATTTTAAGACTCAATCCTTAAACAGATATGGAGTTCCAACCCCTTAGCCATGGGCAGGGACACCTCCCACCAGACCAGGTTGCTCAAAGCCCCATCCAGCCTGGCCTTGAACACTTCCACGGACGGGGCATCCACAGCTTCTCTGGGCAACCTGTTCCAGTGTCTCACCACCCTTACAGGAAAGAATTTCTTCATAATACCTAATCTAAGTCTACCCTCTTTCAGTTTAAAACCGTTACCCCTCATCCTATCGCTCCGCTGCCTGATAAAGAGTCCCTCCCCATCTCTCCTGTAGGCCCCCTTCAGGTACTGGAAGGCTGTTATAAGGTCTCCCGGGAACCTTCTCTTCTCCAGGCTGAACAACCCCAACCCTCTCAGCCTTCACAGGAGATGTGCTCCAGCGCTCCTATCATCTTTGTGGCCCTTATCTGGACTTGCTCCAACGGGTCCATGTCAGAAGCACCATTTCCCTTCTGTTCTCTTTTTCTCCTGAAATCCCATCTTAAATATGTTAAACACAAAAAAGCCTGACATCCCTAAGTTTTACATTGGCACAGCTCCAACACTATCTACAAGTTTTAATGCTTCATTTTAATCTACATGACTAAGGACAATACAGGACATTTTGACAAAGTCATAAAGACACAAAAAAAGAAAGAATAGTTTCAAGTCTTCAAATAAGACACCTTCTCTTTCCCCTCCTCTAATAAAAAGCTGCACATGTCTTGATATGATTGTGTATGGGTCCATTACCTCTTTTACATACTCCAAAATCCCACAATACAAATACAATATTGCTTTGTCAAACGGTACCATGATCCAGTTCTCCCTGGGTTTACTCTGGTTGCTCTTGAATAACTGGGTATTATATATTGTCTCATCCCCTTCAGACAAATATTTGTTTTGGTGATTGACTTGTTTTTTTCCCATCCACCATATCCATCAATCATTGCTTTTAAAATTTTATCCAATATCACCTTTTTCAGAACAAAAAACTCTTAGTGCAACAAAGTGACTGAGACAATTCTAGTCTCTCTTGAACTGCATGTTAAGTACTAATTTTTTCCTGTGAGAAAAATTAAAATTTAAGTAAAATTTCAGCCAGGACATTAATCAGAAAAAGAAGCTAAAGATAAAGGGAAAATATGGTTACAGGCATTTCATTTCAATGAGAATAATTTCCTAATCACTACCTTTGCAGAAAATACTATTGCCATAAACAATCCATATATAAACCTATCTAGAACTCTAAGTTTCAGCTTGCTAGCTTTCACAGACACAAAATCTCACTGAGAGAATTAAGTTAGTTCACAGTTATGAATTTTGCTCTTAAGAGGTTTATTTCTCTAACATGACAGCAGAGTGTGTTGTATTGCTAAAACCAGCATTAATATTCTCTTTAAACCACTACAACCTGCTGATTTCAGAGAAGGTATTAGTATGCATACTGCATAAACATAAAAATATAAAAAATATAATGGATATATACTGTTCATTAAAGTGAAAGGGACAAGAGAATACGATTGGTATTTCTATGCATATATGTTATGTGATAGGGAGAAGGTCTCATTTTCCTCAGTTATTTATATTTGGATTATTTTCCTTTTAAAATTAAATTTAGGCAATCTATGTCTCTAATCAAGGCAACTTCTTGTTAACCCTGCTAAAGAAGTTGATAAACTCATGAGAAATTTCTGTGTTTCCTGGAGCCTGGAGAGGCAGGAATATTATTGTGTTTTGGATCGATTTATTTTTTTAAACTTTCACAAAGTCACATTGAGTATTTATGATGTCTCCCCCTAAAATTTTTCAAGTCACTTGCCAGTTTCAAACAAATTTAATAGAGAGTAGAGGTCTCAAAACTCTAAATGGGGTACAATAAAACTCTAAGTTCAGTGAAAATAGTTTCTGTTTGTACTAGCTGGAATGAAAAACCTGTTATAACATACGGTTGGAGAAAGAAATGAATGAGAAATGAATGAAGTGATGGAGAAAGATATCCACCATATCCATCAGTCATTGCTTCTACAAATTTTTATCTGAAATGACCTTTTCCAGAAGCACTTTTGTATTGGTTTAAATATTTGTGTTTTCAGACTAGAGAACTAAGTGCTGACAAGAAGGAGAAAAAGAAAAATATATGAGCTCTTTATTCTATTTTGCCCAGGAGTGGAACAAATTCTTACAGTGCTGGTGAGGTAGTAAGAAAACAAGCTGTAGATAGTAATAACTATGATTGTTATACATGAGCAAAAATATCTTAAAAACGTAAAGAAAGGACAGCTTAAAAAGAAAACAACAACTTTTCAAAAAACTAGCCGCTTCCTGCTGAGTTTGAAGATCTGATTTGGATTACGGAATGCACAAAAAAATAGCTCAAGTGTAATTTACAACAGGGCACAAGAAACCTGGATGACAGCTTAACAGCAGGCTTCAGAGAGACTGAATTCACTGTCTTAATGATACTGAAGAAGATGGTGCCAATTCTAGTTTAGCAATCTCATATCAAAAAAATTAAACTACTGGAATAAATGTGTGTGCATGTATGTATGTACACATATATAGCTTTATCATCAGGTGTATGAACTTTAAAACCTTCACATTTCCTAAGTGACTTTTCAAGAGACATGGTCATCATGTTTTAAATACAGAGATGTTAATGCTATTTGATTGATGGTTTACATGACTATTTGCCTAAGGGAAGAAGAAAGTGCAGCCTATGGTCATCAAATCTAGTGACATATTTTCCCAAGAACTTACACTCCATTTGCGGGCTGACACAGAATGAATGGGTCAGGCAGCACAACTCCCTCTAAGCCATCTGCCTTCCTCAGGTTTCTCTAACCTACAGTTACGAATACAGTAAATTAAGTTTATTCCTGATGATACTGTGGCCATTATTCTATCTTGATTCAAGCCTAGACTAAACCTTTGGGAGATGGAAAATAAAATACAGTATTTTATTAGAGCCCAAGTTATAACCTCTGCATTATAATAAATGAAGTCCTTTCTACTGTTCATTGAAATAGTTGCCTACTATTCACTAAAATCCAGTAATTTATAGTAAGTCCATTGTATCCTGACTCCTCAAGTCTTTTCTTCTGTTTCTGAGAAATTCTATTTCTAAACAGAATACAAAAATAAGAGAGAAACTGCAAGTGATGAAAGCAAACTATGAACACCCAGGGCAAATGCTGTATTATGTTGACAAACAAACTTGAGAGAAAGCAGCAAAGCAAGGCAAATGAAGGGGAAAGAGTTACCAAAATACCATAGCTCTAAAGAAATTTTAGGAGATCATTTTAATTATATTCAATTATTGAGTATATTAGATGATAAAGCTGATGACTAATCAGAAACCCAGGCTTTAAGCAATGATTATCTCAGCAGTCAAAGGATTCAAACTGACAACGCACACAAACTTTACCTTGTTTAGCCCTTTATCTATTTTCTGTAGCACGTTCTCTAAAAGCATGTTCTTTGTTAGAAGAAAATAAGTAACACTGTCTGCTCACACAGTAGACTAGGAGGCAGGCAGTGTATTTTTAGTTACTGTTAGTGCAAAAGCCTCTTGGAAGTGTCTCTTACCGGTTCTCCTGCACTGCCTGCTGCGTGATGGCAATAACTGATGAGACCAGGGATGGGCTGTTCACCTTTTGCCATGATAACAGCTGAACTGGTGTAGGGTGGATGCTTCTAATGCACAACACATAACAGCTATGAATACAGTGACAGGAAAACATGAAACTATACAAGCAAATGACCGAAAGGGAATGAGGTGAAAACAAGCATGACACTGAAATGCCAAGCTCATATGAACACAGCCAGTTTAGATCTCAGGTATTTTCTGCCTTTAGAACTTGCACGTATTATTTATCTTTGCCTATATCAAAAGAAATCAATTAATTTAAAATTTGCATTAATAAAAACTGAAACTTGCAAGTCATAATTACCTTAATTCATCCCTGTAAAGATATATGTAATCAGGATTTTCTGCACAAGAGGAGATGATCTCCAGCTGCAGCTGTCTTAGAAATGTCAAGATGTCTCAGACCTGAATTCACATTTCTGGAGTTAGAATGTTGCTGCTTTGGTTTAGAAATTGTTTAATATAATTTCGAGTTACTTAGACTTTCAATTCATATAATAAGACTTAAAAGGACAATTTGTGGAGTAAATATAGAACAAAGCAGTTTGGAAAAAAAGCCTTTCCAACACATAGGAATACGATGCCTTTCCATTTGAAAACTGAAGGCATAAAACAGATGTACATATTTATATATTGCTTCAAATAATATGATATTTCTCTGGAAAACATTTAAAATTTGAACTGAAAGAATTTGCAAGTGTTATCTAATTTTTTTCCTTTTGTAGCCTCAAATTTCTTATTTTGGTTTGAGTAATGTTGATCTAGGATTACTGATTAAAGCAAGGCTATAAAGACAATGTGATGACATTTAGTTTTGCAGCAGAATTTCCCATGTCTTATTGCATAAGAGATGCACGCTGGAGAACAGTAGTCTGGATAGCTTATTACTTAACCTGCTACCTATGTGTCATACTTTTTATCAATAGTTTTAGAAACCAACATTTTCTTTTCAAAATAGGTATTATGGCTTAGAAAATTTTGTTCTGATTCCTTAATGTGCCACCTACTGGACTCTGCATGTTCAGGAGCGTGAGTACTTTGAATTAAAAAAAAAAAAAGCTAGAAATGTCTGTCACATCAGAATGGTATCATAAAAACGCATGTTATCAAGATGACGAACAATCTCCCACTGAAATTTGAGATCACCTATGGAAACAGGATTAATATATTTTTATGAAGTTACATTTCTACAAAATGTATCTAAAATACATCTGTTTGATGACACAATGCATAGTCTTAACATGTAAATGAACACTGGTGGAAAGTACCTGAGACAAAAACTAAAGGGTCTCTTAGGGAAACAAGCCAGACTCACCTTAGCTGCAATGGCTGCTGCCGTTATATGTGAAGAAGAACTGTCCTCTGTTGAGGCAACTCCACTATCCTTCTTCTCTTCCTCCTCTTCCTCACACTGTACGCCTTTGTCTTCTGTCTGCTTGTGAGGGCTGGTAGTTGGAGGAGGAGAAAGAGGAGGTGGTGGTGAAGGTAGATCTTCAAGCTCATCATGTACCTCCTTTACTTTTACAATGGCATCCCGCAAAAGATCAATGGCGTGAGGTAGGGCTGGCAGTATAAACTGAAAGCATTCCTATGCACAACAAGAAGAGAAACGACTATGAAAAGTCACCTGCAGAAATAAATAGGGATTTTTCAGATTTACTCTTCAAAGATATTCAGGATTTAGATATATCTTTTCACCCCACAATAAATAAAACCTTAAATGGCTTATGCTCACAGAACGTAGAAAAACAAACTCAGAACTATAACTGGGAACTATACATTTTTGCCTTTTTTCATGCAAATTTAGTAAGTTGTACAACAGGGCTACTGTAATTAAGCTAATATTGGATTAATACTTCTGGAAACAAGAGTTAAATTTTCTTGAATACAAAATACAGAAACCATTTCACAGCAGTTGGCAGAATGCTACAAAATGTAGAATAAGAACATTAACTCTATCCCTGCAGGCATATTAGCTTCAAGTCATTCCTACTATGTTCCTTCAAAATTAGAGACCAATTCATAAGGGTTTTCATAATTATACTTCTATATAATTATATCCTTTTTTATTCATGGACTTATCCTGTATACTCTAAGAATCACAAACTACATGGAATTCATGATAAGTTCACATAACCCAATTTTTTTTTTCATAAATAATCTATTTTTCAATCCTCTCCTTCCTCTATGATCTTAGAAACAATTGGAAACTTTATTTTACATGGCTGGAGAAAGCAAAAATGCAGACACCATGTAACTGTTCTTGTTCCATAATGGGCATACACATACATAGCTAACTCTGCTGCTAAAATATGCTAATATTTCATCAAACAAAAGAGGAACCTAAGGATGTCACACAGTGCAGGCTCCTGCTCAGATCAGGGTCAGTGTGAAATTCAGACAGGTTTCTTTTGTTCTGTAAAGTCTTGAAAAAACCCAAGAACAGAGACTTCACAAATCTTGACAATTACCCTCAAAGTGATTTTTTTTTTTCTTTTCTCTTTATCCAGTTGGAAGCTACTCTCTTCAGTTTATGACTACTGTCTCTCATTCTTCTCCCAGGCACCTCAATAATGTAATTTGAGCAGAATGCATATAAATATTAAATTATTGGAAAATGATGGCAGGGTCACAAGAATGAATTGAACAACCTGGTCTAGTGGGAGGTGTCCATGCCCATGGCAGGGGGGTTGGAACTCGATGATCTTTAAGGTCCCTTCCAACTCTAACCATTCTAGGATTCTATGTATATACATATGACTTCCCACTCATAAGTGGAAGACTTTCAAGTACGTATACTCCTGCCCCACCATCCTCAAATGCTTATTGCATGTTTTGAAGGCTTTTAAACTTCTTTTCAATTACAGACTCTCATTAGATTTCCTAAAAAGGCTCTAAGGAATGGCAGAATCATAGAAGGGCTAACTGAGTCCGTGAACTGAAACACATAGACAATGTACCCGAAAACCCGGCTGCTTAAGATAATGGTATTCAAAACATTTCCTCTTCAACTTCCAGGTGACAGCCCACATAAACATTATTTATCTCCAGACATAAGTCTTTCAAGCAACAGTGACTTCAGGGTTGTGCTGCTGAACACATTAGTAGAGTCTCCTCTGTGATCAGGTACTACTGGTTCAGAAGACACTCATAAATCAATAGGTACGCATTTGTTAGAGGCCAAAGGTAAAGACATTTTTTAACAAGGCCACTGACATAGTCTGAGCTCTGGAAAAGTACATTCTTGTGATGGATGGGGGTTCTAATTTGGCAGTTTTGTATCGGTTTGTACAGCCCACTATTTGCTTAGAATTATTTGCGTGGAGAAGGCTGCTATTATGGATCTATCAGCCAACTGCACAGAAAGAGCGAGCACCGGAAAGATCCAGCCTTACTAACACACACATACACACACAAAAATCCTCCTGATGTTTAATTGTGTTTCTCTCAGCTCTACATTCAGAAAGTAAGCATTAATAAAAACATAAAGCCTAACTTCCCTGTCAAAACTGAGTAAAAAGCAGGAAAAAAAAAACTGTCTAAAAGGTGAAAAGTCTGATACTCATATCCAAAAGATTTAAAAAATCCTCAAACTCTTAAGAATTATGTTCCTTTTTTTACCTCTTTATCAAAAATTGGGAATAGTATTCACACCCTATGAAGTTCTACCACACACTAGGCCTTCCTATTACTTCTGTGTGAAAAAGAATTCTCTTTCTTGGAAGTTGTAGGCAACACAGGGATGAGGTACAAGCTGACCAGAGAGGAAGGAGGAAGTGTGAGAGACCGTTAGACTCTTCATTTGCTCTGCCTACTACAGTGAGGGCTCTCTTGCATCACATGTAATTCTGTCCTGGTCACACAGTACTTTCAATCAGATGGGAATTTTATCATCCCCGACTGAGAGCGATAGTGTGTTCAGTTATATGAATATGCATTTCAATTCACTTTTGTAAAATTTGTTGTAGCGGGTACTTTCTACATTCAGAACAAAGGGAGGTACTCATCACGGGTCCTCAGTAGCAAATCAGTAAGAACATTTCTTACCTGTGACCCTTTCTTGCTACCTGGCAGATTAATTATGAGAGTTTTCCCTCTGATTCCACACACAGGTCTGAAAAGAAAGAAACCTAGAATGAATATTCTTGCATGCAACTTTCTCCAGTGTAGAAACAAGAACAGAGCATTTAAGATAAATTCTATTATTTATCAGAATTTCTAAGCTCCATTTCAAACATCTAAAAATATTTGCTGATCACGTTCTAATATAACAGGTCAGGAGAAACTGAGCTAACAGAGCCTAACATTTAATTGTTAGCATAAACATTGGCTAGATTTCCATCTTTTTTAGATCTGTGTAGGTCCCTTCATTCTATTGTTTACCTGCATCCATACAGTCCCTATTTGCTCATACACATAGTTCCTTCGTAATGTAATTGATGGTGTCAAACACTATTTCCCTTGCCAGGTAAAAATAATAAGTCATGCTGGCTGCATTAATTCTAAAAAGCACAGAGGGAAGTAATTCTCAAGTGAAAATTGCACTTAAGCAATTCATGTCAAATTCTTCCTAATAGTCTTTCCTTCCCCCTCAAAAAGAGATGAAACCAAGTACCAAAGATGGACATTTTAATTTTATTTTTTGTCTTTAGGGAATTCCTTTGATCTTGATGCAGGACTGAACTTAGATACCCAAGCATTGAATGCTTTCTGTTGTTTAGAGTTTGTCTCTTCCTCCTTTTAGCTAAATATTTTTAAAGAAAAAAAATTAAAATTACTGGATTTTGTTTTGAGGCTGTAAATAGTGTCTCCTGCTTTTCTCCACTGCTTATGAAATTAGTGGTGAAACCCCAGGGCTGGGATACAGGGATAAGAAAAAAGTAAAAGGATGAAACCAAACCATAAAGATACAGAGCTACAGTTGAAAGAAATTGTGTAACAATCTCTTTATCAAACAAAAACATGAGCCATAAGTGAAGACACAATAGAAAAAAAAAAAACCATAATTTCTTGATAGGGCATTACCAAAAAATTTGATCTGTTGGACAGAGTTTGTGGGGCTGCCAACTTCCCTGGATTTCTTCTTATAGAAAGAATTCTCAGTGATTAATGTCATTTATTGGTATCATGGCATTTTCTAGCAGGGTAGCAAGTATTCTAGTGACAGTTGTCACAATGCTTAAAATTAAATAGCACAGAGACTGTTTTTGTGCCACAAAACGAACTTCTGACATCACAGTCAAGCCAGTCCAAAGAGAAGCCTTTTCAACCAGCAGCTTGAATCACAGAACGATAAGGATTGGAAGGGACCTTTGGAGGTCATCTAGTCCAACACCCCTACAAGAGTAGGTTCACCTACAGCAGGTTGCACAGGCTGGCATCCAGGTGGGTTTTGAATGCATCTGGAAACGGAGACTTCACCACCTCTCTGGGCAGCCTGTTCCAGGGCTCTGCCACCCTCAAAGTAAAGAAGTTCCTCCTCACGTTTAGATTGAGCTTCTTAAGTACAAGTTTGTGCCCGTTACCTCTTGTCCTGTCACTGGGCACCACTGAAAAAGGACTGGCCCCATCCTCCTGACACCCACCTGTTAAGTATTTATAAGCATCCCCCCTCAGCCTTCTCTTCTCCAGACTAAGAAGACCCAAGTCCCTCAGCCTTTCCTCATAAGAGAGATGTTCTAGGCCCCTGATCATCTTTGTAGCCCTTTGTAGTACCCTCTCCAGCAGTTCCCTGTCCTTCTTGAACTAGGGGGGCCCAGAACTGGACACAGTACTCCAGCTATAGAGTATTTTCTGACTCCTATTCGGTCTGACAGAATATTTTCTGACTCCTGGCCTCTGTTTTCCCATATTCACTTCTTCCACACTATATAACCTCCGTTAAGAAAGAATTCCAGGTAGCTGAGGAACGCTGTACTGCGACACAAAGATGAAGACCCTGAGTAAAAGAAATATGCTCATTTACTCTTATTGCAGAAGTCAAATGTGCAGACTACAAACTCAATCCAGCAAATCCCATGCATGGGATACAGTTTATGACAGATTCAAAATAAAAAAATAGGAATTATCCACACAGGAATTAAAATAAGGTGGAATTGTATTTGGCAGATACCTCCTTTACTGATCTTCTCCTTGGTTCTTTTATTTTGCTTTAAATAATTTTGAATTTTATAAGCTAAACGATCAGCTCAAATGACCAATAATAAAAAAGGACTAAACCAGCAGCCATTCTTCCGAAAGCTACACATTTCAGCTGCCAATAATCACATCTTGTAGCTCAAGACAGAAATGGAGCTGCCAAAAATTTCTCAAGAGAGCATGCAAAAGTAAGTAAAAGCACCTAAGAACTGCTTGGCTTGCAAAAAATATTGTGTGCGCTCACAACATAAAAGCACACAGAATGTGCACACATTCTGGGTAATTTGAGAGATAAATTAATGATATTCCTCCAAATGTAGAACAGTTGAGGGAGATGCCATGGATCTCATGTTATCCTCAGCCTTGTGATGCAGTGGACAGAAATTTTAAAAAACAAAGAAGTCTGAGAAAGAAGAGTACAAATAGAAACAAGGGAGAGGAAAGAAAAACAGGACATAGGAGAAAGAAAAAGATGGATGTGGGAGGAAAGAAAGGTTTGCTGCAGGAGTAGGAATGGGGAACATGATTTCTGGGAAAAAAGAACATGATCTCCCTGGGAAGAAATTATGCTGGTAAAAGCACACTAGATGGGCGAGGAGAGAGAGAGTGCTTTATAAAGCCTCAATAAGGACTGGCACGGCATGGGTAGCTGACAGGTAAGGAAGGTGAGGGGAAGAGATGATTCTGCGACAAGGACAGTTTTGGAAACTCAGAGGAAAAAAAAAAAGGAAACACTTTCAGGAAACACATAAAAACATCTATGATGCTCTAACATACTTCCTGCTGGACCTTGGGACTGAATCCAAACTATGAGAATCTCACTGCTCCTCATTTGCCTGTAAGCGTCTGTGAATCCAGTCTACAAAATAACTCACCATTTCTTAATGCTGGCCCATAGTCAGGAAGACAGCCTGTAACTTACAACAATTTTTAGAAGTTCATGTGACAAAATTCAGCACGATTGACCTAACATTTCCAAACCTGCCGGTGATTTATTGAAGTGTCAGCTTAATGTTGTATAATGGAACTTCTGCTTTTGTTTTTTTTAAAAAGTTAAAATTACATTCTAAAGTATCCATCAGAACTTTATTTCAAAATTAAGTCAATGAGAGGTTAGGATAAGTGACATTTAATGTTACATACTTTGAAAAATTAGGATCTACATTTCTCAAACTGTGTATCTAAAATTAGTGTATATTTTTGACTTATGTGTGCCTTAGCTCTCATTGTAGGGGGGGATAACAACACTACCTTAATGTACAGAATTTTCTGTGAAAAGATATTAATAATTTGTGTCTTGGAATAACAAACGATGTAAGAAAAAATGGACTTTTGCATGCTAATAAATTTTAGGCCTGAAGGAAAGGCCTGAATTTTTAAAAGACCTAATTTGATTGCGTGTAGAATCCTTGTAATGTTATCTCCCATCCTTGTTGTCAATTACTGCTGAAAGTGGATGTAGTTTAAGGGACATTTTCTTTCTACACATACAGAAGATTAAGGTTGCAATCCAGCATTTTGATTCTCACGACTATTACAACATCCTTTCAGCCATCCTGATCACACCACATCCTAAATCAAACTTGGATGGTCATCTAAATGGCTATCCTTTTCTTGATCAGAAATAGAACAGTTAAATTAACATTTTCTCTCCTTATGGTAGCATTCTGTTATCCTTTCCCTTCAGATAAACACCAAACTATGACATAAAAAATGGTATCAGATAAAAACTTGCTAATTTCGACAGAATCTGAAGATGTTAACTTTTTTATGTTGCCCTTTCAGATATGTGATACATGATATGAAAAGTTTTAAAATACTCTATGGAATCACTAAACCCCTCATTGAAATGTCCTTTAAATATGCAAGTATATGAATACAAAGTTGCAGATTTGAAAGTTCCTTCTTCACTTCTTATATTATTATTTTCTTGTTATATCCTCACTATGCAATGAGAAATCAAAATCAGTAACAGTCATTGTTTCTTATTTACCTTGAAATAATGTGCAAGCACAAACTAACTTATGAAAGGTATCCATATTACTAAGTCTAAGGTAAAATGAGATAAACTGAAGGAATAAAATAAAAATCAACTCCAAAAAGAAACAAGATAACAAGAGATGTAACTATTAAAAAGAAATACCAACAGACAGAGAAACAGGTACTAATTGTTTAGTAGGAAATACCAAACTCCAGGAGTTAAAGTACTGTATCTGAAATCATAGGATAAAATACCATTTAACTTACTCTGAGAGCTTTTGCTGATACTGCAATAAAAGCAGTATCAAAACAATACACTTGTACTTATCAAGGGGTTTTTTTGGTGAAATAAAACATTTTTAGTACTCAATGAACAATACATAGAATAATTCTTCACTCACCAGCGAAATGCCACAGCTCTCAATGAAAAGACAGCTGTTTAACAGCTTGCATCAATATTACAAATAAACTGGTACAAAAAATGAAGGAGGATACACTGTCTAATGGAGAACAAAGGGAATTAAATGAGACAATGCGATTACCATTCCTGGAATTTGGCCACTTCTCTCAAGTTAAGACTTCTAGTCTTGAGAAGAATGGCAATTGCCAGTTATTTCTGTATAGTCATTTCATGACAATGTTTATTTCTAATGAAATAGTCCACCTCATATTTTGAAGGAAATAGTCTTACCTAGAGAGCATGCCCAGAGGAGTAACATTAAGTGATCCCATCAGCATTGCCAGGGCCATCCCTGGGGCTTCTCGCTCTATAACTTCTTTAGTGGCCTGCAAGCAAAGATTAAATAGCAAAGTGAGTGAAGAAGTACAAGGACAAGAAAAATATGAAACCAGCTAAAATTTGGGTAAGAATATCTCCTTTTTTTGTTTCTGCCAAGAGACGTCCTTGCTAAATTCTCAACACCGAAATATGTTAAAGAATTTTCTCTTTGTTGTGTAAAATAGGGAAAGACAATGAGTTGGGAAACAGCACTGTCAGCTGTACTGCAAAGACTCCTACAGAAAATGTGTAAAGTCAGGACTATATATATAAGCAATGTTAACCAACACTACATAAATAACAACAGCTCCCTCAAACAGAAAGGAAAGAATATTTGGGTATAAGCAAAGAAAAGACCAAATGTAACTGCCTTGTTTTCCTCATCAATCTTGTGCATTTTCCCATAGATACTTTCCCAGGCATGAGAAGGGTGAATCAGTCTGCACAGAAGACAGAAGGAAAAAACAAAAACAAAAACAAAAACTTGCAAAGGGAAGCCCATGTAGCAGGCAGGCAGGAAGGAAAATAGTAAAATGGTAATGATAATGGCCAGAGGCTGAGGCCTTCCCTTTTGATCATGTCAGCAAAACAGCGGTTCCAAATAGACTGGTGGCTTTTATTCACAAGCAGTCCATACGCAATGGGCATTGAGAAGCCTGGAAGCAGAGTCTGAAAATTCTTGCCTTTTTTAGTCCTTTCTCTACACAGGGAATCAGATGGAAAATTATTTTTCTGGGATGTGCACAACTGTGCATCCTTACTTCCTAACACAAATTTTCTCAAACACACAATCCATCCAGTCTCCCAACCTCTAACTTTAGTTAGGATATAACACCTCAAAGGCAGGTTACAGCCCTACCCATTCTTTATTTCCCTCACAGTAGTTGCTGTTCAGTGGTTCATCTTGTTTCATGCTCTGGAACAAGATTTTAAGTTATTTGGCACAACTGAAATGTTAGCAATGCTCATAAAACTGAAATTCATAGTAAAACATCCAGTCAAACTACAACACTTTGATGGTACAGCTATCAAAATAGAAATAGAAAAGCACATCTTAACTACAAGACACTCTGAATAAGCTAAATTTTCTTGGCAGTTTGATATAGCAAAAGAACAAAATGGAAGAAAACCAGACAGATTATTCTGTGGGAAAGATTAAATTATAAATCACATCTTTGTACTTCTGTAAGATCCTAGTTTACAAACAGAATATAAAAGTCATAGAGAAGGAAAACGACAGAATTAACACAATGGCAACCCTATGAAAAGGATCCAAGAGTCCTCTACTAGCTAAAACACTGAAAGGAAGCAATAAATAAAACCAAAAAGAAATATCCCTGAACAGTACAGATATTCAAGTGGTCATATTCTCAAACTTTGTCACTAACATTAAATATGTTTTAAAGGAGTAAGTCAGCATCAGAAGACATCAGGCACAGCTACCTTGTTAACCTTCAGATCTTTTATTAATAAGTAAACTTGGTATGTGCTCAGTTGTGGGAAGCAAGAACTTTGGTTTATACAAAGCCAATCAATTTTAATTCAGTAGCTGAATTAAATTATCTGAGGTATCTAAATAGCTGAGGTATTAAATTATCAAATCACATTAAAACTCTTAAGACTATCCACAGAGCTGATGATTTTTGTATTATAGCAGAAAAAGGCATTGCAGTGGTGAAGGGACACTTTGTTGACAATGAAAAAGTTGGTGAAACGTGGAATTCTCTGTGTGTGCATACATAGTAAGTCTGTATTTATGCACTTTTTTCAGCTAATACCATGCTTCAAAGATATTCAAAACCCGTTTTAAAATAAAGTGCATTTTGAGATTTTTTTTTTGCCCTTGAGCACTTTGAAGGTATCATTAGTTAAAATTCTAAAGAGGCTTCAAAGGTAGTACAAGATGCAAAAGATTTCCATAAACAATGATCCTGCAGCTCAGGGAGTCCTTCAATGAAATTCAAGTCCATTCTCCAGCTTCACAAGAAAAATGACCTTCACAAAATGTCACTGCTAGCAGACAATGTGATTATTAAAAATGTATAGACTAAGCAATAAAATCTGAAAGGGCAGAAAGTCCAAACAGCAGTACAGCCCTCAATAGAAGTTTCTAAAAATACTTGTTTCAAAATATATATGCTTATATTTATTACTTCAGGCAGACTTCTACAAACAGGGGAATGTTTCCTAGTTTCGTATTTGCAGCCTGACTGGCTGGATACAACCAAAAAAGGCTGCTGCTAAGTAAACAACTTTTATAGTGACATCTGCTCTTGAAATCAGGCACTGGAAAGTCCACTCTTGGGATGTCCTCAAATAACACCACTTAAAATGGGCAGTGTACACGAACTGAAATCACCATCACACTGGGAAGCACACTCTTAATTAGCTATACATATATGAATGAATATTGCAGTGCTGCAGTGATCTGAAGATACTTTGTGTCTACATGTAACAACTCTTTGTTTCACCTAACAATGTACCAACATACCAGGTTTTCTAATACTTCTTTCAGGTTTGAAGGAAGGTGGGAGACAGATGGCAAAACTAGATTTTCAACTGTGTCCAGCTCAGGAGTTAACTGTCTGGTACCAACATCTACCTGCACGCAAACTGCTCAAGAATTAGCAATTCGGCACCTTCATGTTTTACCAGCGCTTTAGCAAGCCTGAATTAAGATTGTTAAACTGTTTCATGGGTAATTTTTTCTTAATATTCTCACCATCAGCCAGCTTTCGCCTGCTGCAGGAGGGGCCATAGTGTTGGTACAAAATGAATCGCAAATCAAGGCTGTTGCCCCTGGCTCTCTCACAACAGCGATGACGACACTACTACGTGGGCAGAAGCAGGACAAAATGATGAGGAGATTTCATTCAGAGCTGTCACACTGATGCCTTCATCAGGACTGAAGGTATATACTGATTTCTCAAACCTGAAGCTCATGACTATATAAATTTGCATATAATACTAAAATGACAGCAAGGAAGTGTGCCCGGTTTCTCCCACGTAAGGTGGTAGTGCAAAGAAGACAGATGCATACAAGGTGGAGGTGGAAGACAGGGGTTCCATAGCAGCGGAAGCACTTGAAGGTGAAAACAAGAGTTTAGGAGAGAGACAGGAAGGCCAGTTTGGAGGCTGCAAAGAAATGAGAGGTTTGTAGTTTAGATGGGAGAAAGGAATGTGGGAAGAAGGAAGCCTAAGTAGAAAGGAAGAGTTGCTGAGAGGAACCCTGCAGCAGGATTGTCCGAAGGGCAGAGATGAGAAGAGTGAGGGCAAGTGGATGAAGTGAGTGGGATGGAAATAAGACTGCACAAGGTGGCTTGGATGGACAATACGTGAGGGAGAAATTCAGGAGAAGCAAAAAGGAAGACAGGACATGATAGAAGTGTCAGGCTGTGGGGGGACCAGGGAGAGACACAATGGGACAGAAATAAAACAGCAGTTTCTACTCCAGAGAGAAGTACAGACTGACAATTAAATAATTATTTCATGGAACTATTCAGGAATATAGACTCAGTCTCATAGACTATTACTAACAATGTCTATGAGAGCAGTTTTTAAATTTCATTGCTATATGAATAAACACAGTTTATTTTAAAACACATTTTTGATTGTTTTCAAAGTGCCTTTTTATTGGAGCTAGGGCATTATGTTCCCAAATCGAGTGATATATTTTTAGATATCTTTGACGTAGTTGTGGTTGCCTAACAGATGGCATGCTGCCAATTGGTTTCACAGAGTTTTCTGCTGCTTCACTGCCTTTCTTTGCCTCCAAATAAATTAAGTTAGTTCAATTCCTAACCTGTGGAAGCCCTCCCAGGCAGATTTTGGAGGATATACCCACTGCAGCCCGATTTAATTAAAAATCAGGACTACTCCTCTTCAAATATTCAGAAACTCCTTATCTTCGTCTTTCAGGTCTTAAGCATAGTAAAGTTTGACCTCTTAATAGTAAGCAATGATCTGAGACATTTCATAAACTCTTCAGCAGTTTTGGGATGGTAATATAGTTTTATCTCGTCAACTAAAATGCAAATATGAGACTGAGAAGTCATAATAAATTTGATTAAATTAAGATGACCGAGACTGCCTTTGTTGAAAACATTATTTCTACTGAAAAAGTTAAAATCTATGACTCCGTATAGCATATCATAAACCTATTTACATAAATTAATGGACACATTTGCAGATAATTTATATTTAACAGACTATAGGATTTGCATAGATAAAATTTTATTACCTATTTGAGCTTTCCATTGAAAGCAGAAGTCTTGAAAAGGCCTCACCAACTAAATACCTATATACCCTCTGCACCAGAGCTCACAGACCACAGTCAAAACTCAGAAGACCAGACAAAGAACTACAGAGACAGATCAGTCAAATACGAAATAAAAATGTCAGTCACGTCTGTCAACCATTTGTGTAAGAAGTGTATACTTTAGGAACAAAAACTGCATCTCTCAGCTTGGATATGAGATACCTTCTTCAAGGTTATTCAGTATACCTCTGCTGGAGAGAACATGTGTACCTGTAATTTCTATTCACAAGTCAGCTATTTCAGCTTATTCTCTACTTCCCTTCTCTTATTTTGCAGGGAAGAAAATAGAGCTTACATGGACCAAGACTGATCAGAGCTTCTAGCCTAAAAATCACTTATCTATTTCTTCTCCTAGTACAATAAGAAATACAGATTGCAGCTGTTGGTTTCTTTCAATACACTGAAAAGTTTTTGGATAAGAATCAGCTTTCAGTCACTCATTCTCACAACCATATTCTTCCTTGAATTTTTCTTATTCCCTGCCCTCAATAACCTGTTTGACAATATTCTCTGTCTTTTTTATGGATGGAAGGCTTGACCAGAACCGTGCTCTCTGATATTATCCAAAATCAAATTTCTTTGGCTAATTGCTCAGTTAATTTGACAAAATGATAAAAGCAATCGCATTTCCTCTTGCTTCAAAGCAACCAAAGTCAAGCAGGTTTGTAGAAGTCTTACAACTTGTCACCAAAGTTAGTAACTTTCTAACGATATAGTGCTCTAACACATCATTGGGGTGCTGCAGCCAGAGATACACCATGCAATGGCTGTCCTTTCACATGTATGCAATTATGATTATCATTGAATTCTCAATGTCAAATTAGTTGTTACAGATCCATGTGAGTCAAGAATGGTCTGCATCCAGAAAGCTTCTGGACAGGGTGGATCCCAGAAGTAGGTGACCACCCAGGCTTCTGTCAATTTTACTGTACAGTAGGAAACTCAGCCTGAGTCTGACGAGTCTCCATTTTAATGTTCCTGTTAGGTCTTTTTGATGTTAAATGCTGCTGCCAGGCTTTTTTATAGAATTATTATTATTTTATAGAATTATTTTACATAAAATAAAACAAAACATGTCTAAACATACTAGGGTGGCTTACTCTATCACCTTTCCCTCTTATCAATGGTGAGCTTGGTACATATTTTTCCAATAACTGACCTAAGAATGTTTTCTGTCCTCTTCTTCTCCCAACTCAAATCTACAAACAGCTAAAGGTGGATGAAACCTTGATTAATGTAGCCAACATAACGCATTTCCACTGACAATAATTCTGCAGCCCAAGAATATTGATTTGAAATTTGCTTGCACTCTCAGCATATCCACAGTGACTCTACTGCCACCAAGATCCCAAATACCACAGGATGACCCTACAGAATTTATCCGGCTGAGGAACAAAAGCATCACAGTAATAACTGTGGTTAGGTTAGATTAGATTGAATACAGACTCCGTTTTCTCTCTTTCTCCCCATATCCATGATTCCCTCTGCCTGCAACTTGCCCCCTCCAATCACCTCACTTTCTTCACTGGGATCCATCGTACCACTGTACCTAAAGCTGATGGCATGAGATGCGGAGGCCAGGAGCTAATTCAATGTCCTTCTTGTTTATAAAACAATATCAGCAAATGATTCTATCAGTACAATTCCACTGTGTATATGACCAGAGAAAGCAACTGGCTGGTAGAGGTACCTCTGACAATACTCAATGAGTTACGCATGACCAAGCCATGAATATATTTAACTTTTAATAGTTCAACTCCAATGACAATTATTTTTGTAAACAAAGAAATACCTAAATGTATATTAGTTACTAAAGATTTTAGTATTTATTGTAACTTTCCTTAAATAACCTTGTTTTCTTCAACTGAAATCAAACTAATCAAAATATTTACTTTATAACAGTTTCATTCTTACAGCTTTCTTTTTGGGAAAATGCTTCACATTTTTATACACAATAAAGAAGCTGAAAATTTAAATGAATATACTAGAGAAACCCACACTGTGGAATTTGTAACTTGTTCCTGCACCTCAGTAGGTTTGTATCTTAAGTTTTGAGCTTAACCTGGTTGCATTTGATTTCCACAAACTTCATAGATCAGTGATATGCCTGCCCCATTTGTGTAACAGAAAAGTTAATGAAATTGGTGCATGTAGGCAATCAAACCATGTGCATTTTCTAAATATCACCTCAAATATGTATTAAGTGCTAATAATAATTTTTTAACCCTGATTTCTAAAAAAGTTCTAAAACAGTAAATGTATATTAAATATTTATGCCAGACAAATAGTCTTAATTTTATGATACTGCCCACCCCTGTACGTTGTCATAAAACCATGAGAACAATAATTTTCAGAAACAGTTAACTACACAAAGAAAATGGTTATTAAATGCCTTTCTGCACTGCAAGGAATACATTTAGGTTCTATGAAGCTGCCCGCTGCCCACCAGATGCAGTACGCTACAGGCTGTACAATGCTGTCTGTTAAGCCAGTGTCAAAAGGCAGACCACTTGCAAAGGGGGAGAGGTCAGGAGGATTAGCTTGTTAAAACAACAGCTGGAAACAAGCCATTGCACTTGCTCAGAACAAAAGGTCATGCGCCTACTTCCTTTTTCAGCCCTCCTCTTCAGGTGCAAATTGCTGTGCTTTCCACTTCAACTCCACTTCACCTAAGAATAAATCCCTTGCTGTTCAATAAAAGTAGTAGAGACAAAGACTTGCTGGTAAAGATAGTGACACTGTTCTACTATTACAAAAACACTGTTAAGATTTTGTCTATTATAATAATGAATATATTATATGTATCTATTACAATATATTATTCTTTTAAGTTTTCCCTCAGTTACTTCGAACTGTTTTATATTTAATATAAAAATCTACACAATCCATCACAACTTTTGCAAAATTCTTCAAAAATTGAAGAAGTGAAACAAAACCTGAGAACTGAAAAATTTTGTTCTCTGCAAATCACAGAATTGTACAGCAGAAATGAGAGAAATTAGTATCAATAAGAGTATCTACAATATCTCAACAAGAATATCAATAAGAATTCTACCATTAATGCAACTGACAATGTAATGAGCGTTAACTAACAGCTTAAATTGGAGAGACATGGATTTGATGGATGGACCAACTGGTGGACAAGGAATTGGCCGGATGGCTGCACTCAAAGAGTTGCAGTCAATGGCTTGATGTCCATGCGGCAAGCAGTGACGAGCGATGTTCGTCAGGGGTTGATACTGGGACCAGTGCTGTTTAACATCTTTGTCGGCAAGATGGACAGTGGGATTGAGTGCACTCTCAGCAAGTTTGCTGACACCGAGCTGTGTGGCATGGTTGACGTGCTGGAGGGAAGGCATGTCCTCCAGAACAACCTGGACAGGCTTGAGAGGCGGGCCTGTGTGAATCTCATGAAGTTCAACAAGGCCAAGTGCAAGAACCTGCACATGGGTCAGTGCAATCCCAAGCACAAATACTGGCTGGGCAGAGAATGGACTAAGAGCAGCCCTGAGGACAAGGACTTGGGGGTGTTAGTGGATAGAAGCTCAGCATGACCCAGCAATGTGTGCTGGCAGCCCAGAAAGTCAACCATATCCTAGGCTGCATCAAAAGAAGCGTAGCCAGCAGGTTGAGGGATGTGATTCTGCCCCTCTACTCTGCTCTACTGAGATCCCACCCAGAGTACTGTGGCCAGCTTTGGAATCCTCAGCTCAGGAAGGACATGGAACTGTTGGAACGGGTCCAGAGGAGGGCCACAAAAATGATAAGAGGCCTTGAGCACCTTTCCTATGAGGAAAGGCTGAGAGAGTTAGGGTTGCTCAGCCTGGAGAAGAGAAGGCTCCAGGGAGACCTTATAACGGCCTTCCAGTACCTGAAGGGGGCCCACAGGAGAGATGGGGAGGGACTCTTTATGAAGGAGTGTAGTGATAGGATGAGGGGTTAACAGTTTTAAACTGAGAGAAGGTAGATTTGAATTAGATATTAGGAAGAAATTCTTTACTGTGGGGGAGGCGAAGCACTGGAACAGGTTGCCCAGAGAAGTTGGAACTCCATGATCTTTAATAAGGTCCCTTCCAACTCTAACCATTCTATGATTCTATAATAACCAGGGAGCCCTGTCTCATTAAAAAAAATACTCTATATAGTACTTCTGGTTATGTGTACTATCTTCTAGACTACATACCTATACCAAAGGGGAATCATGATGCAGTTAGCTTCATTTCATACAGAAGTAGTGCCAAAATTAGATTCTTTATACATAGGAGGGGAAAAATAAAAGTATATTAACTAGAACTACATAAGAGAAACAAACTTGTCACTTTTGCTTAGTTGTGATATTAGTATCACAGGAAAAGAATAGACCCTATTCTTTAGAGATACTCATCAGTACACAACGAATGAGGCCACCAGGTAGAAATGTACGCTGCTTTCTCTTAAGAACTGGCCTAATCTCTTGGGCAGTGAAAGAACCAAAAGTTTTTACTTGTAATTTCACTTCTCTAATAAATAATTTTGCAATGCTTTAGCTCCAACGCATTTGCTACTGAGACTGAGATGTGGAACTCTTTTGAGAATGTTGTCTGTTGTTTCCTATCATTTGCTACCTGCTGCCAAGAACAAATATTGCATATGAAATACTTGTAACTTCCGAAACTCCAGTTAGTTTCTGCCATAGGCAAAATAGCACCTCCAAACAATTTCAGACTGAAATCATCAATGTTGAAGATTAAAAGAAAAATCCTTCCTAAAATACACTACAAAGGATGGACACTATAGAGTGACAATTTTTCAAGAATGTACCACAGCAATTCAAGAATTACAATAAGTACTTTACTTTCTCTTAAAATTCCCTTACACAGTACCTTTACTACCCAAGTAAATAATAAAGTATGTCTAATACAACAGCTTTAAATACTTCTGCCATAACCTAAAAACTCATGGAAAGGATTCTTCAGTGAGATACAGTGATTCAATTCATGTGTTCAGAGTCTGAACAGTTGTCGATTTAGGTACACGTGAATGATGCACTCATTGGTACTGAACAGATCTTGAAAGCCAATGTGACCTACTGTGCCTTCTGTCAATTTCCTATATAGGATTATTTAACTCCTGGCACAAATCACATTTTCTTCCTTCAAGATTCTCATGAAAACAATTAGATGAAAATGTTTCCCAAAGAGAAGATGGAAAATACTTTGTTGAGATTGCTGCAGCACAGAGCACTGAAATAGAAGACAGCCAAATTCCTCATCTACACCAACTGAGGAATATTAAATATATCAAGTTTTCCTTTTCCTCTGGAATTTGATTTTACTATTTAATTAATGGTTTACAATACTTAATAATATTTAACAATATAATAAAATACAGTATATTTTCCCTTTATTTCACTGTTCCTAAGATCTTTTCTATACCCATTTCTGTATGCAAAGCACCAGTTTCTTGCAGTTTTAGAAAACATTACAGTATCTTTCATGCACTAGCTCATTTATTGACACAGAGTACTGTGACACTGTCACATTACTATGACAGGGTAACGCTTTCACATTAATGCCACTTTGCATTGTGTAGACTTACTTCCTAACTGCCCAACTCTTCAAAAGTCTGGAGTTCTTACAATGTAGACACCTTTTCATTAATATAGACGTTGCAACAGAAGTATACAAGCACCTCCCCTCACATACACTTCTGCTTTGCTTGAAGCAGCAGACCATATTGTGCAGTAAAATCTTTTTGCTTTTTAATAAAATTCACTCTGTGTCCAAACGTTTTCAGCAGATAGAAATTTATACTATCAATGTGTAAAAGTGGATCACCGAGAAAAGTGGTAGCTTTTAACAACTGCTAAGTAAGAGGATATTCTTAGATAGGCACAGGGAACAAATTAGCTCTTTCTCTGTGTACTTGAAATGTTCACAGGACTGGACTCTTGCGATAAATGCTAAGTGGCTTACTACTGCAGAAATGGTAGCGGTTCAGAGAACAGCAACTACAAACATCATAGCTCTCAGCAGATTAACTTAAGTAAAAAGTCAGACAGCAATATTTCTATATAAGGTATATAGACAATGAAAGACAGTAATTCAGAATAACACAGAAAGGAAATCATATGCACCTAAGGTGAGCTGCCCAATACTATGTGTCTGATTAAATGAGTTAAATAAAAAATTAAAAAAAAAAGAAAAGAAACAAAGACACAAATATTTCTGGGGAAAATATTAAGCTGTCTTAACAATGTGACAAGCTATTAACTGAGAAAAACCCACAAGTTCCAGCCAGGTTAGTAAATCCATCTTTGTTATGCTTAAAAAAGCCAAAGACTCCCTCTTGCTCGCAAAGAGCAATGATGAGTTAATAGCAGCCTCTCATTAAGACACTGCAAACAAAAACCCTAGGAGACAAAGGCATGTAAAAGAACTTTGTGCCTTTCTCTGTTATTCTCATACCAGGAACTACCAATATTGAAAAGCAGAAATCAGTAAAACTTGCATGAATTGTAGAAGAGTTTGAAAGAGACCATAGTTTTAGGCATTACTGTTCATGGATTAATTCTGTATACCACTGCATATGTAAGGACCATTTAGTTTAAAGGAAAGAAATGGCCCACTTGCAGAAAGAAGTGGCAATAACCCAATCGTTTTTCACTCTTTAAAAGGGAGCTGTAACCAAAAAACTTGGGAAAAAAAATGGTGCCATGTGTAGATTTCATTCAGCTTTAAAATCCGGAAAATCTGCCACTTGAGCAACGTACATGGTTGCAACACTACACAAAATAAAGCTTATTTCATAATGTCCATCTACAGTCTATCTGCAAAAAGATTAGAAGAAAAAGCCTAATTAAGGTGTACAAACATTTCATGAAAGCAAACAGCAAGAGTGGAAAAGATTATTTAGTGTTGCTATGATGTACTGTGAGGGCAGTACAGGACTAGTCAAACAAAACCTTAGGTGCAGTCTCAGATAAAATTTCTGAACCATAAAACTCCCAAGTGAAGTGAAAGAAGCTCCAACAAATTCAAAATCTAAAACCTGGCTGAGCAAAACAACAGAAAAACGTACTGGGGGGAACAATTCTGCAACAGTCATTGAAGGATGGATGACTGGGTCCTCTTCCATGCATAAACAGTTTAATTTACTAGAGATATTTGCTAACTATAAGCCATGGATATTATTTTAACAAGGAATCAGTTAAAACCGTATTATAACCATGTAAACACCTTTTCCTAGCCTGTACTCTAAATGACATTTAAAGAAAAGGGAACCCAGAGGATGGAGTGTTTAAATCTCACCAAATATATTCAACAGAATAAAAGAAAAAATCATGAGTTACAAATTGTGATGCTCAGAAGTAATCGTGTAGAAATAGTATCATCTTGCTTTTTATGTCTGCTTTGTGTATCTATCTCCTCATTTTTCTAACAAAAGCTATTTACACACTAAATAAAGAAGTAACAGCAGATGCTTAGATGCTGAAACTTACTCAGTATCAATATACCTTCAGCAAATTGTTACATGAGTTATGACAGCAAAAGCCTTCATCACTGATGACAATGCATGAACCAAAAGGCATAGGTTATTTAGCATAACACTTATCATCTGAGGCATTCTTGTCTAAAACTAAAGAAAAATATTTTTTTTCAAACTAAATCTAGAAGCAAGATATAAACATCATAAAATCTGAATTCCAAGTTGATATGAGTCACTTTTCAGCCAAATTATTCTTAAAAGAATGGAAAACTTCAACTGAAACCGAAAGCAGCGATTAAGTGGATCAGGGCAGTGGAACACCTTCTGGAAATCGCAAGTTTAACAAAATAATTATATATCTGTCTTTTTGAGAGCAAAAGATCTGTATTAGTTAGAAACTTGTTTTCTTTTCAGAAACGACTGAAGAAATCAGCTGCTTAGATGCTACAATGCTGGCTATCATCAGAAATTACACCTTTAGAAAGCAGAGAAGAATGAAGACAGTAAACTGTAAAAATTTTAATGGAATTTAAATACTGCATTGAACGGAGAAGAGGATATACAGAAAACACTTTCCTGACAAATAATTTCTAAGGTTTAGACATAGTAAATCAGGAAATGACTATCAGAAATGTAACAAGATTTTTTATTAGAGACACCAAGGAAGGAAAAGAGTCTAACAAGAGGAAACTGAAATGAAATACAATTAGGCTTATAACAGGAAATTTAATTATCCTGAAAAGGGAAGCTCTATAAGCTGGAAAGACTTGTAACTCTTCCTGACTGTTCCAGAAGCTAATTTTTTGTTGATAAGTGGACAGGATAAATTATAGAAAAACAAAACAAAACCAAAAACTAGCAAAAAGATCCATCAAAGAATAATAATAAAAAAAAAGTCAAAACAACGTTGTAGTTGTAGTTCATTCCAGGAATTTGATAGATAAGATGTTATTCCCAGGGCTTTGTATGCAAATTTTTCATTTTTTCTTTAATCAAATTTTGACTCATTTATAGGACAAAAATTGGAATGTATTCTTTCAACTTAAAATAGATTTAACAGATTAAAATATTTTTACTATAACTTGATCACTGCAGATGGAAAAATGATTTACCTCTCTATTTTCAGTGAAGCCACCTGAGACAGCACTGCATCAATTCTCCAGTAGGTATTATTTTCAAACAAGAAAAGTCCATACATACAAGAAAAAGCGTTGTGTTTATTTTCCTTCAGTTTCAGATGCTTTTGCACATTGTTTAAATTTCATATAACCTGCATATTATTTGAAAACTAGTTGTTTTTCTGAGATAATATTAATTTTTCAAAAACGGTATTATAATAACTAAAATGGTATCTGGAAAAATGAGTTATGGTTTTCGGGATAAGTGAGTTCTAGCAGCATCCTGCAACCCTGCAGTGCTAGAGCAAATATTTCTCCTTCCTTCCAGCATCTAATGTCACTTCTCAAACAACAGTTTAGGGAAGCAGAAAAGTAACACTGGGAATTAGAGCTTGGAGAAACAGAATTGCCACCAAAATCTGTTCTTGTCACCAGCGCAAAGCTGGTGGGAAGTGCGATACTGCCAGCCGACTGTCTTTAAGAGTTCGCAAAGTTGTGAAAAAAAAAAATGCCTGGATGAGCAGGGGAGACTTGGAAAGGCTGAGAAGAGAGAGGACAGGGGAGCCTATGAGACTGAAGGGATTAAAGGTGGATGTTCACGTCTGTGGTTCCTTGGAGAAGAATACAAGTTTACTGGATTTCCAGAGGTTAATGCAAAGACTGGGATAAAGTTCCTACTGGCTTGGAACATTGCTTGCCATACTGGGAACTATCCTCCTCAGGGACAAGCTGGTGTTGGGAGCATGGGAGCAAGGTGCTCTCCCACAGCGTCTCTCTCCGATTCCACAGCTGGTCTCACGCAGGTGATAGAGGCTACTGACTAACAGGATGCTGTCCTGCCTGTACGGTTACACATCATCTTGCATATTTAGGGTATCTCTCAATATAGGAAAAGGAGTAATATTTTATCTGGAGGGATTAAAAGCTAAAGTTAAAAGAATATCATTACACACAATTATTTAAAGTGTAGGAACAATTTATTATGAAATTATGACAGGGTTCATTATGACAGAATATTCTGCCCAGTTCCTAGTTGGTACTGGATTCAAAAGTGTAAGTAAAGCCACAAGCAATTGTAATAAGCTAGAAACTGTGGCAGACCTAGGAAAAGAGAGCTCAAGTGAGCTGAATTAAAAGAAAAGAGGCAGGAAATCCTGCTTCTTACTCTAAACTGCGACAGTGATTTATTCCCTTAGTATTCCCTTACAGATGTTGGCAAGTCCTTGTTCTTAATCTGAGAGTGACAAAAGGTTTCTGTAAACTGGCAAAGGACCATTCTCCCGGTACACAAAGAGTAGGAAGCAGCAACTAGGACACACTGCAGTTTGCTAATACTGTACTGATCCAATGGCTTTTTTAGATTAGTTGCAACCTTGTTTTTTAAATTAAGAGACCTGTAAAATTTCCTACTTAGCTCCTTTGATCCACTGTATTTACTGAATACAGCTCTATGTTCAAACCTTAATCTTTCTGAGCCTCAGCAACAGACTTTTTTTTCCCCCTGTTATTACCTACCTTCCATGGATTCTGAGAATTACCATAGGTAATAGTGATGTGTTTTAGTACTTAATTACAACTGAATTTAATACTAAATACAGTATTACCAAACAGTAATACACCTATCAAATGAAGTGATGGAAGCAAAGACTAAATACGATTTAGCTTGCTTTTTTTTTTTTTTTTCTGTAAGGAGGGAAAGAGTTTTGAGCAGTTCTATGAAAAAGCTGGACACTGGTACTGAGATCAGTTTTTGGCTGGTATGTTGAACTGAATCAGATCATGAAGGAGCCAGACAATATTTTTTCCCCATGCCTTACAATTCCTCTTAATTTTTTCAGACTGGTGCGTATTTAGAAATAAAATCTAGGCAGGTGGGCAGGACAATATGATAGAACGGCCAGGCACAAAAGCAAGTGGACAGGACAGCAAAAGAGCAAGTATCAGTGAGTAAGCAGACTCAAAGAGCAGCAAGGGGACACTGTAATCAAGAAGCAGGTGAAAAGGCAGGAGGAAAATGCCAGACATTCAGCAAGTCGATAAAGCAGTACCAAACAGCAGGTGTGCCAAGCAGCAGAAGGACAATTCCGCAAAGTCAGCAGATGCACTCAGCAGGAAGGTGATGCCAGGCACTCAGAGCAGGAGACAGGGCAGCAGAAGGCCACTGCCCGTGTGCAATCAGATCAAAAGGACATTAAGGAGGCGATACATGCCGTTCAACGGATGGACACGGCAGTAGGTAGTCAGTGTCAAGCAATTAGCTGGTCAAGAGGTGATGCCAGACAGTCAGGCAAAGGGCCAAGATTTCAGGAGGACAAGGCCAAACAGCCAGCAGGTAGAGAGAATAAAAGAGAGTTGCAAATGCCAGGCAGTCCCCAGACAGGCAAGGCAGCAAAAGACCAAAGCCCATGAATAATCAGACGTGACTGTCAGCAAGGACAAAACATAAGCCTGCCAACCGATTGACAGGGCAGTAGGGTGGCAGTGGTTTTTCAGTAACTTAGGATACCATGAGTGAAACAGTTGCAAGAATCTAGATGCTCACCCTCTGGTAATATCATTAGATCAGAGTGAACCATGAAAATCCACAGGAGAATAGCACACAAATGGAAACAGCAGATGAGTCTGACCCTAGCACTTGGGGAGGCCATGGGACCTTCCTATAAAACAAAAATATGAGAATCCACAAGAAAATCAAACAAATGGGAAAAATGTGTCTAAAAACTGTTTCTGATGATGATTAAAAAAGCAAAAAAATACTAGCAAAGAATTAGTTCAGAAATGATTGGGTGGGATTGAAGATGTTGCTTACCCCTCTCTGGAGCCCACATAATGGGAATGTTGGGAATTTCTGCAGCAGAAAAACAGAAGAGAAAAGGGATTTCTGACTCCCAGTTCAAGGAAAGCATGTCAATTTAGGACTGGGTAACCTCTTTGGGCAAAAAATAAGAACTCAATTGAATCTTTGCCCATCCCCAGATACATGCCTTTACTGAGGTTTGCAAAAAATTTAAGAAGCCCACATCACTTTCACCTCATGACATCCCACCCTTATTCCCCGCAACCACACTTACCTCTAGCACAAGGTGTGTAAGAGGGGAAAGGGGATGATCTTGTGAGCTCATTCCCATATCCACTGCAAAATAGCTTGTAAAGATGAACAGGAGTACCCATTAGCCACTGCTGGCCATTTGTGAGATAAACTGAAGAAGTCATTAACTGTTACTCATCACCAGTGTAGGCTGGTGTTTGAATCTGACCCATACTCTAATGAGAAGAATTAGTCTCACGAGTCTTGTGGGGCAACCCTCTTTTATGGCAGGAGTTGCAAAAGTACAAAACTTATCAACACCTTTTTTTTTACCTCGAATCTCTTCTCTTTAACTTAAGCACTCTGTTCTTTAACATGGTTGGGTTTTTAAACAAATCAAACCATGTTTCAGAAATCTTAGCTTCTGCTACATTTCAGAAATATGTCATGAACTCTGGAATGTAAGAACTGAGAAAATCCCAGCAGTAATAAAGTTCAGTAATTTAACTCATCTGTCATTTCAGTCGTGAGTGTTTTTAATCAGTAAGTACCTTCCTAGTAACTAAAAGTCAACCAACCAGGAATCAAACTTCATTATTTCTGTCCTCTAGGAAGTCCATATTGTGTATGTACTTATCTGCCTGCACGTTAACTTCTTATTGGTAACACTGAAAACCTACATCTCACTGATAAGGCAGTAATATGCAACAAGAATCCAACTCTTTTTCTCTTGCGAACTGTAGAGAACCTTACACACAATAAAGGAATCACTATTTCTGCTGTGCGCTACTGAATTAGCATTTGGAAAGGTCACACAATACCAATTTGCCATGTATACTCATATGCAACAAAGTTTTTAAGGAATAAAGTACTAATAAGCTAAGCTGAGGGAACATTATTTATACTGATCCTCTCGGTATCAGCCACTCATTCTCCTTCTGGCTGAGCAAGGCACAGGAATAACAGAGGCTGATATAACTTCAAATTTAGAAACTGGGGTCATGGAATAGGGATTTCTTCTATATCCAAACTTTCCTGTATCAAACACTACTATTTGGGCTTAGAACAGAACAACAAGAAATTTAGGCAGAGAAGACATTTCCATTGTATGATTAGTAATGGCATAAACCATCCAGGAATAGCATACAATGACTGAACCAGAGTAGATATTGATACTATAGAGACGAGGTACTTAGAGCAGGCATTGGCAGCTTTATCAAATCCTGTGATTATGTGGCCAGCAGCAGCTACAGTTAGCTGCACCACATCAAGAACAAAATTGCTAGCACCTTCTCTCCAAAGGGATATCTTTCGAGGCTCAATGAAAATGACAAACTGATCTCAGCAAACTATAAGAAAATGTTTATTTGTGGAAGAAGCAGATTATGCACCTCACTATTATTTTGGTTATTCTCATTACAAAATAATTGGGAAAAGGAATATATGCACAAAGTGACAAGAATTTAGATTGTATCTATGAGTGGTCTAAATTAAGGTTAAAAAGTAATTATTTTCTTGTCCGTAATTGATAAGAATTTCATGCCTGAGTGTGACAATAGTAATTTTGGTTTTCTTTTCTAGTATTAAAGCTTCACTGCTCCCCGTGGTAGCAATAAGGAGAAGCAGGCAAAGGACCAGTTATAATCCTAAGAATAACTGCTGAAGCCAGCTGGTTTCCAAGACTCTTCAAGTTTCTTTCCACTTAGTGGCTGGAAGTGCTCCTACACAGCAGGAAAGGAGCAAATGAGAAATCCTCTACTCTTTAATAAGTATTAGTTTTAATGATCAACTATTTTAATAGTGAGTCATCTTGCTATTCTGGTGCACTTATGTCAAAAGGGCTAACTCACTCAATTTTTTAAACATCTTAAATCCAAACTAGTATTTGCCCTCTAGTTATCATTTCTTTAAACTGCCTTCACCACAGAGAAGTCTTCCTAGCATGCCTATATGTTTTTTTGTTAATTTTCTCTGTATTAAGCTTTTATTAAACTCTTTGTAATAGACCATGACCAGAAAAAAATGACACATTAAGGGCAAGAATTGCATAATTACAGGCCTGACAATGTTTTCAAGATTATTTTGCCTTAACCTGATGTTTAATTTTGTTCAGTTTCCTATTATCTGCTATGAAGAGATGTTTTAATGGAAACTATTTTTAGAAATGCCTAAAAGGGAAAAATTCCAAAAGTTCCAAATTGAAAATTTCATTATGCAGAAGTCCGATGGCAGGCATATTTTCTTCCCCAGTTACAGAAAGGACTGCAAAATCTATCTACGGTCACCACTACACTGCAAATAGGAGCCAAGCCAGTTAATTTGAACTATCAGAGATGACTGTATGAGCTGTGGTCCCTACAGTGAATACATGGCAGACACCAGTAATGCCTAGAGGAGGAGAACCCTTCTCTTTACCCTGATAAAAAGTAAATTGTAATCATATTGTTCTTCTGGGTGTATTTTTGAAAGTATTTGGGATCACTGGGATGTGAAACATTTGTCCACCCACCGGATATGCTGAGTCTTCTTCCAACTCCCATCCTTAAACTACCTTGGAATAAAAAAATTAATTGCAAAATTTAAGATAAAAAAGCGAGATTTCCGTTACATTACTGTGGCTTTGCTTCTCATTCTATGAAACATTCAACTCCCTTACTGCTGTTTTATTACTGTTTTCTTCTTTTCAACAGAGATAGCAAATATTTCATACATGTTTGAAAGACAGAAAACAGAACTTCTATTTGCTATTTGAGAATATTAAGGAAAGGTAAAATAAAGCAAATAAAAGTTGATCCTCAAATGGGCAAAAATAACAGAAATTCTATTAGTTTTATCTTTAGGATATGGTGATCAGATGACTTTACACAGAAGGTTAATACATCAGTTAAATAATTTAAAAGGTATTTACCCCAGCTTCCTCAGCCAATATTATCAGAGTTTTGCATTTTCAGAAAAGAGACAGAGAAGCACTTCATGTAATCCTTTTGGACACAGGAAACAAAATTGCTTATTTTTTAATTTCAGGATCCATTTGATTCAAACTATCTTCTTATTTAAAATCTAGAAGGCTAGAATCTAGTTTGGCCTTCCACACAGGATAACTCATTAAACATCACCCATGACTTCTGTCAGGAGTACATGATAACTTGAGTTTTCTAAGACAACCAATCACTTTTGATTTGGCAGGATTAAAATGGAGACTACAGCTCTTCTTTGGGGATTTTGTTTGTGTGACTAGTCTCTCATTGTTAAACAAACCAACCAACCCAAACATATAAAAACCTTCTATTATGATAATTTTCTTATTAGCTTTTTCTGGCTCAAGCTTCTTATCACCAGCTATTGTTACAATTCTCTTTAGTAGACTAAGCAAGCCATTGGTACCTTACATTATTATTTCACAAAAAAATACAGTGTTTTAATAATAGTAATACGTTATATACCTGACATTATTATTTCCCAAAGAAAGTACAGGTGAAAACCAAGTTACTTCTCAGTGTTCTTTATGATAAACTAAGCAGACTGAGTTGTGTAACTCTCACAGAAAGCAACTCTCCTGGCCATCACATATTTTTTTGACCTTTTTCTATATCCACTGTGACATTTGAAACTTTTTAAAAAGGGAATGTCAGAAAAATATGCAGGTTTCCATTTTAGACACATCAATCATCTCATACCCAGAGATAAAAGTCGCCTCTATATTCCTATTCTTTTTTTCCCCCACCATCTTCATACTTGTCTATGTTGGGAAATCTAGAGAGAAACGGGATTGAAAGAATGTATGTCTCTCAACTTGTATCTCAGTGGGACACACAGACAAGGAAACACATTCCAAACTGCTGTTTATGTAGCAGAATATCAAGAATCTACCAAGCTGTTTTTATTTATCAAAATTAGCATTCTTCAGGATGGTCTCTTTGCATATATTTCCTCCTTCCATTGTTTTGTTTGCTTGTTGTTTTTTTTTTTCTTTTCAGTTGGGGGTTTAGGGTGGGGTTATTGGGGTCTTTTATTTTTTATGTTACTTTTGATATTCAAGTAAATGGAGCTGAAATGGGATCTGGCTTCCTTCCCTCTCACATTTCTCACTATAGCTGTCCTGGCAGCTCGCAGGTGTTTGCACGCAGTGACTGCAGTTGGTGATAGCACAACCAAGCTCTTCAGTGATGCTGGCATGTTACCAAGTTTTCCTGAGAAACTCAAACAAGAGAGGAGAAAGCGCGCTTTTTAGCACTTCATGTCAGCTAAATCAGTTTGGAATTTCACAAGAAATTCCCAGGTACTTCTGCAAGCTGATGGTGTACTGTCTAGCACAAATAACCTGCATACTGCTGCTTCTTGAAGAAATTGGTAACGGTTGTTTAGGGAAAAGTGTTCTGCAACTAAATGTATCAATTCTGCTATAACACCATGCCTTCCAAGTACAAGATTCAGAATATAATTATAGAATTTTTAATTAAATGAATAAGGCACATAAATATGTTTGGATTTTTATAATACCAAATACAGTGTTTCAAATAATAAATGTTACTGAAAAATTAAAGCAGACTGGATAAATACCAAATCATATAGGCTAGGAACTGTCTGGAGGACTAAGAAAAAGGCAATGGTACCTTATAGAGATGCAGATAAACTTCCAACAGAGTAGCACAGAATTTGGAAGGAGCCTGTAACAGAGCAGTCTATTCCATTTAAGCGTATTTGTTGCCTGGATGCACCTGGCAAGGTTTCATAATTCAGACCTTTTAGGAGCGAGCTAGGTTGGAAACATAATTTTCTAAGAAATATGGAGAACAATAGTTCTCAAAAGGTCTGATGGCAAATTACAGGACCAGACATCATACATACACAGCACATTTCATCTTACACCAAAATCAAACTTAACAGGGAGCGAGACCTCCATTAAGAGAAACAGAAAACTACAATCTTAAAATAGACTATGAAAATAAATGCTGAAAAAGGTTATTAAATCGGAGGGTACCTTGAATATTGAAAGGTGAAAAACTGAACAGCAGCCTGTTTAATTAAAGGTTGTATGATTTCATAGTATTCCTGCCACAAAATGACTAATGTCACATGTGAGAAGACACCTTCATTCCTCCTCACTACGGAGCATTCCTGAAGTGACAGTTTGTAAAAAGAAAATTAGTTTCTTTTGGCCTAGTGACAACACTAAGATGTCTTTGGTATGGCACTAAGAAGAGCTGAATACTGCTGAAGAAGAACAGAAGTACTCTCTTATCCACAACAAATAATACTAGAAATCCTGTTGCTCTCCAAAGGCATTATTTGAACCAGGGAGGATGAAAAAACCTATGCGTTATTACATTAAATTATTGCCTATTAAATAGAAGTTGCTATTCGAAATGTCTCCCAGTACTTGGGTTAATTTGGGGGGAACATGCGTTGCTGTGAGAGTATGGCCATAGCATGACATACCGTGTTGTGTCACAAGCATCTTATTTCATTAGCAAAGTAGATGGCAAAGCAAACAAACAGACAGAACACATGAAAATTACAAATAATAGAGATCAGGAGGATTGTCAGCATGACTTGGGATAGAGAAATGGAATGATACAGACATTAAAATTGCCTGTAGAAATAAAATAGAATTTGAAGAAAAATTCACACTAAATTCTAACAGGAAACTTCGAAATCAGCGATAGTGAAAAATACCTTAGGGAACTGGAAAAAGCCAGGTGACACAAAATTTGCAATTGGTAATGATCATAAAAATGCTGGTGCAATTTTTAATTGAGCAAACAAAGACTTTATATTACAGCAGAACAGAGAATTTCTTCTCTCAAGACATGGCTTTTGTGTGGCCAGGTTTGGAGTATTTTATTCATTCTAAGCTTGCTTTTTTTTCAGAAAAATGCTGACAAATAGAAGGGAGCTCCAGAGAACCACAATTTCTTTTCATGGACTAGAGAACTTTGATGAAAGAATAAACAAATATGTATATATGCTCAGATTAAATGAAAACAAGTATGTGTCTAATACATTTAAAAACAGTCCATAAATTTTGAAGAATATAATCAGCAAGAACCAAAAGGAACACTCATAATTTTTCCAGAGCATTAGAAAAGGAGGAAGACTGTACGGAAACATCTGCCTGGCTTTACATGATGGAAAAGAACTCTTCTATGCTTCTTCTGAAGTCTTATCTTAAAATTTCAGGATTGACAATTACCTGCAGTGTGGCTGAACTATTTTTGAATACACATAGCCACACAGCTCAAGGATGTCTAGCATCAATTGAGGCACAGTAAGTTGACTTCTATTGCTATTATCGAAGTACATAAAATTAGTCTCGTAGTGGGGCGAACAAGACTTGTGAGCTACACTAGAGATGAAGGATAAGAAAACAGCTAGACAGCTCCGTTAAGGGCAGACAGGTAAATTTTTTTTGATGCAGAATTTTGCAAAAGAATAAATGCAAAAATAGAGAAGACCAAAGACAGAAAACTGCACAAAGCACCTGTATACACGAGATTTTTTCCCTTTCTCCCTTGTATTGATCAACAGCAACAGAAAAAATATATTCCTGTATCAAAGGATACCTAGTGATAAATAAAAAAGCTGCCACATTATTTAAATATTTTCACAAAATAGAATGTATATTATCATTAGCACTCTGTGAGAACTGTATCTGTCTACAATTCAAGTACTGTAGTTTCAAGGAAGAATGTTTGCCTTTGGAAATAGAAAACAAAAGTTCCCTGAATAACTTAACTTTAGCCATCTGTCCAGAAACAAATACTTTTAAAGTCCACAAGCAGACTGTATTAATTTAAACACTACTCCCATAAATTATAGGCAAAATAAGTTGGTAAAAATAAAGTGGCTCTATCTTCAAAATTAAGCCTACACTTTGGCTTTATTCCAAATGCAAACTACCATCAACTGCCATAATAGATGAAGAACTGCAGCATCCACTAATAAAACCTACAAGACAGTTTTCTTCAAATTCAGCCATCCATTGGGTGTATTTTGTTTTTAAAACATCCGCATGCATTTGATCATTTCTTGTCACATAGACAAGAAGGTGAAGGATATTCACACTGCTTAACTCAATTGACCCTCACCCCTCAAAGTGCGAATCATAGTAACTAATTTAAAAGCTTCTCCCCACCCACTGACTAGACTATAAATTTAGGGACCAGAGATAGGTAAGGAGAATCAGATATCGTGAATACTCATAAAATGATCTATTCCACTAGAAGAAAAAAGTCATTACACATCATTGAAACAACTGCAATAACCTGGTATGATTCCGACACAGTGTTCAAAAGGCAAAGTGAGTGAGGAAACTCAGCAATTATTTTTGAAGCTTAATCATAAATTTCTAAAGTTTCAAGAAGTTATTTTTAATACACACATTATGCTAGGCACTTGATTGCATTTTAATCAATAATTACAAAATTCAATTAACAATTCATTGGGCTGTAAATACTCTCAGGAACTAGCTTTGTCTTGTTCAGTACAATAGCAATTATGTATCTATGCTTAGAAAAGAAAGCAGAAAAACATGTTTTCTAATCAAAAGTATGGGAGGATTAAAGAGAAACAGGACTGAACCACTCCAGCTAAAATATGACCCAAGGGACTACTCTCCCTGCTCTCAGGAAAAATGCTGAAATGTCTTCCAGTATCAGATTCAATTATTGCCAGTTTTAAGATCAGGTGTTAAAGATGCCATCTCAATCGCACAATACCATGCCCATGTAATTTCATTACCAGCTCAGTAATGAGAGGAGAGCATGCTGGACAAACACCAGACATGGAAGAGAATACAGCCATTTACTATACCAATGCAAGCTTTCCTGAAGGCTTGCAATTGCACATTTCATGTTGACATAATGAATTTTCCATTTTGAATTGATTCTCTCATTGACCCAAAAGACATAAAATGCGGGGCCAAAGCTTAAGCTTCTTTATATGTTTTTGTTATGACACATACTGGCAGACTAATTTTCTTCCCTTAAAAACATTTGTTTGAATGAAAGATGTAACAAACCCTATCATAAGAACAAACCTTATCATTACCACTTTGTAATAAAAACTGGGATTCAATCTCTCTACTGTGATTTAAATTTAGTCTCGCAAGTTAATCTAACTTCAATGAACGAAAAGTGACTAAATACTGTCCTACATAAATTCTTATTAAGTATGGGAATAATTCAACAGTCAGAACACTTAATTCTATTATAACCACCTGAAGTCTTGCATACCTATTACGTTTAAAAATAATGAATTTTTTCTTCAGTACGAATTATTAATGATTTCTAGATCAATGTCTTTTTATTATATAGTCTAGAGATACTTCAACAACTCAGATAATTTTAAAAATGGCTCACTGTGACACCTAAACTAATCAAACCAATCATTACTACTTGTCCTAAATAATTAGTTTGAGTAACAACAATGAAGCAACGTAAGGAAAATAGTTGGTGTTTATATGCAGAGTTCTCATTTGTTTATTTCTTGTCCAAATGCTGCTTGAGAATCTGTGGCTAATTTTTGGCTCTGGCTGCAATGATTCCTCTGGCACTACTGCCTAAGCTTGACCCTGCATAAAGGCAATAAATCAGGAAAACCGAAGCAGAAATTCAGCCCTCCTTTTACACAGTGCTCAGAATGCAACCTTCAAAACCATTGAGCAAGTTTGCAAGTAAGAGACCAATTCAACCAACACACTTTTCATTTTTGTATTGCTTTAGGACAGTGAATCATCTGCAAATTCAGTTTCACTAGTTTCACTAGCTTTCACACTTTCACTGTGGTCATCTTATACTGTTCCCATTTTCTGATACACAGACCCTTACGTTTTAGTTACCTACAGTTTCTGGCATATAAGCTAAAACATCAGAAGTAATGTGCAGGAGCATTTTCTTTACATGCTTGTTTAGTTACACAGATACTATACAATAAATTATAAAATATTTTTAGATTCCTAATGGAAAAAAAGTTAAAATGCAGCCATGGTTGACAGAACACATTTGTAAGTTAAAAGCATTGTAGGCATGTTATAATAAATCAACTCTAAGTTGAAAGACTAAGCAATTGAAAACTGATATGAGTACTTAAGAGAAATCTAAATATGTTAAATTATGGAAATAAACACTTCAGGTACTCAATTCTGCCCTTTAGTGAACATAAGCAAATGAAAAAAAGTATGTAATTTTAAAAGTTCATATTAATCTAATTTGGAACTATAAATACCAAAATACTTCAACAGCAATCACACAGTCATTTCATATTAGAACACCTGGCAATGAGGGTATCAGGTTAGGTTTCCTTCTTTTTCCTTACCTTAACTCCTTATAAATAGAACGTAACCAGATTTCCTGTGCAACACTTTACTGGTTCAGGTTACCTCCATCTCTGTGCCTGCTGTTTAGCTCTTTTTGACAATGTGATGTCAAGCAAAGCAATAGCAGCTTTGCACAGAATTTTTCCCCTCCCTTGTCTGCCTCTCACACACTAAACTGTAATGCAGGAGTTGTCAATGCAGTAGCCTGCCAGGGAGAATTAAAGGATCTCTCTTATCCCACTTTTCCTTGTGCAGGACACCACAAAAGCCACACAAGTTTGTTTTAGAAGTGTTGTACTGCAATCCTAAGGAAAATTAAGCCAAAAAGCCATTAGAATTTTTTTTGTAAGGGGACTAGAAATCCATTATACTATGCTACATTTTAGTTTGAAAATCGCTTTGGGTCAGAACCCAAGGTCAGAGCAATTCTCTTGTGCTATATTCCCATATTCCCTATTGCTTTTTCTGCTTCCAAATTGTGTATCACCTGACCTGTCCAGAGATACTGCAAAGTAAAGTTACAGAGGAAATATCAAAAAAATATCACTCCCCTCCCATAGATTCATACATTTCTACATCAAAGGGCAAATTTGTCTTATTCCAGGACTATCTCACCTCTGGAGTGACATCTCGTGGTGCAAACCCTGTTCCTCCAGTTGTTAAAATCAAATTAAGTTCTTTTTCATCACACCAATCTATCAGCGTCTCCTGAAAGAGAACATGAATCCTGTCAGATTTAACAAGTAATATGTAGGATACAGTTATCTCAGAAAGCACCTGAAGACTTGAATTGTCCAGACACACACACACACACAAAGTACAGGGAATTGTAAAATCACTCATTGCTTTTTATACAAAGATTTTAAACTGCTATTTATAACCAACACATAACAGAATAATTGAAGTATCCATCATAATATTTTTGGAAATGGAAACTGAAATTCTGTTCTCCATCTCTTGACCTGAAATGGAAAACAAGAATTCACAGTTATTAACTTATATCAATTTATTTTGATTTTTAGATATAAATATAATGCTTTGACACATGTTATTAGAGTATGTGAATTTAATTAGATTACGTAGTTGATTCTCATTACAGTAACTTTGGTCTACGTGCTCCACTTTTTAATAGCCTGAAAAAAATAAGAACCACATATTTGTAAGCTTATCTACTAAAAGATGCAATAATACACCTGATGCAGCAATACAAAAGATGATCTATAATCAACTTTTCTACATTCCCTACAAAATCTCAACAGGACTGTGTATACCGACTCCAAGGCTGGACTAAGAAAGCTTAATAAATCTGCCACATAAATTCAATGACTTACAATACTGGAGAACTCATGATACTAGTGAAGTGTTTAATTTGATTTGCATTCATTTTTAAAATGATATTTTAAACTAGGTTTGAGACAGTGTTAAAAATTTAACATAAGCAGAAAATTTATTTAGCCTCAATATGATTATAGCACTTCTCCTTCATACTCTACTGTGGGCTAGCACAGCAGCAGAATGTCTGCTTGGAGCTCAAAATTAGCTTGTTACATGAAGTAAACTCATGTGTTACTTAGTAAAGTATTCATCTGCAGAAATTAATCAATTACTTCACTATCCTTGCTTTAGCAAAGAAACTTCATTCTTTGAAAAAGTTTAGGGCACATTTATGTTTCTGGAGTATTATATCGGGGTGGAATGAACTGCTTTGATGACTGCTGGCTAGAAGCTTATTATTTAACATAAAATTAGATCTGAGCAATATATTGATTAAAAAAAAAAGCTTAAACATATTTTGATGGTCATAAAACTGTCCAGAACATTTTAAAAAATACTACCAATTTAAATTAAATCTTAGGTGTATGTTCCACAGGCTTAGCGCTGTAACTTCCAATTAAGAGAAAGCTCATATGCAGCCTCTTCCAAATTGCAGGTAGAATAAACTTGTGTCTGCCTGCAAGCCCCATCATGCAAACTTATCCAAGGATTACTTGAAGAAGTGGAAAAGCCATTATTTCTCCTTTCTTTACACATTCCTTCCACTTCCCCTTTTGTGTTATCTCTTGTCTTTATTAAATCACATTCATCTTTCTACTGTTCCCTTTTGGAGGAAGCACTCTACCTAGGTGAGCTGTAGATTACCAGAAGTTTTGGTCATATGAACATGACAAATAAGCTCTAGAAAAGAACACACACAATGTCTTAGACTGATACATAAAGGAACTGTTAAGTCTGGCTTTTGATTTATGTTTTGAAAAAAATGTAATTACAGTTGGAAAAAGCATTTTAAGCCTTAAAATTGTTTTTTTGATTAATAAAGATATGCATCAGAAAAAATATTTTAAAGAGATGGCATCTTCTCTGTTTTATCATCTAAAAACATATTTGTCTTTACTTTGAACAGCTACAAATTTCAGAGAATACCTTAGAGAAGTTCAGTGTAAAATTGTGTTTGTGTTTCCAGTAACTCTTTCTTCCTAATAATTTCTGTAGGATAATGCCCTACCCGTCCCCCCGCTTCCCGTCTCCCGTCCCCCCGATATGTAAGAAACCCGCTCACAGAATGCACAATGGTAATAGCACAACAGGGTATTTTGTAACTCCATTAATGTACCATCCTCTAATCTCTGCAAGTAATCGAACAGGAGAAACAAATAGAGATTCCTTTCTGGAATGAAAGAACAGTTTCCTGATCTTTGGAGATAACTGAAGTTTGCGGGTTACTTATCTTAGTAAATTTTTGCAGTGTCTTGCAATAAAGCCTTGTTACAATCGTGGGCACTCTATGCTTCTGTCCTTGATTGCTGCTCCGCTTAAATAATGGAGCAGAGCAGTTCTACATGTGTAATTAATTACTTCCGTTTCAGAGTGACAGAGACACCCAGGAATTTAAACTCGAGAAAAGCTGCAAGACTCCTCCCGTCCTCTTACTACTATTGTACGCTGCGCTTCCACGTAGATACTGAGTAATGTTCTCAACTGGAGCAGAACTACCACAAAGCACACAAAAATCGTCACTGTGGATCAGCCTAAATGCCTACACAGAAGAGCTGAGGTCTTGAGGACTGTTCCTTTCCCATGATGCAACAGCCTTATGGCATTCCTTGTCTTTCTTTTTGTCTATTTTTGCCATCACTTTGCTATGAGAGTGGGCTAACAGTCCCACATGTTTATGCTTATGAAATTATTACAATACATTCCTTCAAATCAATATTATGGTGCTTATTCCTGGATTAATATATATACCTTTTTTCTTATGAATACATAATTTACGTCATAATATAAGGATTGTAAAGATATTTCTCAATTCATATGTATACTTTTCACACACGTTAACCATTGCAATGCATGTACATGTACACTGTTACCATTTAAAACATTAATTAGGGAAGAATAGAGAAATGCTAAAAAGAATAGAAACAGGCAGGTTTTCATAAAAAAAAAAAATCTATACAGAATTCTTCCATTCTATATTCAGTATTGAAACTGGCTAAGCAGTTCTACAGTTAACAAAGGTGTTTGATATTTTGGCAAATGCTAAATTTTTCTAGCACAGCGCAAACTTGAAGTTATTTTATCTTATATGAACCACGAATCACATATGAAGGACCATTTAAAATTATGTGAAAATTTAATTGAAATTGCTGAACAAATATCAATGTTAAGTATGAAATTTAATTATGAAACTATACATTTATTTACATTGGACTTTGAAGCAGAAGTTAGTATAAGCTGTTTTACAGACATGCATAATATCCAGAAGTTTTCAAAACAACTTTTATGTGACTGAGAAGATCGTTGTGGCTTCTGGAAAAAACTACAGATAATGCTTAGGAATGCAGACGTCTGTGTTCTGCAGCACAGATCTCAAAACTACAAGCTTTGTAAAATTATATCACTTCCATAACTGCGAATAAATCTTGTTTACTCTAGGGCAGTGTGTTTCAAAATGCAAGGAGAAGACATATAACAACACGTTCTTAAAGCTATAATGATAACTTTCCTTAGCATTCCAAGTCAATAAGAAGAATTTTTGTATAAAAAGCCATATTAAATATCAATTTAATTTTCTTTCACACTGTGTGCTCTCATGCTAAAAGAGCTAAAAGTGTGTCTGAGATAATTTTCATTTATGATTATCAAACACTATCATAACGAAGAAGTTATAGTGAATGAGAATACCGAAAAATATATCAAAGAAGAGAAAGTCTGCATAGTTACAGATTTGCTAAGAAAATTGGGTGTCATTTTGACCATTGAGTTTCAGGAACACAGAACTGGCACATTAAGATCTCATAACAACTTTTACTTAGTCATGTGGCTTGAACTACTCCAGACCCCAGCTCACTAAAGATAAACCCTGATATTATGGCGTGAGAAGGCATACATAGCTGCATGAATCAGAAATTCATGTCACAACACACAAACACAAAGCAGGAAAAAAGAAAAAGAAAAGGTAAAAGTAACCCAATTGTTCCTCATTGTTGCATTACCTAGGAGTTTGAATCTTCTCTATTCAGCTGACCATGTCTTGTCTATTAATTTAAAAGGGAAAATCAAATACTGAGGACCATGCAAGAACATGAATACTCATAGAGCAAAGGCACTGAAGGAAAGATAAAGAGCCGAATTCAACATTCAGTTTGAAAAAGAGGGAAGACCTTAGAAATGTTGATCTGTTCTTGGAATTAATTTCGTATTTTTTGCCCTATTTCTTGTGAAGGCTTTATTTCTTATGCTCACAATCTTCTGCTTACTCCTTGAAAGCTTCGCTGAAATGTAGAGGCATGAAAATATTCTTATGTGTGGAGCAAAACTTTGCAATCAATCTGAAAATGATTTAAGAATATGAGAAAATTAAATACTAAACCACCATGAAAATACTCTTGACCTTTTCTATTACCTCCACCCCTTTTTTATGTTCAGAGTGTAAACACTATAGTCAAGAGACTTGGATTAAATGCAAGTATGTATCTCAATGTGCCTAAATAGACCTTTTCATCTTAGGTTTTATGGAACAGTTAGTCGTTTTTTGAAGATTTTGCAGATATATTTGCCGTTTTCAGCATCACAGTAATTTTGCATTCTTGTTTTTCTAAATACTAAGTTAATGTATTAAGAGAAGTCATAAAAACCCAACTATTCTACTGAAATGCAAAACTGAAGGAAGAAAGTAATAAAAATGTATTCTATAAATGGCTTACTTTTAAAATGGAAGTTTATTTATAGGAATTTTCCATTTGAAATAAATTGCAGCTATCAAATATTTGAAGGTTCAACATACCTATACAGCCTGCAATGTAATCTTTTTTGTTAAAGAAGTACTTCATATCTTCTAAAAGCTACCATTCATGATAATTATCCATAAAACAGAAGAAAAAAAGTAGGCACTGAAGTGCAATGCTCAACACAGTTCATCTATGCAAATAAGTAGGGAAAGTCAAGTAGGAAGATGTGCAAACACTGAATTATTTGCTGGTCAAACCACCAGGACTGGGGGGGCCAACACTGAAGTAGTTCGCTTTTTAAGGGCTGAGACTGGCAAAAAAATTTCTAAGTATCACACTGTAGAAAGTTAAAGACAGTATAGATTGACTCCACAAAATAAAAGCACAGTTTTAAATGTCTTGTGCAGATTTCCTCTCATAAAGACAAAGGAGGGATTCTTAATTCAAGCTAATTACTGTGACTTATTAGTTTTAGTATAAACAAGAAAAGTTATGATTTTATTGTATGATTTAACAAATTAAATTAAATCTACAAGGTAGTCTAGATCAGATGCAAACTGTGAGTCTATATTTGCAGCAAGGCACAAGACTGGTTTCCTTCTGTAAGAAAATCTGTTCCCATCTATGTTAGTACCACTGGCATCCTCCCAGTGAGCATGCTGAGGACTTGAAATCACAGCTACTCACTGAAAAGGACTGGTCACTCCAGCATAACAGTTTTCCTCAGGTGCCTGGAGGAAGGGATGGAACTTAGAGCTGCCAGACGAGTCAGAATTAGGTATTTTCCAAACATGTCTGATCCTTGAAACAACTTTCCCGTCCACTCTTTTCTATTTCTATTT
>JAOXNO010000041.1:30716395-30744649 GCA_028565335.1 Limnodromus scolopaceus
GAGTCAGAATTAGGTATTTTCCAAACATGTCTGATCCTTGAAACAACTTTCCCGTCCACTCTTTTCTATTTCTATTTCTCTCTTCATTTATCTTAAATTAAAGCAGCACTTCAAAGACCATTATCACAAGATATAAAGGCTTAGTTTTGGAGCCATAAATTTCAGATTAATTGTGCAAAACACGGTGGCCTCATGTTCCTCTTACGTTGTTTAAAAGACTGTTTACTTTCAGTTTTCTTCTCAGAATGTGAAGAGGTAGCTTGATACTACACACAAGTCAGTAGCTTTCTAAAACTAGAGTTCTTAACAATATTTTATCTATGTGTATCCACATCTACAGCACATATATCTCATGCACCACAGACCAGAATTTTCACAAACTTTGCTGGCTATAACTAACCCCAGATAAGCTACATCTGAATCTTATGGAAAACATAGAAATGGCAACGCCACAGAAAAACAACTGTAAATTTCTTTGAGCTGCCAAGACAACATCAACTGCTTTAACTCTAAGAAACTGATAAAAGCATGTGCATCATACAGGCAAAGGCGATACGTCTCAGAGGACTCCAAGTATAAACACATAAGAATCATATTCCAGTAATGGCCCTCAACTCACATAACCTGCGCTTCTTAGAAAGTAGACTTGAAAATTTGCATGTATGTATTTGCATGCAGAAACAACTATATCTCCCATTTAAGTCACGTTATACCCTGCATCTACTTGTTCTGTTTAATAGGCAGGAAGTGCAGTGGATTAAAAATGACTACAAGGTTTCTGTGATTGAAAAATATCCCCAACACATGAGGAACCCAGCTGTGGAAAAAATGTTTAAACTCAAATGTTTGCTTTTCTGTAACTATGAAGTTTTAAAAAACAATATAATTGGGAATATATAATTAATTCTTACAGAACCCAGTTCAGTTTCTAGCTTCATTTTCTAATAATAAATACAATCTTACATTCCACTTCATACACTTCGCTACAATTGTGGGAGACATTGTCTATTTTTACTTTTTAAATAATATTACAATTTATGTAATTTCAATTTTTGTTGTAGCTCTCAATGGAAATGGCAAATTGAATGGAGTGAAAATATTCAGATATCTGAAAATTATTAGAATGGGGAGGGAGGAAGGGGGGATAAAAGGTGAAACCAGTAGAGACACAGGGAGCTACTTAGTGTAATGCAGTTTGTGGTATAAATTCCCCCAAGTGTGTATTGTTCACACATATCATCCATAGAGTAAATGAATGGAATTGTTTAAAAAATAAAATCTACTGCTTTACCTGTGAAAATACAGTAAAGAAAATTTACCTACCAACGAACAGCTGCTGTACTTTGAGACATTTAGTCCATACATATACTCTAAGAGTGGGTGGGCTGGTGGCCTGCCCTGGAGTGTCCCAGGAGGGGTGCTCTACCTCCTCCCCTCTTCCTGCTTGAGGCATGACATACAGGGCAGAGTGCATCCGCCACCACTTCAGTTCCTCTTAAATGCACAATCAAACCTGAAAGAGATTCAGAAAGAGGGGAAAGGCAGGTAGGAGACTAATGTACATGCAGACTATACCTCTCAAAGAACACCAGTTACTGACCAGTAACCTTTCTTCTTTGAGTCTGCATGTACATTCCCGCAACGACTCACTCTGAACAATTACCCTTGCCTTTTACCACCCAGAAGAAGGCCTGAGGACTCCCACAAACAACTGCAGCATCACTCCACTGAAGGCTGAAACAGCCCTGGATACTATTAGACCAACATAATGCCGGGTCAGAGCAAAGACAGAACTCCAGGTAGCCTTACGGCAAATATCCAAATACCATACAGTACTCATACTAAGTTCACCCCGAAATCTAGTAAAGTTTGCTTTGCCGATGAGGGAGAAGTTCCTTGAGTCCACACAGAGCCAGAGAGCCACCTGAACTGTTGTTGTGTGAAGTCAGCTGAACTTCTGGATATTCCCACAGTGCAACAAGCAAAGAAACAAACTAAAAGACTTGAGGCTGTGAAGAGAAATTATAAAGTCCTTTTGAAATCAAGAATATGAAGTATGAAATTCAATCAAAGAAACATAAGATCTGGAGATGAGCACTGGAGGACTAATTGTCTAGTTACTCTAGAACTTTGGCACCACTTCAAGAAGGAATTATAGACGACTGAAGAACAGGTACTCTTCCCTTATAAAGGGAGTTTGTAAAATGGCAGCCATAAGGACCCGTATACTTCAGCAGTTGACAAAGAAAACTGTCACCAAATGTCCTAAGTGGTGTGGCTGACATGCTTGAAGGACAGGACACCATCCGGAGGGACCTGGACAGGCTCCAGGGCCCACATGAACTTCACAAGGTTCAACATGGCCAAGTGCAAGGTCCTGCACCTGGGCTGGGGCAACCCTTGTATCAATACGGGCTGGGGGATGAAAGGATTGAGAGCACCCTGAAGGACTTGGGGGTACTGGTGGATGAAAAGCTCAACACACAAATAAGGAACAAATTACAAAGTACCATTTTCAGATGGTAAATGATCTTCCAGGTCTAATAATCAATGCCAGATTTATCTTCCAGAACATAATGAACCATCAGGAAGAAAGCTGCAAAACTGAGCAATGTGCTTTATTTCTCCAAATATAAGGAAGGAATGGACATTGTGCTCTGATATTTCTTGTGATAGCAATATACAAACAACAAAAAGAAAGGTATTTTAAAGAAAGGAAAGAAGATTGGAGTATTCTGGAACTGATTATACTGTCTGCACTTCTCCATTATTTGTTGACTAGAAGTAATCTTGGAGACCTCGCAAATCATCCTTAAAAGGGATAAGGAAAGGATAAAAATCAATTGAGATTCATTGACGGTTCTTAATGCAAACAACACGTTGACAGCTGTTGAAGGCAACAAAAAATAAATAACTGTGATTGTTACAGAAAAAAAAGTCTTTTCCCTACCAGCCCTTGCTTTTTTCCTATAGAGACAGAGCACAATAGAAGAATAATAGAATGAACTAGTAATAGCCTGCTTTGCTGATTAGGTTATTGTTTATTCCCGAACTCCGGAGTATAAGCATCCAAAGGCTAAAATGTAGTGAAGGAACCTTTTGGCACTTATAAGACAATCCATTACTGAACAAAAAAGGCCATTCTCTTCAAAGGGAAGACCTTTTCAGGACTCAGTCTATGCAGAATCTCTCTTAGAGGCCCAAAGGATTATAGCTATTACACAATACTGGGTGAAAGCTGTTACCATAGAACCTGATGAGCTATCTTCTGCTTCCATTACAGCTTGCAGAGGTGTCTTAGCATTAGCTGATCCCACTGCAATCAAAGTTTTCAACTGATTATTATACTTGGGAGAAAACTCATGCAGAACAACTCACATTAGAAAGACTTCTTTCCCTAAGAGCTGATACTTTCTGGTCATTTCTCTTTTGGAATGTTTTAAAAAGACGTTAATTTTTTCCTGATACATACTAACAACAAAATGACTTGGAGTCAGGTGGTAATAAAAGCATTCAAACTCCCCAAAAGATCTCAAAATCACCTTCCAACTGTTTCTGCGGCTGGTATAAATGAAGCTAAAATCTGCTAGGACACTAAAGTTGTTCAAACATGTCCTTATGGGTATTGCAAATCTCTCAGACAAAAAAATAAGCAGAACATCAAACAATCTACAGCATTTTTGCAGAATTCTTTGTATTGTAATCTCCATTGTTTCTAAGGTCCTAAGCTCTTGAAAATTATTTTGTGCTATACAGAAAGATATGATAATACTTTGTTCTATGACAAGGATTATATCTATAAAATAAAAAATGTATATCTTTCTGAACTGACTGACGTGGAGACAAATTTCTAAAAAATCTACCTAATATGATAAAGTTGCTGCAAATGGCGCAAACAGAAGCTTAATAAAACAGCTGCTTCACCGAGGTGGTGTAACACAATCTAGTCTCAAAATATTAACAAAACCGTAAAGGTTAACTAGGACATGAACAAAGTTCAAAGCAATACACAAAAACAGCTGGAAAGGATGATTGTAAGCAGAATCACTTGTCATCTCCTGTTTTTGTAAAGACTTACGTCAAACTTCACTTGCTAAAATTTAAGAATCATAAAGGAAATACAAGTCAGGACGATCAGAATAAGAAAAGTATAGAATGGTTTCTGCTAAAGGAAGAGCAATCTTTACAAATGCTTGCAACAATCTTATTGAGTCTCTTTACTGCTGCAGAGAAAGTCTTGGTATATTCAGAAATGCTTTCCAGTACCACAACTTCCAACATGCTGGTTTTATATGCAACTCTTGGTTCTGTGACTGAGAGTTTTCAAACAAACACTACTAATTCCAGAGTAAGAAACACTTGCACCAAGCATGTCATCTATACTGAGACTCTTAATGCTTAATCTTGAATGAATGATGGCTTAATTAATTAAGTGTTCTGGCAATGAATATATTTGTACCATATGCTTCAGTTGCAAAATCAAGATATGTGCCAAAACCAAAAGCTGCAGCACTGAGGGAATAGTCGTTGACAAGCAACGTCCTTACAATGTCTGCTTCAAGAGGAATTAATGATTCATAAACTCTAACTGCTTAGCAGAAGACAAATCAAATCTTAGTGTCCTTTTTACTAAAAGGTTTTTTTAAAATTTAAGTTCTAAACCTCAAATGATTTCTAATGTGCTAATCTTAGCAGACATTTCTCACCATAAGTAATCCCTTTGAAATAAGTATTTCAGAAAGTACTTTTCTAATTTATTTTGAAATTCCTTTCACTTAATTTAACTGAAATTTATATTAAACCTTTGGAACTATCTAGAATACGGCATTATTTTAAACTTTACAATTAACATACAGATATGGCAATTGTTCATTATACTTTCATAAATGGGTATTTCATGCCTCTCTCCTGTTTCCCTTGAAAAAGAACAGAGGCAGTATATATACACACTTTTTGGGGGAGTAGTTTTCCAAAAGGATAAGCAGGGACACTTAGTAATTATGGTGATGTTTAAGGAACACAGTTGTAGGTACAGCAGGTTCTAGTGAAAAAAGTGCATTTCCATTGTTACCGATGCACTCAAATCAGATTTGGAGGTTATGCATATGAAATGTCTGCTGCTTCACAGGAACAGAACCCTTCTTGCTAACGCGTGAGTCATTTCTAGAGTTGTGAAACCATGGAAAGCCCTCTGGACTAGGAAGTACTTGTTTGTTATTTTAAAGATTTAAGAAGACACACATGGTAACCTTTACGAGAATACAGAGTTATTTATATACTTTTAAAAAAAAAGTTGCATAAGAAATAATGAGTATTTTTGACTGTGTACCACCTGCTTTATATATTATTATTGTAACATATGGTCTGTTACATGAAAATGTTTATATAAGTAAACTGTGGTTTTTTTAATTGCAAATCTTACCTTTCTGGACATGTTAAAATCACATTATAGTCATCTGTTTAATGCAATTTAGAATAAAGGCATCATCTCAATAATTAAAAATACCCTTTCAAAGAGTTGTATCATCTCCCACACATTCTTCTTTGAGGATTATGATACATGCAGTGTAGGTTATCCCTGGACTACTGCTTTCCTTTGCAGAGACAATTGCCGCTTTAGTGCTGGAGAGTGATGAAGAGCCTACACATGCAGCAGAGTAATTCAGATAATATTTTCAGTAAGAGAGAGTAGGTGGAATTAGTGGATGAAGAAGACTATGTAATAAATTTTATCTGCAAGCAAGAACTGGGAAATGCCTGGGAAATTAAGGACCGCACAATGTTCTATTTATAACGTTTCTAATATTGTAGTGATCCTGACCAGGAGACCATTGTACATCAACGAGTTAGTGAGCCACATAACAAACAGTTCCCCTGCAGCTCCCAGAACACACTGTGCTGTGCTCCACATCCAGCATGGCCTTCAGGCCTGTGTCAAACCCCCCAGCCAAAGGATAGTCTTCGCCACCTCACTGTAATGGAGGAACCTGTAGGCAGCTCCCACTCAATACTGATTACGCCACCAGTATGGCCTTGCCTTTAGTTGAAAGCATAGCAAGAATCTCTCATGAGTGGAGATATCTATCCAGGGATTGATCCAATGCTCCACGAACACACAGTTCCCCAGCATCTGAAGGGAGTAAGATCTATTTGCTACCTATATTCCTCCTCTTATTCTGCCTTATTAAAGCCGATACTTTATTAAGCTATTTGTTATCCAGCCTTTCTTATCGAGATCCAGGAAGAGCCTGGCACTGTTCCATTCTCTCACTCCCCCACCCCAGTGCAGAACACACACACACAGAGAACTCCCTTTTAATTTCAACACTCATCACTACTGAGTCTACGGAAGAAGAAGTGCTTGCTTTTTTTCTTGCAATTACTAAGCAAGTCTTCTCTGTCCTGCAAGAGTTCTCTCTCTAGCTCTGGTAATATCTGTGATATTTGGAGACATTAAAAAGAGATCAAAGGTTTTTTTTTCTTCTGCTAAGAGTTATAAATTTGTGGTTCAAGATCAGGTCTACCAGGAATCCAACAACCCTATAGCAAGCATTATTCGAAAAGCTTTTACATTTGTAGCCATGAATCTAAGCACAGTATTCGACACTTTGTCCACTTAGCAGTTTTGGCTGTGGAGCTGTAACCATCCATACTGATCAACTCTAACAAATGAAGCCAATTTCCAAGCCACGATTGCTATTCCTTCCTAAATGTCACACATCATTTAGTAGTCCATTAAGTCCCTTGCTGCTGTTTCAGCTTTCACTTCTAACTCCAAAAACAGAGATGTTTTTAGTGGGAAACTGTTAAGCATTTTTTGTCTGTCACCCAAACTTCAAAATATCTCCAAGAAAATATTCTAAGAGCATTGGCTACAGCAAATATATTTCATTGGAATGAGCACCATACAGCTCTCTACATAAAAAACAACTGCACAGATGAAAACATTTTCTGTCAGACAGCTCCTTTTCTGTCCTATTCTTTGATTTCAGGAAAGCTGAGTTTCATGTATTTTTGAACCTTTAGAAAAAAACCCAATAACCATTATGATACAACTAAGGCACGGAAAAGCAGACACCACTTCATTTAAAAATACTCAATTGAAGGTCATAACTAGCAAGTTAACATCTGGCCATCCTCATTTACAGTACTGACAAGAGAATCCTATTTTGCTTAGGAAATAATTGCAGGCCAACAGAATAAACAGACTTCACCCCTTTAGGCTCCTTTTATTATAATGACGTTTTTGTGGGGAGATACTCAAATTCTTATTGACCTACTTAGCGAAAAATTTCCATCAGTAATCACTGTTCTTTGGATATATTTCAGAGTCTTTTGCGGACTGTATTTAGGATGTTACCTTCAGTTCCCTGCAGATAATCTAAGATGGAGGAGAGAGGTAAATCAGATTGTCATGGGGAATTTTGTATAAGAGAAACAGCAACAATCTCAAGAACCACTTTAAATCAACCTTTCCTAGAAGGGACAGCAGAAAGATTCTTTATGCCACACTTTCCATTGTAAATTCATTTTGTTATTTTGGTTTTTTTTTTTTATTGGCATTGGTAAGCTAGTATCCACACTGTTTGTAAAATAAACTTCATATTTGGATACTACTTGTCCATGAGCTTGATGCATTGCATCTTATTCCTGATTTTGAAAGGTGCAGTCAGAGAAAAACTTGTGCCCAATTTGTTAATTTTGAAGAATCAGGTACGCACTGTTGAGGACAGAACAGATTCTTAATTAAGACAACAAAAAGGGATAAAAGCTGAAGAGTTGAAGATAGTTCATCACATGTTCATTCCAAACATACTTGAAATAGATAATTATAAGGATAGTTAGAAAGAATATTTCCTTTGGTTTTCTTTCCCTGTTATTTAGCCATCCTCGGAAGGAAATGTAAGTGCTCAAACATGTTCAATATTGTTTTCATTGGCGGAAAGCTAGCAGAGTGAATTTTAAAATCTTTTCAATAAAAGCTAGTCTGAAATTAGCTATGTATTCTACCACAGGGAAAATCTCTTATTTTTCCCTTTGATTTTAGTTTGTATATTATGAGATTGCCATGGTTTTAGGCGAATTGAAATATAACTAGCTCAGTTTTTGCTGTTGTCAAGACTATGTCAAGACTGCTGAAATACTATTTCTCCAAATACAGGATTGTTTTTTAAAGAGTTTAAGGCACTGAAATTGTACCAAAAAATACTGAAATACAAAATATACTGAACACACATGAAAATTATATTAAAATCCCTATGTTACTTCATTTAAAGTATTTAAAAATAAAAATACATTGTAAAAGTGCTTGGGTACCCAAATACATGAGGTGTATCTCTGTTGTTTTACTTAAAGTAAATTGGGAAATAAAGGGAACCGTGCCACTATGATTAAAGCTTCATGCCCGTACAACAACTATTGGATAAACAGAATGTGTGTATTAAGTACTTTCCATAGTTAGGTCTGCAGAAAAGACTTAATCAAAGAAAACCTCATAATTTCCCTTTCTGTGCACTTCTATTGCTTATTTCTTTTGCTGGGTCTCTCAGAAGTCAACTCAGCAAGGATATCATGAATGTGAAAGCTTTAATTACACTTAGAGCATAATACTTCACTAACACCCATTTTTTCATTTTTGAAACACAACCTTCCCTTTGGTTTTCTCACCTACAGAGGCATTAGGAACTTTTGTACGTAAAGCAGTTCTTTACAGTTCCCTGATTTTAAACTTAGACATCTTTCCTAAAACCAGCCTGAGGATAGTTGTCTGTTGTCTTTTACAGCCTCAAGGTACTCTGTAAAACTGAAGTGTTAACTTCAGTGTCCCAAGTAACACTCAGTTTTATTATTTTTTTTCTACACACTGCCTTTTTTATATAGCATTATTCCCTAGAAATTTTAATTAAAATATAGAACACATTCCTTGCTCCAAATACATAAAGAATGGTTGTTATCTGTTTTATCAAAGAAGGACAAGAATTTTAAAACATCTTAATGCTATGCTCTTATCTTCATAAGGTATCCTCACCTACCTAGCTTCATTTTCAAGCATGATAAATGTTAGGTACTTCTCCCTTATTTTAAGCTATGTTCAACTACCAAGACCACTTCACTGGTAAGAATGCAGAAGAACCCTTTAAAAAGACAGGACTGAGTAGTATCAATTTCCATAGGGGATGAGTCGATTTGTTAATAGAGATGTTTATGTCATTATGCTACTGAAGCAACACAGTGAAACTGTTACAATATTTGTCATTTTAAAATACAAGACTATTTTGATAGAGCATAACAACAATAACAATGCGGATGATAAACAGTAAGAGAAAACAGAAATGTCAGTCAATGCAGAAAAGGTGAAAGTGAATATATGTGTCACCTTTGCAGTCTTAACATTCCACCTAATCTTGTCAGAATGATGAGGCAGCTGAAACTGAACGCAAACGTTTGTGACAGAACAATCCTAGAAATCCTTGTGTATTTTTTATAAGAGAAGATTTTTAAAAAGTAGAATTCTGCAACCACTGCACCTTTACTGAACTCTGATGATTCAGTGGCATTCTCTCCCTTATACATTTTTCTGAGGACAATTAAGTCACATCATTTCTTAAATCCTACTGTAATTGTAAGGTACAGAAACAGTGTTACAGTACATAAAATCAAAATGCTAGCTACTTTATCATGGGGGTTTCCAGAAAAAGAACGTATCTAACAGGGATAATGAAAAAGAGAAACATTAAACTTTAATCTTATATTAGTGTCTAACTTGAAAATAATTCACGCTAGGAAACACTTCCATGGGGAGCTCAAAGATATTCCAGAATAGCAAATACAGTGACTTCTTCAGCCCAGCAAATTACATTACATGTATTGTAATATCAAAACATAAATAAACTACTTAACCTTGCACCCAAATATGTAATACTATTGTTGTCCCATCAAATACATCATCAGTGTTGTCTCCACACACCATGGCAAAAACAAATGGCTTTTGTTACAGCCATAGCTCTCTGAGATAATTTGTCCATATCAATCCCACTTCCTTAGGAATCTGATGCCTGCACCCAAGATGGACCCACTTCATTCAGGGGACACCTACACTCTGCACTTATGTTTGTCTTCTCCTCACCCTGTGGCATCGCTCCTCGGCTCTCTTAGATGTGTAGGTGTGGCACTCACAGACATAATTTAGTGGTGGACATGGCAATGTTTACAGTTGGACTTGGTGATCTTAAAGCGTTTTTCAACTTCAATGATTCTATGAGTCTATGATCCCTGGGGTGCAGGGAGAAAATATTAGAATATCCATATACTGGGTGGTGCGTGCTCAAATTTTTTTTACTGATGGGATGCACAACTAAAAAAAATTTGGAGACCACTGGTCTAGACCACCTAGCCTTTTTTCAATAATCTGCCATTATGGTTGGGCACTTTATAAGTTCTTAGCTCAGATAACAGTGTTTCATTGGTAATGATGGTACTATATTACAAATTTCAAATTATTTGTAACCTTGATATATTGTGGTATGAGAATACATGTGCTGGAGGCCGGGTATCTACCATAGCCTGTTCATTCAAAACAGCAGTGCACTTTTGACAGCGCTCTGATTATCAGACTTTGGCTCATATCACAAAAGTAGTTAATCTTTAAGCATATGAACTGGAATCCTTTCAGATAAAACTTCTTTGGAAGATGGACTCCAGTAGCACATGTAACCCATTCCAGCTGTTACAAGCACACAGTTCACAGAATCATACTAGAAGTAGTTTGAAATAAAACGTGCCAAAGAACATACGATGTGGATGCTGAATCTCCAGCACCAAATGCTGTACTTCATAGTTAGATGCATTCTATTGGTTTGCATGACTTGGTAACATAGACATGGTTCGAGATAAACTTTCTTGGCACTGGGGATGCAGTGGCTAAGGAAGGCATTTTTAACTTTGTCTCCACATGCTTTGCTCTGGTTTTGTTTAGCTAGAAGACATCCATTTGTGGAAGCCTGTAGGACATCAGTTAACCAACAGTCCAGCTCTATGCACTGTTAGAGATGAGATGAACCACTTACCCAACATACTCAATAAAACACAGAATCCACTTAAAACTTTCTGTTTTACATCTGTGCTCAGATACAGCTCATCAGTATGAAATTTTATCTAGATTAATCTTGTGCATCAGATAAAAAAAAGCATCTGAGCAAACAAAATGCCTCTAGCCACATGATTGAACATGGTCTGTTAATACTGTTTTACAACACTCCCTTATGATATTTCCTTGAAAGAAGTTTTTCGCTGGTTTTCTGTTAAAACCATTTCATGTTTCCTGTTCTGCTTTAGACTATACACCTTACACATGATAGGGTAACTAACAGGATTAGGGCACCACATAAAATTTTAATTCTCTTAGAAGTGTAATTAGGTGCAAGTGCTAAGCATTGCTCTATAAATACAATTTACAAGCTTGCATACCACAGGAAGGCATGTGTAGTTTTGGTGTCTTCCTACTGTGTTTTTGCAATCAAGCCATTAAAATGCAACATAAAAAAGCAACTAGACAGAAAACATAGTATGAAAGCAAAATAAGCTACACTATTTTAGCAGAATTATCTGCAGTCTACCACTTACAAATCTTTTTGAGAAGATACTATGTATTGAACCAGTTTCTGATGAAGAGCTTCAGCAGTTTTAAATGAAAGCTTTCTGTTACTAGGAACTCCCTTTTTTTTTTTCCCTTGGGTTTTGTTTTGTTTTGTTTTTTCCCATTACAATCAGTAGATTATCAACCAATAGAAGACATATAGTCAAAGCTTCAGTGCCTGCTTTCAGACAGTCTTACAATTTGCATAAATTAAGCATGAGAGTCAATTTTAAAAGTGCAGTGGAAATAAGGAAGAACGTTGCTGAAATGCAACCAAATGTGCTACCTGTGGATGTTTCTGTCTCAATCCCTTTATCTCTTCCTCCTATGGAAGTGCTTGACTCTAAATAATTTTCAGCCCTAATATGTCATTTTTGTGATTAGAGTATCAGCCCTTCACACACCATTGTATATGGTGGGGCACCAGAGGCTCATACATAACAGAAAACGTCTTGGATTCTGGTCTTGGTTCCTTTCCTGATAATGCCTCACAGTCTTCTCCCCCCACCCTCAGCTTCAGTTGCTTCTGAACACTTCTCAGACCTCATTCTTTGATCACAATAGTCAAATTAGAACCCCCTGTTTTATACACAAATTTAGGATTTTTTTCACACGTCCCGTACACATTACTTAACATTTACCTCCACTGAATTTCATCAGATCATTTGTCACCTAATCACTCCATATTTCAATGTCCGTATTTGCCATTATACTTCATTTCTCTATAAATAATAATTTTCACCATTCACTATGACACTACCTGTAAATAGCTGTAGAACCTGAAGGTTTTAAAAAAAAAAATGCAACTGGTCTCCTTTTTTCCCTGTATATACAGTAACAGTAATCATGTATTTTGACAATCATAAAAAGAAAGAACTTTCAGAAATCTATTTACCACAAGATCATACTGTAGATCTCCCTCAAACTCAGTTAAACCCCTAATTATGACATTATCAGTTATGATAGGACAACATTTCCTTCACAAATCTCAAAAAAGAGTCACTAGAATACATTCTTATAGGATAAATATAACCAAACTAAAACTTAGTTGTAACAGGTCACATGGAAAATAATTAGGGCTTTTACATAAACTCGATTTACTTATATACTTGTCAAAAGCTATTTGCTGCTTAATGAAGCTGAGCTATGTTTTCTCCTCTCATTCAGGCTAAGTGAGATTCCATTTAAGAACTGACTTTTCCAGTAAGAACGAAAGCCACTGAAAACATTGCCCAGAGTACCAGGTCAGATGAAAAGCACAGGAACTGTTAGAGCAAGTAAGAAAATGCCTCGAGACCTAACTAGGCTTCAGGTGATGGCTGTTACTGAGAGATGTATTTAGCAAAAATGGAAAGTGAAAGAAAGCAAGAGGAAGTCAGAGAAAATTGGTTACTACAGCCATAGGGAGAAGGAGAGATATTTTTTATGCTGGAAAACAAGAGATTGGAAATCTCTTCTTGTTTATTTCTAATGTATTTAGTGAAGAAAGATTTAATAGACAAACAAGACTGTAGTAATGAAAAATCTGATACACGGTTATCTCCCCTCCTAAGGGCAAGAGCACCAAGAGTGCTTAAATACCAGGTAACCAGAAAGGCTTGAATGATCAACAATATACTGGTTTGTTTTGTAAATTAATTTTCAGCTATTTTTCTCTTCTCATCCTACAGAGTCTTCTGTCTCTGCAGGTGAATTACAGAACTATTTTGTTTGCTTTGGAAAGTAAATAATAATATTGCTAAAATGATTTTATGTAATTGAAGTGGGATTTCAACTTAAATGGATGCACTGTCTTCCCGCCCTTCCCCTCCCCATGCTGCAGTATTTCATGATCTGCAAAATACAGGCTAAACTTGTTTTGGATGTTTATAAGACCAAATTTCCCAATAAAATATAAAATTCATTAGTTTAAATCCTTCTCACACTAGAACAGGAATTACTAACAATGTTTAAGTGTCTTCTATACTCAAGACAGCTTGTAAGAGGAAGGTAGCTTGGTGAGGTGGTCTCCTCTGTCATTTCTGGAGCCATGCAGTCTTGGAGGCCACAGAGCCTATGAAATGTAAGATAGACGAGAGCAAGAAAACAAGAAGGGATAATTCCTATTTTCACGTGGAAAGTGAGTGAGTATACTTTTTCATCCAGAGCATCTAGACATTTGATATCCTTGCCAGGAAAGCAGAGGAATCCTTGCAATACACTCAGAGGTCCTACGAGTAATCAGAGTTTGATCACTAACAGATGGAAAGAAATTTGGGCCACCCCCAGATACTTGCCAGCGTCTCTTCCAAATAAAAAAAACCAAAAAGTCAATCAACCTTGTCAGTGCCAGATGTCAAAAAGAGTGGAAGCCCAGCTTCTTACACCCCGGTTGCTTGGCTTACGATCATGCACATCTCTCAAAACAGTATAGAAGCAGCAAAGCAGAGAGGAAAAATGGAGTATATCTGTAATAGCGGTAACGGGAGTAACTGCGTGGGCCCAAAAGAAATACCATCAATTGCCAGGGAACATCCACAAAGGCAGGACTGAATCCTGTTGTTCAATAATCAGGGAACAGCAATACAGACACTTTGGCCATCTCTCATTCTCCATTCTTTTTGTAGAGATGTTTTTTTTGGTTGAGAGGTCTGTGATTGCAGTGAGTATCCATCATCCACAGAAGATGAAACAGATGAAAAAGCCCCTTCAGTGAGTACTCCCTAAGGAGTTTCTATACAAAAAAATGAGATAGCGACAGCAATAGCTATAGCATGGAGAACACTCATGTCCTTCAAGCAAAATGAGTCTCAAAACTACCAGAGCAGAAACAATCCAAGAGTCAAAAGTGATAGCCTCAACAACATGATACTGGCTTCATGGGTGGGGAAAAAAAATTTGCACAACAGAAAAGGCAATTGTATGAAATGTTCCTATTTCACTGGTGTGAGTGTGCCTGGACAGTGGTTCAGGCTTGCAAACCCCAGATTCTAAGCAAGAACTCAGTGTAATACAGACTGTGCTTTCAAGAAAAAGGGGAAAAATCAGTTTTAGAAGAAAGAAAACTAACTTAAACCAACAAAAGACTAATGAGAAGAAGAACTGACATAACACAATAGGTAATGAAATCACAGTCAACTAGACGCAATGTAATATAATATGACACGATATAATATAAATAATCAGCTGTTGACAAAAACTACAATAACAGAGCACAAATACCTCTAATCTGAGAGGTAGAAGGAAAACACTGGTAGAAAAACTGAGAAACAGAATTGTCCCTCCTACCTGGTTAATAGTAAACCTTCTTGGTGTTTTGTGTTTCTCAGTAATAGGATTGATGGGACTGCATACTTCAAACAGTTTGAACCTCTTCAAAAACCTCTTATTCTGAAAGGTCACTGGAGGGAAATCTATTTTTCATTTGTGCTGGATCCAAACAGGTACACAGAGCGATAACCTCAGCATTATCACCAAATTGTGATGCCTCCCATCGCAAACCTTGGGGAAACTTTTTGTGGAGATCCTTGGCAAATGCTGATACACTTAGCAGATGAACATGAGTACAATGATGAAATAAACCCGATCCAGGACTTACTATGCAAAACTGTGATGACAGCACACCTCTTTGTTTATGTAATGCATTGTTCATTCTGTAGAAGATGTAGGAAATATTTAAATGCTCTACCGTCCACTACTGAGATACAAAGCCGGTTTTGTGAAGTCTGAATATTTTGAATCACAGTTCTGTTCTTATGCACTATCCACCACAGTACTAATGACCACCTTTCTATCATTCGTGGTTTTTTGACAAAGGACTAAAACCGGCACTTGCTGACAAATCACTACTCATTTTTTTCCACACATTGATAAACATGAAAATGCTTTGAAGGATCAAGGTCAGTGTCTCTTGGCTGCACACAGAGGTTGCATGAGTTATCCCTGCTGGCATAAAGAACAGATTCTGGCATACAGTATTAGGTAGGTGTATGACACCAGAAGGTTTACAAACCAGATGATCTCTGAGAAAGTCTCAGAATAGACTGATGCATATTTTTGAGGGCAGAGAGTCCGACTTTGCTCTGAAATGAAGCTCACTGATACTGAAATCAGTTACTTTGTTCGTAAGATGTTCCTAAATATGATTGTGTGGAAAAGTTAAAATCTCATGAATTCCTAAGTCACGCAGAGCAACTGACCTGTAAGAAGACACAATGTTCCCCATTTCCCTTCTGAGTGCTACCCCCTCTCTCACGTTTTTTGATAATTTTCTACTCTAGGATCTTTATCACTCGAGTCTGTTGCCTCACAGACTGAAGACAATCTGACAGGAATGTGTTTCAGCTATTCATGAAAAGGATTTTCATATATTAAACTATTAAGTGAACACATACTTCTAAAGAAAAAAAAGAGAGCTATCCTGTCATTACTCAAGGGAAAAGGTTTGTAATCTTAAATGCAGCCCTTAATACTTTATACATATGTGCTTCCATTTAAAGAGCATCTATAGAAGAATTATGAGTGTTCTTTGAGGAGCATAAAATATGTTTCTGTGTGAAAGGGTGGATAATGAAACTAAAAAAATTCCGTGTCTTCCTCCACCTAAATTTACAGTAGTGCTTTACATCTTAATTTAGAAATTTACAATCAGTGCTAGAAAAAAATTTCTAACAAGATTTCTTAAAATTAACTACCAGAGGAGGTAACCATTTAACCTTGTTCTCTACACTGGAATATCTGTCTTACACCACAAGTATTACAGGAATGACATACAATGGCAATGTCTTTCTTGTGCATATTACTTTTATGAATTGAATACCTGCTGCCAAATTCATTTCTGGTCTGGAGATGATGAGATATGCCTACATGAAAAGCATATGGGTAAGCACTTAAAAAAAAAAGAACAATTAAATTCTTTTTTGCTGTTGACTTGCAAATCCTAGCAAATCAAGTATTTTTTTTGAAATCTGTTAATGAGTGGTCTTCTCATTCACAGAGTTTTCCTCTGGAATAACAATCCACCACAATATCGTGTATTTCCTTTGTAATGACAGAATGCTGCAATGAAATAAGCATCTCTTATAGTATTATAAACCATGAGATGCTACTCTTGTCACATAAAACTACCTACAGGCACATCACACAGACTTTCTCTCATCGGTAATAGTCATAAGTTGCTCTTTACTCTTGAGGCAAACTCCATATTGTAAACGAAATTGTATTTTGTCACGAATGTCATTAACTAGACATAAAAAAATGTTAAGTTTACTGCTATTCTTTTCCTCTCAAATGCTTTAATTTCCAACCAGAAGATGTTCTTCAAAACCAGTGTTGCCTGATACGCTCACCAGTTGCTATGCACACAGAATTATTTGGCTTGGAAGACCTCACCTTTTGGCACAACATACTACGGCAGTGGACGAGAAGCAAAGCTGAAATCTGCCAATGTGTTTTTGCAAGTTTGAAAAGCTACTTGCTTACAGATGAATAATTCTGACGTGAAAAGACCAGAGAAAGTCAAAACAGTGATACTTTCTCAGAAGTATGGTGTAACTCCTATATTACTGCCTGAATCAGTTCCCGCAGAATTTTAAAACCAGCAGGTACTGAAAATGAAGTGCCATTGCTTTAAATGGTGTGAAGAAATGGCAGTACATCCATTTATGCATTCACTCACATTTTCCTCCTCTGAAAGCTTCTTTTATTGAAACATTGGTCCTGAAAATCCTGTGACAGAAGACATTTTTACCATCTGGAAAAGTTTTCAGGGGAGAAACCCATGATGGTAACTTCACACAGTTACTTGTTGAGTGCTCTCAATTTGGGAACCTAAACACCTATGACAAAAGTCTAGGGAAGATAAGATACAACCATTTCTGACTGATGCAGATGCTGAGGAACTGTAATGGTGATTGGTTCCACACAATTATTCCTAAACTTTGTACAGTGCATGAGGGTAGTTAGGGCAAATGCTCTTGCTTCTGCCATAAATACTTCCAATCATATGCCTATAAGCACGTCAGACACTACTTAATTTTGGTAATCGGGATACATTGCTTCAATTATACCCAACACTGATCATGTAAAATCATTCAAAGAAACAGTTGCATATATGTACAGGCAATATTCTAGATACATAAACTATATATGATCTCACAGTACATATACACACAATGTAAAAATCACACTCACATGCAAAGGTAAATATATTCTAAATAGTCCAGAATGGAAACATTATAGACACATGTTAAAATTTGCCAAGTACTGCAATATGGACAAATAAATTATGAGATATATATATATTAAAAAGGTTATTTTTAAAATTCCTAATGCATTTAGAAATATGCATTTCATTAATCTTCTAAAGATACTTTTTAATCAGCAGGTATATTACAGCTTACAGAGTTTTTCCTCTTCCATACACCATTACAATGGTGTCCTGCCTAAGATGCAATTACATGAATTAACAAAATCAATACATCTGTTTTCCTCATTAATTATTTTGAGCTGTAAAAGAGGTTCATCTACCACCTTTTCCAGAATATATGGAATCACTGTCAAAGAGACTTCTTATTTATTTGTCACAGTAACTATTGTTTTCTGTCTGATTACCTTCCTTTGCCATTGAAACAAACAGTTTACTTTGTAAGGCCTATCAGAAAACATGAATATTCCAACTCCCATGAATATAATTCAGCAACCTGTCAAGTTAAATCATATATCAAAACCAGAGCTATTCTTCTTGCATATTTCATTAAATGAAACCCCTTAATATTTAATGTTTAAATTGGGGAGGGATAGTTGTGAGACAAAATAACTGAACTACTGTGCATGGAACAAGATTCTGTCCTGTCTAGAAGTTGCATTCCAATATTCTCATGTGCTTTCTCTTATTTCCTCTTCTCTCCTTTTTCTACTCAAATCCGCTTGGAGAACCTTTCAGAAGTTAAGACTGCCCCTATATCTACTGCAAGGATATTCAGTCTTCTTGTTTGCCAGCTGCTATTCAAAATACATATATACAAAGGAGTAATTTTCCATATATGGTATAGATTTGTCCATTATACTCACTGCTAGTGTGTCCTGGCATCTTCCAGTAGTGCCTTATTTCACATGACTAACATCTATTATATTACAGCTTGACAAGTTCAATCACTTAGGTGTGAGAGGTCAGCTGACTTCAGTCACACCATAAAAAAACCCATTATCTGAACAAGACAAGACAGCTACCAAAAACAAGCAAAAGAAGTGATTTTTTCCAAACACTTTAAATGGCTCAGACTCAGAACAATACAATCCTACCTCCACACTTACATGCTGGCACAACTGAGATCAATAAGTAACCCAGCCTTTGCTGTTTCCTTGCATCTCAAGCATTTAAACACCAGCTGAGTGAGAAAGAGCCGAAAAATCAGAACAGGCCTCCTTAGCAGGTGGGGGAAAAATGCATTCCTGTGACTACTGGTCTTGGCTAATGCAGTAAGTTCCTAAGAAGAAAATTATTTCATATTTCCTAGCATTCCATTTTAATTTGTTCACTGAACTCAGTTTGCACAATGAAGCCAGAAATACCAGCTTCTTTTTCTCCATCTTCAACATTAGCAAAATGTCAGTTGGTTTTGATGTCTTATGTTAAAGGAGAAATATTATGGTTTAGTGTTTTAGTCATTTTTGGTTATATAGTTTTAGTGCAGTTCTCTGAACATCATGAAAATATTACATAACACTATTAAGTTTTGAAAACCTTCTTTGTTTCTAGTACCAAAGTCTAAACATTGAATCTACCCTAATAAATCATGCTCTGCGTGATAATTCAGGACAGAGGACTCCATGAATCTCAGAGGAGAGAAAAAGAGAAAAAGACTCAGCTAAAGTGAGTTTTGTTATAGAGCACACTGCATTAGAGGTAAACTTCAGTGTTGATTGTTGTACTCCCATAATCAAATAGCTTTTAATGATTTTGAGTATCAATGACTTCATACTACCCTCTTCTGAAGAGTGATAATACTGAAAAAAATGGATGTGCTTTTGATCTCAAAAGCAAAAGGACACTACATTTCTATTTATTTTTTGTTATGAAAATATAACTCAATGTTCACAGCAGTCCTGCATCTCTCAGGTAACAAAAGAGAAATATGTCAAATTACACAAGCTTTTGGCATAAAACAAACCCAACTGAAGGCAACTTAAGCTGAAGATAAACTGTACTTGTAAAAATTTAAAAATTCTATTTTAGATGCTTAAATTTGGATCTAATAATTTTACTTTAGACACTTTCACCCCCCCCAAGATAGATTAGAATTGAGTAGACAATAAAATGTTCCAGCAGCTTCAATACACTCATCAATTAATAAATCAGAAGGAAACTATTCTTAACAGTTTTTTACTACTGAATAATTTTAAGATTTCAACAGACAGTTTTTAATATTTTGTATATTTAAAGAAATACCAAGATGAATGCCTACAGAAAATATATTTTGTCAATCAAAAGAGGAACTTAAAATGCCTGGAAAGGATAAGGGCTGAATTTTAGCTTCAATTTTTACTTTAAGATATATTTCCAGATCAGTAATCAATTTATATAATCAACACCAATAATCATTCTTTTTTTCTGCATTCAGAATTTACTGAACAGGACAGTAAGGAAAGCCTATATACTCTTTGTGGACTATAAAGCAAGAAAGAACATGGCTTTTTAATTTAATATTTCTGTAATTCTCCAAGCAAAGAAACTCAGTGTTGAAAGGCAGTAATACTGTACCTTGATTTCTTCTATTTCGTCTGGCACTATCTTGTATGCAGATATAGTCCCACCCAACCTGAAATCAGGAGAAGAAAAATATTCTCTGAAATCAGAAGAAAAATATTCTCAAAAGCACAGCATGGTAATGGTGTAATGACTTGTTCCCAAACACAAATATCCCTTCTATTAATTTAGAGGTAAAAATCATCAAGCCCCAAAACAGGAGTAAAACCACCCCTTTCCTTTCTTTATCCAAAGAAAAAGCTTCATGTGATTAACATAAACATTGGAAACAAGGTGTCCTTTGTCACCCCGAAAGACAAAAATCAGGTCAACTAAGCAGTTACCATCACCAGAATGTTATTCTTTACATTAATGGCCATCAGTCATCATATTCTATGATTCTTGTTTGTTGTCTAAGCCATATGGGAGAGTTTAAATACTTGAAGTCTGGTGTGCTTTGTCCTCAGTATTTCACTAAGCTGCTACACGGTCTTAAATGTAACCAAATGCAATTCTAGAAATTGAAGTTTTTTAATTAGACGTGCACATACAGACCTCACAAACCACAGAGACTCTATGGCTTCCACATTTGAAAAGTCTCTGGAGTTCATGATTGGTAATAAAAAGTGGGTGATGTGCAATAATCGGCACTGACATTGAACTTACTGAATTTACTTGTCTATATCTTGCAAAGGTTATGGTAAAGAATAGTTCACATACTGAAAATGCATGAATAGCTTGTAGTATAAACGGTGGTAAATATTACATTTTCCCCAGAGACATGCAGACATAGCTTCTTTTATTTCATGAAGCAGTATCATTGATAGTGACAATTCAGACCTAAAAATATAACTGCACTAATGACCTCCCTGCTGGCTCTGCACAGCAACACTAGTCATTTTCTGGGTCCTACAGAAATGGAAACTACATGATAAACTATTTATTTTAAAGCAGTAGACAGCTATCGAATGTGTATTTGTATTATCTCCCTATTATTGGAAGTTTCCCTTCCAATTGTCCGCATTTCTATACAAACGTATTTCCTTATATTCAATCTTGACATTACTACACATATTTTTTATTCAACCTAAAAAGAGGAAAAGAGAGTAACACAGAAAATACATGAAGCTTTTGTCCATAAGCCCTGTCTTTCCACATCTCTACAAGTCAGTCACTCTCAGAAATGAATGGTTTGAAGACTTTAGACAGAAGATGAAGTCTGCATGGAAAAGTCAAATCTGAAGTCCATTGCTGCTCCAAGTAACATCAACTATGATTTCCGAGGTAGAGCCAGGGTCCAGACGTTACAGCCTTCAAATTCTCCATGAATGATTAGAGTGTAGCAATTGCTCTCTTATTTCCTCTGCAACTTCCATTACTGCTAATCATCAAGGGAGTTGAAAGTTGGAGAGAACTGAGACATTTTTTTTTGCCTCTGCAAGTGCAAACATGAGCTTTTATTCTTCGCTATATCTGACCTTTGTTCAAATGGTGTTTCCAGGGTGTTTCCAGCTATAAGAAATCAGTTTTAACATCATGATGAAGGTTTGCCTTGTCACATCAGATGGCTCAGATCAGTGTGTGTTATTGTTGCACATGACCAGTCCTATTGCTACAGGATGTGATCCGTAAGAAAATAGTTTTGATTCAGTTCTTCCAGATCCATTCCTGTCCGCACCCTGGAGTACCCAAAAAATAACTTTATTGACTTTCTAACCTCTAGCAGAAGGGGAGGACAGAGCCTCTGCTGCCAGCACTCCACCAGCAGGGAATTCCACATGGCAGATTTCTTTATTGGCCACCCTTGGCACAACTAGTAAGCATTTTCTTGGAATAAATCAGAAAAAACTTTTATAAATCAAAGTAATTGACTCAGTAAACTCATCTGGCTTGCTTAAACCATTAATTAGCATCATTTTCTGCAAATACTTTTGCAAAGTTGTGTGTCAAGAGTTTAACATATTCTCAATCTGCCAATTTGCAGTCCAAATGGTAGCACATTTTAAGTTATGCATTCCTGAAATGGACATTTTCCTTTACAAAATCACATATGCAATGTCATTGAAAGTGTCAGTTATCACAGTTCTGCATTTTTGGAAGAGAAAGATACATTAAAAGTTATGTTACTGTTTCAATAAACAATCTCTCACCTATAGCTCCAGCTCACCATAACTATCTTAATGCATTTTCAATCCTAAGGTGACATCTTTAGCTTGAAATACGACAATATTTAAATACTATTTTATACATATATACACACAATAATACTACTACACATTTCAGAACATTAGATTTCACTCCATCTTACAACTCCTGGAAGAGAGATCCACAACAATAGATTGCCAGTTCAATCTGGTACAACAGAGGACATAAGAAAGACATTTGACTTTGTGTGTAGAGTTTGGTTGTGAGTTTTACCAAAGTTTAAAAGCATCACATGCACTGGGAGGATCCAGTTAACGCAGCCTGAACCCTTCTACTGGTCCCAAGTATGATATACGTGAGGAACAGAATTTTTGTTTTTACTATGTAATAATGTATCTGTGAGAAAAAAAAAGGATTTAAGCTGCCTATTTGAAAGCCTGTGAGTAGTTAACAATAACACATAGATAAAATGTAAAAACAGTCTGCTTGTCTGCTTTTTTTCTGGCAAAGTGTCTTGATTAGTGTCAATTTCATGCACAAAACATTATGCCATACAATTCACTTGCCAAATTAACTTAAGAGGCAGAACCAGTTGTGAAACACACTGCATACTCTCCTCTCAAAAAATCATAAATCCCAGTTTGTTCCAACCTCATGGTAAACACTCCGAGAAGAAATCTGAAATCACTTAGTTGGGTGTTACCAAATCGCTGTTACAAATCTCCCAGTCAGGTAAGTCCACAGGGTTACACAATGACACACACACAAAAGTTACTGAGGAAAATAAAAAACATTGTGATGAAAGAACAGTAAAATCAGGGCAAACTGAAAATCAATGCATTATTCGGTATGACCAACTTAAGGAAACTTCTATATATTGAGTGTTTCTCTGACCAGCATTTAAATGTCACTATGAATTGTGACCAGTCCAGATTTGATCACTGGCACCAGAAAGAACAGAGACCAGACAACTACACACCAGTGATTTCAGTACAGGATGATACACAGTCTGTGACAGAGGCCTCGCACACAGCATAGGCTTCTTCATTTTCCTGGGAGCAAGCTCTCTCTGCAGGTTGATTTTGTTAGAACATTTCACAGTAACTTTTTTGATCAGCATTTCAAGAAGCAAATACACTCCAATCAGTGAAGCAAAGGATCTGCAAAGGACTGATGGGCTTTGCACGATAGAATATAATGCAGCAAAGAACATATTAGAAGGGCGCCAGAATTAAGTTCCTGAGGGACTCAATTTTTGTGCAGATTCACTCTTCATCTTTCACACATTTTAGTTTTTATTATAGATTTTATTATATTTTTCTGCAGTTGAACAACACAACAACCAACATCATATAATACAAAGGGCATTTTCTCTCAGAACAAAATACACAACCAACCGAAAGCAAAGCTAAAGATACAGACAGCTACTTCCAACAAGCTGAAAAGACAATTACAAACATCATCTAGAGAGATCTACTGCGCAAATTCTTCCTCTTCCAAACAGCAGTATTTTCACACTATATTATTTAATAGTGAAATTATTTTAAACACTAGTTAACTTTAATTTTTCACATGTATATATGTAACTGATCATCTCTGAAAGGTCTCACAATTTATACCCAAATTTCAATAGACATCAGTCACATCAGGTCTGTATCATACCAGGCATGTAATACAGACACCCCAGATCTCTAATCCTTTTGCAGAAGTGAAATTATTCCTAGATTCAGTAATTACAGCTAACACAATAAAAATTAAGAGCCACACCTTATATTAGGCTAAACTGATGAAGGTCTTTGAGGAGAGAATCAGAAAAGATACGACAGAAATTCCATAAAAATAATTATGAAATACTAAATCTCATAGGACTATTTGCACAGGAGCTTTTGAAAGAATAGAAACTTTGTTTCTTTTTTAGGGAAACTATTTTAGGAAAAAAGTGCATCTCAGGTTGACATATAATGCATAGACTGGCTTCGCAGGAAGTTCACAAAAAGGATTCAGGAGAATGTTGAAAGCAAGGTTTCTATAGCAACCTAAGAAATTAGCAAAATAGAGGAAATAAACTGAAGTGAGGCCAATACAGTTGTATTGGAACAGATGGGAGCTTTACTATTTCACAAATTAAAGCAGAATATCACTGAAGAGGGAAAACTTGAATTTCATCCAAGTTAAGGAAAGTTAAAAAGCAGGAGGAACTGTGTTCAAATGGATGCAAGAAACAACAAACGACAACCCAAATGGGGAGAGAATTTGAGAAGACAAACTTAAAGAAAGCTAAATTGCGACTCTGTTAACGATAAACTATCCATTACCTTAATAAGTTAGCCTTTTATGACCTATTATGTTTCAATACTCTATTTAAAACAGCAACTGAATTTCTCATTTAAAAACATTTATTTTCTAGATAAGATTAAAATTATCACCACGTTATTTTCCATATAGTTGCAAATTGGACTTCTGAGTGGTTTTCCTGTGACCCTGTACATATGCATGTGCGAATGGGCTCACTGGATTGTTACTGCACAGCTACATCATGAGCAAGACACTTGTGCTCTTGGAGTGAATCAATACTGGCCAGCTTTTATAATTTGAATTCTGACCAAAGACATGAACACAGTCTTTATATACAGTTCCACATTCAGTGACTGCCATAAGAAGCTGAGCTATTGATTCATCTGTTAACTTAATAAATGAGTCATACTGAATGCTATGAAGTCAATTTTCTAAAAATAGCTTGTAGTCAGCTTGGCTGCTGTCATCTGTTGAAGCTCTCCAATGCCACTTTAATTAACATTAATCTTTTTTCAGATAGATCACTCTGTCTAGATGATATCAAGCTGTCACTAAACCTCCCAGTGAAACTCTGCTTCAGCTTTAAACAAAAGCAAAACTCAAAAACCTCTGCTCATTTTTTTTCCAGATACATCTCATAAATGTATTTATTATCTACCATCATAATATTCTACCTTTTGACTGATTTATAAACCAAGCAGAATATTCAAGAGAGATTGTGCTTGTGAGCCGATCAAGTGACTGGGAACCAGACCAGGTATGTCTAATTCTAAGGACATGTTCATTTTATCACAGGTTACTGAATGAATACATATTACGATACTACTCCTGCTAGAGCAAAGTGACCAAGGAAATGTTTTCAGCATACCCGACTGGGCTACCTTAATGTTCACCCATGAGACATCAGCAAATCATCTTGCCCTGGATCCTCTCATACAGCTAAAACTTCACAGAGTGTTCAGGGAAAGAGGTAGCAGAATGGCATTTCCAAGATACTTTATTCTCCACTACCTGTAAAAGCATATATTAAAAGCAGACACAAACCTACTTTAATTTATACTAGTTTCCACTGACCTTTGAGAAATTGTTAAAGAACCCTGAAGGGAGGTAGTAAGAACATGCTATTTTGGGCTCACTTCCTACACAAGAGAACACTGGCAGCTAGAGCAAGCTGGGCTGCAGTTCCTGTCGCTGGCTACATGCCAGCAATTAATTGTACAAAAAGCAGCTTGCAAACTGCTTCCTGAAGACAGTTTTACTTACTCTAAGGTGTAGAATTACATGATAAAGACCCAGCCCATGTGTTTTGGTTTTTTTTTGTTTAATGGATCCAATAATTACATCCTTGAAAACTTACACACCATACCATCTTAGGCTAACTTCAACATGCTGTGCTCAAAGACCTCACAGAAATAAAATGACTGCAGACATCCCCTCTGTCAGTTCATGTCTCTCACAAACAACAGCTCTGGGATTAAGGTGTCAAAATTACCTTTGCCTCACCATGTTTCAAAGACTTACTGCAAATACTAAAAATGAAAAAAAAAAGAAAAAGGGAGATGTGTGGATAAATTAACCCAATGTTTTAAAATTTTAATTCCCTACCTTACCACTGTTTTAAGAGTAACAAAAGTACAAGAACACATTTTTCACTGCTTTCTGGCTTTTTTTTTTCCTAAACAGAAAAAGCAAACTACATAAAAACATTTTTAAGGAGGGAAAAAAAAAAAAAAGTTATTTCTCTCTTTCACCCTTTGAAGTTTTGTTTTTTTTATTTAAACTTTACCATAGGAAAAGCAAGAATAAATGATAAAAGGCCAATTTTTCAGGTGCCCGCAGTAGGAAATACTGTCACCTCAACAATCTGTAATTGCAAAAGAAAGCAACAGGGATCTTTATCCTCAACACACCAGAAACTACGGAAGAGGTCGTATGTACATCATTTGGCGATCATATGACCAGGAGCTACCCTCCCCTTTTAGCAGAATGATTTATTTTTGGGGAGGAAAATTGGAACTGTTATGACATAAAGTATATGAACTTAAATGCACTTCTATATAGTTATCAAAATTCACATCAGTTCAGGGCATAGTGAAATTTTCTAGGGGGTTTCTTTAGTTTAACTCAGTACACTCAGCGTGCATGGGGCACGCCTATATATGACAGTTCAGAATCTTCCTGTTGCCAGCCAAAAGACAGATCAATAGACTGCCTCCTCTTGAAAACTGTTTACTTACAGCTTATCTGTTTACTTGCTGCCTAATAAAGACATAGAAGGGGAGCAGGGAAGGCAACATCCCCAAGAAATTTTGGGCTTCCAGGCACCGGCTCCCAAAAGAAACAAAATGGAAGGGCAGGGACACCTCTCACTAGACCAGGTTGCTCAAACCCCCATCCAATCTGGCCTTGAACAACCTGGTCCAGTGGAAGGTGTCCCTGCCCATGCCAAGGGGGTTGGAATAAGATGATCTTTAAGGTCCCTTCCAAACTAAACCATTCTACAACTCTATCTAAGGTTTGATTTTCACTAAAAAAATTCATTAATAACTGTTCAAAAGTTCTATCATTAATACTTGTATGTTTCACAGCAAAGGTATGAAGCACGCAGACAGCAAACATTTAAGATCTTTGAATAGAATGAAATGAAATACAAATATAATAGGACTTTAGCATTTAACTGCATCAGTCAATGTATCAGGCAGAACACTACACCAAATATTTCATGGCTTGTAATAGCTTAGTTCTACCAGATTGTAACAAAAAAGAGAGGTGCTGCATCTGAAATGGGTTGAGAATACAATATTGAAGACTAATTTTGTACTCAGATTTTTCATTACAGGTTCAAAATTTTATTTCTAATTAAAACTGACTTTTAAATGCTTCCCAAACACCAGCAGAATCTGAAAACAGTCTTGCCATGTTGATCAACAGCAAAAGGCCCACTTCTGTGCAGGACGCATGCGTGTTCATAGGGCAGAGGAATGATTGCACTAAGCTCCATCTGATTGGTAATTTAACTATGGAAATCATACATTAAATCAAACAGACAGAAATGTCAGCTAGATTTAAGTAAAACTGTGTTCAGTGACTTTGAAAGTTCCCACCGGGGCATCAGATGCTTGACCAGCCAACTCATTAAACAACATGAGCAAGATTTGAAATTTCCTGAGAGGAAAAAATATGCAGAAGCAGACAAAAATCATTATCATGGAAACAGTTGAATTCTCACCATTTAGACAATGAAATACATCTTTAATATCCATGTTGGGATTTAACTGGTAGACTAAGGACTTTAAAACAGTGTATGAAGAGAAGTATTTATAGTAAGGGACAAGACAATAATAAATGTTGATCTTACTTTGTCCTATAGGAAATACTGTGGTAGGGCAAAGAATGCATTTGCATTTTTTCCAGCAAGTACGTACCTAGAAGAGATACAGAGCATTTGCATATA
>JAOXNO010000041.1:30744749-30811778 GCA_028565335.1 Limnodromus scolopaceus
ATATATATTGCTAGCAATTGCCTGTCAAAAAAATCCTCATCTACATCAACTGAAAGCAAATTTTTTGGAGTGCCTGAGAATGACCTCTTGACTACCTTGGAAGGCACTACAAGTTAAAGGATTTAGGCAATATGATAAGGATTGCAGTGATCTGCCTGGAAATGAAAGATTCCACTGGTAAATTACCGTAAGAGTTTTTAGAAACCTATACATGAGGGATAAAGCTATTTTTGCTGACATTCCTATCAATTCAGTTGAGCACTATTTGCTTCTACTCAAATGCAAAATGAGAGATTGTCTCTTTTATGAAATTTTAAGAAAAAGATGATTCCTCCTAGGAGAATCAATAGACCCACAATTACTAGAAACAGTAAGGCTTATTTTCTTATAAATTAATACTGGCCACCCCCTCCACAGACTTTTAGTATCCAACGACAAATGGCTTTAAAAAATATGGCCCTCCACCATGAACCCTTCTGGTTTTTTCACCATGTTTATACTTCTCACAAAATACCATAATTTTCTTCCCAATAACTTTAGTGTATATTTTCCCTTCCATTTCTTAGATGCTCAAGCATGTCCACATGCTTGACACACATTTGTGAAGCGTTCTTAGACATAAAAAGTCCATGTGAACACTTGTGCTATAATAAATAGGCTTAAAAACATTAAATGCTATTAAATATTAAATGTTTATTTTAAAAAGAAAGGAAGCTTGGCTGAGATACAGAATAATGGAAACACAGGTATCTTGATGCTGGAGAACAAGCTGGAATGAATTTCAGACCACAAGTTGAAAAGAGCAATCAAAGCACTTTCCACAAACAAGCAAAAAGGCATCCAGAAAATCTCTTCATTCCAAAAAATACCAACAAGGACTAACGGTGAGAGCAGTAGGACTCAAATTCAGGAAGAATAAAATGTGAAGAATACGTGGAAATGGTTTGATCATTCCAGATTCTAGATCAAATTGGTTCTTTACAATTTAAAATGTGGCCTAAATTGGAGAACTAAATTGTGCTTAAAATAGTGACCTGACTCAACTGGGGTTTTTTTTAGTGTATGCTATGTGTTGGGGAATGTGAAAGGAAAAAAAAATACATCAAAAAAATCTCTTCAGTCACAGAATGGAGTCATATGAATAAACTCCGTATTTGATCCATCCCTTTTCATACCTAGGAGGAAGTTTCTACAGGCAAATATAAAGCTGAAAGCGAGATTTTATTGCATGTCTCAGTTATCTCCATTCTAGATAATTTACAGTTATTTTTTAAGCCATCATCCATACTTTACAGCTGCTTGTAAAATACTTCTGTATTGCTCAAACTCAAGTTATTGAAAAATATTTTTGCTTTTCATATATTATTGGCTATAACGGTTTTTCAGCACTTATTTTTTTTCTCTGTAGTTGTCATTCCCTTTTTCCTTTGCATCTGATCATCTAAATGTCAACACAATGTTTCTAGATTAATTTAAAAACTACTGATGTATTGTCTCTGCTATAAATGTCACTACTCATCACAACCTGACTCTCAATACTCAGAAACATGGTAGGCAGGGGACATGCGAATCTTAAGACAACTTAAGAGGTCTTTGACTAAATGTGGATTTGTGCATTTTGTTACCTTCAGGTCCTAAAAAAAATTACTACTTTTAATTTCTAAATAGCTTGCATAAACGTAATCCACTGGCAAAAATGTAACTATTAACTTCTTACTTGCACCTTTAAGTCACCTTGTAAGTCATTATCAGCTATGTTCTCCTGCCATCTATTTTGTATGATGTTCCTTTGAAAGTAAAAATAATAGTTAGAACATTCCCACCCGGTTCCATTTTGCCAAAGTCCTTCTCTTCTTTATTACTGCTCCCTCTATAAGTATGATATTTAGAAAGAAGAGTAACCCACCTCACAGTACCTTAAAAAAAAAAAATAAAAAAATCTTTAGACATGCCTCCAGCCTTCCCCAAGCTGAAAAACACAGGTGAGGAAGAGATTTGATCTCTTCCTCAGTTCCTGCTTCAGCACAGGTGAGTAGGAGTGAAAATAGGTAAGGTGAATACTGGAGTTTATATTTCTGTAAAGTAAGTAACTTTCTTATCTGCTGTAATGTATATTCTGTGTCAGTAAGCCCTGGTCAAGTTGCCTAGATAAAAAATAAAGCAAAAGCGACTAACATGACCAATCCTTACATTGCTGATACTTCACACAGTACTTCCAGAGCCATGATGTGGAAAAGAAATCAAAGATGGTCAGGACAACTCTACCTGCAAACAGGTACTGAGGACACTACAGCATATGCATGACCCTCCCAGACATTGATATCCAAAATAAATATACAAGGTTTGTGTACAGAGATACCTGGGCTTTATGAATAGGCTACTGTAAGAAACTGTCATTTTCTCCCCGAATCACTTTTTTTTTCCCCCTTGACTTGTAAAAGTTAAAAAAAAAAAAAAAAAAAAAAAAAAAAAAAAAAAAACGGCAGCATGGCAAGCACAAAGAATAGAAACTGAGCAGCAGAACAGAGCATCAGAGAAAAATAGCTCAAACGATGATTAGAAATTGGACTAAAAGGCAAAACAGCTCTCTGTCTTTTCACAGGACCCTGAAGCATTCCTGGATTTACTTGGTCCTCTCTGTCCTCTAATACCCTTTACACTTTCTGCTTTTTCATCGTTTTTCTTGCTGTCTTTGCACGGGAAACATTTCTGCTTTATAGAAACCTACAGAAACTCTCAGGCCAAATTCTAATGCATATAAACTATTCACAAAGAAAAGAAGTTATGAAAACCTCGCTGTGGCTACAGATCAGATAACATTTCAGAATTAATTGTTTACACAAAATTGACCAATATTGGAATACTGATATTTAAAGATGCTTATGCACTAAACCCGGCAAAATAAAACACTAAATATATTAACTTATAAACTGGCTTTAATATATAATGTTTCGTGCTTACAATATATTTATGTTGTCTAATAATTTAAAATTTTAACAAAACAAAAAAAAATGCTTGAACAGCAAATTCAACTAAAATAAAAATTTTGACTCTACTGAAATAAATGCAGAAGTTCCCAACCAACTTCAAAAACAAAACAAAACAAAAAAACCCCACAAATTTGACAAAAAGTCAAATTCTACTTAAAACATACCAGTAACTTATAGTTCATGCAGATTTTAGTTAGCACCTTATATTTCACACATACCATTTATTTATGACCTGAACAATATTAACTCTTTTCTTGAAACAAAGTATAAAAATAAGAAGAAATAAATCACGAAGAAAAAAAAAAAGTACTATGTGACAATATTCTTTGAGCTTAACAGTTTAAAGATACCAAAAGATATCAGTACCCATAAATCCAATAATATTTTATGCTTGGTTTCAAACTTATTCTTAGTTCTGGACATTTTAAGGTCCATAAAAAAAATACATATGTATACACATTTAACAAGACTGTCTTCATTACATGTAATTTCTAGGAGTATTTAAAAAAAATTGTGATGTTAATGCACATTTTTAAATTCATAGTGTACCTTAGAGCCATTAATAAGAATCTGAAAACATAGGACTCTCAAAAAGCTCTAGAAGAGTAACAATCCAAATTTGTTTACTGTTGTCCTATTGCTATAATTTATATCCATTGAAGGAATACTAGGTTATTGTATGCATTTCTCTTGAAGCCAGAATGCGTATCCTTAGATAGTAACATTTTTAGAGATTTTTGTTTAGTGTCATGTCCTGAAGAAAAAATACTATTTTAACTTAAAAAAAACTTCTGAACTATGAAAAATAACAGATTCTAGAGTTATGAACACATGGCCATGCTCTCCTCTCATTCACAAGCCTGACATTGGTATCAGCCCTTATTGTTCAGTTTCAAATTTTTCCATGAGCCCTTTTTTCCCCCCCCAACTCTCTCTACTGATCACCACCTCCTTTCACAGCACTCAAATCACAGAATAGTGTAGGTTGGAAGGGACCTCTACAGATCATCTAACTCTATCCCCTTCCTCAAAGCAGGTCAAGTGAGGTCAGGCTGCTCAGGGACTTGCCCATCTGAGTCTTGAATGCCTCCAAGGATGGAGATTCCACAGCCTTTCTGGAAAACCTGTTCCAGTGTTTGAGCACCTTCATGGTTAAAAAAGAATACAAAATTCCCTATATTTAGTCAGAGATTCTCATGTTCCAACTTGTGCCTATTGCCTCTCATCCCATTACTGAGCATCTCTGAGAAGAGTCTGGTTCCATCTTCTGGCTCTGATAAGACAGAGATAAGGACTGGGGAATGGTCAAGTCACCATACTTGGAGGTATTCAAAATACGGGTTGACGTAGTGCTGAGTGACATGGTTTAGTGATGTGGTTTTTTGTTTGTTGTTGGGGTTTTTTGGGGGGTTTTGTTTTGTTTGGTTTTGGTTTTTTGGGTTTTTTGTTTTTTTTTTTTTTTTTTTAATCAGAGTTAGGTTGATGGTTGGACTAGATGATTTCTAAGGTCCCTTCCAACCTAGACAATTCTATGATTCCCCTGAGCCTTCTCTTCTCCAGGCTGAACAAAATCAGTTACCTGGACCTGCTGGCTAAACATTGAGAATGTTGTTGGTCACCTTACTACTAGGGCACACCACTGACTCACATTCAACTTGCCCAAGAGGATACTCCCAGCTCCTTTTCTGCAGAGCTGCTTCCTCTCTCTGTTGGCCTGTCCTCTATTTCTACACAGAATTATTCCGTCCCAGATGCAAGACACTGCATTTGCTTCTGCTAGTCTTTATGTGTGCACTTTTCCTCTAGGAGATTCTTTTAGAAAATATTAATATATGATATATATTAATAATTAAAATATTTGGACTTTTACAGAAGATTATTTTTACATGAAGACATTACATGCAAATTGGTAAGGAAAAGTTTTGCTACACTACAGGCAACAGTGTAAATTCTACATATTTCACTTATATACTTGGAACAGACATTTGTCTGTCTGTAATCAATGGAGTTGTGCACATGTTGGTATACAGAACTTAATATTTGTTCCAAGTTTATGTTAAGAATCACAGTCCCAAGTCCCCTCAGTTTTTTCCCCACAATAAGATGACATAGCAGAATTAAAAAGGAACGACAGAGGAAAAAGAATACGATTTTACTCCAAAGAAGCAATTGTGATTATGCAACCTACCCTCTCCTTCCAGCACTAGCATTAACACCCTCAGCCTTTAGAGAGTAACAGTAGTAACTACAAAAACCTAGTTAGAAGAGCCCAGAAATAATCCAAGTCTATACTGAAATGAGTTTCAGTAGTACCTAAACCTAGGAAATGAGCTAAACTGCAGCATTACATTTAAAGAACTGACAGAGAAACCACTGTAGATAGTGTCAGTAGAATACATCTTAGGACCTTAACATCTGGTAAAATTGTTGACAATGCAACAATTTAATTGCTCTACAAGTTTTTGTACTATTTTGGATTTGCAGGTTCAGCTTGCCATCAGGTCAAGCAATAAAAGAATGAAAGGCCTATCCTCAGAAGGCGGTTCAGTACATATCCATCAAATCAAACAAAATTAAACTAACAGGACCATCTTTTCTATTTAAAACCTAGAAGGTGGATTAGGTGGACCAAAGACTATTTACAAATGAAGAGAAAACTCCAGATTTTGTATAAGATATCCCCCTCTTCATCCCATCTGATACCCGTCCCCCCCAGCAGAATACCATGGGTAGATTTTACTAGCTTATTTTAACATAAACTTTATTGTCAGCTATATTTTCATCTAAAACATGTCAGGACAAATAGTGGTGCGATTCCTCCACAACAGCAGTCAACGCTTTAGCTCCTGTTTCCTCCAGCCATATCACCTGACTTTAAATGCTCATTGATGCATAATGCTACCCTAGATAAGTGTCAAGATACATTTCCTAGCTGCAGAGCCTCCATACCTTAAGCTGCTAAGAAGGTCTGCTTCTCCACTTTCAGTAGCGCTCTTCAAAGCTGAGAAACACGGTTACCAGTGCACATTTAGCTGTCTTCGTAAGTTTGGCAATAATTATAGCAAAAGGCTATTTAAAAAAGAAAAAGAATTCTTATACTGTGAAGCTTAGATTACAGATGTTTTTCTATAAAGAACAGAATAGCATCTTTCATCTTGATTAAAAAAAAGTAAATATTCAGTAAAAGTATCCTCTCACAATTTGTTTCACCATTGTAAGACTGTCTTATATAATAATTTGTCCAAAACCTACTTGCATTAAATTAAAAAACATTTGTAATGAATAAATAAAATGTGGCAGAAGCCTTTTACAAATGAAAGGAAGTCAAAGCTGAGTACCTGATATGTAAAAATGTTCATTCCAAGGTTATCTTTCTGTCATGTCTATTGATTAACTCACAGTTCAGGTCATCTTTACTTCACAGGGTCAATTCTTTACAGTGGAGCACGGTGACTCCAATTCTGCCACATATGCCATTAAGACATAAACTCTGCAGTTGGATTTTTAAATTTCAAATTGAGTTTACATTGATAGCAAATAAATTTTGATTTGCAAAATGAACTCTGTATTAAAATAAAAAGATGGAGAAACCAAATAATACATAGATACTGTTGATAAATAACATTATGATTGCTCAGTCAAATAAGACAGCAATGGTATATGGTTGGTTGGAACATACTTATTTTTGCTTAATACAATACTCTTGGTTTTAAAACTTCTGCCCACACAGGCACACATATAATATAAGTTAAGGACTAACTGGTGATTTATGCTGACTAACTTAACAGAATGGCCTAAGATTGAATAGGTCATGAAAACCAAAGTAGGCCGAAGATACTGTACACATCAAAGCTGAAGCACACAGACAGCCTCTTCAATCATTTGCAGGATATAGCTGGCCTATACAGAACCACCAAGAGGTCCATTAACAGGGAAACATCATGCAACTGAGAGGCATTCTTTGCTGGAGAAGAGAAGTGAAGGGAGAAATAGAAGCAAAACATCACATATTTCGCACCTCTATGGCCTTAGCTGTAATTGGCCTTCTCCAAAACCATCTCCAGCTGTGAACTTCGAAATTCTCCCCCTAATACTTACTGCAGTCAGGGTACAAAACTTCGGTCCCCCCCAAAAATTATCTTCAATTTGCCACCTTCAGCTTCTACAGCTGGATCCTTCATAAAGAATTGTAACTTTGTTGGCCCTTCTGCTCTTGCCCCAGCTCAATTTCATCCTCAGAACTGCACTAATACACACATGAAGCACAAACAGAATAAAGGCTTTTCTAGCCCACTCAATTTTTTTTCCCAATCTTTCCCCCTTCTAAAACTAGCTGAGTAAGTAGCTATAATAGAGAAATACTTCAGGGAGCTTGCTATTATTGGAGACTTCTGTTTTGCAGAGCAATTCAGTCTATGACACAGTTCTGCACCAAATTATTTTAAAGCAAATATAAACCACTAGCAGTCTTCTCATTAAAATGAATTAAAATAATACTCCTAACTCTGAACAATTGATAGTGACAGATACTTGAATGATGCATTGTAATGAAAGCTTGCTACTTGTTTTTTAAAATGTTTATTACCTCTTCTGGTAGAATTCTCAGAGCTTTTATTAAAAACTGAACTATTAAACGGAGGAGATGAAGAAAGAAAAAAAACCTTGGGTCGGTCTATCTGCTATTTTCAGAGAGCTATACCAGCATCCCACAGCAGATCACAGCCAACTCTGTACCACAGTCACAGTGGCACTGAGCCACAGCTAATAAACCATGCTGAGAGGGAAAGCATGTTGGCTTGTACTCAGCACTGTGCTACAGACATCTACATTACAACCAGCCAGCTCAGAATACAGAGTATTTGCTCGTCCTTATTTGTCAAAAAGCTATTAACAAGGCAGTATGTAATTTATAGGAACTATATAACTTTAATATAAAATTTATAAAATATGCTACATGCTATAATAGTATCATTAGAAACAGTATGCTAACTGTTCCATGAGAATGATTTAAATGAATAGTTGTTAGCAGCAAATATGACTCATTTTTACCAGTTTGAGATCTTTCATATAAAACTTGGTTAAGAGTTACTTGATAATTCTCCAGTGAAGCTTTTTCACCAAAACATGTAATTCAATTAAAATGAAAATAGTTGTTCCTCAGTGAAAGGTTTTATGAACACTTTGACATGAAATCAAATATTATGGTTTTTGGTTTGCCAGTTTAATTTCATGTTCAACATTTCACCCTTTTTTACTGGCCAAGTACAAAATATTTATTGCTTAGTTCATCTGCTTTCCTTTTCCTCATGGACTTACGGCTTGCTTGTTTTTCCTCAGTACTTTTAGTCCCACTGGCATACTAAATTTAACACATTATCTATCCAGTATTTCTCCTTTAATCACAAGCAGCACTGAACACACGCACACGCACACAAACCCCACTATTAGACTTTTATATCAATAGAAGTTGTAAACAAAAATTTGTCTTACCTTTCCTTTTACAAACTCATCAACAGTACCAGACAGACAAAGTTTCATTTTCTACTACTTGAAAACATGAACTACAGCTGTGAAACTGAGTGTTTAGAAAGGCTCTTAATTATTAGATTCTGGTCAACCTGACTTACGTTTAGCAATTTCCCCAAGACCAATCTCTCTCCCCTGCCCAGCACAAAACCCTTCAATCTTTATCTTCCTTTTCTCAAGGCTGAGGAACATACAGTATGATCTTTTCCTCCAGTGACTGTGATACTTTCTTCCTGAAGCTTGCTGCTGCAGGAGGCGGCTTATTTGGCTTATTTTCTCCCACTACATTGTTACAAGAGCACCCTCAAAAGAAGGAAAGGGGGCTGACCTGCTGGCTGAGCTGAACACAGTAATGCCACCAGGCTAATGATCAATAATTTCAGCTAGTATTTTCTTCCATGTGTTTTAAAATGAAGCAGCTGTAAAATCTGAATAGTACAGATATATATGAATGAATGATTCGATCGTTCACTCCTGTTTCAGAATAACTGAATGTCAAAAGATTTTCTGATAATGTCTTTCCTCAAGAGCAGTTTTTGCTGAGATAGAAAGGACATGTATCAGTATGGGGTCCCACTTTGCTGAAGGAAGGGACATCACTTCTGGAAGCAGTGAAACGTATACAAACCTCCTTATCATAAAGTTGCCAGTGGTCTGATCTTTCCCAGTACTCAGTACTCCTGTGTCCTAAGAAACATATATTGCTTTGTGAAACTGTAATTGTAGAAACTGCAATTGTAGAAACTGCATATGCCTGCTTCTTTGTGGATATACTTACAGTCACGGTGTTTCAAAACTTGACCTTAATAAACGCATGAATAATTTTTGATTAATGATTCCCAAAGTTTGAGCAATCTCTTCTTGCTTCTCCAACACAGGGCTTCTGTAAACTGGCTGGATAGCATTACAGAGGACAAGGCAACACAAAAGCTTGCTATTAGGGTAACTAATAATTTGGGAAACTAAGCTCTATTAAAAATATTCAGCTAGTGTCCTGTCTTGTACAGAAGAACAGAAATAGCACAAAGAAACCACCACTTTGTATGCCAAAGTAGCACCAAAAATTCACGGTCTTGAGAAGGCTCTGTATATAAACACCACTACCTCAAACGAAGAGGAAGATTGAGGGAGGGACAGACAGAAAGAAAAGATGCAAAGAATGAAGATTCCTCTGATAAATTACGGAATTCTCAATCAATAAGGGTGGGCAGCTCTTATTAGCCTGTCTTTCTACAGAAAATGAGGTTTTGGTCAGAAACAGTTATAACTCATCTGAAGTTAAAGAGTATTAAGACCTTGTTAAAAATGGAAGCGCAAATCAGTTCTTTGTTGGGACATGAAAGTGATTGCAATCTTCAGCTAAGACGCCACTGAAACAAATTATAAGAGAAGCCATTACCGCATTAGAGAAATGAAAAAATAATTTTTAAGTACTGCTAGCTTGCTAGCTCTGAAACAGATTACTTGTATCCCTTCACAATATGTCAGTGTATTAAGCTATGCAGAAATATCCAAGCTGGTGAGCTGATGAAAAGCTTGGATACTGGCAACAGTGCGGGCATGGTGAGACTGAAATCAAAAGCTATGACAAAACCTTCCTGAGACGCTGGATATTCATTCAGCCTATACACTAAGCTTTGGGCTGCTATAACCACATAACAACTATAAGTATTTTCAAAAAAGCTTGTGTATATCTATACATGCTGCAGTCATCGCAGTGTTCACTTAATGTTTGTTCCCCCATTTACACAATGAAAATAATAGCACCAAATCAAAGGTAATAAAAACTAGTGACTGGAAAAAAAGGTTTTGATCAAAGACAATTTTATCTTGAGCATGGCAGGCATTCATAAGTTCCACAAAAAACATAATCAAACCCCTGTGTTTAGCACAAACAATAAATTGGCAAAGAGATTAAAAATGTGCAGGAGAAGGAAGGAAGACCAAAAAAAAAAACCCAACCCGCCTATAATGTGGAATTCACTGCTATTGCTGGGGATTCTGAGCAAAACTTTCAGCTGATAGTGTCTTTTTCTACTAGATTTAGGAAAAACTTGGGAGTATTTTTGTTTCACATAAGTATCTTAAAAATGTTCTGCTCAACCCTGCAGGCAGAAGCAGGCACACTTCTCACTGTGTCTGAGACACTAGCAAAAAGGGGAGAAGCTTTCTCAGTTTTCATTTCTTAAAAGCACACTTCACAAAATTCTTTCACAATATAAAACTGAATTATCTGTATAAATACAAAATATTAGAATTTAAAATCTGAAATTGTTCTGAAATATCCAAATTTTTACTAGTTCATCTATTACTAATGTTTATATAAGCATTACCAAATAATGAAGTACACACAGGTGCTTAGATACTCCATCTATTTGAACGCAAACATAATCTTTAATTCTTACTTAGCCTTTGTTCACAAATTAATTCCTTGAGGATGTATTTTTAACATTGTTAGCTTTTGAAGAACAATACAGAGCACGCTGTTAAAAATATGAATCAGTTAAGTGTGTTGCTTCATTCCCCAACATGTAGAATGGCCCTTAATCATAGAATCATAGAATCATAGAATCATAGAATTGCCCAGGCCGGAAGGGACCTCCAAAGGTCATCTAGTCCGACGTCCCTGCAGTCAGCAGGGACACCCCCAACTAGACCAGGTTGCCCTTGAGAAGCTATCATCTGCCTAAGGCTCATGGCAGGCAGTATTCATTCTTAAGCCAGTGTCCTGGTTTCAGCTGGGATAGAGTTAATTTTCTTTCTATCGGTTGCTGTGTTTCAGATTTGGTATGACAGGAATGTCAATAATGCATATTGTTTCAGCTGTTGCTAGGTGATGTTCATACCATTCAAGGACTTTTTTCAGCTTCCCATAGAAGCTGAGAAGAAGCATAGATAGAACAAAGGAATAGCCAACGCAATATTCCGGATCATATATATCATGCTCAGTATATAAATGGGGGTTGGCTGGAGGGGGAAATCTGCAATCACTGCTCCGGTTGGGCTAGGCAACCAATTCACCAGGCAGCGAGAGTGACTTGTGTCGTGAATATTCTTTTACCATTATTGTTTTCCTTATTATTCAATTAAACTGTCTCAACTCACAAATCTCAATTCACAAAACTCAATTCCCCTTTCCCTTCCTTTTCCTCTTCTCCCTACCCTTCTGCGGGGGGGAAGGGGGAGTGAGTGAGTGGCCACGTGGTCCTAGTTGCTGGCTGGGGTTAAACCACAACAGACAGAACAGGTATAAAAAAATAAATGAATATGTTAACTATATTTCTTTGCATTTTTCTGGCAGATTCCTGTTTTCAGAAGGGATTCAGTGCTGAAAGATCCTAAGATAATACATTTTAAAGCCAACTGTAGCCAAAGAAAATTGTCTGAATACAGTACAATTAACTTTCTCATACTTAGAATATTTTATTGTCACTATACTTCTAATGTCAATTTTGAAAGTAAAGATCCTGAGAACCTTTTTAGATAGGTTTTGGGTAGGGGTATTTATTGTAGGTTGGTGGAAACTGAAGTATGCAGTTGCTCATACTCACGAAGCCAAGCTGACCCATCAGTGGACAGGGAGGGCTGAATGGTTGCCACTCAGGATGAGCATTTTCTGGGGTTTGTTGCTTGTTCTGTGAAAACTGTTTGATTTCAAAGTTTTGATGTTTCAAGATTATTGAAAACTCAATTACATTCTTTAATTCTTCTAAGTGGTTTGTAGTCTGCAACAGAAATCTGAAATATGATAGGATGACATTCCTGAAGCCTCTAATTTTCCCCTGAACACGCAGGTTTAGATGAAAATGAGGTTCTAATCAATATGGAACTGTTATGATAGGCTGAATTAAAATTTATTCAAATCTTGTTCTATAACTTTCAGAACACTGCAAATGCAGTAGAGTAGGCACAAGGAAGGAAATGTTGACAATACGGGTACAGCTACAGCTCCAGGCACAAAACAGACACAAGAGCTGCTTGTGGAACCACACGGTGCTTCTCAGTCCTGAACCATCCCAGAACTACAGTGGTAAAATTCTTTCAATCACATTGCCCTGTGTATTTTTTATCTGTATATGAAACCCAAACCAAAATTACATATTAATGTATTTCCTGGAATATTAGCAATCTGTATAGTGAATGGTTTTCCTTGCTGTTAGAAAAGTGGTTCTATGTTAGCAGAAAAAAAGGAAAGGATCCACTTTTTACTTTTACTTTAGAAGCACATTTGTATCTTTTAGTGCATGCTTTTGGAAAAATGGAACACAGTAGACCAAAACACACCACTGAATAAGGAATTCTATTAAAAAAAAAAAAAATCATAGGAACAAATGAAATACGCTTTGTTAAAACGGAGAAGAGGAGACATTGCAGTTTTGCATTCCCACATTTAAGAGTCCGTCCATCATCTACTCTGTAGTTGAACACTTGCTATTGAACATTTCCACATACTGTACTGAGCTACAGAGCACATTCATTGTGCAGAAGGTGTGTGGTGATGACAGAAACAAACTGAATCAAGAGAGGTTGAGGGAGAAAAATATCTCTAACATGTATTTTTAAATAAGTAATTCAATCATGTCAGTCAAACGACATTCCAGAGCGTCCTGTATTTTCTAAAACAACCACCTATATGAAAATGATACCAGTAAGAAATTTCACAGAAACACTATACTTCTAACCAAAAATATCATGTAATAGATGAGATACATTCTCATATTTGAAAACAAATAACCATCAGAAAATAGAATTATATTAGAATCCAAATTTCTATTAGAATACAATGAAGCAGATGAAACTGGAGGTAAGAAGAGAGACGCTGTAGCTGAAGAAAAAGCAAAAAGCTCAAAACAGAATTAGTAAGTGTGTAAAGGGAAGCGTTTAATGTTTTAGTATAACTGTGTGTCTTTGAAATAACTGTCTGCAGAAAATCACTTGAGGTAATTTTTGAACCCTTGATCTGTCAGTTTTGAACTTCAAGGCTGTCATCATCCATAGAAAATATACTTATGTCCTGGTCACATTCTAGTGATGTTTATATGTTAGCACAGATAAAAGGGAAAAGCATAAATGAAGAATCCATGGTAAAATTTAAGCTATAGTGAAAGAAGGTGAGAAAAGCATACATGAAAACAACACAAGAATCATCATGGGATAACTATACTTTTTCCTTTAAAGTCACCATCTGTATAGATTTCTGCTGTACAGTGTTAAAAAGAAAGTGACTTTGAAGAGTCCTCCAGAACAAGTGACAGCAGGACAATTCTAGTTAAGAATGCAATCTAGAATTTAAATACAGTGAGTAGTACCGCATAAAAGCATGAAAACATCTCTGAGTAGCAATTTTCTGTATCTCAATAACAGAATCATCCCTAAGATGTATGGCAAAGTCTTCCTTTACACCTGAAGCTAGGTGTTTTATTATAATCTTTCAGTAGTAGATTATCAATTTCCCCTGCTAACTTAATCTATACTGGAAATAAGCACACAAATTTCATAGAAGCCTTCTCTAAATAAGGCACTCTTTCAAGTATTTATAGCTTTGACAAAAACGTATCTCCTCCTACAAAAAGACTCATGTCTGGGGGTCAGTTCACAATTGATTTTCAGAAGAAACATCATTTCAGAAGAGCATTTAGTAATTTTTAATAGTGAAATTAGAGGAGAGAAAATTTTTGCCATGTAATAAATCATTACAATCCCTGTGTTGAGAGACTTTTGTTCCTCCATTACTAGGAGTTCCAAACTTCAGCCATGTCAGGGAATTCCACTCTACTTTCAAGGACAAGTGTTTGCTGACCCCATGCAAAAATGTCTCAAGTTCCTGTGTGCTCCGCTATTTATGAAAGTACTATTCCTGAAAGAAGTATATAAAAATTGCCCTACCAGCCCCATCTTAAGGTCCACACAGTTCAGCATGATGTTTCTGGTGTTGAGAAACAAATGCTTAGGGAATAAATATATGACATAGAGCATGATTTGTCCCCGGTACACGCTGCCTCTTGCCATCTTCAGTTCAGGAGCTTTGCTGACCTAGATGCTGCACGCAGATCATCAGCTCTAACAGCCATAGTAGGTCCATCAGTCTAATTCCTTTTTTTGGAACTATCATTTATACTCCAGACTTCCACATGATGTTACATCAATTATGAAATACTCAGTTCTGCTACACTTGAATAAGTATGCACTTTTATTCATTTTAAACCTGCTGTCTGAATTTTTCTTGTCACAATTTCTGATCCGTGAAAAACAGTGAATAATTGCCTCTGATTTTTTTTTTTTTTTAAATCCTATTCATTTCTGTGTACCTCCACCATATGTTGTTTCTTGGTTAAAGTGAAAAGTTCTAGTCTATTTAATTTCTCTTTGTGTGGAAGCTGTTCCAAATCTCTGCTTAGTCTCATGATCCATACCACACACCTTTTAGAAGTTAATACAGTAGTCAAGATGTAAGCACATCCCAGGTTTATACAGTCATATGAATAGGTCTTCTGGTTTGTTCTTGATTTTTTTAGTAAGTCCTCATATCTTATCTTTTATGAAAATACAGAAATACACATAATACACTGCTGAGTATTAAGAGGGTCTTCTCAGAGAACCATCCACCGATGCAGAATAACCAAAGATCAGCACTGGACTACCTTGGTCCTGTAGACATACAGAGTATTTTTCTTTCCAATACATAGACACTATGGAGAAGACAGCCCCTTTAAATACCCAGAAAAGATCAGGATATAAACAGAAGCAAAGACTAGAGTCAGGAAGAATGAGGTCAGGTGAGAGTTAGGTTACCTGAGATTCAAATGAATCCTGGAGGTGGCAAAATGAGCTTAGAAGAGACTTTTTGAGTTCTGAGAGTCACGGATCCTCAGAAAGCAGATGAAAATGGCAAACACAACAGAGAAAGACCACTCCAAAAGAGGCTTAAAATTATAAGATCAAGAAAGGGAAGATAAGGTAACTAAGGTAAGACTAGTGAGTGCAATTAGAAGCTGTGGCCTAGAAGTGTTCAAGGCCACGTTGGATGGGGCTTTGAGCATCCTGGTCTAGTGGGAGGTGTCCCTGCCCATGACAGGGAGGTTGGGACTAGATGATCTTTACAGTCCCTTCCAACCCAAACCGCTCTATGATTCGGGTCGGATGAGAAGACAAAAAGCAAAGCCAGAAAGATGTGCAGCATAATCTCTCAAAGAAATCCCTAGCATTATATATGAAGCTTTTAAAAAGATCTTGGACTGTGATTTTAAAAAATGGAACATTGACCAGGAAGCTGGGCTGCTATGCCATTAAACGCAAAAGGAAATGATAGGCTGTAAAATTATATTCAACCAAATGAACACTTTACATTCTACTCCAATCTATTGTTATCAAATATTAATGCAAATTATTAGAGAAAAAAAGTCTGGATATTTAACTCTGAAATACATACTTAATTTTTCTACAGCTTCTGTAAAAAGTTGTTTTGGTCTGATCTTGAATATATCCAGACACACATGAGTCTTGATTCCTTCAAAATGCAAAGAAAAAAAAATACAGTTGTAACATTACTTGCATGTGTACTGGGACAGGCTGGGATGGAGTTGACTTTCCTCACCAACATACCAGCAGCTGTGTTTTGGAACTGTGACTAAAGCAGTGTTGTTTAACTATGGCTGAACAGTGCTTGCACAGCATCAAGGTCTTTTCTCTCCCCCTCTGCCACCCCAGTGAGTAGGCTGGGAGTGGGCAAAGAGTTTGGAAGGGACACAGCCAGCACTGCTGACCCAAACTGACCAAAAAGATATTCCATGCCATAAGGTTGTGCTCAGCAATAAAAGCTCAAGGAAAAGAGGAGGAAGGAGGGTAACTTTAATGGTTGTGGCGTTTGTGACTCTTCTTTGTGCTGAGGCCTGGCTTTCCAGGAACTAGCTAAACATCTGCCTGATGATGGGTAGTGAATTACTACTTTGTATTAAGGCTCTTTTTTGTGCTATTGGAGAATGTAGGGTATTAAGACCAAGGGATTTAAAAATTGCAAAGGAAAAAAAAATTGGCATGAATTCTAAGTCACAAGCAGAGTGGATACTTTTAAAATCAAGTTTTAAAACATACACAAAACAATTTTAATCAGTTTTGTGAAACTGTCTAGGCTTAAACTTGATCAACATTTCCCAGCCTGTGTCCTTTGTATTTCTTTTCAGACATCAGATAGTAAACATAGTAAGACAGAGCAAAAAGGACAGAGCTTTTCTTCTGAACCTTTAAAAATTTTTTTTCTAGCATTTTAATTTATCAAAAGTTTAAGTACATCTAATAAAAATAACATAAAATTCAACCCTGAAAATAAAGGATCTAGTAAACCTTCAATAACCAGTAATGATGTTTATTATTCCAACAAACATCATATATTCATTTATAACTGTTAGTTACAGAAGAAGCCAGAGGAAAAAAGTATTTCTTTAGATACTTCCATAAAAGACTACATTTCAAACACATTAAATTTAAAACTTCTTATAAAAAGGAAGATCCCTGGTTACAGATCCCATAAGCATAGAAGTTCCCTGAACACATTTGGATAGAGGTTCCTGGCTAACAGACTTCAAGCAGTGAATCTCTGCACCACACAGAAGTACTAGAACTAATTCTGAAACTAGCACTAGAACTGAAAAGCCCCATGGAGCACCCAAGGTGCAGCTGCCACGCAAGCAAACAACCCTTTCCCCTCAGCAACACTTATCAGTCCAGACACAGTGCTGGAGCTGCACAGCCTCTAGCTCCAGACCAACTTTTCCAGTTACTTGATTAGCTCCTAAATCTCTTAAAGGCTGCCACAGGACATTGCAAGAGGAAAAGGAAGAAAATTCCCTCTAAGAATTTGGAAATCGTATGATGAGACAAGACAAGTTTGTTTTGAATGTAACTGCTATCTACTGTCAGTAGATAAAGCTGACATAGAGCTTTAAAGAGGTTACAGGAGACTGCTTTGGGCCAACAAGTAAAAATTAGTAGAGTTGAAAGTTACTAAGTACTTAAGACAGACAATTTTTCTTATGTTCTGCTTTGCCGCAGATTGCTGCTAGGGTTTTGCTTCAGATAGATGAAGCTGTTCCTACAGGTTTATGAGTCATTAAGCCTAAACAATCAAAGAAAAACACATGCAATATTAGCAATTTTTGCTACGAACTGCCAGGGAATTTGTATATTGAGAAAATTCTGTTCTTGAAGCCCAAGTAATGGAGGTCTTCAATGAAGCTGAAAAGTAGATTTCCCTCAAATAATCAGTATACTTACACAGAGAGCCCCTTACAAAATGTCTGCAGATAACATTTAGGAACTAATTCGTATAACTGGAGGTAAAAATTGTTTGGCACATGAACTACAGAACAATCTCTGTGATATGCTTGAAGGAGTCTGGACTATGAAGGCAGCAAGCAAGGAAACTGACCTGAGAAGAAACCCTGGCCACTTAAGGTAAACATGTTTTAATTATCTCGATGGGAGGGCAAATACAATTTTTTTCAGGCACATGCAAATTCTGATTGCAGCTGAAGCAGATAAAGCCTTGTCTCACTCATTCTGACCCCCAGACTGGTCAGAAACCATCAGGATAGCATTAGGCCAATTCTATTTATATCAGTTTTAAGAAGTGGTTATTAGATTAAACTCATCATCATCAGTTGCTTTAGGTAGGTGTCAGATCTTTGGAAGTTTGCCAAGTACAGCTTCTTCATTAGATGCCATACCTAAAATAGGCTGCACTTCTGTTACACCTGAGTACTGCTCCTCAGCATAACAAAGTTCTCTGGGCTACCATACAAGTTCTCCAGTTGTCCTGACAAAGATCATCTGATGAAATCACTTGATGCTTACAGATAACCTCACTAACAGGAGACGAGAGGCAAGACAAGTATTTCTGTAAGACAGGCCTGGTTAGGGAAAACATGTACTAATATAGTCAAATAATTGACAAACAACTGAGCATGAACTCCCACTAGAATGCTGCTGCCAAACAAGATAGCAGTGAACAGGATTAGAGAAGAAGCATTTATTCTCTATGCTGCATTACTGAGACTGGCAGTTAAATAAAAGAAACAGGCATGACATTCATATATTATAACATTCACTAAAAAACTAGAAAGGCTGCACAAAGGGGAGAGGGATAGAATTCGGATCATCATAACATGGGATTTGTAACCTTCAGCAATACAGAGAATGCTACTGATTTTCAAATTACAAATAAAGCCCAGAAAGAATGAACTACAATACTTCCAGTTATCCTCAACAACTGCTAGACAGATTCCTTCTAAGTGAACTTTACATCCACAGGCTTAATGTTGTATTTATCAGGTCTTAATCCTACAGTATAGCTTGTGTCCTCAGTGAGACAAAAAAAATAAAATCAGAGCTCCTCAAGAATTCCTTCATCATCTTCAGTCCTTAAGATTAAGCAACAAATTCTAAAAAAAATAGAAAAAGTAACTCCTCCTTCTATGGTTGTAAAATACAACAAGGCAGTGACAAAGATGGCTTCTGATGGAATTCAAAGTTCATCCAGGAGTTTCTAACACCCACCTGTTATACTTGTGGATTATGAATTAACATTTTGGTTATCTTTCTAGTACAATTACATGGAAGATAAATAACATTTTCTTTTCACAATGTTTAACAACAACAAAAGTTCTGTAGTACATAGGTATTAAAACAACTTCCTATCTTCTGTCAAAAGTTACCTGCTCTTCCCTTTTAGATTTATCTACCCTCTCTTAATTGAAGATTGAAGTCAGATAATCTGAAGGAGTTATGAAACGCAATTTAGATGTGACATGGTTTTGCCTAGAAGTTATTCAGAATCTCTTGTTCATCTCCAAGAAGCTCTGAAGATGTTTCCAAAACAAATGCATATCAGTGACTATATGCAGCTGCAGCTACTGAATTGCACAGAGAGATTAAAAGCATCCTCCTTTCCGTCTAGACAAGCATTTTGTAAACTTTATGTCTATAAACAGGCTACAGCTGAAAGTAACATCTTATAAAGTGATAGTAAGAGCTAAAAGTTGGGAATGGCTACACATAGAACTTCTACTTGAAGTACGCAGAGTTATACCTAACCCTCTAATGCTTCAGAGGTGTATTTTAATAGCTTACAGTTAGAATAAATTCAGCTGTAAAGAACCTAGGAGGAGTTTCAGGTGATAGCCATATTGAATTCCATCTAACACTTTTCTAAGCATGGATTGGGTATTGAGGGTGGAGAAGGAGGGGAAGAAAGAGGGTAGCATACAGCGCTCTTGAGTGAGGAGTCAAATTAACTGATCAATTTCCTGTCTTTCCTTGAGCTCTAGCTTTAGAAATTTTGCCTTGCTACAGAGCCTCAAGGGTTTCCCCACAAAAGCAGGGCTTTCCTAGCATCTTAAATTGTTCCACTGCCTTTTACCTCAGCTGAACACTGTCTGAAGAACATCCACACCACCATCTAAAAATCACCAGCCTAGTTCCTCCAATTACACCTGCTCTCTGCTATTTAGGACGGATACCTATAAAGACACCTATAGTCTTCTCAAATAGACAAATCAAACAAATCTTCTCTGTAGAATGCAAAATTTTAAATATTTTTAATGTGTTGCTGACATGATAGGTAGGGCTGGAGGGGGTGCATGATCTAAGCCAAATCATAGTATTTGAATATTCATAGCCACATTAAGTTACCTATATAGTAATCAAAGTAAGTTCCATCTGTTTTTTGGTGATATTAACTATGCCGATGCCAAACTGCTAGAATGCTTACCTTTCGCATAGACAAAAAGAAAATAGAAAAATAAAGTTTGCCCTTCCAGCTCCCTACACCGGATCAAATACACATACACTGTAATCCGCAGAGCTCTTCCCAACATTCTTAGAAATAGATTCCAGTTTCTTTATCACACCGACATTTAGAATTTTTTCCAACTACCCAAACAATCTCATCTGCTATAAACTGAACTAATTCTTTCTCATCAGCCAAAAAGTACAATCCCTGTAATAATCTTTTATATCCTGTAGGCGACTCATACTTCCTCTCTTCCACTGCTGTTTTCTAAATTAAGTAACACCTGTCATGCATTGCACTTTCTAACCACCTTCTCCTCTTGCTGTTCTACACACCTCTACATCAGTAAGTTTTGTGTCCAAAACTGGACACTGTATACAGCAAAGACATCATGGGGCTCTAAGCAACCTGATCTAGTTGATTGCTCATTGCAGGAGGGTAGGACTAGACGACCTTTAAAGGTCCCTTCCAACCCGAACCATTCTGTGATCAGTTGCAATGAATACAGGACAGCAGTTAACTCTCAAACCACCTTTTCAGTTGAACTTCGAATCAACTTTTTGTTCAAATTCGACTTTTCTGTAATTAATTACAAAATGAGATTTAATTGTGAAGTTGTTGCGTGCTTCCTTCACCCACAGTCAGTCAGTCAGTAACTCCTCACTTCTGTTTATCTGATATACTTGGATTTTTTCTTAAAGCAGCATTTCTATTTTCATGAACAAAGTAAAGCACATACAAATAGAAAGAGAGGATCAAACTCCTGATGTAAGGAGCAGAGCTTTTATTACTAATGTTGAGAGAACTGAAAGTAGCTCATGTTTACAGCGTCCAGACTGCTCTAACTGGGAAATCAATTGGGGAATAAAGACTACCCTGACAATTAGGCACACTTGATATAAATCAGATACTAATAAGAAAAAACCTACAATGCTGTCTTTATAGAGTTTCATTTCAATGTAAAGACATGCTTTCAGCCGTCCAGAGAAAGCCTTCGGCAATAACAAAAGAGAAGTTGTGATGGAGCTAAGAGTGAGAAACAGCAAGGGTGATGCCAACGTAGCTTAGAAAACTGTGGGAAGTAGTTAAGTGTCACAAGAAATGGGCAGCATTCAAAATGCATTTTACATGATGTATCAAATCATCCTAATCTAAAGCCACTTAAACTTTTTTTTTTATATACTATCCTCTTGGTGTATTATACTCTATTTCTACCTCTGCTCCTAACCCATAATCTGCTAGTAATGTGAGCACTTATTAAAAGTATACACTATTATCTATTTATATGCTAATGAACCTAAAATCTCTTGTACTCTTTTTGTTAAACTATTTTATTTATATCATACATTACAAATGCACCGCAAACCTTTAGAGTGACTCTCCACTCGCAGAGAAAGCACCCAAATTTTTAATGTGACTCTGATGTTGGTATCTGAGATTAGATTACATAGAAAAGAGGCGGTTTGTCTACAGTCAAAGCGAACAAGCCCCAAAGAAATACTAAACCACAAATACTAAAACTGGTAAGAGGATGAATCAAATGTTATTTTGCTATTTCAGGTATCATTATAGGTGAAAATCTTAGCCAAATACTTTAAAGATTTTAATTAAACTTTATTCTTCTTTCAAAAAAAGGTTAAGACATCTCTTTGGCTGGCATTCTTATGCTTCGACCCAATGCTGTCCTTTGCATTTCTCTTTGCATAATAAAGAATTCAGATGCCATGGGACCTTAGAAACACCTACAAGTGGCTGGACCAAACAACAGCCTTAGATTGTTTTTTCATTTTGGATATCCACTCACACTATTACACATTTTGCAAGAACTCTTAAGATGCTATCAGTCATAAAACCACAAGAATATAAATTTGGAAAGAAAAAACAAAGTCTATACATTCCTGTCATTAGGCAGGAAGAAGCAGACTTTCCTTGCACTATAATCTGTCATGCAATAGAAGTGTCATGAACAGTCCTTGAGACCTAACAGATGCTTTGAGACTTTATTCAATCTTTCAAAGTGATAAAAATTACTACATTGCAGTCACACTTCTGATGCCATAAGCAACAGAAATCCATTTCATTTATTTTGCAGATTACAATAATTTATTACAATCTTCTTCATGTAAATTAGGGTCAGGGAAGGAAACTAGAAGTTTTCATCACTCTTGGTAAACAGCAAGGAAAACAATCATTCAACAACAAAGGCAATTAACCCTTTCTGAAAGTAAATGGCAAATTTTGGTTGAAAATTAATATCGTTGAAATCACCTTGACTTTAACACTTAGGTAATAATTATTCAAAATTTACCTACTGCATTCATTCTGCGGCTCTCAAGCAACAACTATACCTGTCCCCTGTACCTCTATCATTTCAGAAGTATAAATTATGAAATACTACATATATTATGTCAAAATTTCCCAAGAATGCATCTATATATGCATATATGTCATTTAGCAATATGTAGCAATGTAGCAATATGACAAAAAAAATTCTGCATCTACTTCATCACTAAAACCCCCCAGTGACTGAAATAATATGTCAAATATACCTTACTTTCCACTGCTTCCCAACCAATACTGAAAAGTGTGCTTTGCCAGCGTAAATGTTCATCACATTAAGGACCCACTGTGGAATACACTATCATTCACGTTAAAAAGATGCGAATTTTTTCCCTCTCTCCCTTCCCTCATAACATGTGGTACACTTGTGCACACTAACACGAACATTTTCAGCTAGTACTGAAGTTAACTGAAGAGAAAAAAAGAAAAACAAACACAAAAAGGTTTGAAATAATTTCAAGTCTGGCTCAGAGCTCATGAGGTTGAATTTAATTTTAGAGGAAAATACAACACAGATGAAGACCACTAGTCTTGCCACAAGGTAAAAATTAAATCATTTGCTCATACACTTGAATTAAAGCAGCTAGTGGAGGAAGAAATAAATATCAGGTATATGAAATCACATACAAAGAAAAAAGATTCTACATGTTAAGATAACTGACAATAATATAAGTATCCAGTAATCGCCTAATTATTAGTGCAGTTCCTCCTTAAACAAGGAGGGGTGACACTGTGCATACAACTCCTCCATAGAAATACCAGCATGCACAATCTTACCTCTGATGACTGCTCTTGTACCTCTTACTGTATGTGCTCACTGGATGTTAGTTCATGGACAGAAGTAGGTAAAAAACAACGTGGTTTTAATAATATTTGTCTGTAGTAAAGATTAACAACTTGGCAAGCATATTACCACTAAAGCACTAAGTGTACTTCATCATACTACTGCTTTAAATAATTACAAAACTACTCACAAGGATATCATGAAGAAGCTTTTCTTTGCTTAGCAATAAGAGCCAGATACTCACAAAGAAGGGTCTTGGACCAGATCTTTAAGGTTTATCCCACTACGATCCTCGGCAAGGTTCCTGAAGCAACTGTCACTCACTAAAAAAAACAGAAATAAAATTAAAACAAAACAAAACAAAAACTGAGAAACAAAAGAGGTGGAAATTTAAGGACAGAATGCAGTTCTTTTGATTAACTAGAAACGCTTTTTGGTGTTGGCAGTAATTTGAACGTTCATATATAAAGTCTGATTTTCAGTAAGGTTTCACCTACTTTCAAAATAGGTCAACTCAACAGAAAGTGATAAACACTGTATCATGTATTACACGGAAACAATCAGTTTCAGCTGATGTCCTTACTGCTTCTCTACCTGTGGCTACGGAAAGTCTTAAACACAAACACTGGATGCACAAGTACACACAGATATCCATACACCTATCAGTAGAGTCCTTAATCATGCACAGGTCAGTATTCTTTACCTAATCAGAAACAGTGAGGTGCTATGTATTTAAGTTCACAGTTGGTCATGGGTTAGCAAAGGTGTTTAATATTAACAATGGCCAAAACAAACAGTTAAGAATAAAAATCTATTACAACAGCTTATAATTAACTTATAAAGTGCATGTAAAGCAGCTAGTTACTTTCATAATTGAAATTACAACACGGTAAATTTCACAGAAGTTTAAAAAAAACTATTAATGTGGTTTTTTTTTTTTTTACTACATTATAAAAAAAACACCACATGATTTAAACCAGAAACTCCAAATCTGTTCCCTTGGCTAATTCTCTCAGCACACGCACTCCATTCCCACAAGCAGGCTCATTTCTCTTAAACACCACAGTCAATTTGAAAGGAACATAAAAAGTAGAGGCACAAATGCTTTTAAGAAGTCATCATCAGTTCAAAGGAATTACAGTTATTTCTGACTACAGCAAACTTTCTGAAGGATACAGAGGCTGTGATATGGCAAAATCAGTGTAAGGATCAATTTGCCATAACTAGCAAGGTAATCTGCCAGACAGAAGAGAGCTTATGAAGAAACCCATTACTGCTCATCTTCCAACACAGAACACAGCCTCTCATTTGGTGAAAGGGGACGCGTTTAAAATCATCTGCAAAAGCAAGTATTCCTACTTTTTCCCTCTAAATGAAAGATATTCTTTTTAACTTACATCTATAAGTATTCATGTGCATCACCAGCATCGAAAAAATGCAAATCATTCCCAAAATATGTTATTTTCACAGATTACGATACATACTGTGACAGACCTATCTAACACACTGCAAAACTGCAAAATGTTTCTACTAGTACCCCTCATTGCCAACACATCTCACAAGCGTGAAGCCAGTTAGTCTGCTGGGAAAGACAAGCACTGGAAGAAGGGGTCGCAGAAGAAGGGGCTGGGGTAGCTGACGGAACAGGTACTGGCCCCGGCTCTCACACAGAGCCTGACAGTGAATAGTATACGACAACAGCAGCAGTATTTGTCAAGTGTTGATAACATTAAGAAGTTTACCTCAACACTGTAATAACCAGTTGATATCCTAAGCTTCTCTTGCTTGCCATCTCTGAAAACACTACCTGAGAGTTGTTCCTCACACGTGACCCCTGAAAGCCAGGCAGCGTATCACAAGACTCTTATCTTTGAGGTAACTACCAGAGATCTTCAGATTAAAGAGCAGCAACTTGTGCTACCAAAGTCCAGAACTCCTGCCTTGTTCCTCCTGAGACAGTTTAATCATTGTCTCCATACTAAATTGAAAGTTACCTGTACTGAGTTCAGAAGAGCTACCTCTACCTCGCCAGGGGAAGCTCACCTTGAACACCCCGAGCCTTCGGAATTTTTTCGTTTCCATGCCTATCTACTGCACTGAAGCCAAGACCCTTGAATTTACAAAGTCTCTAATTCCTGAGTTAAAGGATTAATTCCCAAATCAGCAGACTTGCAAACAACCTACACTCTAAATTTTACAGATGAAAAGAATCCCAGCTTGTTGATATCCGATAGTTTGCATTTGCCTTTTGTCAAAGTTGGCAACAAAACAGTAAACAGAACATTTTACATACTGTCTTTTCATAAATCCTACACGAGTGATGTATCAATGTATCTCCTATGCCAAGACTACACATCATGAATAAAAAAGATGGTTGATAATGATGGTTTTTCACTACTGACATGTCAAATATTTATTAAGCATTAAACATTTAATCTAAACATGCTATATTTTTCTGCTATCTTCTGCAGTCTCCTCATCCAAAGTAATCACAATTATCATTGAGGAAACTATTGTGACTGTTCTTACACTTTTTTAAAGGGAAAATTAAAAACAACAACATAAAATTATCTTATCAGTAAAACTAACATTGTCTGTAACTCAAAGTTTACAAAACAAAATGTGTTTGAAATAAACATTTAAAATGAAAGCCTAGATATGCCAGAGACTGTCTTTGCCTCACTTGTCTTAACATAAGTCTAATATTGTAATGCCCTTTTAATGAATGAAGTTGAAAACTGCAAGCCTTCCCTCTCATTAGCAGAGCTGGGCAACACAAGCTTTTGCTAAAAAGACTAACTCAACAACATCGAAATACCTACAAACACTGGAAAGCTGCAAATCTGCAAGCAAGCCTCTTCTTAGGTTGCTGTTCTAGCCAGATTCAGAAAAAAGATGCCTCAGATAAATGTGAAAAATTTCAAACGCAGTTTTAACAACCAAAGATTCCAACAGTTCAGTTAACATTTGCCAAAATCACATTTCTGATAACTAACATTTGATGATAATTGCCAACTAAATTACTAGCATTAACAACAACAGGAGAGCTTCCAGTGAGAAGAAATAATTCAGTGGAATGGGCTGGAGAAAGACCTCTTACAGGAAGACTTTGGCACACTTTACTGACCCACATACAAGCACAGCCACACTCCACTCACAACCTTGCAAACTAACACAGGAAAGAAAACAAATTTTGAGCAGTAAAGATGGGGTGGAAGCAGAGTAGGTAGCACATTTCTCATGGCTTAGAAAGCTGTAAATCAAAACTGCATGTATTTTAAAAAATTGTATGCTCTGATTGAAATGCAAGCTATTTATTCCAAACAGGACATAGGGTAAAACCGCGTTTGATGGTATGGCAGAAAGATCAGGATGATCGATGGTGCTTTAAGGTTTGAGGGAAGAAAAGGCAGAAGAAAACTTTGCATCGCAGCCACAAATTGTGCTACACATACAAAGGCCTTCCCTAACTTCTTGTTTTTAAAACACAACCAAAGGAGACTTTTGTATAGGACACCTGTACGAACACACTCCCCATGCAGGATTTTGTTTTGTTTCAAAATTTTTTTTAAAACCCCCAAATTTATAAAAGCAAGTATTTTAAAGTGTTGAGTGCATGATTTTTGAAGAGATACAGAATTGTTAGCTGCTCCCCTCTATGTATACACTAAGTGGCTGAGCCTCTGATCTGTATTACATCTCCCACATATACTTCCTTATAGACAAGGAGAATGGCAAAAAAAGAAAAAGTCCCTAAAACACATTCGCTCCATGGTGCTAAAAATATTTTTTAAAGAAATTAAATAGTGGCACAAATTTCACTGGCATAGACCGAACTCACTCCTACCACAGAAACACATAGTCTGAAAAACATCACACTAAGGAGAAATCCCTAAACATCCATGAAACAGTTTGAAAGTGAAGAGGTTTTAGCAATAGCTCCAATTCTCTCAACCTTCTTACTTTCAGCTCCTGGTTTCTGTTACTGACATTCTGCTTCTGACCCCCGTCTAGTCTTATGCCTAGGAAGTAACGGAGATGGGAAGCCAGTGAGGGAATATAGTTCTCACTTGTCAACTACACAGCATACAAAATTCCTTATGAAAAGGTTAAAATCAGCATTCACACTCCAACGTGCAAACATCCAGTTTACAATGGTTGTGAAGCCATCCCACTTGGCATTTGTGAACTTCTAGATCTGTCCATATGAATTTTTTTTCCCTTTGCTTTAGCAGAGCATTAAATGAGACCATACTGAAAGAAAATGGATTATTAGCCTGTTGATTTCCAAAATGAAAAGCAGAAGTTATTCAATTCTGAAGGTAAACTAATATTTTCTTCAAGTAGAGGCAGGATATAATCCGTTGTGAACCTAACCCTTTTAAAAAAAAAAAAATTTTTTTAAAGGTCCTACAACTTGAAAACAATATAGCCCTTTAAAACTGTCACTTAACCTCTTATCTCACAGTGTATTCCCAGTAAACCAAAGTCCTCTTTAGACCAAAGTGCTTCCAATTCTACAACTGTTACTCATCATTTTCATATCATATGCTTTAGAAAAAATGCAATTGTTACCCTCAAAAAATGAAGGGCTATATACAGTTTGGTTAAGAAAAATTAATAATAATGTTTAGCTCCCCAGTATCAAAATATGCAAGTTCAGAAAACTGTAAACTACTATTACCTGCCAGATTTCCCTCCTGGTTCTCAGAATTCAGAACTGCTTTTAGGCTAGTTGTGATTACCTATTGATAAAAACTACCCTAACAACCAAAATGCTGCACTCAAAGATAGTAATTGATAAGCGTGATGCACTATTAGTTCGAAAATACATGGACTACTACAACATCAAACAGTATGCACTGAAGTACAAGATAACAATTTCTTACATTTTTGTCTTTTAGTGATAACATCTCCTAAGATAAGTTCTTTTTCTCAAAACTTCTTCATCTGTCTGTAGTAATTCCGGCATGCTTTCCATGGCAGATCTCTCCTCCTTACCTCTCTTTTTGTAGGATCATTCATACGTTTAGGTTTTTATACCAGATTCATTCAGCAGCTAATAAATATAAAAAATATTTAATACACTTGGGATGCTCTGGAAAGTACTGATCTGGCACAGCACTGTATTCTAGTCTGCTTTTGCTTGCAGTAGCGTTATTCTCATTTCAGATTCAGGTGGTTCTGTTCCATGCACTGCATGCCAATGTAGCAGGATTCAAGTATCTTGTTTTTATAGGCCCAACCTTATACACATTGCAGCAAACACCCACTTTTACCTATTGTAATTGTGCACATTGTTGACTTTAAGACATAACAAACACTGCTAAGGAAGCTTATGTTTTAGGGTATAAGAAAGTAACAGAACTTTTTCCTCAGATCTCAAAACATCTCTCTTCAAAAGTCTGTTCTCCTGCAGACACAGAATACCTGTCCAATAGGCATACTTTAGAGAAGGCAAAGGAATGGGGTAGTACCAGAATGTAAAGATTGATTCTCTTAGTATTAAAATGATTTTAAGGTATTTTGCATTTATTTGGTTACTGTCCCACGAACAATAACATCAGAAATAAATATCTTGCCTCTTTTCTCTGCTACTGGTGTATTTTTCAAGTGACCGCATATCCACCAGAAAACACCCATAAAACGGACAGCATATTACAGAAGTCTTGAAGCACCTTCATCAGATCTATTCCAGAAGACAGTAAATTAATTATGAGATGCACTTCTGCTATTTGCATATCTGCACACAAATCTCTGACGTATTTACAGAACAAAAAGAACTAGCAGGCCACATGCAAATTGCAAATGTTTGTAACTGCTAAGAAAGAAAGTCATCTGTGACTAGCAGAAATCATGCATGCTGGCTTCCTAAAAACTTGTGATCTTTGTTGCTTAAATACCATTCACTATCACCATAATAAATCCAGACTCCCTTTGATACCAACACAAGGAAGAGAGCTAAAGATAATACAAAGCCATGCATGCGAAAGCACCCGTCAATACGAATCCGTCTTCTCTTGGGGGTAATAATCTGAGTTTCCTCTTTGCCTGGCCGCTACATTTTAACTTAATTTATAGATAACAGTATCCTTAAAAATTCTCCTTTTTGGCACACCGCAGTTAAGTTTTCTGTTATCCTGTTATTGCTATTTTTTCATGCATAGGTTAAACAGGTTTAAGAGGAGACCTGAAAGACCGATGGAAAGACTGAAGGACGATGTTGTCTATCTTTTGAACATGTACACCCATGGCAGTTATCTAAAAGCCATTTTCAAAATTGCCGGGTATCAATGCACCCCAAATTTCAAGTTTCCTCCCCTTTTCATTTCTATTTTAAACTTCATTCTGCTAATAATGAACATAGGAGAATGAAATAATAAAATAGCAACACTTTCAGTTTTAACCCACAACTATTTAACAACAAAAGTAGTTGTAGCACCACCTTAACACAGTTACTAATAGTAGGTTGTGCAGTATCTGGGCAAAAATGTCACAATGGAAAAAAAAAATTAAAACTGGAGTTAAAGCATGGCAGTATTTAGAGTGTACAAATAAACAGCACTCAAAAGATTTGCTCAGGTGTGAGCATGGCCAGGTGACAGAAAATATACTACCCCCTCAACAGGTTCACATATTCCGACCTGAGAGTTATGACCAAAAAAAAAAAGGTAACAAAACATTTTATTTAAATGAAACATTAAAAGATCTGAAATAGTCACATGAAGAAAGGCATCTCTCTTTTATATGGATTGTATTTTTTTCTTTTTTAAGTATAAAACTAATTAAATTAGTGATAAAAAATAGTAGCCAATTCAAAACACTGGGTTGCTGAAATTAAGGTGTGCAGCATATGCAGTATCAGAGATGGTTAAAACTCTTTGTATAAGCCCAGAGGTAAACTATTTTTTCATCCCATGAGGACAAAGTATTGCATTTCAAGAGTAAGCAGGGCCTTTCTAAGTCTGTGTTGTATCCTTTCCATTTACATAACCACTTAATTTCTACTGCCAAAGAACGTATCATGAACAGGAGCATATCCAGAGAAGTGAAAGTAGCTGAGAAGGTCCTGATCTCATTGCCGTTAGAGCTCATTTTCCCTTTCATGTTTGAAAAGTTTGTCATCAGAAATATGGAGGTCAAGGCACAACAGCTTGGAACAAGTTACAGAATATATGCACTGGTGGAAATTTTTATTGTAAGAAGGAATGTGAAAATGTGATAGGAAAACAAAGGAAGACAAAGTCTGCTTCAGCAAGCTGTCAGCCAAAGCCTGCAGATCAAAGAAAGCACACTGTCAAGATTAACCTGTTTGCAGTAAAAGAGCAAACCAGTAACTTCAACTTACTAAAATTTCTTTTCATTGGGCATTCAGAACTCATTGCAGTAGCAAGACTAGCTGTAGTTTCAATTCATGTATTCATTCAGTTTCAATTCACTCCCCAAATAGAAGTTCTCAGCAGACAAGAGCAAGAACACATTTATTTTATTCTGATTATTTCAATTCACCAAAATCCCATAGCTCTCTTTTTCTGGGTGGGTGAGAAAGAATGTTTTCTTCTTGTTTTCTTCTTTTCTTCTTCTTGTGCTTTCTCTGCCACTTCAATAACCACCAGTACAATGTATTTGTCCCTATTTTCTCTGACCAGTTAAAGGTTGATACAGCAGACAATCTATCAATTGCAATTTCATAGATCTTAAAGACAGAACTGCAGCGATTAGTTTGACTCCCTGCTCCTTGAGTTTGACTCATCTGCTCCTTGCACCTGATGAATGCTTCTGTCATCTGCTTTGTTTTTCACACAGTTTTTGTCATACACTAAAATATATGGAAATTCTAAGTACATTTTTTCAAGACAACAGAATTTAACATCCACCTTTAAGACCATCCCATAGCAAGCTCTTCAAACTGTGCTTTACTGGATCTCAGAGCAGAGCAAGTTTTCTTCAGGTGAAGTGCTACAAAGTGCCAGAAGACTGACAAAGAAGTACTACTATAAAAAAGTAAGCTCATCTATTGTAAAAGCAGGACAACAGAAAGGTCCAGGTGACCTAGTGAAAAATGGGGTGATCATAAACCAGAAATACAAGTTCGACATGAATCTATGACTTTTTCCAGAAAACACAGGGAAGCAGTAATGCCACCTGTGAACAATATGCAAAGGGAGCTAATTGCAGTGCTAAAGAAAAGTAAGACATCTCAGAGGAGGTGAAAAGAGCTCTCTTGATTAACTGAGCAAAAAGAAACCATCAGATGGTTGCTGCTCACGTGTTTATATAGATACACCACCAAAACAAACATCAGAGGGAGAAAAGATGAAGAATAGTGCTGCACAAGAAAAATAACTGTGAGAAAACCATAAGAAATAGAGAGCAAATTTTCCAAGAGCTAGAGGGGTGAAAACTCACAAATCGTCCTTCTGTAAGAACAGCGAGGGCAAGGAAAGTGCACAGGCTGGTTCTCGACAGATTTAAGAGTAGATTAAATGACACAGGAATTGTTCTTGAAAAACAGGAGGCCGCCTGTGCTACAGTTGCTAATGCTGTAAAATTTATATTAGAGCTTCTCTGAAGGCTATGAAATTCTAAACCCCCAAAGGTTTCTAACAGTTTCTAACAGCAATTAAATGAGCCATTTTTTCTGTGTATCCATTAGTCTAGAGGGTTATGCCTCTTTCAAATGATTTATCATTTAAATTTTACAATATTTGTGTGGCCTTAGGCTATAAATTCTGTACTGAGTTTTAATCTAATATTCTAACGAGCTTGAGCTGCAATTCAATCACACTGTCAGTGTGATCACTGCAGTGATCAGGTGAACTTCAGAAGAAAAATACCAAGCCATTAAAAACATTCAAATCTTTGGAGATGCAGCATTGTCAATATTTCTAATTGTTTGTATCCAATAAAAAAAATTATCTAATTCCTTAAAGCTACAAATACTAAATGTTTGATGGAATGTTTCCTTTGGACTCTTGTTACTTTCACTAGACATAAATAATTTTGGTTTTTTTGGTTTGTTGTATCCCATCAAATATTTCCAATAAGCAGTTTTTGTTGTACCTCCTTTTAGTGTAAAACTGTAAAAAATTCTAGGATGGGAAGGAAAAGGCTAGACGGTAAGCACATCTAAGAGAGGGGAAGAAAAGAGTTAAAACAACTACAAAAAAGCTAAGTACTTTTGAAGAGTATTACCTCCTTTTAGACTTTGAAATTTTTTGTTCTGTCACAGATTAGGACAGCTGTACTTACAGCAGATACGAAGAGCCATTCCTTTAAAGGACAGTCTCTACAAGGTCTTGATTTTCAGCTTTGCTTATTTCTTTAGAGAATGTCTGAGAGTTTTTTCTATTCGTCTGAAGAGCCAATATTCTTATCCCTAATCCTAGTTTTCTTGCATTTTATTTAGTTCAGAAAAAGAATATATTTAGTTTCTTAGCTAACACCATCTGAAGCAATTCACAGCATTTTATACAAGACTGGTTTAACAGCTTACATGGATTCTTGGTTGCAATGTACACTAATCAAGTCTACAATCAATCTCAGCTAGATGCACTTTGAAATATGATACAGTATGCCTATGCTAGATGCTAACACATTATACATCTTATATGCCAGCTTAATTAAGAAAGACAAGCATCACAAGAAAAAACATACTCCACTTTCCTAATGACACTTTCTATCTATAAGCATTGCACATCTTATGTAAACCCCTCCAGTGACCTCTCCACTTCCTCTGCCCCCATAAAAACATGTCTTATCATGGACTTGTGAAGCCCAAGTATACACGATCAATTAATGACAGGATTTAAGAAACCACACTTCACTTTATGGCATGTAGCAACACCTCTCTGCATTGCTGCACAGCTAAATGCATACAGACCTGATGATACTTAGAAAAACTTCCAGGACCAACCTACAGTCCACAAGGCCTCGGTGTCCCGTCTTCCCTCTGCTCACGTCTCATACAGCCCCAGACACCAGAAATCAGGTAACTCGTCATCCTCAAGGAACTTGAGGTATTTTCTGCACAGTTCAACATAGCCTGCCAAATGCTGTTAAAAGAAACCACCTCAAAAACACATAGTAAAAAAAGACAGGAAAAAAAGTGCTACTTTCTTTGGTGTTACTCAGGTCATTGTCCAGCACCCAAAATACCTACAACTCGATATATCATAGCAGAAGGCGACAACTCCAAACTTGAGGATTCCTCTAGTCATTGTATCTATGTATCATATGTATCTGTGGTTTGAGAAGTGGCCTTCCCTGAATCCAGACCTACAACCACACACTATGGGAATTCCAAAGAAGGACAGTATGAATTTTAGATCACAGAAAGGGGCAAGAGAAACACAAAGACAAGGCATGGAGGAGATACAGGATCAGACCACAAAGCCAGATGGCTTACTATTTTGGGTTCATCTTCTGAATTCAAGTGAAAGCAAATAAAGCTCATCCACAGCACTGGACCAGGGGCGTGACACAAACTGAGATTAACAGAAACGAGGAGGAAGCAGAGTCGACAATACTAAATGTGTTAAGGAGCTAATAACACTGCAGAAATCCCAAGTGCAACTGCAGCCTGAATTAAAAGTGTTAACTCATATGCAGCTGTAAGATTTCAAAGGCTGAAGGTGTAATCATCGCAAAACAATGCCAGTCAGCACATAAACCAGGATGTAAATACACACTGTGGACAAACAACTCCACTATATGCAAGGACTTGAAGACATTCCCTCCTTTCTTTTCTAAACAAAATTAACACATGGGCTCAGTCTGGTGTGCCTGCTCTTCTTGGTTTGCACGCCTAATGAACCACCCGGGACAGAAGAGTCTCCTGTAAGCAAGTACACAACAAAATTGATTTAGCAGAGCTCTGTATGCAAAGCTCTGAACCGAGGCCCTGCAAGCACCTTACTGAGCTACAAAGAGGCATTATTTTCTTCTGGTAGCAGAGATGACGAAAAGATGTTGCGATTGAAACTCAGTTGTAGCTATCTACTGGATATAAGGATGTCCATTCAAACAAAGGAATCTTTAAACTATTCTATTTAAGCATTAGAAGATTAAATTTTTAAACAAATCATTATAATTTAATAATGTAAAATGAGGATATGAGTTAAAATAAAATTTAATGAAAATACACATATATTTAGTATAAACACATTAGCATCTAAACAGTACTTAACTATTTTACATTAGCTACTTTTTCCCAAATCTAGTTTTTATGAAGTAAATTATATCCATATGCTTACAAATTTCAATTCACTGAATGCAAATTCTTAAGAGTTTAGGCAAAATTCTTTATGTAAGTGGGAAAAACATTTTTAGCAAAAGTGCCTCCATTGAACTTTAAAAATAGGACAATTCCTCTTTGTCCAAAACATGAGTATTTTCTTTAGGTATCTTCTTTGTACTAGTACTCTTAAGCCTCCTTAAAATAAATGGTAGTATAAAATACAGTTCTGAAATAGAAACACCTTAAGGAGAAATTTTCAATCTAACTAGAAAAAAAACCCAAATAAAAACAATAGCAGAAGTCATCAAGGAAAGCAAAGTGCATTAAGATAAATCCTACAGCTTGTTTATAGTTTTATTTTTACAACCAACTTTCCATTACCAAAAGTAAAAGATTACGTCAGACAATAGAGGAAAAAACCTTGGCAGACTATTACTGAGCATGCAGTGTAACACACCAAATGACACAGCCCATTTGGGTTTACTGGGTTCAACCCAGGTTATTGCACACCGTTTCTCATAGGTCTTACTTGCCCAGATGCAGCACTGCACATGGACTTATTTAATCTATTTGGCAAGAGCTCAGTTTGAACTCATGAGCCCTGCTAAACCCATAACATAAGGCAGAGACCACACTAGTACCAGTGGCGCCAGCTTAGATACAGCAGAACTAGCACTGAGGCACATATTTTAAATCCTGATGAACCTTCACTGACTTTACAGTCTCTAATGACACTATAGATTAAGAAACACCAAGACAGATACACTTAAGCTAACTTTACATGGTGCCAAATAAACCATGGTGGGGTTTATTAGCCAGATTTGCAGTGCGGTAAAGGCATCCTAAGTACCCTCAAGCTCTTGGAAGGAATATAGTCAGATTCACACAAAGCTGATCTAGTCATGCCATTTCAGAGTTTTGCTGGCTTCCCAGGGCTCCACAATTATCACGAGCGGTGGGAAGCTCTGTTTCCTCATGATGGCATGGAAATGTACCACAGGTCTTTACAGAACGTTAAGCTGCCATCCTAGAGCAGGTGAGAGATCCAGCTGAACCATCCCTGAACAACTGCTGGTATCAATTCCTACAGAGGAAAAGTGCAGGTTCTAAAAAACATGACTTTCACTACCGTTTACAGTGAGTTCACTTCTGTCTCTACTGGTGGCAGTGGTGAAGATCTCAGTGAGGCAAGTTCCACTTAAGTGCCACAGAAGGAGAGGATGTCTCATCAGAAACCCTACATTTTATGGAAGAATTCTAAAAGAAAAAAAGATTTGTTCCTTACAATTCCTTCCAATCTGTAACTCAAAGAAAATAAAAGATTTTTAAGTTTTTCCCAATGTTTCATTTATTCTAACATAACGTGTATAAGCTGTGCCTATTCTATATAGCTCTGGAGGAGACCATTTTGCACTGAACTAGTATCTAGAACTGACATTGACTCCTTCGTCCCATTACTTGTTTCCATGTGTCTATTCCTAATGGTTACGAATAAACTTTGAAAACGTGAACCAATACCTCTTGTCATTTCTTTCAACTGGGAGGATCCTGAAAAAGCTTTAAATAGCTGGAACTGAGCCATTTATCAGTGAGCTGTGAGAAACCTGAAAAATCAGTTAAAAAGCTAAGCATTAATAGCTTTACCACCCATCACTCACTTATTCAACTATTAAAATTACAATCTCAAATGATTCCATTGTACTAGAAGCCATGCTTCATATACCATTTGAAATATATGCTCCACCAAACCTGACACATAAAAAAGAAAAAGATGGAGTCTAAAAATATACGAAGAAATTATAACAGGAATAAGCTTTATAATTGTGTGCCTTTGTTTATATTTACTTACTGAGTTGCAACATTCAAGGCTCTTTATGAAGTCCTGATTGCCAGTCCCTAACTTCAGTTCCTGACTACAGGGTGAAAATACAAGGGTTATTTCAGTTTACTGTCCATTCCCTTTCTGGAATCTCACTATGTTCTTGCAGTCAGATACTATAAAACAACAATTTTGACAGATAAATCATGAATATCGTAGAAGATATTTTATTAGTTTAAAATTTGCTTACTTTAATTGTAGGTCTTCAGCCCAATGCATGAGACAGTAAACAGGAGGGCTTTATAGCCCTGTACAACCCTCATCTGACAAGAGCCCAGAGAGCTCTAGTCCGATGCTTCTCCCTATGAATGTCCTTCCACGCTTCTAAGCATGTTCACTCCTAACTTTCTATTTGTACTATATTCTTTTTGAGCTACTGTATTTCAGCCATGCTCAAAATTACATTTCTTATTACTTAGAATGAAATTAGAATCCCTAATGTGGTAAGTAGCCTAGATTATTTCTCCTGTTTGTTTTAGCTACCTAAACATGATTTTTGTCATAATCACGTTACTCATCTACCTAACTTATTTTGTCTCCTTTTAGGGACTCAGTCATTTCTGTTCCTAAACACCTTTGCAATGTACAAGTTTTGTTGTTTTACTACTGTCCCTGTTTGTGTAAGATGAATAAATGCAACACTGTTTTTCCCCCAAACAGAAAAAAATTACATCCTCTGGAGATAATCTTGTCACTCTGGTATCTGACTGCGTATTCTCAACAATTAAGTTCCTCTCTTGGTCAATTCCAAATCTTCAACAATATTTAACTTTAAGCCTACAGCAAGCAAGAAAATGGGAGAAGTCTTTAAAGCCTATACAGCCTGTCATCTCTCATATGTTTGCTTATACAGGCAATGAATCAAATCAATCAATCAATCAGCTGTCAGGACCATACCAAGACATTCTGGCATCTGTAGGAGAATGACACCCCATGTGAACACATGCTCCTCTCCATTTAAATTTCTTGCAGCTCAAAAGAAACCCAGCAGTCGCCACATTTGTAACATGGCAACGTGGAGCATCCTGCCAAGGGTTCCCCCTCACCAGCTTCTGTCCTAAGTGCCCAGCCAAGGCAACAGTCCTGGAAATGAGACAAAGAGCAGCAGAAAAATATTAGGAGCTTCCCGTCAACAGAGCCTGCAGAGACAATACGCCCCGGCAATCACAGACCCCTCCTGCCTGACTTACCAGGTTTGGTGTCTCTGCCTGCTGGCACACTACAGCACTGGCATTACAAGCTCAGACATACATCCTCAGACTCGACAGTGTGTGTGTGACTACCTCAGTTAGGAAGGATAAATAGGTTATGATCCATAGTCTGGGCTCATTTCTCGCCATTTTTATAGCCCTTTCAAGAATAACACATTCTTGAGGTCATCCTGAAACTCCAAGTCATACATGTTTACTGGTTTTCCTTATTTATTTAGAGTCCTCCCTGCTTGATCAACAATGAGGAGGAGGATGAGAACGACATGATTGTTATTATTATCATCATTAACTGCACCGTTAGCAATTCTCAAGGTTCAAAGCTCGGTAAGAAAAATAGATGCAAATTGTTCATGCCATTGAAAAGTTTGGTGTCTCTTCTGTCATTATAGAATGACTTTTGTTCTTACTGAAGCCTCTGAGCTGTTGTGTTTTAAACCAGCCACTTGAAGATTAAAAAAAAGGGAATGGATATCAATGTTATTTCAATTGAGAAAAAAGGAAAACACTTTTCTGCCAAACTCCTTTTTTTATATATATACAGCGTATTCTGATATCTGCAATATTAATAAGTTCCCTTTTAAATGAGCTGTTGAGTGTATGTGAAACTGAATGCATCCCACAATTTACCCGTTCATACCGGAATTCCTCTCCTTGAAGTGAGTACTCATTAAAAAAAGTCATCTTAAAATGCATAGATATGCATGTTTGGTATGCACATTTCCTGAATTCCACTATTGACTTCTGTGCATTTACAGAAGAATATTTAGAAATCATAACAGATATTGTGAATCAATCATGCTGAATTTTCATGAATTACTGTCATTCTCCTCTCATTCATCAAGTAACAATGAATACTTCTCATCACTGGGGAAAAATATTTTTTTTGGTACTGTTCACTGTAGAAATCCTAAAATAGTGATTATACCTCACAATTATAAATAAATCCAAACTTAACTTTTTCCACAACTACATTGACTTTTCCAAACAAAGATCTTTGGTTTCTATCCTTTTTTCTATAAAGTAATATTATATACACACATATCAACTAGATATATACGTTGTATATATGTGTATAAATTTTTATATGTTAGGATATAAATTACATATTATATTTCTACATATCCGTAAAGATTTATTTTTTTATATATATAAATTTTATTTCAGTCAGATACTAGAAAATGTTGCTCAGCAAGGTTGTGAACTCCCCAACGCTGCTGGTGTTCAAGACTCTGGAGGTCTCCCTGAACAAGCTGATTTCATTACACTTGGTTGTCTAGTTGACCTTCACAGCTCCCCTTCCCACCTAAATTATTCTGTGATTCTATAAAAAGGCTTCTGTTTTGTATTTTAAAATTTTACTTCCTGTGGTTTTAATGCAAAAACCTGGCTTCCAAAACAGAGAGAAGTCAGCCATTAACATCAGTAGCCTCTAGTTACATTTTGCAAGAGAAGCAGTGAGCTGAAAACTCACATGACCATCCTATTAAAATAATTTCTGAGACCTGCCTTTAGAAGTGCCAGCAGAAGCACTGCCTTCCTTTCAGGTTGTTCTTTTTAGGCAATTGTCACATTTTATAGTGCTGCAGTGTCACAAACCACACAGGAAGGCCTACAGAATGAAAACATGGAAATACTGCCAGATGTTAAAAACAGGTAAACTGCCACATAACTTAAGATCCTATAAATAGCAATGCTTTTATCAGAATAAATAAGAAAACATCCTTGATGTACTTTACCACAAATGGGATACCATAACATTATTTTCTGAAGCACCTTAGTCAGTACATCTATTTAAAATAACTACTCGTCAGAAACTCTCGTATAGGGCGACAGAGTTCAGCTCTGTTGAGAATTCTCTCATGACTGTATTGCCCATCACTGGAAAGACTTTCAAACACCAAAATATCTTCATTTTTCAGACTTTTCTACTGAAAAAGTAATTGAAGATCTTGATAATAAAGCGAGCAACTCTTCTCTTGAACACTCTTTGTTCATTATGCAGGCCTTCCCCGCCATTTTGTGTCAGCTACTGCATTTTCTCCCTCACATTTTAAGTGTTTCAAAGGCATCTATGGAGAGAAATGAAACTGGTATGTAAGAATTTCATTTGAGGCTTCTCATTTCCCATTATCACCAGCTTGGAGGTCCTGTCTTTAGTTTACCTGTTCGGTTTTGTGTCCTGCCCTGGAGGCAAGAAGAGCTATGTCCAGCTATGAAACGCTCTCCTCTGAAGAGGCAGAGTCAGGCCGGCAAATGTTTTAAAGGAGCACCTAAACTCTTCCTGCAGGGCAGGGCAAACACCCTTTTGCTAATCTGTAGATTGCAAAGATGTTAAAACATTTGAAATTATTTTTGTTGCAACAAAATGGCACTTTGTGGCATTGCTGTTTAATTTGCTAACCTTTCACTCGGCAGAAAGGCATCATTTCTGCTCTTCACAGTGCAGAACAGCTCTAAATGCATCAACACACCACAGTCAGCTGGCACTACGAAGCTTTCTCACTACGAAAACAATGGTGTCAGCAACGAAGATGTGCATTGTATCGCTTTATGGTCAATATTTTGACATATTTTGTGTATTCTGCTGAAGCCTACTTGCAACACCCTAAACCGTGAGGAGTTTAGGGATTCCCTGCTCTGGAAGTCGGTAAGGCACAGAGAGCTGACGGGCAGGGTCATCAGCTGATACACGTAGCATAGCTGATGAAGCACCAAAGAGAAGACAGCATTGCACTGAGAACGCACAAATGTCTAGATTCAAAAAGGACGATGAAAAATACTGGGGACTGAGAGGGTGATAGGCTACAACCGTCTCGGCTGAGCTGTCCCTCCTTTCTCAACAGTAAAACCTCTAATTGCTTTAACTGTGCATGAGTACACAGGAAATTGTATCAATTCTGAAGTTGGCAGATTCATCAAAACATTACCATGGTGGCTCACGCTGGTCACCTATCCAGGCAAAACCCTGTTTCCAGCAGCAGATCGTGCACGACAAAGGAGAAAAAAGGTGCAGGATGAGGCTTTAAAATAATCTGCCCCATGTGAAAGCTGCATCTCAGTTTCTACTAGTTAAATATTATCCTAACGGAAGCATTTTTAAGTTTGCTGATATCTTCTTAGAATCAGCTATAAGATTTTAAGATTTCAGAGTTGCATACAAATACCAAAGCTCTCTTCAAATTTTGCTAGATTCCAGAAACACTGCCTCACTGCTCTACAGGCCACCTCACATGCAATTACCCCAGGGTGCCACTCATCAAAGATGGACTAGCACAGAACGTGGTGGTCCTGGCATCCGAGGCAGATGAGTCAGGGAACAGAGGAGCTGGGCAAGATGACTTCCAGAGGTCCCTTCCAACCTCAACCTTTCTGTGACACTGTGAACAGCATCACTTGCAGCCAGTTATTCTGGCTGACACATTTTTTTTAGGATGTGCTTATATACAAGACACTGCTCATTAGTTCTCAATACCAACATTTTGAATGGATGCATGGGAGTCAACAGAACTCTCTGCAGAATTTCTGTAATGCAGTTATGAGCAACTAAATCCTTCCTGCTTTCTCATTTTGTCTTGAAGCATTTGAAATCTGAACAACTTCATATTTTTTCCCCAAATTAGCTCTTACCTATTCTGGCACAGAAGGTCTATGAAATTCCATCTAACCAGATAGGCTGGCATTACAACTGAGAGGGAGAAAAAAATAAAAGAAAAAACCATACATTTGAATGGCAGTAGTGCAGAATGCTGGTTTTTGTCTTCCCATGAAATGCTGGGCTAAAATTGGAATTTTTCCTCTAGTCTTGAGGAATACAGGTTTGAGGAAAACAAAATAGTAATGAAAAAAACCCCCAAAACTACACTATGAAGATGTGTGCAGAGAGACCTAGTTCTTTTAATACACGGAGGCAATCACCTTTAAATTTAGAAAGAAAAAATTCCTAAGCTTCTTTAAAAAAAAAAAAAAATCTTAACGCCTTAGTTAAAACTTTCAACTTAATCACTATTGAACAACTAAAGACCACATTTGCAACGTCCCCACTTCAGTGAGAAAAGCCATTCTGCTCCTCCAAAGAACTGTTCCATGAGCAGGTATGGAGCACGTAAGCAACTAAACTTGTAAAAGCACCAACATTTATAAATTTAAGAAGTGCATAAAGCTTTCAGGATTTCTGTGACAGAAAATCTCTGACTGCCTGACATACTAAACACAACATTTTTTGACTTTTAACGTTTAAATGCTTCAGTAAAGATATCTGCTTTTTCCTATGGAAGTTACTTAAATGCTGTCCATGCATCTCACTGTGCCCATCTCCCTTTCTCCCTTCCCCCAGGTTTCCTTTCAAATACTGTTTTTTAACCTGAATACCAACTTCAAGTGAATTTTACAAAATCAGAGATGTCAAACCTCATTGGTCATTACAGAAAATTAGAGACATCAAAGATAGTAAGATAGAAAGCATGGGAAAATCAATGGTTGGAGAGAGGAGAGGCAAATTAGTGCCCTTATGAAGATAAGGCTCTTATCCACTCTAGCCCATCAGCAGCCAGTCAACAAAGCAACACACACAGCCTTGAATCATGGCAAACATAGGATGAATCTGGAATTACCTACTGTGTGACTGTGTGATACTGCTTTTCAGCTTGCTAGTTTATTTAAGTTAGTATTTGACTAGTTCCAAATGAAGTAATACTTAGAACAATGCAAAACAATTAGGCAAACAGAAAACACAGAAAACCAAGAATTATTTCTAATGTTCAATATCGTAAAATGTGTTGGCATAATTATGAATGTCAATGTTGCTGTTAAACTATTTAACATATGAAAATTCAGTAATGTATTAAAAAAATCAGTATTGCAATGAATTTCATTCAAAGGGAAGTTAAAATGTATTATAGATAATGAGGAAAACTCTCAACCAAGAGACAAGCAGAGCTATTTTGGGAAGTGAACAGATGGCTATAGAAAAGCAGACCCAGAAATCAAGAACAATATAGGGAGTCAGAGTAAGGGGGCTGGAATGTGTTATAACTGGAGAACTCACTTTTCTTATTTTACTGCAGACACTTTTTGATAAAGCTGGAGATACTACAAATCTACAACAGAAAAGACATGAATTACAGTTCCAGTTATGTTAGTGACTTGCAGAGCAGTTTTGGCTATTTTTTTTACCTCTCTGTACACACAAGCATTCATACACAACCATTTAGAAAATCTCATTACTTTGCAAAGCTTCATATACTTTTTCTATGACGCCAGAAGTAACAGGGAAACTAAAAATTAGTGTCTAAAATGTATCTTATTTGCTTTATAACTTTTCTATATGAATATTTGTATTACAAACTTAAAGAATTTACTAAAGCCAAAACAGTATATACAACATTTTTAAAGTACACCAAATTTTTGGCCCACTGTCACATCTGTAATTGTAGACCTTTACAATTCTTAAAAGCTAGGAAAATCAATGAAATGTGCAAAAAACTTATCTCAATAATCTCATCTCACATTTCCAAGAAAAAAAGGCAGCACCTCCTCTTCTTCCCAAATATGCGTTTATAAAAAGATTTAAAAAAAGATAAAAGATTATATTTTTGCACTGATACACTCTGCAGTTTTAGATCAGTGTTAAAGGATTAAACCAGCTCCCTATTGATAATTTAAAATTCAAACAGAAAAGATTAACAAATATATGCAAACACCTATACAAATACAATTTACTCATACTTTGAACTGTCTGGACATAAACCAGAGCTCCTCCAAAAGCTAGGCAGCTCCACTGAAGCAGTGCTACGACTAAGCTGAGCTGACAAGTCTGCCAAGGTCAGCTCTAGAACTGAACTACCATGTTGAAATGGCTTCTAGATCCGATACCAGCTACCCATACTTCGGTCTGGGCAAAACAAATCAGGTATGTCTATAAATAAAAACCTAAATACATCCAATACGAATATTCAGAATTAAAGTGACACTAATCGGATACCTGTTTCATAGTCCTGAAGTAACAAAGTCCTGTATTTTTCCCATCCAGCAATTTTCTTACTCAACAAAGCATTTCTCTTTGTAGAAACAAACAATATGTTTATCTCAGCGTCGTGATTTCAGTGGCATATCTATACTTGGAAAGAATGCAAACCACCTCTACTTATTATCTGCCTATACATTTTCAGAGTTTTACACGTTTCCCGACTACTAGCCTGTTTCCTTTGTTTTTACAGTACAGCACAAATATGAAAGAAAAAAAAAATATTTACTTCAAAATAGTTATCAGAATTACCATGCTCTCAACACTTTTTGATGCTATGGTTTGCTTGAAAAGCCAACACTATATAGGACAAGTAATTAAAAAGCTCTTCTAGCAGGTATTGGCAGGCAGTTCCAAGGGAGACAGCTGTGCTCGTGTCCCAGCTGATGCTCTGAAGCAGAAGGCAGTGGCTGCCAGAGGAAGCTCTTGATGGAGAGGGACCATTCTGAGACCAAACCCAACAAAACTCTGCTGTTAAGCAGAACTAAAAGAAAATGCTAAGCTGAGGAGACAGCTTCTGGCTTTTCCCATTTATTTTTGGAGGGCTCCCTCAGCCTTTAGGGCCAAAGGCAAGGTGATTGCAGCATGCTGTGAAGCCAGACACCCTGGAAAGCCTGAAATCATTAAAACACTCATTTAGACAGGAGGAGAAAAGATGAGTGAGTACAAATTCTAAGCTGGGAAAAAAACCAAACCCCTCTTTTTATAACATCTCGATTACTGTAACACCTGGTCACCTTCCAAAAGTCAATTAAGTGACATGCTTTAGATGCTTTCTCTTTTAATCCACTTTTCTTTTTTTCTCCTCAGATATTATGTGGTTTTTATGATTTTTTAAGGCCGCCATGCTCCTTGTACTCCTCATTACAAAAGAAAGAAAAATATCTTCCAGTGAAATCAAAGAAAGGAGATGTTCATCTTTGTTGCTTTCTCATTTGAGATTCTGCTTCAAGCAAGACAGAGAAAAGCCTGTGTCTGCAAATAGAGTTTATCCTTGCTGAAGGCACTGCACTGTGTCTAAGAATCGGTTGTCAAACACATACATTACCTCTAAACTTCAGGTGACAAGCTAGGTATGCAGAGCTCACTCCATCTAGCACCTTCAAGTTGTTAACACCTTGAATTTGATTTTTTATTTGGTGTCTCGTATAGAGAATAGACAGAAAAGAACAACTGTCCCTCACAGCCTTCACAGCATTACTGAAATGCTTTAAAGCAAACTTAAGGGCTTACGTTTAACTTGCACAGTTTATTATTAATGCAATCTTGTTACTTTGCTGAAAGTTAATGAATTCCACAAAAGCCATGTTACTGGTTGCCAGGACTAAGCAGTCTTCTTGCCAGTGGGATACGCTAGACAACATTAAAGGGAGATAACAGAATAGAATTCACTAGTAAGAAATTCTAATAATTCTAACCTCAAACGCTTAAAAGTTCTGTAGGTAGAATTCAATCAATAGTACCTCTGTTCAAGATGCTGGCTCCCAAAAGTTTTTGCCTCTGTCACCTTTTATATCACCACCTTTTATGCACTGTTTCAACATGCTACTGGTTTTCTGTAATCTGATCTCCACCATAATGAGCTGGCTGTTTTCTAAAAACTGAGGTAAAAAGGAGGAGAACCAGAGATCAGTGCCACAACACTGAAATAGTTGCATGACACAGAAAAAAAGCCACAGCAGTGGCTTGGATTTGATAGGTATGCTTCAGAAATACATTTAATAAATTAATTTTGCAAGGACTGAATCACAGAATCATAGAATTTTAGATATGATATAATGTTTATATAAGCTATATGATTTAAAATACATACAGTTTAATATATCATTTCCTGGATCCTCATGTATTATGGAAAAAAATAAGTTTTAAAAAATTCTAACAATTAATATAATGAGGTGGGAAACAGCACTTAGTAAAATCACTCTAGAATAATAAGGCATTAAGTTAAATGTTCATTAAAAGCATAAAAAATAAAAATTGCGCTGAAATTGTGTTTTGCTAAAAGACAGCCTTGCTATGATATTCAACTCTTAATTAAATGCAAGTCCAAAGTCATCACATAACTCAACAATTCACAAAAAGTATACATTCTGCCAAGATACATAGACAATGAATAATTAAAGGATAGATCCAAGGCAGCACTGTAACCCATCACAGCCAGAACTCCAACAGGCACTTGGTCCTCCTCCTGCAAAGCCACACGTTGCAAACGGCTACTCTCACTATCAAATGTAAACAAAATTTTGAGAGTAGTCTGAAAGATATGTTAACCTCTGAAATCAAGTTGTTTATTCAATCCTCTGCAACTAATTTGGAGACAATTAGTGACTGCAAACAAATTTAGTTTTCTTAACTTAAGAATGCTCATCAGAAAAGCCACATGACCTACCATTATAGCAAAAAATCTAAAATATTAGCAAAAGGGAGGAATCAGCACCTTTGTTTAATTATAACAGGAAATTTGAATACTTCACCAAAGAAAAAGAATTTCAGTAGACCAGCAGTTGTAAAAGTAAAGGGCACATCTCAGATTAGAGTTTCAGGATGTACAGACTCTTCTAAAACTAAGCTGTTAATGCAAACATTGCACATTCAAATGACTGAATGTCAGAAGTGAAATGTGCAACCAGAACTATGGTTACAACCTGGTGTCATGAAAGACAGAGGAATGCAATTTCCTGGAAAATAATCAATATTTACACCATATATCTTACTCATACACCTTACTGATACAATACTTACTCAATACATCTTTTAAGCTGGTAAAGGGGCAAAAAAAAAAATCAAAAGGAAAAACAGCAGCAGTAAGCGAGCTCCTAAAAAAACATTCCAATAAGAAGAGATGGAGATAGAGGAGAGGCAGGAAAAAGTAGTAAAAAGCGGGTAAATCAACACCAGAGGCTGTTTTTGCAAAGAAAATTTTCCTTTCTAGACCTCCTCATCTTAAAATAACATCAGAGCTATTTTTCTCACTCGTACCGTATATAAATGACAACACTTATAATCTTCCTTTACATGAACTACACCACTGAAGTCAATGGTAACCGCTCTATTCCACTCTGTAAGATGACTCATAAAACCCAGTAATACAGGTTGATATTTAAGATTTCTCGAAAAGGGATTAAGGATTCACACAGGCCCACATTCACCAATGCTCTATAAACGAAAGAGCTGCACCTCTGTACTATATTTCTCTTCTAATTTTACAATCTTTATTTCTCAGAACTTGGCAGGAAAAAAGGGGTGGAGGTTTCCAGTCTCTCATTTGGTTACAATCAGTACATTCTACATCCATAATCATACTGCTGGGTGACTGCTCAGCCTGTTTCCACCCAGGCAGTAGGTACTGTCCTCCATTAAACATCCTGAATGATGGAATAACTCCAAAGCATTCAGCCAAAGCCTGAAATAACGGTAACGACATGTAATTTTTCTTAAGGCATGACTAAAATAACATAAGATTGGTTCAGAAGCAGAAGTTAACTCAATTTAAGATGAAGCGTAAATGTAAAATAAAATACTGGATAAATTACCAGGAAAAAATGATTCCAACTGCATTGATAGTTGTCTGGTAAAACTGGAATGTAGTAAAAAGTCTAAGCTACTGGCATGCAGTAATGTCAGCCAAAACCTACAATAAATACTGCAGGCAAAGTCAATACTGGCTACTTGTTCAAAAAAAATTAGAAAAAGCTTCTTCAGGAATTCCATTCCTTTCTTGTCTCCCACCCACCCACTGCCAATTGCTGTTTCTTCTGGTACTTTCTTCCCTCAAAGGGATCACAAAAAGGGTGAAGGAATGAATATATTTGGATCCACTCCCCAAATAACCCATCAAAATCCTGACTGTGTACACTAATGCAGCCTGCTTCATACTTTGGAGTGACTCCCAAGCCACAGGTTGTTCAGTTTGAACCCACGTGAAAGGCAGGATAGTTTGCATTAGTAATAGAATAACAGCCCAACAGTAATCCTAGCAGACACAAGGCTAGTGATGCAGCCCCTAAGCACTTTATTATTCAAAATTATTCAAACCAGCTATTCTTAATCTTTTTTTTTTTTTTTTTTTTTGTTAATTACAAAAACATTTCCTTGGGTTTTGAGCCCTTTGGGCTTTATATTTCAATTATTTTCTTCATAATACTAATTACTAGAAATTTGCAACTTTACAGATTTCCCTGTAATAACGCAACTTCAGACATAGGTAGTTACAGAGGAAATTCCAGTATTTCAACAGTTTACTGCACTAATACCCAATGTCTAGCATTTGGTGTAGTAACACAACCAGAAAAACAACTCAATCAATCCAAGATTTAATAAACTTATTATGCTTATTTAATTTAAAATGATTCAGCATCTGTCTTAGTGTTTTCAATCTTTTCATATAAGCCTCAACAATTAACCAATCAGGAAAGCAATTTATCAGACCCAGATTTTGGCTCCCATAGCATCATCTCCAAATTACAGTGAAATAAATGTCTCTACAACAAACAGAATGCAAAGAAAATACATGAGCAACTGTTTTAGCTCCTCTGCAGTTTTTAGTGTTTCATAATGAAAATGTTTGCATCTTTAGCCTTCAGTCTGTATGCTGACAGCAATCTCTATCTCATTTTTGTCTTTCAAAAGAGAACAACAGCTACCTTTATTGACTATAATCTTTTGAATAGTGATACTAACTCCCTAAAAAGATTAGCAGGTAAGTTATTAAGAGGTAAACTTATTAAGAGTAACAGTTATTAAAGCTAACAGATATATCAGACTATCTCCAACTACCTAATAAAATTACTCAGATAACAAGGGTTAAAAACAAGCAGTTTACAAATCAAAGTAATAAAAACATGGTTACTGCTCAGTGGAAGTTAACTGTTTACTTATTTCAGCTTTATTGTAAACATAGTTTTGTAAGTACATACTTCTAATACACTAATTTGAAATATTGTTTGTAATACCAAGTTTTTTGAAATTTCAGTATCTGCAATATATCTTTATTATTAAAAATGCTCTGCTGTTCCTAGCAAAGTATTTGTAAGGACTGGCACAAATAAATTATCTGCAGGAATGAAAGAAAAAGCAAGAAGCAGTTTGATTTATAGAGTTCATATCAAAATTGGAGATAAGAACTCTGTCTAATCATGGCAACTTTACGTGCACTGTTTAGTGGTGGTAAGAAACACAGCTGCTTCTCATAACATCGTCCATAATTAGGCATCTGATGATTTAATATTTTAATTTTAAACTAAAGTTTAAAGAAAAAACATTAGTCATATAAAAAAGACACTTTCATATAAGAGTCTTAAAAGTTTTAACAGGTAACCAGAAATTATATAAGAATGCAGGTTGAATGCAGAAGTACATCACAGAAAAGAAACCTCCAACATACAGCTTTTTCAGTTCCGGTTGTTGTAGCTTCAGGTATATCCTAAACTTTGAGCAATACAAATATGCATTATGGGGAAAGGAAGTGCAAGAGCAACAGAAGGTCAAAACATTTCTTTGTTTCAATGGCAACAGTAGATAGTTGTCACTGCAAGTCCTTTACTCACAAGCTCATATACATCACTGTGAATTCAAGCTATTCAGTGTTTCACAGAGTACTCAGAAAAGTGTTTGTAATAAACTAATTTGATTTTGATTATATTATCTCATTTTTCCAAGCTTTGCCAAAATTTATCCTTTTGATTTACACTAGGGTACAAACTTGAAAAAAAATGAGAAGCCTGTTGCACAGTATTTTGAAAAAACTTCTGCAAGAGCAAGATATATAAGTGTATTACAGCATACATCTCTGTCTCTCTTACTATAAAGCCTACTTCATTATGTATGACAGTGATTCTGCAAGAAACAACAAGAGCAAATTATTTCAGATACATATTCCATGTCTAGCAATCATCCCAGAAGGGAACATACAGCTATGAGAGCTATATTAGGAAAGTAAAAATGAGAGCTTCCTCCTGCCCTTAAAATACAAAATGTTCCTACAGTTTAACAGGACTGACTGACAAAGTTCACATCTTCCAGACAGTTATTCATCTCAGTCTTCCTCTTAATCTTTGCTTGCCAGAGATTATTTTGTATAAATGGTAGCAGCCACAATGTGCTAGCACTTTCCAGACATTCGAGAAGGAATGGTCCATGCCCCAGGGAGCGCAAACTCTGAAGACAGGCAGGTGGGTAGACAGAAGTCAGGGAAAAAAAAACTTAAAAGTCAAACAAAACAACTAGATCCACTATCATGGCAAATAATTGACCTGTAAGCTGTGAACGTGACAAGCTAAAAGGGCGATGGCTCTAGGGAAAGAACCAGCAGATGAATTCTTCTGGGTTGTGCCACGCACTGATGCTGTAGAGCAGAAAGCAAAATTGAGTATGAAAAAAGCAGACAAACAAGCAAGTACAAAGCTTGACAAGAAAAACATAAGCAGAAAGTGATAGTTATATATTGTCTTTCATGTTCTAGTTTAACTTCTGTCATTTCTTAGCTTCTAAGTAATTCCTTTTATTATGCTACTAGAGCTTTTCTAATCAAATCACTTGGGCTCTGTCAACATTCTCAAAACATTAGTTTTTACATCTCACCCACACAAAAAATGGTTATTTCAACAGAAAGGCCATTTCCTTCATTGAGGAAAACCTTCGAAGAATGTGCTGGACTTAAAAAGCAGTCTTTGCTGTGAGACTGGAAATGCAAATTAAATTTGTATCTTATTTTTATCCACTGTTTTTTGCAAGTTTAATAGGTTGAGTGTTACATAAGCATTGTTATAATTTTACACATAAGGTTTTTACAAAGAAAAAAACAACTGTCCAAGACCCGAGAGAACTGACAGAAAGGAGCTGCATGAATACCAGGTTTGTATCACAAGTAAAGACTCCCTATTTCTGTCCTTAATTTCTCCTCCTTGCTTGCTTGGCACATTTTTGCTTTGCTGAAATCTGTAAATCTAAGCAATTAACTCACCAGAAATATCTAAAGTGGCTCCAAACACCTTTAAAACTTTATTTTTAAGTAAGATCCAAGGCTCTGATCCAAAAATCTCTAAAAGCTGTTCACATTTCCATAAAATTAAAAACTTCTTATTTGAATGAACAAGAAAAATAGCACATAACAATGAAAAGCCAATTACAGAAGATTGTATTGTATCATAGAATCACAAAATGTCTGAGACTAGAATGGACCTTTGGGGTCAGCTGGTTCAATCCCTTGCTCAAGCAGGGCCACCTAGAGCCAGTTGCCCAGGATCACGCCCAGATGGCTTTTGACTCCCTTCACAACCTCCCTGGGAAACCTGTGCCAATGCTCAATCCTCCTCACAGTGAAAAAGTGTTTGTGTTTCCTCATGTTCAGGTGACACCTCCTGTGTTTCAGTGTGTGCCCATTGTTTCTGGTCCTGTCATTGGGCATCAATGAAAAGAGCTTGGCTTGGACTTCTTTGCACAATCCCTTTAGATATTTATATACATTGAGCCTTCTCTTCTCCAGGCTACACAGTCCCAGCCCTCTCAGCCTTTCCTCACACAAGAGATGCTCCATTCCTGTAACCATTTTCATGGCCCTTTGTTGGACTCTCTCCAATATGTCCATGTGTCTCGTTGTACTAGGGAGCCCAGAACTGGAAAACACATACCAGATATGGCTTCACCGTTGCTGAGTAGAGGAGAAGGATCACTTCCCTTGACCTGCTGGCAATGCTTTGCCCAATACAGCCCAAGATACCATTAACCTTCTCTGTCACAAGGGCATGCTGCTGGCTCATTTCAACTTGGTGTCCACCAGGACAAAATTGCTTTCCAACAGGTGGCCCTGAGCACTTCCTGGTGCCTGGGGTTGTTTCTCCCCAGCTGCAGGACTTCGCACTTCCCCTTGTTGAACTTCATGAGGTTCCTGTGTGCCCCTTTCTCCAATCAAGATCCCTCTGGATTACAGCATGACTGTTTGGTGTATCAGCCACTCACCGCAGTTTTGTGTAATCTGCAAACTTGCTGATGGTATACTCTGTCCCATCATCCAGATCATTGATAAAGATGTTAAACAGGACTTGACCCAGTACTGCCAACTGGGGTACACTGCTAATTACTGGCCTCCAACTAGACTTCATGCCACTGATCACTGGCTGTTCTACCAGTTTTCAAACCAGTCATTTCATCATAGAAATTTATTCATTGGTCAAGCATGACCTTGCCTTGGTGAATGCATGCTGACTACTCCTGATGACTTTCTTATCCTTCATATGCCTGGAAATTTCAACTAAACTTTCTTTACAGATCCCTTTCCAAGAAGTCAATGCAGTTTGAATACTAACGTACAATATATACCTGTGAAGCTCTATCTTTAGAGCAGCCAATTGAAAGAAGCATCATACACTGGGATGCAGCAAGCATTCCTAATGACATGCTCTGAATTTTAAAGGACAACATTTGGCAACAGGTGGCTGAGCTGCAGTATTTGTTCAAAGCCAATCAACATATAAGAATTAGAGACTTCTAACCAAGATTAGAAGTAAATGGGTATGTTCATATTCAAGAAATCCTTTTTCCAAAAGCAGCGAGTTACCATGAGGTGCTGTTAGGAAAGAGCATGTTTCTATATAAAAAGGAAGTTAGACCCTTGATGGAGACTTAGGTCTCTTTTGTTGGCTGTACCTCAGGAGTAATAAGCCATTGCCTTGCTCTCTGCCTTGACTTCCTGCACCCTACTCCTTCCATTCTATCTGTTTTCAACGTGAGCTCTTCCAGCAGATCATGTGCCATGGAAGTTCATTCCTGATCTTAATCTGAACCACTAGGTGCTGCTGCAACACAGACAACAAATAAGTACAGCATAAACTGTCCTATAAAATTATCTGAGATCTACACTGCACGTGATAAGACTGACCTTAGGGTAATACTTGAGAACTCTTGGTAATGTCATCCTTTGCCATGCTGCAATAGAAAATGAGCAATTTTCAGCCTGAGGAGTGATCATATGTTTTTTCTTGGACTACAAGCCTTATTCACTGATCTGTGATTCAAAAGCCACACACGGAAATCAAGCATAGATCAGTCTGTCTGCCATTGTGCTCTCCTTCTAAGCTAAGTATATAATGCTGTAAAACATACCAATGCTCACTCTCAGAACTGAAGTTTCCAGCAGAGCATGTAGCAAGAAACAGGGTGCATACTTGCTCACCAAGGTAAAACACTGGTAGCCTGGTCACCGCCCAGGACCCTTCTTCTGGATCTCCAGTCTCTAAGACAGGCTGGCTAACTCAACTCTTCCCCAACAGAACATTTATGAGTATTATTAGCTTATCACAGTTCCCAAGATGGGGACTTTTATTTGCATTTCCTTGGGCCATATCAGGTATATCTAACTGTTAGCAAGTTTAAAAATCTATTAACAAATGGAGACTGGGCTGCCACTACTGACTGATCTCTCTGAGAAACCGGTATTTGACAGAAATGTTATGATGCTAGTATAACAGGTATGTAAATGAGATTTGTGAAAAACAAATATAGTTGTAACTGTAAGACTCTGCTCATGCAGACAATTCAAACTACTAGTTTTTAATTTCTGATTCTCTTTTTGCTAGAAGAGCTGTATTCCAAACTGAATTTGAAATAAACTGCAGGAGACAAATCACAGATTTTAAGATGACTCTTTCAGTTCCACAATACATAGTGCTGACACTTTCCAGAGGTCTGTTCTTCTCCAAACAAAAAAATCCAAGAAAGTGAATATACAGATTTCCACTCTATATAGTGAATCACATCATCATCTCTTTTTTGGATGACAAATATAACACCATCATTAACTGTAAAAGCTGCTATCTTAAACAATCACAAATATTTCTATTGTTTTAAATAGTCGTCTGGGAGCATATAAACAGCATACAGAAAATGCCCACCCTACTCTAGCTGAGAGTCACCAGTGTTAAATTCTTTTTATCATCAAATTTTGATTGAATCCCTGAAGGTTCTGGATGAAACAGTTCTTTAACTTAAATGTGGGTAAGAGTACTCTTAGTTTCGTCCTAACATCACAGACTAAATTAATTTCTTTTTTAGGAGGGAATAAACTTTTCACTGCTGCTACCGAGAAACTCAAGATCATTCTTGAAGGAAAGAGCAAATACTAGTGGATTTTGCTTTGAAACCTCCTCTTATATCACAGTGGAAAAGTCTCATAACCACATTGTCAAAAACCTTGCCAGTCTCCCTACAAGGAAGGGGAGGTAGGAAAACCATTAGTAAGAGGTAGTTGATGGACTACACTCAGGTGCTGCATAAACCTTTGGGTTTCAGTGATGACTGAAACACATCTCTGATCTTTCCTGCTTCCAACAGAAATTATTCTGCACAGGAAGACTTGAAGTCAATTGTTATTTTTGACTCTTTATCAATTTGTATCATCTAGTTTGATCATTTTACGATACGGTCCAAACAATCTCACCCAGCAATTCAATTCATCTGTCAGCAGGGATCAATCGAGCAGTCTGCAGAATCTGTTCCATAGCTTTCTTCCCAGAACAGACAGGGAACAGTTGTTTCAACGATGACAGATGTAGCCCAAACAAAGGCAAATTTCCTCCTGCATTCTCAGTCTGGCTCTTATGGCTGCTGGAGGACTATACTTTCAGTGGAGATACCTACCTGTGTCTTGGGAGTTCTCACAAAAGTTATTTCAACTGCCAATTATTCTAAGTCTTCTGCATCTCACTCCTGATACAAATTAATTTATCTGAGATTGGCGTATGTAGACTCCTGATCCACAGTGTATCTCTTCTAAAGGAATCTCGGAAAGAAATTTGGAAATACTGATCCAGGAGGACTTGACTACCATGCTCAGTATAACTGCCAACTGTCTGGTTTGAGGTTTGGATTTGGGCTTTTTCCTGCCAAGACTCTGGGACAAAATAAACAGCAGTGACTTGAAGCAGAAACTATTTCCCAAGGCTTTAAAAAATAGGCTTACCACACCCTAATATTTTAAGCTCCTTTTTTTTTAGAAAAAGACACATCACACTGACAGTCTGCAGTTATCACGCAATCAACAGGTACTTCTCAGTCTCACTCTTCTCCACCATTTTCAGCTGACAAAAGAAATTCTTTGCCACATTTTTCTAAATATGAAGTAGATAAACTAGCATTCTGCATTTAACTCCTTAACCTTTTCTGTTTGTCCAGGAGGACTCATTTTCTTTTACATAATATTCTGACCTATATCAGCGATGTTTCCCAGCTATCATTGCCCCAATAACAATACTATTATTAGGCAGAACTAGAAGGATATTCTTCCAATGTTCCAATAAGTCTGTTCTCTTCTACTTGTGTCATGTTTATACAGTTCTCTACAGGACAAGATAACTCTTACAATCACATTCAGTCACCACATGAACATGAAGTTTTGCATTTAACCCTTATAAGCCACTGTAACCAAGGAGTTCTGTAGGATAAAGTGGTCTAAACCCGACCAATTTAAATAAGTTCCTATGTACTACCACTGCTACTTATTTGCCTGAAGATCAGCCAAGTTAAATCTAGATTTACTTTGCAGGAAAAAGAAAATCCAGTCTCCTGAATGAAATAAAGTTTAGCCTTAACAAAATCCACTTGTCAATGCTGAATTTCATGCTACTTTTTGTTTGCCTCACTATTTTGAATTATTCTTGCATTAACATTTAAAGACTACAGCCCTTTAGTCAGACTGAAATGTCTGGTAATTCCACCCTTACCTAAAGATAGGCATAAAAATTTGCTATTTTGTAGTTATATGGCAGCCTGCCCAACTTATTTAAAATCTCTGTTACCTACTTACAAGACTGAACTATGCAGAAAAAGGATTTTTTCTGTACTCCACTTCAAAAGAAACTCCTGGGATAAAATCCATATGTTTAGGCTGCAGGCTGCAATCAACATTTGGGTCCTAAGTGTCTCTTTCATTACCCTCTTTATTTTTGACTAAAATGGTAAGCTTCTAAATGTGAATCAACATCACTTCAATAGTGCAGAAGAGGTCTCTTGGATCTGAGAGGAATTTCCTTCCTTGGAGCATGTTTCTATCCTGGCCATCAACATGCTACATGAGTCACTGGGCCGATTCTCTTTTGGATGTGGTGCCTTACACGGGCATCCCTTTGAAACAGTCCTAAATGGCCATGCACTTCCAACAGCTCCAGTCATCAAAGCACACTGAAAACATGAAATATGCAATTAATATGAAGAATTTAGAAAACTCGGAAGTCTCAAAGCAGACATCAGAATAATGTGACACTTTTGGTTGGATAAACTTTACATCTCCATTCCTCCATTTGCCATTTGTGGAAAGGAATAATACTTCCCCACATCAAAGAAGATAAATAAATTCCACTTTCAGTCACACTGATATGCCAAGATGACAAATTACAGAAAACCTGCAGCAAAATTAGTTACTTTTTATCCATTGTACTCCTGGGACAGTAAAGAAGGCTTATTGCTCACAAAAAATTATGAAGTTATAAAGAAATGCATAGCTACATATTTCCAGCATTGATGAATGAAGTTCCCCATAGGAAAGGAAAAGTTTGATGACTACAGACTAACATGATGTTCAGGCTTAAGGAGACAGACATTTTAAATCCAGGCTCTTACAAAATTTGATGGGCTGAGGTTTATAACCTCTACAACATTTAACATAGTTTTAAAAGCATAATTAAAGGCTGAATAAAGTCTCTAGATTCAGTAATACTTGGTGGAAGTGCACATACTTTAAGTTTTACAGCAAAATTCAATTTTTTCTCTAATTAATTACAGCAATATATTTTGAGATTATAAACTGAAAGGAATCCCAAGGAGCCTTACTGGTTTTGACTAACATTCTTATAGGTAAATATATTTCTGGCACCTACCATAATTTACTTTCATGGATATTCCTTGTGAGATGTTCCATAGCAACAGACACTTTCATTTTTTTCCTGAAGAAAATTTGAATTTAATATTCAACTTCATATTATCTGTTAGAATTGGATTCTCCTTTAGAAATAAACTAACGTTACTCTTGGAGAGGAACGAGAACAAGATTGTGGATAGCCTTACAAAAAAATCCCATTCATAGATTACAAAAGGAAGATGAATGAATAGCAAAGGTGAAAAAAAAAGGGGGGGGACTAAATGAAAAGTCCTTGCTAAACACCTGGTATCTATCACATATTATTTTCCCCATATGCCTACATACCTATTAGAATGATAATTAAAAATATTAATTTCCTGAAGTACAAATTTTCTAAGTAGCTATCCATATCTTAAAAGAGATGCTCATATCAAAAGAACAACAATTAAAAGCTATTGTTACAAACAGGCAAAAACATGTTCCCTATTATCTTCCTAAATGCCTAAGAGCCTTCCTAACAGCAACCACCAGAATCTTTTGTTTCACAGAGAACTCTACTTATCAGCTCCATCAGTGTCCCTAGCAACTTTGTGCAGCCCTACTTTTATCTCATGCACACAGCCCTGGGGAATGGTTCTGCAAGGGAAAACACTGCAAGAGCAGTGCAGTATTTTTGTTTTAAGGACTGCTATATCAGGATGTCCCACAAACAAAACACTGTCCTGTCTGAAAACATTCTCAATATAAGTCAAAGTAAACCATTTACGTGCAATATTCCAAATAATAATATCCCCAATCCCAAGGGTTACAAAGAGAGATTAACAGAAATTCTAAAAAGATGCTCACATCTCTGACAAAATTGGATTTAAGACTACTCTTAATCTTAAAGCAAGTCTCATTCTCTGCACAATGAGTCAGCCATCAAGATGCTTCCCATCATGGAACCCATGAGTCTTTCTTATGCAAGACTTGCACCTTACATTAGCTGAGAAAAGGATTTCAGGGATTGTGATAAATACACACACTAGCTTCTCTTCTGTTTCATTTGGATTCAAACCCTCATTCTTTTTGTTCCCTCAAGATTACTGAGCACCATCTTTTTTAGAAAGCAGTTTCAAAAGTCCTCTCCTGGACTACTGAGTGACTCCATTGTTCTGGAAAGAATAATTACCTCGGACATTTTTTCCCCACAACTGAATAGTTTTTTCAATTCTAGAGATTTTTGTTTTAGCATAAAGGCTCTTCCTCACCAACACCATCACATCCTCCCAGCTTCCAGTCTTTTCAATATGGAAGACAAAACCAATAATTAGACCTCTAGGAAAATGTCATGGTTTACAAAGTTAACACGATTACAGAGTCACTAATAGGTATTTATTGAAGCTGAATGACAATATTTGTTAAAAATAATTTGCTGAATGTTTGGAAGGGCAATACACTCGAAAAACCCAAACATAAAAGCCACACAAACTCAAAAATTCTCATTCACTCTCTTTCTAGAGCACATCTTAAATGCAAATAATATATTAAACCAATTTCAAACTCAGCCAAGTCAACCAATTTAAGAAACAGGAAAAAGAAATGAGAACGTGGGTTTTGATAAAGCAGCTGGCATTTGCTTCAGAAATAGCAAAACTATGCGTAGGGAAACAAAATTAACTTTGTTACTCAAAATAGCCTGCTGCTATCAGACAGGTAGATCATAATGTACAACACATAAAACATTCTAGATGGGAAAGAACATAGGAAGATTTTACAGAAACAGTTATTTCACACACACACACTTTGAATTTGCTGAATCCAGGAAAGGGTACGTGTGCTGGAGAGAAATACTAGCTTTCCAAATTGATAAATGATATAAAAAACAAAAGAGACAAACAAAATACTATATTGTCAGTAACTAAGATTTAACTAGTTTATTGGGTTTTTTTCTAAATGCTAAATAAAAGTTGGACATACTAGTTATTAAACCCAGATTGGTTATAATGGTCTTTTCACTAGTCTAACCATAGCTTTGTGCCAAATTCAGTTTTACCTACCTTAAAATACTAGATTAAGGGCATGATCCCTCCCTTGTATCACCCAAGCAGAGTTAGCTCTTTCTATGTTTAAGTTTATGTAAATAGCACAGCAGCTATACACAATTGTTTTTTCTGGGTAGGTCAAACCTTAAAGGACAAAGCAGAAAAAGGGAAAATGGATTTCAAATGAAAAACTACGTTGTTGGGAGCATATTTCAAGAAGATTCAACTTACACATCAGCAAATGGACCTGTATATTCACTGTAAGTTGACTGAAGATTTTCTACCCTTTTTGCATTTATCTTCGTTATTATGGCTTGTTCTTGCTTTTCATATATTTGGCTGTGTAATCCAGGCATATTTGTAGGAGCAGAACAAAAGTATACTAATGTCTACTTCTGATGGAGACCAGTTATCTTAAAACAAGCACTGTGTCATTTGTGCCTTGTTTTGTACCTATTACTCCCGCCAACAAATGTTTAAGTAACGGTTTACTTTTTAATTTAAAAATGCTAAGATTTTTAACACTTCACGGACAGAAATCCTCATGGAAAAAAGCACTGCAAAAAAAATAATCCCCATAAATGATCAGGAAGAATGTGAAGTAGCTCCCTAACTAATCCTGCGTGTCACCTCTGCCTTTGCTGTCAGTGTTGTAACTGAACAGAATGAAGGATCATTACCTGCTAGTTGCAGGGGAAAAAAAATGCAATTGCTGTTGCTAAATGAACTGTACTGAGAATAGTATGATAATGACAGCGATAACTTTTTGAAATTCTTCTTTAATGTCAGATCAACAGCATTCCATAACGTCAATGCCATCGCTGATCCCCATGTATTTCAATAACCCTACATTAAGAACACAAGAGCGACTGCGCTGGGTCAGACAAATGTCTGTTGAGCTCAGGCTCTCTTACAGGGGCAAACAGAAGACACCTAAGAAGCATTAAGCCAAGCATGTAGTGATACTTCTGCAAAACCCTGTCAGGCCCCAGCTTTTCAGACTTCAAAGACCTGAAGCAGTATTTATCCTTATTTTCCCCAGTGATGCTTCTTTGTTTAAGTTCATGAATGTAAAACATTTAGTATCCACAACACTGTAGAGCAAGAAGTTACATGCTATACTGCACACAGAGAACCATCTCCATTTGTTTGAATGTGCTAAATACTCATTTTATTCGATGGTCCCTACTTGAAGTGAAAGAGGTCTTGCGAGTCAACCAGGGCGATGACCTCCCCAACGCAGGGCGCAGCCCTGTAGTACCCAAGTTAGAGCAGAGCATGTCTGTTGACAGCATCCAGGCTCAGCCACAATCCAGTGACCTCTATCCAGCCCAGCTGGCCTTCAGCCTTGACCACAGGCAGCCGGGCCTGGAGTGGGTGCAGAAGTGGTTGCAGGACCTGTTCTTACAGCCAGGGCTCCAGCACTAGAAAGAGCAGCAAGATCACTTTCCTGCGTCACTGAGAGATCATCAGGAAACAGTATAATAAATTGGCAGCCTGTACCAAAGGAGCCAGGAGAACATAATTAGTATGCATTGGTTTTAACGCTGGAATAAAAGAGTGATTATTTAAACACTGGAAATTATCATTTCTTTTATTGATTTATTTAAAATAAAACTTGTATCTTCTGTAAGAGTTAAGAGTAGAAACTCTCATATAGATGACCCAAATATATTCTCCAAACACGGGAAATAGAGATCTGAGACATCAGGTAGAAGACTGACTGTCTTCTAGGAAAACTAGAGGATAATTAATCCTCATAGTTAGGAGCCATGATAGGAAAAAGCAGAAACTCCCTGAGACCCCAGATATGCAGAGGGCTAGGCACCTTGGTTAGGGATGCTGTTCAAACACCCAAAACAAAGCAACACACATCACAGATGGAGCAGCATGCCTTAAACACCTTCTCCTTTGACTCATCTAAACCATGAATTTACTCCTGGTAACAGCATCATCAAAGAATGAATTGCAGGTAAGAAAACTACTAGATGAATAAGATGCAACACAAGATTACACTCAGTCCACATGTCTTATGATCCCCTTCACCACATCACTTCCAAGCAACAAGGCTAAATCAAGCATATGCAGCAAACCCATGACAGGAAGCTTTTTTATTCCGTAGAAGGAAATCACTCCATTGCTTACAATATTTCAAAAGCATTAGCGTTTTTTTTTTTTTTTTAAGTCCTTCCAATATTCACCTTCATACAGTAAGAAAAGCTAGCCTACAGAGATTGGAAAAATAAAGCTAAAAATATCCTGTTTGAATTGTAAAGTCAGGGACAAAACTGGAGGAAGTATTTGATATCACCCAACAAAATCTAAGAAGTTTTCACTTAAACCAAAGCAGTATTCTGAGCTTCAGAAATTCAACTTCAATTTTTGAAGAGAAATTTTAAAAAGTAAAGGCAACGACTAGGTTTTCCTCCCATGCGTAACTGGCAGCAGATAAATACATAAAAGTATTTGAGAGAGAATCTGTCAGTTGAGTAGTAAAAAACTGGTATGGTGGCACAGACAACATGCCCGTCGGTATCAGAGTACATTACAACTTAAGGGGTCGAAACTGCAAATCTATTATGAAAGAATATGTAAATGAGATTATTTCACTTATACAATTATATGCTTCAGAAATGTTTGTTTTCCTCAACATAATATGTTTGAAAGTCTGATTATCTTTTTTGGCTAGATATTATGAAAAGTATAACAATTAGTTAGAAACAGTCTGCTTTGATTGTAGAAATTTATAATGTGAGCTGCACTTGGGTTCTGCTTAAGTAACCTGTGACTTTTTGTAACAATTTCAGTGAAACTGGTCATCAGTCAAGCCTAGCAACAATAACATGTTAATTAAATATTATCTAACGTCCCGCTTGCCTGTCAGACCTTAGGCATGTGTTTAAAATGATGACTTGACAGCCACAGATTTTGGAGACACTGCGTTATTAGTTTAGATGAAGGAGTCAGTTCATCAGTAGTGAACTATTTTAAAAACACAGAGATAATAGATACAGATAATTATTTGAACATCCTCCCTGCCATTGCCTAAGAACAGACCTTGTGAAGAGGAAAAAAATGGAAAGAAAGGAATACAAACCCAGGGAAGATGTAAATTACATCAAAAATCACCTGCAATCATTCTAAGTATAAGAGAATCACAAAACCAAAGAAAAGGCAGGAGTTCAGAAAGCAGAAAACTATCAAAATTATCAGATACAGAGAGCTCAGAGACAAGAAAGGGCTTGAAATTTCACAGAAAAGAGGCCAGAGTGTTTGAGCAAATTATTTTGCAGAATTTCTTTCAGAATTTGCAATACCTAAACAATTGCTAATGCGATTTTGCAGGATAATTGACTGATTTTTGATTAGTTAAAAAGCTAAATGAATGAAGTAAGTTCCAGCTCTCATTTTCCTCTTTCATATAAAGGAGTAGAACGGTGTATCTGAGACTTTTTTCCCCTGGTTTAAGTGTTTTACAAAGATATTGAACAGCAAAGCCTCAAGTATGAAGTAATTTATAAACCTAGGACTATGTGGCTCTTCTTACTTATCCTCTAGGGAAAGGAAAAAAGTATGAAAGGATGAGATAAGGTGAAAAACTGAGTTTCCTTAATGAAGAATACTAAGCATTATGGTATCTTTTTCCTCTAAAATGCAAACAGTTATTACATTCCAACACACCAGCTACTAAGAAGAGTTTGATAGCATACACTTTTTTCTGGCACGAATAGGGAGTAGTGCGGTTTGCAACTGCCATGCTGTGCTAGAAAACATACCAAGCTTATATACCGTTATATCAGCAAAACTGTGCTTCTGCCAACACAGTGAAATTTATTTTATAAAAGTAAATGAGCAAAATGGTTTAGGTACTGTAAAATGCATCAACACTGGGGGAATTTTCTTCATGCAATCTATCATCAAAGTCTTACTGCTTTTTCTACAACTGTAATATCACAAAGGAACTTCAGATCAAATCTACTGAACTTGATGTACATTGCCTAAGCTGAGGAAAAGTAAAACAGAAAAAGAAATAACATATAACAACTCAAGCAATGACAGGGGAGCAAAATAACAGAATAGTTCTGCAATGATATACGTTGCAGAGTTTGCTTAATGTCCACAAATTATCACTTGTTTGTTGCTATGATGCTTTAATACAAGACATTTCTTTATATGCTGTTTATGAAAAGGCAGCTGTTAGGCGAAATTTTAATTTTAAACTCACTTTTGAGAGAAACAGAATTAAAGAGGTTCTGCCCTGAAACAACTGTGCTTCTAATTAGAATCAGGAAGTATGTGAGTTGGTCAGATTGAAACATTTAAATCATTTGTTCTGAAGTCTGGTACTTGCCAAGTCAACTCACACCAGTGCTACCTCTGCCTAAAAATGAGGGGCACACAACTTTTTGCCACACCAAATGTCTGAAAGCACATACCTGGCACACCCATTATGTACGTCTGACATGCAAGAAGCCCTGGAAGGGGTTAGTCTCCTCATAGGCAAATTCTCTCATACAATAAGGACCCAAGCTTACTTCAGCTGAACAAACGAAGACAGAGGTTGTTCACCCCCAAACTATCTCAAGTGCTCAATCCACTTGGCAGTTCTGGGCACAAATCTCAGTCATGCTATTTCTGGACACACACACAATGAAAAGAAGTACGTGGTATAAACATTACGTTAGTTGTAATTACTATTTCTAAATGGAAAGAGTCACATTAAAAGCCATAACCTCAAGTGCTCCTGGACAAATGAGTAAATAATATTCTGCAATGTAGGACAGTAACAGGCTGCAGGCAGGCAACAGGCTGTAGTATGGACTAAAGTCTGCAACATGAACTGATGGCAGACAGCACTATTCCTTCCTTCATGTCATTCTTCATGTCATCCCCTGTCTCAGTCTTGCCTTTTCAGTCAAGAGCCACTAAATGCATATGAAAGATTTCTGCCTTCACTAACAAGGCAGAGCATCTGCTGCTACAACAGAGATTCCTTACCCTGCAGTGAAATTTTAAAGATTTTCTTCTCCAAAAACAGCAAGATGACTAATTAGCAAACTTCTCAGTAGAAAAGCTGAACAGAAAATGTTTACACTGTTACAATGGCTAACATTTCTCTCCCAACGGGGTGTAAAAAAGAAAAAAATCAGTTCAACAGATGTTAGATGGATCGTCTCTGCTTATGACACAGCTGTGATTTTTAGCAACTAAGTTACACAACAAATGTATACTGGAGTTTTGTTCCAGGCCCTGAAGGTTTGAGAGAGGCAGCTGTTCACCAAGGCAGCTATCACAACATCCAAAGAAATCCAACTAGCTAAAGCTAAGATACACAACAGGGATATACATGATGTCCATGACAAACACATCCAAAAAAATCTGGATAGTGACTAGACTTGGAATCTAGTTGAGATTAAATCCTCTTTAAAAATAGACAGGAACGTACAATTCGAGATTTTCAACATTCGTTACTCTAAATCCAATAAAAAAGCCTCTGAACTCTGATGGCAGGACAAGTCAGTCATTGCTTTGAGACATAACCTTCTGAATTTTCTCCTTGAAATGAGAACAACAAAAGCACAGCAAGAGCTCTGCATCTCTAAAGCTTTCTTTTTTTAAGAAAACAAACTCTAACAAGGAAACTTTTAAGTACAGAAACTCCGATTAAAAGCAAAGGGTTTGAAAACAAAACCATAGCCTTTGCCTTTGAGGAGATAGGATCTTCCTTTCAGACTTTCTCTCCGTTTGACAACTTTCATCCACTTCCTGGACTGAAGCAAGTATCACACGGTTCTCTGAGATGTTCCAGAAATTCATTGCGTCTTAGCAGCCAAGTGAAGATTTAAGGTATTTTTCTGAGCCACACCAGCAGTCACTCATACGCGTGAAAATGTTCACTGCAAAAAATAAAATGCTATTGGCATTCTCAGATCTCCCCCAGCAACTATGCAAACAGCCCATACGTTGCTGGATTCTGAGCTACACATTTATAAGGTTATCCTTTCATTTCAATCTAGCACAGCAAGACCCACTTCAGTTCCACAAAAATCCAGATGGAGTACTTAAGGACTTGAAAACAAACTATTTTGGTAATAAATAAAAACATACAGACACAGCATCTCCCCACAATCAGCAAATTTCATCTAAGCATGAGGGGAGTCAAAACAAATGAGAATATAATTATTCCTTAACTTTTTTAAGCTACTATTAATAGAATAAAGCATTTCAACAGAGATCGTAAAAATTAGTAAGGCATAAACACTGTTGACATAATAGGCAGAATAGCGGGATTTACTTCATCATCTTTCTTTTCATGAGAAGTTGGTAACCTACCACTGATGACCATAAACTTGTTACTCAGAATTCATAGTTCACAGCACTAAAATATCATTTGTCCTCTCCACCTCAAAAACAATTTATTAGCACTACAGAAATACTACAAAAAGCTTTCTGCAGGTGCTGATAAGAGTTAAAATAAACAAACAAACAAAAAAATCCCCTTGATCTCTACCGTTATTTCCCTCTTAAATGTCACCATAACTAAACAGCTCTCTGGTTAACAGAACTGTTATCATTCTTAATGAAATATTGAACTGTTTTCCAAATGTCAAAGTTTTGACTAGTCAAACAAACAAACAAACAAGAACCCCACAACCCACCACAAAATAAAACCATGCCCACAAGAGACTTCCTTTTTCTCTTCATGGGGATTTCTTTTATTTTCCCCCTATACTCAGTAAAAATTTTTGAACACATTAAAACCAATATAAAAGGACAATGCCAGGATTCATTTGTTGTAAAACAGTATACTGACCTGTCCCCCATAATAAAGTCACTAGTCAAGATTGCATTTTTTGGAAACTCTATTATTTCTGCTATCATCTCCTTGTGATAAAATTTTTTATCTGCTGACCTCACTGTCCAAAAGTTTTGCTGAAAAGTTATGCCTAAAATCTGATCCACCTTGTACATGATCAAAACAGCTATATTCCATAAGTGAACACTATGATGCTCAACTTACATTTCAAACACAAAATCATACCCATTAAGTTGAAGAAATCCGCAAATGAGTAGGCTTGCTTTCTAAATCCTGACATAATTTTTAGTTATTAGGGCTCATGTATCATTTGCGGTCTAGGGATGGGAGGCAATTGATAAAGCCAAAGGAAAGATTTAGATTTTTTTCTTCAAAGATCACTTGCACTAGAGTAAAGGTTTAAGTCAGTTCATATTTCTGCTATCATCCGTTCCCAAATATTTGAATAGCCTGAATAAAGAAACTACATTATGCATTTTTCAAGACATAAAAACTTTGATGAAATTCCATGCATAAGTGATATTTATTATCAGAATTATCATTATTCTTACTGGAATCCCCTCCTATTTCATGTTACTGTTGCCGCATATGATTGAGAGGTCTGCCTTCCTGCTCTTTCCCTGCAAAGTACATAAAAGCAAGAAGCATGAGAGAGCGTATCTGGAAGGCACATGCACTGACAGTCCAGTGCTCTGAATAAAATATTTAATTATGGGGTACAACAGAAACATTAAAATAGTTTTTTACTGTCCAGACATGAACGCTTGCAAATCCACTTGATCTTAAAATTATTTTCTTTGGTCACAGTTTACTCCAACTGTCTACACTGTATATTTTGTTTAAAATATTGCATAATTGAGAAGGTGGTTTTATGTTTACCATGTCTTGGCTGCTGCACTCTTGCTCTTGGAGAGGCTGGAACTGAGCCATCGGGCCTGGTAAAGCTCTGCAGGACCTTCTCAGTAGGAGAGGAGAGCTGCAAGGCAGCTAAGAGAGTGTCTACGTGCCGGCAAGGAGCCTGCAGCAGGTCCGCAGGCTGGAAGACTTGCAAGAAGAGAAGGCTATTCAGCAGCAGCCCAGAAACATACTGAATTTAAGTGGTCATGCAACCATAGCCTCCGGCTTCCATCACAGCACGATTTCTTGACTGAGAACAGCTGTAGCAGTCAGAGCAAAGGCCTGTCTGTGATTCCGTGTGACTATGGCTCCTCAGACCCTCACCAATAACAAACAGCTATGAGGGTGGGAAGAGAGAAGCCATACAGACCTTTCAAAGGTACTCCTTGAAGGTAAATGGCCAGGCCACTGACTAGGCCCAGCGAGCTTAAGCTAGCAGAGAAGGACACACGAAACCACTGGATGTGACAGATAACAATGTGAGAAGTGACAGAAATCATGAACAGCTGGATTTCACAGCCAATTACGTGAGAAACAACCGAACTTCACAGCTGACTGGGGGGGAGTACTGAGGACCTAATTATTAGGTCTAAGTAATTAGGGGTGGGTTGTTAACTTAGAAGAAGAGTGGGATAGAGAAATAGAGGTGCAAGGAAGGGAAATGGAGG
>JAOXNO010000041.1:30811878-30822631 GCA_028565335.1 Limnodromus scolopaceus
AAGTAATTAGGGGTGGGTTGTTAACTTAGAAGAAGAGTGGGATAGAGAAATAGAGGTGCAAGGAAGGGAAATGGAGGGTTAGAAGATGGGAAAAGCTGTATCACTGTATGTAAATTACATGATCACTGCTCTCTGGCAACATATGCTGGGTGACTCCGCACTTGAACACCACAGGCTCAATCTGGACAAACCAGACCCGTTGTCCTGAGTATACCAAACATGAAACTTCCTTCTGTGGCCATGAAGGAGGGAACAGGAGCTCTCCCTGGCTGGCAGGGTGGATTGAGTATCTTAGCATCACTGCGTCAGTCTCCCTGCCATACCTGGTGGCATGAGTGTCTACCCACCATGTCCTACCTCTTCCAAGAACACTCACCCAGCTTCCTAACTTTCTGCTTTAAGGAATTCCTGACCAAGAAGTAGCACCTACGAATTTAACAGCACTCAGGGATTTTTCTTCCATGAATTTGTCTGATGAGTCACATAAAACATCAGCAGTTGCAACATCTTCTGGTAAAAAATACCAGGAACTAAATAATGAGATCTACAAAAGCATCATAAACCTCCAAGCAAGCAAGGTGAAACCAGCATCAATGCTGATGAGTGCAATGCATTATCAATACAGAAGACAGTCTGAGAGAATAGTTTGTCCTTCTAAACTGTACAAATGCCAAGCCTACTTACGAAATGCCTTACCAGATTCCATGTATCTGCTGTTGACAATCATCTGTGGCAACTGACAACTGGTCTCCTGGGAATGCCAGTCCTACAGCAGTGGAAATATAAATTCTCCTTATCTGTTTTACATTCCACCTCTGCTAAACTCTTCCTCCACAGAAAAGTGGATATAAATATAACCTTTTAAAAATTATTCCCCCTAAAAATAGTTATGAATATTTATCTACAGATTGGTGAAACAGCCCAGCTGTACAGTCCAGCTTGCAAAAATAACTTCTGATATGGCTTGAAGGATCTTGAATAGTAAGTGAAAATAGAAGTATGATATTTAGAAACTAAGGATTCTGTTTTTCTGAGCAATATGGACTAACTTCAGGTTTCAGAAACCGCAAATTGCTAGGCAGCCAGCTAAGGCCTGAAAATAAGCATAGTCTGGGTGACTGGAATAAACATGAAGAAAAGAGGATGGTTGTCCTTGATTTCACAAGTATTAAAACTAGGGTGACCATATCCCCTACTAAGCATCAAAAGAAGATTTGAAATTCCCCCATTAGTTTCCCTCCCTAGCCCCCCACCTCCTCTCCCAATCAATTAATGACATTACCAATGAAATTATGAACCTTGCATGCAATAACTAGTCACTTGCAGGTCCAACAAATTTATGGAGTACTGTGGGTCAGGTTTCAGTCACACCGGCAAGGATGAAAACAGCCAAATGTCATGAAAGAATCAGAGAACTCAAGCAATCATTCAAATGCTTTAAATACAATGCCATTAAGATTCATGATTTCAGTTTCCCATTAATCATGCCAATCAACAAGATGTGAGAATGAGTGTTCTCCCTCTCAACTCACCATGAATTTCACATTTAATTCGCTGCATATTGTCACTATTCATCTCCATGGAAACAGTTGTGATGGGAAAAACTCATTGGTATATTGTATCACTGAGTGAATCAGACAAGAAGACTCTAATTAAAGAAGACTCTTTCTAAATATACACACAGCCTGAAAATCAGCAATACTAATAAAATATTTTTAAATGGTCTTAAAATATATGCAGAGTTTTATTAAAACTATTAAGACAGTCTCATGTACAGATGTACCAGTTTACAATAGAGAGTACACCGATCAAACACCTCCTTTACTTGAACCAAAACAGTTCAAAAATTCTTGCCGACACAATGTCTGTTATACATAATTTTAAATGAGAGCTGGCAAGCAATACCAATTAACCACTGCAAACTTGTAAATAATCATGCATACAACATAACGTGCAAACCTTCCACATACAATGAGACTCCTACATTTTTTTCCAATGCTTGTAGACATCCATGACATTTACCGCTAATAAAAATTGGAACTATACTGTAGAAACACCCTCACGAACAGGAAATGGGCCCTCTGGGTACCTCTGTGTAATTACAAGAGAGTGCTGCCATGAAGTGTCCTCCATGCAGCCAGTCTAGCTTTTCTCTTTGGTACTTCTACAGCTACCTGACTCTTCTTTAAGCCATTCACTTACCACTCCCTGTGGTATTCATATACATTCATAAAACTCACCAAATATGAAAGGGCTTGAACTAAACCCAGAAGTCCACTATGGAATTCTCCTACCACTGTATCTGATTTTCAGTCTAAGTAGTCACTGTAGATATTAAGGGTTTACTTAAGGATGAAAAGTATTGCAGATTTCAGGCTGACAACCAATTCCCAAATAGCTCCATAAGAATTCAGCTTTTATTATTGTTTCCATGTTAATTAGTATAAATATAAAAAACATATGAATTATATATTTTATCTTTTCTTTAATGGATATGAATATTCATGTAGAGCAAGAGAAAAGATCTGAAAATGACATTACATGACATTTCAAGGTTCAAAAAATAACATATAAAAGTTAGGAGAGAGGGAAGGTGCCATACAGAAAGAACCCCTATGAGTGTGGCCTATTCCTTGGATGCAGCAGGACTTTGGTGGTGTATCTTCAAACACAAGCTGTTACCTCTTCTGGAAAGGGCTTCCTACCTCAGGCATAGAGCTCCTCTAATGCAGCTCTACTGTTCCCAGGTCTGGTGCTTGCTTGGGCTCTGCTCTTCTGCCAGCTTCTGCACCACACTTCATTGCACAACATAAACACGTCCTTACATGCCTATAGTAATTTTTAGACATGCTCTGAGAAAATCAAGTATTTTAGATTAATGCATTCACAGTAGCAAAATCAAAAGCCAACTCCAATGCAAATTATGTATTATCAAAAATTCACTTATGGGGTTTCTATCAAAATGATACCACAGGATGTAGTAATTATTGACAAATTTATAGCATTTGGAATCTGACATATTACTTTGATGCAAGACACTATATTTTCATATGTAAAGTAACATGATACAAATCAAGTGTAAATGTAAGCAAGTTGTTCAAATAATAAATATACTTCAAATTTGACAACCAGAAGAAAATACTACTGGGACAAAAGATCCTTTTTCCTGCTACCGTGTCAGAAGGGATTTTAACCTTTTTCTGCATGACTCTTCTCCATTCAAAATTTTTAATTCTACTAATTTATAGGGGGTTTTTTATCAGCTCAAAAGTATGCACTCTTAACAAATAATGTAATGTACATACAGTTATGCAAAATTTTAAAAAGCTGATTCTCTAACTTAAGTAAAATTCAAAGCAATTACCAATGACAGGTACAACTATTTTCTTGCAACACCAGCATAAACTTATCCCTTTTAGATGCTTCTTAGAAAGTTATGCAACGGTTATGCAAAAATGTGTCCAAAATATTACAAAGATATAATAGTTACTGAAAAGAAAACTAATAAACCTGAATATGGATAAACAGAGAACAGAATAACTCCCAGGTGCTTCCCAACTATTGCAAAACAAGACATAAGATATATTCAGGTGGACAGAAAATACATAAGCACAGAAAGGAAATATATTGATATGCAATACGATGTAAGTGTGGAAGCTATCACAGTAAAGGCACCACTACCCAAAAAGAAAAGCTATTCAAAAGTAGTTTGTTTCTCTTGCAACATCCAGTCTCAAAATTAACACAAGTAATTTTGATACTAGGAATTTCAAAATACATGCCAATGTCCTATGAAAAGATCAAGTTTGTGAAGAACTGAGGAAGTAAACAACTTTCCTGTTTTGGAAAACTTCTCAGACACTTGTAATTTCTCACTTTCAGGATCAGGACAATAAAGTAGAAAGATGTAAGATTTGATAAAATATGGCAATTCTATGGTCCTATTCAATATCAAATTGTGACTGACAGTAGTTTGGCATCACTAACAAAATTAGCTCATTTAATTCTGACTTGTAATACTTGACTGCTTTGATGTTAATACATTGAATTTTCTAAAAAATATTTTATGACTTTGTTTCATTAAGCATTTACGTCCAGCATTATGAAGCACACAGCAGGGAAGTTTATTCCAAAAGTAGGCAAACTTTACTACAACATATGTATTTTTTTATTCTCTATATTTTCTAACTTTTCTAACATTAAACATATTTATTATGCACTACAATTCAACACAAATGCATGATTCAAAAGAGTTAGCCTGTATTGTTACAAACAAGGTTCTAGAGGATTATTTCATTTCACAAAGAAATATGAGCACATTAAAAAAAAAAAAACAACAACACAACAGTATGCAGAAAGCTGTTTATGTGCTTATGACTTTGGTATCCTACCAGAAGTAACTTATTTCGGGATGCTTATGAAAATGCATCGTATTTTTAAGAAAACACATTAAAAACACTAACAACTTAAGAGCCACCTTTTGCTTGACAGGAAGTATGAATTCTTATAAAAATTAAAGTTTTGCTTTACAAACTTAATGTTTATTTTTCCAAAGAGCTTGAGCATTTCGACAGGAAATTCTCCTTGTAAAAAATTTTCAATTATTTTGTATACCTGAAATGCTGATTCTCAAAAAAGTCAAAAACTACCCACAAACAAAAAAACCCAATTACATTATTACAAGCCGTGCACAATATACTGTAATGATGTATCACTGTAGCTTTAATAATGAGTGTCATCAACAGTTGCACTCGTAATGTCTCTTTAGCTGTTCAGCAGGATTTCTATGGAGTTCCATTTTTGGTAAACACTTGCATAAATAAACAGATCAAAAATCAGAAGCCTAAGGAAGAAGAGTGGCAAATTCTAATCAACTGTATGTGAAAAGAATTTATTTTTTTAAAAAAAATCACTTCCTACACATTCAGAAATTTGAGAAATACTACTATAATCCCCAAACCAAGCAGCTAATTTAGAACACACAACAGTGATTTTCAAGGCAAAGAACCACGGACAGCCAGTGAAGCCTTTCCTTCTCTCTACTGGAAAAATCTTGTATTAGTTTACCCACATAAGAAGTAGGCTCTAAGAAATTAGCAATTATAGTGGGCCACTGCAATTTCACAGTAAGCAAGTTATCACCAGCACCAGTTTTCAAGAATTCTCTCCATGCTAAAATTCTAACATCTGACATACCTACAGCTTACTTAAAACACACAAACAAACAAAATATAATTATTTATCTATGTGTACACATAAACTATACACACACAGAACCATCACAATAATACTTTACAAGAAAACAAATTAAATTATCTACAATCAACTAGGATTTTGGTTATTTCAAAATGCAACTAAAGCTTTTTCAGTCACAAAAATGCATAGATGTACACACATAAAAATAGCTAACTTTACTCTTCACAAGTAATCCTTTTTTCAAATATAGTAAACTGTGTATATTTTCCATAATTATCAGCAGCCCTGGCCAACCGGGGAGGTCCCAGCTGACTGGAGGTTAGCAAATATGATGCCCATCCACAGGAAGGGCCAGAAGGAGAACCCAGGGAACTACAGAGCTGTCAGTCTGACCTCAGTGCCTGGGAACATTATGGAGCAGATCATCTGGAGTGCTATTACACAGCACATGTAGGACAACCAGGTGATCAGGCCCAGTGACCATGGGTTTATGAAAGGCAGGTCCTGCTTGACAAACCTGATCTCCTTCTCTGATAAGGTGATCCACCTAGTGGGTGAGGGAAAGGCTGTGGATGTTGTTTACCTGGACTTTAGTAAGGCCTTTGACATGGTTTCCCACAGCATTCTCCTGGAAAAACTGGCTGCTCATGGATAGGCATACACTGCGCTGGGTAAAAAACTGGATGGAAGGGCCAGGCCCAAAGAGTTGTGGTGAATGGAGTTAAATCCACATTTGACATTACATATGTCAGTCAGGGTAACACATACCATCACTAAATACCTCAACAACGTAAAATGCTTATTTTTGCTGATGCCAACATATGTATTGCTTGCCTAAAACAATTTTGCATATTACAGGGCGGTAGAAATGGATGATTGAGAGGCTTAGCAAGGAAAGAAAAAATTATGGCAGTAAGTAAATTAGATAGGAAATAAGACTGACCTATAATCTCCCTCAATCCCAGTTCTGAACTGTTTAAGGTGAAGAATATTATATTATCTTCCTCTTGAGTCCATCCACTCCAAAAAACTGCCAGTTGATGAACCCCTATCATGGCCACAGAATGGAGAGAAAATGCTGCCCCTATAGCGGCTGGGTGGTTTTGGTAGTACTCCGCAACAAGGGTTTCATTTCCCTCATTCTTATAAAACAAGTGGTACCAAACTGAAAGAGCCTTTCAGTTCTAGGCATCAGAAAGGTTCAGGAAAACAAAGCAATGACAAAAACTAGACATATTCTGGAAAAAAATAACATAATGTAATGAAATTAGTTTTCCTCAGGGAACCCTTTGAGCAAGGCAAGAGATTAAAAAAAATCCCCTGGTTTTGGGGACACAGACAAAGCAGAGAAGTCATGAAGAATACAAACACGTAACTTCCATTCACAACATTAGGCCATGCCACTTGAGGAAAGAAGGAAAGGGGACATCCACAGTTACCTGAACAAACAGATAAAACAGTTTCTAGAATGCCAGACTAAAAAGGCCTACAAAGTAAATACAGGGGAATAGAAAGGAAATATCATAATATCAAAAAGCTTCCATGAGATGTGAAGGGAAACACACGTGGGCAGCTATCTTGTTCTTTGGCAGATGTTCTCAAACATCAAGATACAAATAAAGTATTTGAAGTGTTCTGTGTAAAACCGATTGAAGACAAGCTTCTGACAGCAACCATTTGGCAAAACCCAATTCATTTGTAATGTATTTATTGTAGCTTGTTTCTGTTCTGCTTCAAAATTGCTTGTTTCTGATAAAAACCCCTCAGATTCAGTATGCTTAATTACATGAAACATATATCCTTGAAATAATCACTAAGTACCCACAGCTTACAGACAAGCATGTTCAGCAACTACCTACACTTGTATCCAACAGAAGAGAACAGCTTACATATTTTTTCCCCACCCACACTTCAGATATGGTTTACCTTTGCTGGGCAGCAGATCTACTGCTTTAGGACATTTTCTGGAGGAAAAAAGGGAGGGATTAAAGTGCCGTTTTAATATAGACAAACAAAAAAAATAAAGAAAAAGCTTCTAACAGCTTTGCCATGGTACCTACCTGGCAGGACGGAAGGGATACAAGCATTCAAAACACAGAGACACTCTTCTTGACATGCTTTTCATGTCAACATTAACAAGCAAGATTCAGCTCTCAGATTAAGGGATTCACAATGGTCAGATTGACACAAGACTTCACATCACATACATACCACGAAAATCCAATAATTTTCACTCAGGATACATGCAGAAAAATGTCGTTTAAAATTTGATCAGATGAAGTAAATACTATGGAGCGTTAGGGTTTCTGGGGAGAGTTTTTGTTTGTTTGCTTGAAGTAATGGCTTTCAAAGCCGAAGAACACAGTCATACGTGCACTATGTAACTTAACAGAAATATCAGCTTACCATTTCAAATTCCTGCCTCTTGCTCCCACCCTAACTGTCCCTACAGAACGATTTCTGCAGCAATGTTATGATCAATAAGCCAAAGCACAAAAAAAAAAAAAAGAAAGAAATCAGAAACAGTAAATGAATCCAACTTAGACTGCAGCTCCATTGGCCACTTAGACAATGCCCATCTATCTTCTGAGACAACTCCTTATCAAATTGCAAGCAAGAAAGGATACATTTTAACAAAATAAATAATACAGGATACAGTCAATAATCCTTGTAATTAAAAAGAGGAAGAATATGGAATTCCTAAACTGAATTTACCTACTGTGGGATGCGAGAAGCAGGGTTTATTATTAAAATATGACTCAATGACCCAGGGGATATTCTGTATAAGATATGTCATGTATGCTTGGAAATTCAGAGCAGAAATACTTGTTGCTGTACTAACATTCACTGAGCCTGGTTCACATCCCTGTTGTGTGATTTCTAGTAGTGTTGCCATTAAAAAATTAGTCATGCCACTGGAACAGTTTGCAGATTGTTAAGCCTAATTTACTAGCTGTAATTAGAGCTTTGCCCCTGTTAGTCAAGATGTAACACCAGACATTGGAAAATGATCCTGGAATAGAAAGCTTTACAAGTCTTTATCTCTGGAATAAAAAGATCCACTTCGAATATTACATAAGAGATAGCAGCACCTGTAAAAACTGTAGTTACTTCAGGGGGAAGAAAAAAAAAATAAAGAAAAAAAAAAATCATTCTGAACAAGCCAGAGAAAGCAGCAAAGGCTGCTCCGGGTGCTTAAAAGCTCCCTTGAGAGTCTGACATCCAACAGCCACTCCTGCCTCTGCTCCTACCTTAAAAAAACTTCCCAGCAATGCTCCACAGATCAGAGGTCCATTTCTGCCCTTGCCAACCATTCCAATGAATGAAAAAGCAAAATATCTGAACTGGTTACTTCTTTTTTTTAATATTAGAAATGGAGAAATAGACCTAAGGGAGTCTGTCTGCTGCAGAAGGCAATTCTGGGAATTGCAATGTTTTAAGTGTATCAAAAACAGTACTAAAGACAGAGGCAGAACATTGCAAAAATAAAAATGTTAGAAACATGTCCAAAAAATGGAGTTATTTGACAGTGAGAAAAAAAATCTTTACTCAAAATTATTTATATCATGAAGGCAAGTGCATCTGTAACTGCAGATCACCTAATTACATACTATTAAAAATAAGACTTTAACAGTGGAATCAAGTTGTCTGACCACCAAACATTCCAGTTTTTAAAGAATACTTTCCACAATTGTCATTAAATAGCTATTCAGTATAACAAGCTAATTTTACAGCTGATTTAAGAACCTCATTAGAGCAAACTAACTCCCTGAAAATAATTTTTTCTTTCACTTAGCGTAAAAGAAACTAAAACTCTCCTAAAGCCTGTCCCTTGAGGGCTACATATATGGCTGTCTTTCATACATACATGAAAGAACTTTTCAACTCAAGAAGTAGATATTTTATTTTTCTCACACAAAAAGTTATACAGGTATCACCGGTGGGATTTAAGCAGTAAAGTATACTAAGGAAGGCAAAATTCAATATAAATTCTATGTTAAGAAAAAAGGACTATTACCACCACTCATGACTGAAAAGTCATGCTTAAATAACCCCTCTGCTGGAAAGAAGACCAAAGGAGTTCTCTTAATTTTCTCCCACATAATACATATTCCGGCCATGTAAATACCACGGCTCCTAGGAAACCAGACCAATTTCTAGCTGGGCAAAACTTTTTATCTTTCTGAAGTACATCCATTCCTCTGAGACTTCCTTGTCCATTCCTGGTAGACAGCACAAAACAAATAGAAGAGCTTGGTCCAATGAAAGTTTCTAGCATTCACACATCCAAAGTATGCTTGTATGCAAAGTACACCTTAGGCAAGGACAGGTAGTAAGCAATATCCGTAGCAGGAACACAAAGTCCACTTTGGAAAACAAACATCTGGTTGTCTACTGTTATGTTGTAGAAAGACAATTCAATAGTAAGTATTCCAGGTTTTTAAAGGATAGATTAACAGTCGTGTAGGGGGAGAGTTCATGCTTTTAAGAACACACATTTCCATTCTCAGAAAGATTGACTACTGAAGCAAATGATCCTGAAATAGGATCCAACAGTCAAACAAAGAATATTTAGATTTTATTAACAGGCATTAATACATTGTCACTTAAAGCTGAAAGGCTCTCCTTGATTTTTCTCAAATACCCTGTTTTAAAGTCTAATGAACTGGAACTGCTCAGCTCAAATTCAGATTTCTCCTAGTTAGAAGAGGTAAAATGATGCCTATGGCTGACGAGAAATACAAATGCAGAAAACTGCTTAAAACATGCTTTCCAAGCCATGCACATTGATATGAGTAGTATGTTTTATTGGAGATATATTTTTTAATCCCTTTTACTTTGTCACATCTCATTTAATTATAGACAAGCAAAATAAAAATGTTATGCCAATAACAGCTCCATTAAGGAAGCATATGCTAAAAACATTCTCTCCTCAGCTCTTCACAACCATTTGAAATCTACTTGTCCATATAGTTACGGATAGGATGCTCTCTCTCTACAAGAAGATGGCAAGAGTGGGAACATACAAATAGAACCAAGAGCAGGCAACAAAGGAGGGGAATAAAAGCATCACTCAGTGACAAGAACCAGGAAGGGAGTTAGGAAGACTTTTGTTTTTCTGAACATAAATAACGACTAGAAAAGATTCTACAGGTATTTTTAGTGCAAAAGGAAGCTGAGGAAAACAAGTCTTCTGGTGAATGGGTAAAGACAACTCAGTGACAGGTGATACAGAAAAGACTGAAATACTCGATGCATTTCTTACCCTGTTCCAACTAGAAAGTACCAGAGAAGATCATGGAGCATGTCGTCCTAGACTCCATTTCCAAACACATGAGGGACAAGAAAGTAACTAGAAACAGTCAACATGGTTTTACCAAGGACAAATTATGCTTGCCCAACCTGATTGCCTACTTCAATGACATGACTGGTTAGGTAAGGGAAAGCTATGGATTTAATGTAACCAGATTTTATTGAGGTTTTTGGGATCATCTTACACAGCATTGTCTGGAAGCTCAGAAGCATGGGCTGGAAGAAAGAACTGTTAGGTAGACTG
>JAOXNO010000041.1:30824122-30853998 GCA_028565335.1 Limnodromus scolopaceus
ATCAACTGTTACCCCTAATGTTTTTTACAAGAATTTGCTTACAGTTAAATAACTGGCTAAATACTGGTTAGTATTGTATTTCACTCTAAGAAAGGTGAAAGAATAAAGTAAGAAATATACAACTGTAATCTTTCTTATACACAATATTACATTTCTGTGTCTTGTAACCTGTAGACTGTTTTGATAATATTTCATATTATATACAAAGGCATTGCAAAATGCCTGCTTATTTATAAAGCTTTTTTCCAAAAGTTACCACTTCAAAAATTTAAAACATGCCAAAGGCAATGCTTAGCATTGTAAGGAAAAGTTTTACCTTTCACACATGCATATCTCAAAATTGTCTTTTGATTATCACCTCTCAGACTAACTGTAAAATTCTGAGCATAAAATGAGCAGAACAAGAGGCTGTGGGTTTTTTTAAACCCATGCCCTTCATCACCGGTAGAACACAGAGCCTAAAATAATTCTCACAAAAAGCACCACAAGCTAGTTGCAGTGTCCAAACTGTCTTTCATGAAACATGAACACGTTTTTGAGGTCAAGAAAGCATAGGTGATCCTCTGACTGTATATACTCTAGACCTGTTCTGTGTATTAAAGATCTCCATGGTAGCACTACCCCACACTGGTAACAAACTACTAAATAAACCCAAACCTTTAAAATAGCCTATAAAGCAAAATAAACCCAATTTATTCAGTCACTCTCTTTCATAGAACTGCAAGCTGCAACTCTTCTTGAAAAAAAATAAAAATAAATAGACCTCTTTCACAAAACTACCCATACCCTGCCAAATTTAAAATGGCAAAATTTCTTAAAGAGTAAGACCCAGATCAACTTTGTTATCTCTGAAGGGAAAACCATACCTTGACAAGTAACATGAATTGATGGGATTCTGGAGATTGATGTTCAAGGAAAAAATGCTGGACTTTTTTTGATAAAATGTTTATTTCCAAAATACTTAAACCTGTTGCCTATTGAATAATTGCCATCTACCCTAAGAAATTTTTTCCCATGCCTAGAAACCAAACTGCAGTAAAATAATGGCTATATACAGCATGGGAAGCCTATATTGCCAAAAATCTCAAGGCCAAGATTGAAGCAGGAGAATGGGCATCAACAGCAGTGCCAAGCCTTCTATCCATCTATTACTAAACTGGCAAGAATTTCTACAACTTGATGAAAATAAAACTGAAGTCTTCTACCTCCTTGCCAAAATTAGGGTGAAGTCTGTAGCAGAAGGCAAGAAGCCAGTGTTTACAGATGGTTAACACGCTGTGCAGCTCGGTTCTGGTTAAGATTTGCATTTTCATACACAATCACATGAAAGAATGATGCTACAAATGGACTGCCATGAGCCAAGGTCTACCCTAGAGTTCTAAAATGCACAGTTAAAGCAAATACAGTAGTCCAGGTTATTATTTATTTACAGGCATTTCAGACCACGTGAAACCTATAATGGGTCTGAGATTGCTAAATACACACACCAGGCTACAACACAGGTCTTTCACCAGATAAGACATTTAATGCAGTTAAATTTCTTATCAGCATTTCATACCTGAAAGCACCAACCTATTTAATTGAACCAGCAAATTCACAACACAATGTTAGATGTCTGCAAGTATTAAGTCTTCACAAAGCTCCTCCATGCCTAAATTTAGAAACATTTAAGCAGCATTTTTCTAGTGTAAATACAGTTATAACAGTATTTAAGCATCTTTAAAACAAATTAGCAAGTGATAGTACTTCCTGATTGTAAATATGACTTGCATGGCAATAGCAGTTGGTGGCCCCAAGTAAGATTGGGATTTGTGATCTAAAAAACAGACAAGACATAGACAGACAATTAAGCAAAAAGGGCTGTATTACATAAATAAGACTGAATAATGAACGTGATGGTTTGCATTCATATTAATTCCAATTTGGGGAAAGTAACAGTTGGCGTTTATTAGGAGATCATTCTACAAGGAACCTAGAAAACAGCATAATAACGCTCACCATTCAATTCCTCCCAAGTCCTTACATTCTATTTCTGTCTTTGACTGGCACCAAGTATGCAGCCCATTCTTAATGGAACTACGTCCAGCGATTTGGACAATCCTAGGAAAGCGAAACACATCCACAACTAAAGACAAAAAGAGTCCAACTGTTTTTAATCTAACCAGACCCCCAATAACTAACCCTGGGCTTAAAACTAGGACTACCAGTAAGGCTACAGAGCTTTTGGAATCATTAATAACAATGGGAAATTCTCAGTTTTAATGGCAATCAGTACCAAGTACATTTTACAGAGTAAGAAAGTGTTTTTCACGATCTCAAAAAGAAACCAGTACAACCCCTAAATATTCGCCATTTGCTGACTTTTTTTTTTCATGCCTTGGCAAATATAGGCGCTAATTTCCATAAAATTATGTAAAAATATAAAAAGCATATGCTACCTTAACTCAAAATGGCAAGCAAAGTCTTTTGATACCTACTGTAAAAAAATTACTTCAGCGCTACTGCATACTATTACTACAGAGACTAAAAGTACAAATTTGAGTTAGTGAACTTTGAAGCCACTGTAATGATACGTATAATTAAAAATACTAACTCGTCATTTCATTTATGCCTCCTACTACTTGCAAATTGAGAATAGTACAGAAGCTGTTTGTATTCTCTTATGTTAACCATGACAGCTTGCAGTGCAGCTCCCTATATGATTTTCTTGGTACGTGCCTCTGCAGAGAAGTCTGACAATTTATTCCTACACTTTTCTAGTTATTAGCCGACTATTAAAAAGTGAAAGGACTTTCCTTCTTATTGCAGGACAGCTTAATTTCTTTAAGAGTCTTTTGAATCATTTTGAAATTGTAAATTTATTATATCACATCACTCATATTGAAGGCACTGTGAGACATTTCAAAAACCCTCCAGCAGACTGAACAGAATTAGCCTCAGGAAAAGCTGTTTCAACTCTTCCCCAATATACTAGAATGTATGCTGAAAACACAGTAGTGTCTGCTACAGCTTCTGAAGCGCGCTCAATGCAGAATCCAGATTTCCTGCTCTGAAGTTGCTTGAATGACCACGTGTATTCCCTTAAAAAAAAGGCTAAACAACAGTCCCTTTCAGAGTTCTGTTACTTCAGAGTTAGTGACTTCTGCTAAAAAACTTCAATGTGAGATTCACACGTTTAAAAAAAAACAAACCAACCAACCAACCCCAAACACACACTTTACTATGGTAAGCTCCTTCATCCTCTGCGTACAGAGCACTAGTGCAATGAATATATTTAACTTTTACACTGCTCCTTTTATGTCCTGATAATCTACTGGCTCCAACAACACTGATAAGCTTTCTGGTCCCGGATATACATGAAAGACGGTTTTTATTAGGCATTATGCCTTTAGTAAATTGATTCTCAAAAGCCTTTTTTGGGTTTGCCTTATTCAGTTTTGCATTTAACTTGACAGCATCTCTGATCTATTTTCCCCTTTTGCATTACATCTTTTTATTACTAATACGGAAGTTTCAACATGTCAGCTTTCATTTTTTGGTATTCTGATACTGCATCAAAACCTGGGAAAACAGAAGAGTACTCTATAGTTCTCAGAAGTGGCTACTTACCAGTTCCATACTGGGGGAAACACATCTTCACAGCTTGGTTTCCATAATGGAAATAAAGGTACACAGGCTGAATGGAAGGTGCAAGGCACCGTAGCAATCTTCTGATCTACATAAAATTGAGACTAACACACTGCACCATTCGAAGTAGCTAGAGGTCAGCTAATTGAAGCCTTTTTATTCGCAGTTGGTTCCAGTTCCGAGTCGAATACAATGACTTTAAACAGATTGCACAGCATCACAAACCATTCAGCTGCTCTTTCTGACTTTCCTTTAGCTAGTTGTCTCACTTTTATATATTCTTGCTCTGATTTTTTTGGCTTTTATCCCCTTTTTTGCAAGTTGAACTTGATACTCTACGGTAAAAATTTCTAAGTCCATTTTCTGTAGTTAGCAAATCCTAAATGAAAAGTTTCTCCTCCTACAGTTTGTCAAACTATTTTTTCCTAGAAGCACTCACTATAGCATCTAGAATTTTGGTCTTTGCGTTCTGCACCAATGTAATCTTAACTCAGACTGCATGGGAATAATCCAATTTCCTTTTACAACTGCTTTTTCTGCATTTTTGCCCCAAGAGTAATTGCAGTGGAGGAGGAAGAGGACATAAGTGAAACGGCACATTATTGCTGAGGTTGGGTGAGGGAGAGAATAACGGATGTGAGTGATTGGGAGAAGGTATTACAATAAGGTGAGAAAGAAGAAAAGCAAGATAAAAGCCCGATATAACTTGATAGTTGATATAACTTGAATACAGTAGAAAACACTATCACTCCTGTTTAATGTTATGAAATATCTATAACGCTTTTTAGAATACGAAGGGATTTTTAGAACATGGTCTATAAAGAATATGACATTATGAACTGCATAAGCATCTCTGACAGCTGCCAGCTGCCACTCAGTCTTTAACTAATTTTTGACCATGGACATTGCATGGCAAATAAATTTTAAGATTGTTAGTTATAAAAATAAAATCTACATGTTTGCCATAGTAACAAAAACAATGAATTAAGTAAGTCAGACAAACCTTGAGTCACTACTTTGTCTAACTTTTAAAGTACAACATATTGAGAAGGAAAATGTGTCAGTTCCGTATTTAGGCAACTTCAAGAAAAACTCATGAATAACTAGTTGTGCAAGGAGAGACAGAAGCTGAAACACACAAAGTATAATCCTGTATTTGCTCATTAAGTCTCCTTAAATTAATAAGAGTATGCAATCCCAATTCATAATCCTTTACTGCAAAACCATAGATCAAACCTTTAGTTTAGTTTAGACATTTAGTTTTCGGAAAAAAAAAGTTTAACTGCTTGCTTTCAGCTGTCTTGCACTCGAGTACTGAATGAAATTTTTAATAGGAACCTTTTTTCTTTTTTTTAAAGTTAAATCTCACCACTTGTGCAGAGACTTGGTTGCCTCTTGCTTCATGCTTTTCATCTACAACACGTTTTCATTTCGCATTCTATGGTGCAAACCAACAAAATGCATTCAGTCTCAGTCATGTATCTTTTGACAGCATTGAATCTTGCAACTCAGCGTCCTGTTCCCAAAAACTCATTGACAGAATGTGCCACAGAGATCAAGAGCTTAGCAGGACAGAAAGGCGCAAGCCATTAGGATGAATAAAGGGAGGAAAACTGTACCAAATATTGCATGCACACACTTACACCCTGCACTAATTTACTGTCTGTACTCCAGAAAAACACTTTACCTGTTGGTGAACCGGCAGTAACTTTGGAACATTTTCTAGTGGCCACTGTCAACAACTAAATCATAAAAAAAATTATATAGCTTACATGATGTCCTAACAGGCAATAAGGAAAAGACGACACACAAAAAAATACATATTTTAATCATCTGTGTTTCTACATTCAATTCTGTTCATTTACTAAACAGAATTTCCAGGAGTGATGGATCTAATGAAGTGTGATTTCCAGGTATCTTTAGTGGAATTTGCTGCTGCCTGAGAAGGGGTGAACTCACACAGAAGCCTCTTCCTCCATGGGCATTTGTTCTACTAAGCAAGATGTTTTATAAGCATGTAAAATTTTCAATACTGCTATCCCTCTATAAAATTTCACTGAAAATAACCAAACAGCTAAAAAATAAGGTGACAGTTGCCGAATGCATAAGACACTGTACCACAGGAAACACAAATTGAAGAAGGGAAGACATGTTGCTAAGTAGATATACAGCAAGATATTTTTTTTTTAATATATGCATAAATATATACATTTGAGGCCTCCTAATTGATCAAAACATTACCTTCGAAACACCAGAAAATGAAATGATGGCCATAAACATGATAAATGCAACACCTAAATCTTAATGTAATACTCTAATCCATAAATATTTGTGCAGTTTTACCGGAACAAAAACTTTCTGTGCAGTACCACACATAACAGAAACAACCTGTTTGTAGAAGTTTGTATATAATATACATGCTGAAGGCTTTTATAGTAATGTCCAGGTTAAACTCTACAGAAAAAAAAATTAAGTACTAATTCAGGTTTCTTTACAAATACCACTTACGTGATATTTTCTAATTAAAGGTTATGAAGAAACTCAAATTAAGGGCAATAACAGAACTATTGCATTTGTCTAAAAAATTCCTTAAAATATATGTCGTTTGTGTTTCAGTAAGAAGTTAACCTGACATGCAAGAACAAGAAAAATAAAAATACTAAGTAACTAACCTTAATGCCTATTACAACACGATATTACACCATACGGATTCCAGTTTGAGACAGTACAGAAATTACATTTTCCTACTGAACACAAAGACAGGAAAAAAATAAGTATCCCCCCACCCGTGGGTATTAGTTTTATTTTTCTAGTCTAAGTAAAGAAATAGAAAACACATCACATGCACGTTAAACTATACCAGGACCACCCAATTAGAAGATTACTTCTATTATACACTTTACAAATGGCAGGCTGGAAAATATGAAGTTTATCCTATTTGTGGAAACTGAAATAGTAAGTTGAAATGTATGCCCAAATTCTTTTCAAATAAAAGTGAGACTTGTCAGAAGGCAATATTCTCTTTTTCATTAAAACACAGTAAATTTAACAGCATTGACTTATCACAATTTTTTATTAATATAAAATATGCTGCTAGAAGATACTCACGTTCCTCATAAATTTAATGAGCCAGTATTTTCATTTTCATTTTAACCCCTCAAGTGAGTCCAAACCCAGAACATACCTACTGAAAAAAACCAAAACAAACCACTAAGGCATACTGATTTTTTTTCGCATTATGCAACTATATACATTTCAAACAAAAATACAATGGATTCAAAATACATTAGTAGATGAGGAAATCTCATAAGGCCAGTCAGCTATCTTTGTAGTATATAATATGGACAAAATTTGTAAGCTGTATAAGTGAAATAAAAGAAACCTCAACCCTCTTACACACGGTCATTAAGAAGCTACCAACCTAAAAAAAGATACTGAAAGATACCACTAATTTAATTTAAAATTTTGAAGTCTTGTGCTATAAGAACTTCTCTTTAAGTATGCAGAATTTATACACAGGACTTTGTCAGACTGTGGGCTAATAATAAAAGAATAAAAAACAGAAAAGTCATATAGAACTGCAAATACTAACACCTCTTTATATTATGAACATCTGTTCCTCAATGTTTCAAACACATTCTAAGAACAAACTTTCTTTTAAAATAAGTTAAAAAGTATCTGAAGTTCAGGAAACTTAGGCATTATGTCAAGTGGAAGGAAGAGTAGCAGTGAAAAAATTTCCCTTCAAAGAACCACACATAACCCATGAAAAACCTGGGAATGGATACAGACAAAAGGCAAAATTTTGCCCCCATCTGTCATTTCAGGAAGTCACACACAGCTATGCAAGTAGAAACCTCCTTTTGGGACACTCTATATATCTCTACTTGGGGTTCCTAGCTATGTCCCTGAGGGAACTGTGGCACAGTTATTTGCTCTTTATCAATCCACTTTCTCTTCAAATACTGATCCTTCATTTATTACTTTACAGTAGAGAACTTCAATTGATTTTATTAATTCTAAAGAAAAACCTCATTAAAAACCCAAGCAGACTAGAGAAAATGCTGATAAATTACATTCTCAAGACTGAATTCCCAGTATTCCAAGTTGCGAAAGCTAGAAGTTGAGCAAAACATTTAATAGCTAAAAAAAATCTTAACATGGCTATGGAGATATATTAACTCATACAAACTTTTCTTGATTTATACTTTTTTTCTGACGTATCAGCAAAGTAGCCTATACTGCAACCACAACACAGCTGACCTGAATTAGCTGAGCAATTTAAAAAAAAAAACTTACTAGAACATTTTTCTAAACAAATTATAAATGCCTTTAATTAAAAATGAAACTGTTCTGGAATACTGCATTACGTGACTTCTAAGCCAGTAGCATACATTTTAACTGACTGATGCTCACCTCCAGAATTTTTAAGCTTACATCTCCTAAATCAAGATAGCTTAAAAAAAAATTAAATAAGTTTCTATAGACAGCATTTACAAAAGAGTGACAGCAACGTAAGTATTGCAAAACAAACTCAGAAACACAGAAGAAAGTAAGAAACTTTGAAATAAAGTGGACTAAACGAGGCATGGCTTGACTGAGATGCCACAGAATCAGGCAAACATTACTGTTCACTCACATTTCAGGCAACCAATTCACCAGGCACAGGTTACCAAGTTGACTTCGTAAGTAGTGAGCAGTTCAGAAACGTCCCATTTCAAACTACAGCCTGTCACACAATGCTCCGATTCATCTGAAGCTGATCTTCAGAAATGCAGACACACACACACACCCCAGAGTCAGTAAATGTGCAAAGTTCCTAAACTACACTGGTGCTGAAGAGCAAAACAATGACAATTCCATCCCTCAAGTAAACCTTTATGGATTAACTGCTTAATAGAACAAAAACCACTATCAAGCACATTAAGTAAAGCAATTTACTTCACCTACAGCATTTCTTCAAAAACTATCTCAAGTATACTTTCATTTTTATTCAGCTCACATGAAATTCTTTGTCAATCATGAAGAACATGTTTTTCTTCACGCTTTTTCTTTTTGGTTTTTCCCCCGTGAAGCGAGTACTCTGTGTACAAAACATCTTTCTATAGAAAACCAAGAATTATCCTGTAGGCTACCTGCTTGCAAAAAATAAACATGATCAAAACACCATACTATTTGGAAACCCATAAGAAACTGCATCTTCTGAGTAATTTTGAATTCCTTGATTGGATTTAAATCAGTACGCTACCTACACTAGAATTATTCTTTAAAAGCTAAGCCTGCTGCTAGGAAGGACCTTGACAAAAATATTCCATCTCTGTAAAATGAATAATTCCAGTACTTACACAGGACTGACTGTATTATTTTTTGATCTTCATGTATAGAACAGAATGCTTTGCCAAACCAGCATATCAACTTCCAACCGGAGAAAGACCTCAGTTTTACCCACAGCAGATCCCCATTAATTAAACCTTAAAAACATAACACTGCTCTATAGGTCAAATTTATATAGGAAGATCCTGTGTTTCTTAAAATCAAGGTTTTTTTCATACACCAAAGGCTGGAAGACTCTGATACTTTAAGTTAATAGCCTTTCAAACTTATCACAGCAAGTTATTTAATCATGCAATTCTAGCTACAGACATATTCACTGCACTCATTCATTAAACAGTGTCCTAATTTTGTAACACAAGACTGCAAAGACCTAAAGATTTCTTACCTACACTTTTTTAATGCAAAAATAAGCAAGCTAGGTGAAGTCAATCCCCTCTGTGCTCCATTTCCCAAGTTCCGATTATTCCCACGGGCCAGTCAAGAGTGATGTGTTAATAGCCCGCTGGAATTAAGTTACATTTAGAGAATGGTAAGCTCATAGGAAAGCAGCACAGAATGAAGGTTAAAATACTCTAGTCTACCAGAAAATGTTATGGCTTATGACTTTAAATATTTAGCTTAGTACTAGGCTTTTCTTCTTGTATTAGTACTAATCTGTATTATGGTAGTGCACAGCTGTCCTTTCTTCTATGTGCAATACAAAGCTGTAATAAAAGGTTTTCTACACTCAAATAATTTACAGTGTATGTATCTGAGTGCTTTATAGCTTGAGTTAAAATCAAGCTGATCTGAACTAACAGGTTTAGAAAATCCTGTACTCACCTTATTAAGGTCAAGCCAACAAACATTAATTGCACAGAATATCTTCAAACGCTTTCAGGACCCTTACTTTTGGGAAAAATACAAAGCTGTCCAGAGTACATCAGTATTTGCGGCAACATGAAGAGTTTTCATCTTAAGACTTTCCTCTTGCAATCATTGTGCCTCAAATGTATTACATTTTCTTGACAAATTAAAATTAGCGTCAAAACAGGAACCTTTAGCAAAGAGATCAGATGCTCTGCTATTCAGAAGTTTTGATCATAAATTTCCAAAACCTATGCTGCAATTTCTAACAGCCATTACAGTGTTAATCTAAAAAGTCTCTGCAAGTTCTGCATAACAAGGAGGGCCACATGTTTCTTTGAGGAAGTCTTCGGTATTTCTTCTGTTGTACAAATCTGCTACATGGACTGATGTATAGATAAATAAGAAAAAGAGATTATATTGTTTTCTTTTTTTCCTGCTAAGTTTTTTTAATATAGAGATTAAATAATTATTTTTCCATTAGTTCTCTTTTGATCACCAGAACGTCATTACTTTGTAGACTTTCTTCACTCCGATCCAGTATTTTTGAGTACAAGATTAATTATAAGAAAGTGCTTCTGTTATTTCTTAAAATAGATTCTGAGTGGGAGCACATGCCATCATGATGCTGTAATTCATCAGGAAATTATGATGCAGTACTGTCTTGTTCTATAGGCACCTGCTAGCTAAGATATGGCCAAGGTCATATCAGCAATTCTTGTTTGTCAGGACTTTTCTTCTTATCAGATTAAAAGAAATCCGGCAAACACATTGGTTTTTCAAGAAGAAAAAAAACCAAACTTGGAACCAATCACTTTTAGTAACTTCAATTTCAATTTTGCATAGAATCGCCACTACCAAAATAATTAAAATACTATTTTCACAATTATAATTTTGTAAGTGTAACTAATTTTAAAATGCAGAAACCTAGATTTTATTTATCAAGAAAAGCAAAAAACTGAGATGAGAACAGAATTAATATTTTATTTCTTTATTGTTTTTAAGTCATATGGCATGTAAATAAGGGCTTGGGGAAGGTGGCTCAGGAGAGCTCCCCCAAACTTTTTTCCCTGCTTGTTACAATCTTCTTGAAGCCTACACAGATCCGTTTTGATATGGGAAGACACAGAACAAGATTACATCAGAGAAACCATGAAAGTAAAACATTCTTAAGTAAAAACAGGTAGTTATTTTTAATGTCTTTAAAAAAAATTGTTATTATTTAACATTAACAACTGAAAGGAAAACCTGATCATCCAGTAAATTCATCCTTCAGTTGTGCTAATAAAGCTTTCAATCTGGGTGATCCCAGAACTTTCTGAATGCTAGGATATTTTCATTTAAATGGCAACAAAAACCAGTGATCTTGCTGTTAACAGTATTCAAATCCTTCATAAACATTCTTGATATTGTCTCCTCATCTGCATGGCTTCTGAATCCATGGTAGCATGTAATAAATGTATTTTCGCATACAAGTAAAATCCAGGCCCTCAAGTCCTACATGAAGCAATCCAACAAACTCCATGAGATTTCCCTACAAATAGAGATAATATATGCACTAAATTTTTCCAGTGGAAACTTTCTAGAATGTGAAAGCTCCACCAAGACATATGGTAAGAGACTCACACACAAGATAACACAGAGGTGACACCTGAGGCAGCATACACGCACCCTGTGAAGGGACGGTGGAAGATGCTGTGTAAGAGCAGGGTACATAAGGGTCTACAAAAGGCTTAGGACTACCAACCCAGAATTCTTCTTGTAGATCCATACTGGATTCCAGCAAATACCACAGAGGCGAGGAACTTGGATTTAATTCCCTACTAGCCTATGGTGATTCAAACACACTCATTTATTTCCCAGAAGAGTGCTTTACTTAAACTAAATCAGCAACAAGGACCACGCTGTAGCCTAATAGCTGAGGCACTCAACTAAGAAAGAAGACGTAGATTCTAGTCCCTGCTCCATGGACTATTTCTGTTTTGTTACTTGCCCTTTAACAGAAAAGAAAATGCAACAATCGTTGAAAATGCAAAGATTTTAACCCTGTTCTCTTCCCTCCCACTGCACGGTCCAAACTGCTAATTTTAAGATACTGTAGCATCACCACATCTATGTTTCTTTTTGGATCTAGTCTATGAAGTGCTACAGAGACTTGTTTGATGGACTATTTATATCTCTCTTCAGAAATACAAGACTACTTAGAATTTGGGCACCTCTTCAGCCATGAAGCTTTTTTAATTTCAGAAGCCCCATGGCTAGGTATGTAGCTCTTTACAGCACTGCTCCACAGCGAGAATAAAGGCAACACATTACATCTCAAAGAATATTTAAAGCTTCTTCTACTTTTAATGCAGCATTCACTGGAGCAACCATAATATCCTCAAATAAGTATTTGCACGACTGGATCAACAGAATAGTCTCTGCTTTCCAGAGCACACAAACTCTAGTAAATCCACCTCAATTCTAAAACAATGAATCAACCCCTTTCTCTGTCCCCCAGCATCCATCACTACATTATATGTTAACACTAAACATCTTGTGTCAATGGCAGCTTTTTTTTTTTTTTTTTTCCAGCTTATATCTTTTGGATCGTGTACTATTTTTTCCCTCCATCCAAAATATATCCAAAAAACTTCAATCCACCCTTAAAACACACAAGAAAGATCATGTTCACATAGGTGGATCAATACGATAAATTAAGTACAAAGTATTTGTTCGTTCTTTTAGAAACTCTTCTTTGCTTCCGAATACCACGTCAAGTTAAAACTACTAATTGTGCTTTGCATCTTAAACTTCTCATCTCAAATTCTTATTCCCTGGAGCAAGGAGGGATGCAGTCAGAAGTAAAACCTCAGATGTAAGAGGAAGGCAAAAATATATCACTCCATGTATGTCATTTCCAGTGGATTAGCAGTGCCTCGGTACATTAGATGTTTGCAAACCTTAATTATTAAAGAAATATATAGTTATTACTCTTAGAATACTATTTTTACTTCAAGTCTGTCCTTTAGTTTAGTGACTGCACTAATCCAGAAAGGTAAAACTTTGGTGATGTTGACCATGACAGGCTATGAAGAAAATCAAAAGCCTTTAGACTCTCTTAGAGCAAAGTATACAAAAAGAATATATATATTATATACTTCTAATATACAGAATTGTACTTCTCTGAATTAGCTAATTTGAACAGACTGCTGAACTGATACAGACTTTTGTTCACTACAGAAATTACAATCTATTTCTACAGAATTTTAGCTATCCTGCTAACAAACTCCATACTAAAGTATTCTGTTTATTCTGTTAAAAAACTAAGGAACAAAAGAAAATGAGAGCAAGGACAAAGCTGTATCCACATAATGCTTTCAAGACATTTGATCCTGGTTACTTGATGTGAAAAGGCTTGGTAAGAAACAATATTCAAGCACATAAAAATCCTAAAACAACACTCTGTCTTTCAACAAGGAAAATCTGAAGTGAGATAAAATTATTGTGTGTTCTAAGAACATGCTAAATTTTGTTTTTAAAAATGTCCTGTAGCCCCTTGATGCAGGGACTGTTATATAAATATTTAATAAATTACATCTCACTTAATACTCAAATTGACTGTGACCTCTAGGAATATCCAACATATATTCCATTATAATAGATCTATAAGTATTTCTTAAACAACCAACAAAAGCGTTTTAGCAGTAAGCCATATGTTGAAAGTCAGGCTGGAGTAGCCAAAGCTAATTGAAAGAGTGAATCCAAGCTAATACAAGAATCTAGGTTTATTCAAGAGCCTCACATATAAGTTTAGCATTGGTTCTTGTCCTCAGACACTTAAAAAGCATATTTTATTTAGCATGTAGGCTACTCAGCATTTATGTTTCAACACTTCCTTTTTACCTGCAAATTTGCAAAGTACTTACTTACATAAAAGAAATCTGTGAAATATATAAGTAAAAAATAATGTACACTGGCAGAAAGAACTTCATACACATTTACACAGTAAGCAATACAATCAGTCACAATCCAATATCTGAAATTACATCCAGTATAGAATAAATCATAGAACAGTGATAAGCCATGCCGTACTGTGAGCTTTAAACCACATCCTTACTCAAATGATCTCATCTGGGCACCCAATAAAAGCATTTTCTTCAATTACATTCACATAATATGGTTAAAACCCCAGTCTGTATCTTAAGATGCATCATCAATGCAAAGTAATTGACATTAGATAGCTGTGTAACAGCCCAGAGGAACATCACAGATGCATTACATTGACTTAAATGGAACTAACATAGTTAAAATGTGTACTTTTTTCCCCTATAAAGGAAACTCCTAGAAAGTATGGAAGCTGAATTTCAATTTCTGATTCCATTGAAGGGACAAGAAAAGGAGATGAATCTGCAAAGGCTCCTAAACAGTTATGAAAAGCTAACACATGTGAGAAGTAAAAATGCTACTCACAAATTGTAGGAAAACAATTAGTCAACAACATAAACAGACAATAGATGTCCTAGAGAGACCATACAGGTTGTGTACCAGACTCTGTGGTAAAGCTATACAGTGGGACATTGCTTCCTTGCATTGATCTATAAAATGCCTGTATTTCTGAAAAAAGGGAGCAGGCAGGTAAGTGGAACGAGCTAGCAAATGTCCTACAGGTGCTTTTTGCCTGGCAGAAGACCACATACCAAGGCAAACGAGACTTTTTTTGCCTATCTCACTAACAGGTAGATACAAAATGCAGCAGAACAGCAAACCCAGCCTGACAAAATCTACTTTTCACAAGAGAAATGACTGGCTTGGTAGGGGGAGAGCAGTGTCTACCTTGACCCTCGGTAAGGTACACACAGCTTTGCTTCACTTATTATACTGTCTGTATCTGAACCAACGAGTTTTAACACTTTTGCCTTTCTATCTTCTCCCTCATCTTGAGTTGGGGCAGTGGGCAAGTGTCTGGGTGGGGGCATAGCTCCTGGACAGGGTAAACCAACCACAACCACCTTCAGTGATTTCTTTCAGTAACTTCCTTTGTACCGCATTAAAGCAGTACATACTCCAGATATATCCTCCCGGACAACAGACTACTTAAAGTTCACTGGCTGCAAAATGAAAGAAGCACAAGAATAAAAATGAAGTCTTGAAAGAATCAATATTAACACCATGGTCAAAAATGGTAACATGCAGTTATATATGGAAAACATATTATTCTCAGATCTACACTAAGAAAGAAGAGCGGGGAAAATAAAAGTATTTCATCAAGTTGCCTAAGAAGTGATTCAGGAATACAAGGCAAAGTGGAAGAGAAGCTTTGGCATCTGTCAGATTTATAAATAAATAATTAAAATAAATGGAGATAAGAAAACAAACATGATTATAAATATTGATCTGATAAAGACATCTTCAGATTCCAGGAGATGTCAACTCAAAGCCATTCCAAACAAAAAAAAGTTCCATGAACACGAGCACTTGACATTTTGCAGAAATTCTCTAAGAAAACTCTCAATCTAGTTGCATTCAAGAGGTTGGCCTGTTTACTTAACACGAAAAATAATCTGAATAAGATATATATTTTATCAACAAACTCTGTATCAAGGCACATACACCTAAAGGATAAAAAAAAAAAAAAAGTAAAAAGCAAACAATACTACTAAGACTTAAAGACTTCAGTATAACTTGTCACGTTACAGGCAGAAAAGATATTAGTGTCACTCCCAAAGGAAGTATGCCTTTTGTCAATTCACAAAGAACAACTCTTACAAAAGAACAGAAATAACAGTAACTGAAAAGTATTTTCAATACAGAAACACCAGAAAAGCACTGAAAAGCCATTTCCAGTATTTAGCTAGCACAATTTAAACCAAATGCAAAGATGAAAAGTCAGGCATGGAAGAAGATGACAGTAAAGGAATACGTTGACCTTACTTCTTTATTTTCCATTGTTTTTAAAGAAGAGCTAAGGGGGTTTTTAATGCTTTATTCTCTTGCAAGCATTAAGAAAGTAGCGTGCTCAAGCATTTTGCTTAATAGTGAGGAGGTAAAGGGAGAGAGAAACCGCTGAAAATCTTGGGAGTGTGTTTTTTAATTTCCTCCTCCTTTTTTCAAAACTTTTCTTTTTTTTTTTTTTAATATCAGTTGTAATAGGAGCCGTATTTACATTCTGAAACATCACCAAATACCCAATAGTTCTATACAGGTTAATAAAGAAAAGTAATTAAAATATATAGAATCTAATGTTTTCCGAAAGAAGACAAGACCTTAGTAAAGTAGGAGCAGATTCACAGATCAACCAGAGATCACCAAAAGCAGCACAATCACTTTCAAAAACAGGACATCAACCATTTAGTATCCAAGAGAAAGAGAAATATCCCACAAACAAACAACATACACCTCTGTGAGCATGACTAAGTGAATGGAAGGCAACTGAGTTTTGGGCCACTACACGTAGCCTTAGGTCACTGACTCTCAAGCTGCAATCAGTGGACAATGGGTGGTGCACAAGGCTACCAGATGTGATCACATCCATTCAGTCTTTCTAAAAGAGTGTAACTTCTGATATTTCCAACTAAAGTTTGATAAAAGTGTGCTGTAGTCATTACACAAGTTTTGAGGCCAGACAACAGTATATTCCCTAAGAACATTGGGCACTAATGCCTTGGCCAAGGACCAGTTTCTCTCATGCATTTTTACCAAAAGAAAAAATCCCAACTTACAGGCAGCAATTTGTTTCCATCTCTACTGTGTGGGCACAAGCATTTACTCATAGGAAACCAAGAAAAATTGTTTGAAAAGTAGCTTGGCAAAATACTATCATCTGGATCAGTTCACATTTCATTCACCATTTCATTTGAACACCAGTTCACTATTTCGTTCATTGTATATTAACAATTTTGCTGGGATAAATGAGAGCTCATGGACAGGATTACTTCTCTATGTACGATTAATTTCACCATTATTAAAATGAAGTAAAAGAAGAATTTATCATAAGGAATTGCTAAAAGATTCAATACTTATCAACTTTGAATAAGGCTCAATGAGGGATTTTTAAGAAGAGACTATTAGCATTACAAGCATTTGGTGTATTTGGTTTATTTCTCTATTCTTTTTTATAAAATTTTATAAACATTTCCTCATTTTGCTGTTGTTAAGCAACGTGTTAAGCTTTTCTAATGAATGGGACACTTGAAGATACCTATACAGAGGCATAATCGTTAAGCACACAAATCTTTTTCCCTGTTTAGCTAGTCTGCTTTCCATTAACAGCCTTCACGCCTCATTTGTATAACCTCAGTTTCTATGTTCTTTGCTAGAAGCTATACTTTATGATGTGTTTTTGATTTATATAATGTGGCTATCAGTCTCCTCTACATTTCTCTTTCTCCCACTTCCCACAAAATTCCATTTTTATTGTTAATCTTTTTCTTCTAGAAGGAGTGGGTTTTAGCATTAGGATTGCTTTTTTCAGTGACTACAGCATTTCAGTATTTTATGCTATTTTAAAAATCACACTTCCACTGTAGATGTATCTTAATACTGGAGATGCTACTCACATTGCAACTTGCAAAACTCAGTTTAGCTAGCTACCTTTATCTCCAAGCACTGCATTTGGATGGCAAAACCATGGTCGATATATCATTAGTAGCCATGGAGACCATGGAAACATACAATATAGGACAAACACATGGACCAGCAGGCTTCTGATTTTCAATGAAATAAGGCCTTAAATAAATACACATAGTCCACTGACTCCAACTACATAACTAAACTATCTGTCCTTCTTCTTCATCCCAGTCCCTCCCTCTTCTTAAGAAAATACAAGAGTCCCAAAGCCTGAGTTACCCAACTAGCTGATGCCTGTGACTGGTTGTTCCAGTTACCTCCATCACATTGGTAACAGTCCACTCAAGAAAAAGGTAATGATTCTGTTCAGGTCAGCAAGAAGAAGGTATGCGGGACAAAAGTGGAATTAGAAAATGATCTTGTGTGCAGACGTTTTAAATAGTTGGTGTACAGAGAGGTGTCCAACAAAAGAAAAATAAGTCAATAGGATATCAACTGTCATTTAGTACATATTAGGTTAGCAGCCTCAAAGTTAGTGTATTCACTAATTTGACTGGTAAAGACATGCTTAGAAAAACTATGAGTGTAAGCAATATGACAGATTGAATGGTGCCAAAGTCATCCCCCAAGCAGAAGGCAAATGGACCTGGTAGAAATGGGTAATTTTTCATATATATATATATATATATATAATTTAATTATTATTTGATCTATAATAAATGTTTATATGCATATTTAAATATAATATGTATACAGTCTTCAAATTACTTCTGTCAGGCACGCTATAGTCAAGATAATAAGTTATAAAAAGTAACTGTTAGAAGTTTTGACTATTAAAAATTAACACAATAATAAAAAGAGACCCTACTTGCCTGTAAATGCGTTATATAGTGTTCACCTTCTCCCAAATTTAACTCTACAGAAGTCAAATGATCAGCTCTTCTAGTTACCTAACATATGCAAGTTACCAAATGCTCTACTCTTTGTTAAGCACAAACACCTGGCATAGCATTCATACTCACCTAGCCATTACTCATAGGAATCAAAGAAGTTTACATACAAAATGGGAAAATATATCTTGACTTACCCCTTCCTCAAACTAATTTCCTGTAACGGGCGAATCCTTCCCTCCGTTCACTATACCTGGTCTGACAAAGCAACACTTGCAAGACAGGAGACAACAGTTAGATAAAGGAGTGTCAAGACTATCTTCCGCATTAATGCAAGTGAACTACACAAAACCAACACAAGATTACATCTGTTTGAGCTGTGGACAGAAAGCTCAAGTCCCATCTCCCACCCTTACCTATCCCACCTGTATAATCCAGCCCCTCCCTCACACCAGCACTCCTGAGGTAACTCACTGAGTTGATTCAATTTATTCAGGTTGCAGAAAACTAATCTCTCAAAAAGAAGAGTAGTTTTCCATTAAGTTAGCCAGTTAAATTTGTTTTGCACAGAGTGAAAAATGGCAGGATAGAAGAGTAGTAAAGAAAGAACAGAGTTTAAAAAATTTGACATTTAGAGGTAAAAAATTGCCAGTCTTGCTCACTATTCACCTACTGGAGCAGAAGCCTCCAGAGCTCAGTGCTGAACCACATCACACAGCTGATTCAGCTAGAAATCATCCCTTTTTTCTAGCAGGTTAAGTTTCAGCTGTTTCAGTTCCCTGCCTGCACAGCCACACAACAGGTTATGCCAGCACAGCGCAGCACAGGAGTGGATAAGCAGCAGTAATGATACAACCATGCCCAAAATTCCACGGACAGAATCCGTTTGGGGTCTAAAGCAGTGACCAGTTATAGCAGACCACACGGTATACCAGAAGAAAATTACCTCCGAGTAACACAGCTTGAGACATAGTGAATGCTGGAAGATAAAATCCCTGACAAAGTGCTACATGTCTTTCCCCAACAGACAAGCCAGCTAGGTAGAGGCAGGAGGGCCTGTTAGAACTAAGTATTAGTGTAAACATGCTTTTTCTGCCTTTTCTTCATCTATGGCTTTTATAAAAATTTTTAATTGTGTGGCTTATTTTGGATATTTGAAATACTTTTACTTAATACTGTATTTTACTTTAGGCTACCTTAAGTTAAGAGTAACTTCAAGGCTAGTTAACAAAAGGCATTTCTCACACCTCTTTTAAGTATTTTCTCCACAGTATTCAAAGGATATGCCCTCGCCCACATCACCCTTACAAAATGCACAGGAACAGTCCAAGAGTCAGTATCTTTCCAGACACTTTCCACTGTCAGGAAAGTCTCCTCAGTGCTACCCACCAGAAGACACACACAAGAATTGTAGGAGGCACACACGATCCTGTGGAGGCAAAAAGCAGTGAATAGTGGTCTATATTAGCGTTTCCGTTTGGTTCAAGAGTGTGGCTTTCAAGCTATCTCCTGATGGTCCCCAATCACCATTTTTCGGCTCACACTGCAGAGAAGGATCAAAGCACAAAAGCTAAATTCATTTTGGACAAAACTAAACGGGATGTACTCCAAGAGTGCACCTACTGCACTCCAACCATTACCTAGAGTTCACTCCATGGCTTTTCAGCAAACATGAAGCAAAACATTGTGAACAATGCCTACGTGGAGCCCCCAGTACTAAGTGTTTTGCTCTACAAATGTGCTTCTCTTAGGCGGCACTACTTGCTAACACAGACTTTACTTAAATTGAATGAAATCACAAAAGGTAAATTAACTTACTGAATTACAGTGAAAAGTCTTTTATAGGTACAACATGAAACAAAGATCTTTTTAAAAAATTATCTACTTATCGTTGTGGAATTGTGTGCACCTAATTGTCCAAATATAAAGAATTTCTGCATTTGCCTGGTTTTTTTTCCTGCAATGGCTGCTAGTTAGCACGTCAGCATCTAAGGGATTGAGTTTAAATTTATGCTTTGAATGAATTATAATATATATTTTCCTATTGCCTCAAATGGCTACAGGCTGATGTTTTCACAATAGCTTAAACATAGAGGAAGCTCTTGGAATGTGCCATAATTATTAGATACTTTCTAGATGTTAATGAGATCTCAACCATTCATTTTAAAGTGGGTTTTGTCTGCATATTTTTCATATGCACAGCTCAATTTAATTTCTAGAGGCTGAAGTACAGGTAGGACATTTCTATCAGGTATCTGTTCGGTGGAGAAAAAACTAGGAACAATCTGAATATGAAGACTTGTTAAAATTATTGGGGAGGGTACCAGAAGCTGCTGTTATTCTGGTAAGACATACTGAAAATTATTACTATTTCACATCTAAAATCTCCCTTATGATTTGATGAGCCCTCACAGCATCTTACACATAACAATAACCAAATATAAGACAAGCTCTCAAGGAATTAAGAGATTTTTCTAATATTAACGATAATCCATGATGTCCCAGTTTAATGCTATACAGAAATTTGCCTCAGATGCCTTTTCCAGAAAGATGTTCAGTTCATCAAAGAACTCAAAAAAGTCTACTTGAACCCTTTTCTGACAAAACAATGGTGAAATGACAACTAGTATTTTCACTAATTCTCTTTGATCAACTGCCAAGCCAAAGAGAAAAGTCATGTACTGAAACCATTGTGCATAAACCAGAGCTATACCCTTTGGAATAAAGAAATAGGAACAGGCAGGTGAGCATCCTTGAAGCTTAACGATCACAGGAAATTCTTCAGTGGTTACTTTTTTCAGCAGTTGCTTTTAACATGAACTTTAGAATTTCGATTTTGATCTTTGATGCTTAGAAAAGAAGCCCGAGACTCACTCAGATAAGAAGGTCCTGCACGCTGGAGACACTAGTAATAGTTTTAATTCTTACCCCGCTGGAATTCAACCGGAAAGATTAGACCTTAAGGTTTTACAGCTTACCTCCCTACTGCAGAACAGAGCGTGTCCCTAAAAAACATATGCCAGAATAGCATTAGGTTCTGGAGCACTTTAAGCATATGCAACTTGAACCACATACATCTTACCAACATGACCGATCCCAACTTCTTGAAGTTCTGTGCCTTGCCTTCTGTCCAAAGAATTATGCCATACAGCACTATCCTGTAGCCACACTTATTTGAAAAAGTTTTAAAATTTCTCTCAAAAATCTCAGCTCTGTTTTAAGTCTTCTGGTTTATTTTACATACCTTTTACTGGTTTCTTATTTTATTTATTTTGCTAAATAAATGCCAGAACAAATGTCTGCATGTCCAGAATGGTTTGAAATCCCTCGCAATGGGAGGTTGGGTGAGAAGCAAATTCCTCTCCTGAACTTTTCAGTCTGTTTGATTAAAGTCATCATTTAAAAAGCCTACCATCAAGTACAATTTACAGTAACTAGAAGTACTTTCATTTAGATTTAGCTAAAGCTTGTAGCTAGTGAACTAGACCTCACTGATCTACTTATACATCTATCAAGGCAAAGGAACATCACTAGAGTGACTAAGAAGGAATTCTTTCAGGACACTTAATGACAGTAGGAGAAAAAGCTGGAGATTACAAGAACATTACCCCAAATCTCCGCTTTATATACCATTTGTTCTAAAGTATTCTCAAAATTTTCTTAAAGTATTAAATCAGAGCATAACAGCAATGCTGAAGTTTTAAGCAGAGGGAGTTGCGCACACATGAGCATCTGTTGTAAGTTTTTCCCAGCATCTCTGGAATTTTCTGAGTATTATCTACAGAAACACTTTGTCCCTGCACTATCTCTTAAAGATATGTTTCACAACATTTCTCCTCAATATGCTTAGTTTACAGCTTATTTTTCCAAGAATTTTGAGGAGCCTTGAATTGCTGTAGGCTTATTTAATGTCTCCCTTTGAATATTCAGACAACTAAAAAGGAAAACTAAGTTAAAAAAAAAAATAAAGAGGAAATGAGAAGTACCTATTCCCTTTAATCTTTGGGGTTTTTCTGCTTTTCTGGGAACAACAGGCATTTTTCTCACCAGATATGTACTTACTTTCAGGCGTCTTGCCGCTTTCTTCCATTTTTTTTCCCCGAGATGAAGATTCTGACAGGGAGTACATAGTAAGCCTTTGGCTTCTTACCATCTACACTGCTTTGCAACTACGCCACAGCATACGAAAGAATCACGTCAGTGGGAAACTACCTAATACCTGTTTGAATTCCTGGAAATTTTCTTCTTCCAGAGACATACACTACCACCCAAACTTCCCTAAGACAAGATTTGCAAGTACCTAGCTAAAAGGATACATACTTGCCCGACACCAACACCTTCTCTTTTACAGTCTGGTCTGTCTTCATAATCCCATGACAATTGTTTCAGGATGGGGTAAGAAATATCAGAGTAGAAGTGTCTTGGTTTGCCAAGTTCCTAAATTGGTTTGCCAAGTGCCACATTCAGCATCTCTTCGAGAATTGCTGGATGAAGGCTCTACAGACTTCATCTCAGGCCTTGCTATCAATCCCTCCCTAAATTCCCCATCCCAGGGCATAAAAAGCAGCTTTTTAAATGGCAATCTCTGCCTATTCTGTCACTTGCAGAGATCCTAGGAACATTCCACTTCTGACTCAGATCTGCAGGATACTTCACTGCAATTCATTTTAATTCCTGAAGAGTGCATATTGTTCTTCATCCATACAAATTCCCCTAAAATAATTCTGGATAACAGCTCACTTCCTAGATTTCAGTATGAATTTAAATCCCCTCCCTAGCATACATCAGGAAAAACAAACCAACAAACAAACAAAAAACCAAAACAAAATCCAAAAACCCCCAACCACCAGCAAAAACCAACCAAACAAAACCACACCATACACTTAAATTTCTGCTTCCCACTTTTAGGTCTCAAAAGTCACATATGATATAGAGGAAAATCAACAAAGTAAATACAAGAAGGATTTTTCAGATTAAAAATATTCCACATAGATTTTGAATTCCCTATGATATACAGTACAATGAAGAAAACTAAGAATTTCATAACCACACACTAAGTACTCAAAAGCCCAAACTACATTAGAGTTCAAAGCCCACATGCTTTCTGCTTCCTCACTCATTATAGAAGTGATATAATTTAATTAGAAAAGGAAAAAGGATATCTAAGAAACACATATTTCTATAGTTGCAGTCCTAAATACATATGCAATACTTAACGTATTATTGGTCTACTAATACAATTTATAGGTTGAATACAAAATGAAATGTCATATTAAGTATAAAACTATTAAGATTACTGTTCTAGGTAACTTACTTGCATATGAAGCTAAATTAACATTGAGTCAGTTCTTTCATGTTTTGGTATACATCAAAAAACACTTTACGGCTCAAAAATAGATTTTGTAATACATAGCTATTCGCTAAATCACTGAAGTCAGCCAGTGGAAGTTCTGCTATTTATCTCATAGTACAAGGAACAGACAATGTATTTTATTCCTTACAAAATACCATTAATATCATTCACCCACCTTGTAACAGCAGGATAGAGTCCTGTTTTGCAGGATTTTGCAAAAAGAACATAGAAGAAGATTATTCTTGAGGGTTTATGCTAATTTTCTTCCCACTTGACAACTAAGCTAGGCATAAAATAGACCTCAGTAAATTAGTTTGAAAACAAAGCAAATAAACAAAATATCACATACAAATATCTCACTTGCAAAATGAGATTTTTTTTAAGATAACTGCCTAATTAAGCCAATTTTTCCCAAGCACTTTTTAATGCAATTACTGTTCCTTGTATACCTCAACTTACTTTTCTCAATTGCTTTGTGATTTTAAAAAAACCCACCCTAAAAGGCCATGCTACTTTTTTATTAATTAAAAACATCACACATAAAAAAGGCTGCTACCTGCTCATCTCCCATATAGTTGTCTATTACCCTTTCATTCTCCAAGAACAGCTTTTTCAGGCATTCTGCTAAACTTTTAAGAAGAAATCTGTCACAGTAAAGACTATTAATATAAGACCACTTCAATACAGGAAGAGTTGCATACTACATCTGCACATAGGAACAATGTAAATTATTTCTTTTATTTAATACACATTTCAAGACCTTATAAATATTCTAAGAAGAGCTAAAATTTTATTTCATTTTTAGTTATCATGTCCTCCTGTTGCATAACATCAATCTCCAATGAATTGCAGACAACAAAACCAATACTTATCTCCCAAAAAACAATTTTTAAACCCTATCAGCAAACCTGTTTACACCATTGGAATAAGAAAAAAAAAATATTTTCCCACGTATTCAAAATAAGCTTTTTTAGCTAGAACAAGTGAAAAAGAAAGGTGAAAATCTTAACTTTCACTTCACAAAGACACTGCACAGCAAACCTTTTTGTTTTTAATGGGTGGTAAATTTCAAGATAGACATTTTCAGAAAAGCTATGGGTGAAATCCTAATACGATATAAAAGTACCTCTCAACAAAGGTGCTCTACTACAGGACTTTCTTCCTCTTTAGCTATAAAAGTTAAAGGCACTGTTAAACTATAAAAAGGAAACTGGACAACTGCATGGATCACTCACTAAACATAAAAGCTTAGCATTGCAGCCATATCAAAAATGAGAAGGAAATACTTTTGTGAAGACAGCTACAAATGACAAACAGTGAGATTTCCTAGATTCTATGGATAAACTCAACATTATAACAGCCTTACAGTTAGAAAAGACAAAAATCAATGTTTCTCAGAGTCTAGAATGTTTTATTTTTAACGGAAGTACAGCATCTCTCTACTTCTGAAATTCATTCACTGAACTAAGTTTTTGAAAGAAAACTCAGGCTCTTAGGAAAAGCTACTGACTTGAATCTATGTTTTGAAGATGAGCACCCAGTAAGATGTAGGCTTTGAGAGAAAGGCAGATCACAAGCAAAAAGCTAACCAACTTCAATTTAAACAATTAGGGCAATGTGACAGTAAGTGCTAGCAAACTTATGTCAGTCCTTACCCTCCCACCCACACCTCTATATGAAAGTTTACTGTAACTTCCAATGCATGTCAAAAACATGAACAGCATCATCCCTTAGAAAAGATCTTGCAATTTGCATGCTATTAAGGAAGAGTCTTAGAGGAAAGTCATGAGAAGGTACCTCATAAAGTAGGAGAGAGGCATATAAATTTTTGTGGAAAACCAACTGCATATCTATTTCTAAAACAGTCTGACCAACAAATACCCACACCCAAAGCATTTTGTTCGCCACATTTCTCTAAGGTAATTTTTACAAAACTTGTACATCAGTGAACTTCAGATCCACCCAGGATTGTTTAGATGATGTTCTCAATTAGACAACACCCTCACTATCTGAGAAGAATGCTTGCTTCAAAGTTACAAATTCAGGCGCAATGTGTACATGCTGTGTTATTTCAACAAACTAAATGGTCTCAGACACAAAGATGCTGGTGTAATCTTTCACACTACGGTGTTGAGGCCAAACAAGCTCTAAGGTTACGCATTCAAGAAACCTTTGTCTGCTTTATCACGTAGGCCCATGGCAGCAACTATCATTCAAAAATGTTTTAATCTTTACTTAGAGGAAGAAAGGAAGAATAAAGTACCTGAAGAAATCACTAGTGAAGAGTTGCATTTTGCCAAAACCCCTTACTCCCTTTAATTGTAAAAATGTTTCATAAAGGTGAAAAGCTGTATTACCACTTCTTAAGCAATACTAAAAAGGGTAAAACTATCCTGAAAAAGAAAGTTAGTCTGAGATGATTATTTTTTTTAAACAAGCAAAAAACAATACATAAAGAGAGGAAAAGACAGAAAATGCTGTTTGTGTCTGGTGATAACTTTCTCACAGATCTACCTCAAGCAGACAAACACCAAATGAAGCTTTATTAGCTAACCCCAAATTTGACATTTTTTTATCACAAATATTCTGAAAAGAACATGTAGCAAAGCATCAAGTTTTAAACATCTATACTAGATGCTTACTGGACAGAAAACAAGAAGGGAGGAAAATAAGAAGAAAACGGTGATGGAGAGGAAAAAGGACAAAATAAAAGAGCAACCAGAAAAAACCTGTTTCTCTCTATCAGGCTAGCGGAGATGGTAACATCATTTAGATCTCTGGACAGTTCTATCAAGGGTCTGCTTAGTCCCTCGCAGAACAAGAAAGGTCACAGATTATGTAACTTTTACCAGCATCACCACCAGTGAAGGATGACCTAATATTGATTCAACTCTGGGCACTGCACACATTTTCTTCCCTTTTCTAGCCAACTTCAGCATTACAAAACTCTGTACTTACTAATCCAGGTTTGATATCCTGACAGCAATGGTAACTGGTTAACAACTATTCTGTTAGAGATAACCCAAACACGAAAGGCTTACAAGGGGCAACCAGAATAATTCCATATCAAAATCTGTATTTTGCTAAAGAAGCACTGGTGCACAACACTGCAGACAGAGCATACATATAATCCAACCTTTACCATAAATGTAGTCGTTTTTCTGGCTTTTTTTTTCTTATCTACCCCACATTTCTCATTTCTCTGTGCATGTTTCCTTTTTAAAAAAGATATTTCTAACACTTAAATAACAAAGCTTTGGCCATTGTTAGCCCAACTCTGCTATCTCAGTCTCCATCACAAGTATCTGTGATACTGTCAGGGCTCCCCCCTGACAGCATCATGGTCCTTCTAAAATGTATTGTATTTTACCATAAGGGTAACCTCATGACAATATAAGACTGAAGATCTATTATTACTTGTAAATTTTCTACCCACAAACTAGAGAGACTACCTATTCACATAAAACATAACCCTCTACTTTACAAGTTTCACAGTTTTGTAATCTGTCCTTTTTTATATTTCCTCCTGTTTCTGTAAATAAGCTTAAATCTACAACTTTCTGTATAGAGACTCAAAACCAAACATGAATGGCATCTGTAAGTCAACAGATGCTGTATACATGAAAGTATGCTTCCAGACTTCAGGAAGATATTCTTTAATGTTGAGAAACTGTCCTAATTATGGACTCCATTCTTCTCATTGACTCTTAAGTAAAAGACCTTGACACTTTGGATTTGGATATAAGATAAGTTAACAAGCAATTAAAAAAAAAAAAACAAACCCAAAAAAACCCAACACAACAAGGTGCTGCATTCTGCGTAATTTTGCATTTGAACTCAATAAGTTACTTTGGCTAAACAATAAGCAAACTTTCTATTTCTCTAATCCATTGTACCTGTCTTAATTTGTCACAAGTGAAGACATATATGTTTGTTTCTAGACAGGAAACTAGCAATACACACAAACACAAATGTCTACTAAGCAAAACTAAATATGGTAACTTACTAAAACCAAAATTGAATGCAATGGAACTAAGTTACACAACAAACATTATTCACTCCATATTAATATAGTTTGTAGAGCCATGTGCACCAATCTTGACAACAGATAAGACTAACAAGATGCCCAAATAATTTTTTTATGTTCTCAATTGAAAGTTAACATATAACTTTGTTCCAAATTAATTCAAGGGAGTTACTCCTAAGTGAATTTAAATTCCATCTGAATACTACCATAAGGTGCAATAATGGTAATTTCTAAACTGAGTATATCAGGTCTAATAGGAATATAAATCTATATGCCTGTGCTGATAAGCCCACAAGTATAAATTGCTAACAAAACAAACATATGGCTATGATCTTAATTAGAAAAGCTAAAGAAGTCGTGTTATGTTATCTAATTTCTGATCACTGAGCTATTCTAAATGATTAAACCAAAAAGTAATGCTCATACCTAACCTTTCCATTGCTACACATTCCCTCATACACCAGCCAAGAAGCAATTTTTAGATCATTTCTAGGGGAAAAATTCAGAAGACTGAATTTTTAAATCTGCTGTTTCCACAGCTGAAACAGCAGAAACAATGGAATTGCAAATTATGAAACAAAGTTACAAGATTTTAATAGTGCTCAAACAGGATTTATAGTACAAAATAAAAACCTATGTGTTTTAAAAGATGATATGAATCTATTGTGGGACTTAATTATTATTTAAATTACTGTAACACCATATTCTGGGAACATTTACAGGTGAAAGTTATTACAACTCACTGATATACAGAAAATAATAATCTAAGTTCCACAGCAGGAAGCTGCACAAAATAGGCAAAGAGCATTCTGTTAGCAAACATCTCCTTCTCACTTTAACTTTTACAATAACATGTAATTGCACGCATGGCCTAGCTTTCAGGAACAAAAGCTCCAAATTCCCCCAGTTTGACTTTTGCATCTGGCCAAACCTGCTCTGTCCTTATCAAGGATATGGCTGCCTGAAATTTGAAAGCAACGCTAAGGACTTCCACTTCTCTTACACCGTGCTTTCCTAGTGCTTTACCGTCAAAATAACCCTGCAGCCAAACGCTTCTCGGGAAGGGCTGGACTCCGGCGGCAGCCCAGCCCCGGCGGCGGGGGTTCAGCACCCGGACGGGGGACAGCGCCGGCCGCGACGGGGCTCCCCCCGCCCCGCCGGGGGGCTCCCACGGCCCGGCTCCATCTCCCCGCCCCGCCGGGGGCTCCCGGGCTCCCCCCGCCCCGCCGAAGGGCTCCCACGGCCCGGCTCCATCACCCCGCCGCTGCCCGCGGGCAGGGACCCGTTTCTGAACGAGGCGTGAGACGGAGGCGTTCGGGCTAAAATTGGCCGGGTTTAATGAATAACTTTCGGGTTAACTCCAGGCCTCCTCTCCAACGAACGTATCCCCTTTCACTCCGAACGTTTCCGACTCCTAAGCGTGCTCACAACGCTGCTTTCCATGAACAGTCATGTCTCCTCAGGCTCCCGGCAACAGCTGCTGAGCTCAACGCGCAAAAATTTCACTTAAATCTCTCGCCCCTTCCTTCACCAGAAGCGCTATTTACGCCCGTATACACTCGAACCCCTCGGGGCTCCATTTCTGGGCGTACCGCGCTCCCACCGGAGTGCCGAGCGGCACGGTACACCGGCACAACCGCAAAAGCCACCCCCCCAAAGGCCGAAGAAACCCCGAAGCCCGAAACACACCTACCGGCTACGGCCCTGGGAACCATCCTATGCAGCCATCGCATGTCATGTGCCAGGGGCTTATTAAAGGATGTTCCATGCGCTGCGAGCACTACCATCATACGTGCCCTCCTCCTCCCCGCAGAAGCCACACAGGCACACGCATCCTCCCCCTCCCCCCCAAAAGTAAGGGCTGGGGAGGGGGAAGGGAAGGAGTCACCCTAAAGGTGTGTCTGCCGTGCCACGCTCAAAGGCACCCCCGGGGGCAGGGAGCTCAGGCCGCCTCCCGCCGCCGCCGCCCGGGGAAGGCAGGCCCGGCTCCCGCCGCCCCGCAGCCTGCGCCGGCCGCAGGCTCCCTTCCTTCTTAAACGCCTTCGCCCCCACGGCTCCACCGCGTTTGGAGGAAGCCTGGCGGCTTCTCGACTCTCCGTCCCCTTCAGCAGACGCCCATCCCCGCGCTCCGTGCCCTCCAGGCGGGTTACCCCCGGGCTGGTCCCCCGGGCTGCGGCGCCCAGCACGCCCGCTCGGCTCCCTCGCTCGCTCGCCCGCCTGCGGCAGCGGCGCCCAGCGCCGCCCGGCC
>JAOXNO010000041.1:30854098-30911963 GCA_028565335.1 Limnodromus scolopaceus
GCAATCCTGCTTCGGCAGGGGAGTTGGACTAGATGATCTCTATGGTCCCTTCCAACTCTAAAAATTCAGTGAAATTCCTAAGCCTGAACTTGAAAAGGGTGTGAAAAGTGGATGACAGTTGAACAAACAGGTGTTAATTTATAGGAGGAAGTAGAAAAGAGCAGTTAAAGGTACTGGGAGATTATAGCAGAGAGTGGAAAGTAGGAGAGGTCTGAGAAAATGGACATGTGTATGGGAATACTAACAATAGATACTCAAGCTGTTCATCATCCCTGGACTAGAGGTTCAGTTGTCAGCTGTCCATGGGCAGTTTACCTGAACTGCCAATTAAACTGTGGATTCCAAGGTTCCATAGCTGACTCCAGGCAGAGCCAGCCCAGGTCTATGGTGTGGGGCAGCTCCACATAAACACACACAGCTGTGGCCCACACTCCAGTGTTTGATGAGTACCACTTACTGACTCTGTGGCAGAGATTAAATCCATTTCTCCAGCATAACATACAACTGCCTAAACATGGGGCTGTTTTTATTTCATCTTATTTCTATCAGCCTTTCTCTCAGAAGGCAGGCACACTGTCCCCCAGACAGTGCTCCCTCCACTATATAACTGCATCATCTCTGGAGTAGAAGTGCCCTTGGAGGGAAAAATAGGCATAAATTAATTTTATGCATTTTATTTTGTAGATGTGTGTCTGCATGTTTTATGTATAGCTGAAGTGAACTTTATCATGGATTTAATCTAATTGCCCATGGCCGAGTTCTTGGAAAAATCTGAACTGACTGGCTGAAGCCTGGATTCAGGATCTGTGTTTACGACATTTGCAGTTTAAGGCTGACCTCAGCCGTATCTGGAGAACAGCATGTGTTCCAGACACAGTCAAAAGGCAGCAAACTGCTGAAAATATCCTGCCAAAGCAACAGCTGAAGCAATGAGAGCTTTCAGTTTCTTACAACTCCATTTAACTGCGTGCTTAGGAGCAACTCATTAAGTAGCAAGCAACCATGCATGGGATGCCAAGGATTAAAGGAATCCTGTCGTGAGATAGCAGTGACATTCGCCTGCTGCCTTCCAAGTGACAGCGCTTGCCAACCCTGGGGGAAGTCAGTGACAGCACCACAGAAGCAGCAGCAATTTAACCAGCAGATTGGCAGGAACGGGGCCTGCTTTGAATAGAAGACTGCTCTAGCCATACTCAGGGCAAGCCCCATTTGTGAATCCTGTCAGGGGAAAGAAGATTCTAGAAATCAAGGATCATTCTACACACATTTGTATGTGTGTGTACACATTCAGATAGGTCCAGCTCATGCATTTACAAGTGTCAAGCTGGCATGGCAGCCCTGGTAGTGGCAGACACAAGTGACAGAGGTTGCCATGCTGCTGATTGTCTCCGAAGTGAACACAGGCAGCAGCTCTCTCCCACTTCACAACAGTCATCATGACTGTTGTGACCTGATGGAAATAGGGAACAGCTCTGAATTTCTCACCCGCAGGAGGTCAGAAGACATTCAGTGCTCCAGACATCAGCAGGCTCATCAGGCCTCTGGCTGGTTTCCCCAAGCTCCCTGCACCCCAGGATTTACAGGCTTCGCTGCCTCTTCATCTGTGTGGCTGCACTGGACCATACCGAGGTCTGTGGTGTCTGTTGGCTGCTCTAATAACCCAGTGTGCATGGTAGTCACCTCTCATCCAGGATGAGAGTATGAGAGCAGTGAAATGGGTCTTCATTGTAATGATGAAAACTTGGCAAGAAGGGGATTTTTTTGTGATTCTTTTTTTCCTTTAAGTACTATGTAGAAAAACCTGGCTGAATTTATGAACAATATGCCTTACTGCTGTTCCTTATAGTTAGCCTTAGGAAAGCAAAGCTTTTTTCATGTTCTTAGTGAGACATACTGCTCCAGAGAAACAATCTGGAAAGGCCGTGAATGCCAGGCAGCTGATCATATCAAGGGGCAGCACTTCGATTCATAAATCCCTAATTCTAATAATTTTCCAACATTCTCTCTCACAACAGAGGAGCTAGCTCCTCCATTGATTTCAATCTAGATATATAGAATATTAATATAGATATTGATATCTATATTCTATAATATCTGTAATATTAGAATATCTTCTATATTCTATAATATCTCTAGTTCTAATCTTTACAGCATTCATAGTACTCCCAGCCTTCTACTCCAGTCATTGTTCTTAGGTATTCAGTTATTTTTAGGGATTTCCAATGCTCAGTCCCAAGGTCCTAACATTTTGAAAAAAGCCCGTTAACTAGGGGTTCTTGCTCTGTGCAGTAAAAGGCATTAATTTAGCTCAGAGCAAGAAAACTTGCAAAGAATTGTAGGCTGGAAGATAAAACTGAACTGCATAGTTACTCTGGAAAGGTTAACAAAATCTTTAGAGATTATATCACAACCTAGAGATTGAAGGCAGTTAGTCAAAAGAAGGTGGCCATAGCAGGAGAGAAAACGGTGTTCTCATATTTCTTTCCCGATACCTATTTTTCTTTAACTTCCCCATGGTGTTCCTTACATCTTGACTTTGGATTCTCAAGGTGTGTCCAGTGTGCCACAGGATGGTAATCTGTAACTAGGGTAATCACTAGAGAGCTAGCAAGTGGAGCTAGTTTCCAACTTCCACAGCTCTTTCTGTTCTGAGGTCTCTAGAGCTCTTGTTTTACTTTTTTCAGCTGGTTGAAACAGATGTCTTGAGCATCAGTTAGATTTTTCTGTATATATAAAACAGAGATAAGAAGAAAGAACACATTTTTCCTTTAAGAGCAAGAAAGAATTTTCTCTTCCTCTGTAGCAGCACTAGCATAGATAAGTTCCTGAGTATTGATTTGCTCACTCTGATAAGAACAATTTGTCCCCTCCTAATAACAAAAATTAACATACAGTGATTAGTGATCTAGAGATCACTGTCTTCTGGAATTAGGAGACAATCATCTTCTGGATAAGGTGAAACTACTGTGGCTTCTAGACTAACTAATAATTCCCTTATTTGTTATGTAGATGAAAAGGCAGTTTGTGATTTGTTTCTCCATTTGTCATTAATTTCATTTGATTGAGAATGGTTCTTTGTTATTTATCCTGAGGTAGCACTGTATTTGTATAGTTACACACAATGGCATTCCCACTGACAAATGGAAGCTGTCTTTCAGCTGCACTTCATTTATTCCCATTCAGGAATTAACCCCGTCTGTTTTCATGCAGCACTTCAGTCAGTGCACAAGATGACCGCAGGATGAAGACAAATACCCTGTACATCCAATCTCTTTTCAGACCCTACTGAGTGCAATTCCAACACATCCATCTTTGCTTGCAAATTCACAAGGCAGTTATCTGAACACACACAATGGCAGGCACGTACATTTTTTCAATAATGTTGTTCTTACCTATAAGTAATGTAGACAAACTGGTCCAGCCTTACTTTAGACTCAGGTAACTTTTTTTATGATGAAGGCACAGTAACACTGTTGGGCTTATTTCAGTCACTTAATCTATTGACCATATTTCCAGTAAACGGGGAAGGATTATGAGGTTTGTTACGGTTTGCTCAGCAGGATCAAGATTGCAGTGCCTAGTGATTATAATGCACAGATAAAGAGCTGAAAATTACTCCTTAATGTGAGCTTCTGGAGCTTTTTAACTTCAAATACTCTCATACCTAAAGTTTGCCACAGTCACAAGCTGCTGTTGTTTATAAAATTAGGCCATTTTGAGAAGTAAAACACAGTTATGAAATAAAACAGATTTAGAGGCAAGAATTGCTTTCTAATCCTGTCCTCAGTTCATGCAAAGAAAAATCTTTTTCTGCCTATCCTGAGTAATTATCTCTGATGTGAAAGGGAGCTTGTACTGGATGTACAGTAGATGAATCCTGTCAAAAATATCAAGAAAGAGACAGAAAGTGACCTGAAACTGAACTCTTCAAGTGAGAAGCAAAACAATCTTTTAGATGCCAAGGAGAAGTCTACATGGAGTCAGGAGTTCATTTGTCTTCTGTGCCGCTTGTTCAGGATAGGAAAAATGGGATCTCAGCAACTGGCACTTTCACAGCATAAGAACAGATACAAAGCTAGAAATGTTCTTACTTGCCACACAAGTGGAGACTCTCCATTTATTTCATCTTTGGACCTCAGACATAATGGGGTCATGTCTGAAACTCATACTCACCCAAGTGTTTGACCTCATTATTTTTCATTTCTGTTACGAATTCCTAGAAAAACTTTGACAAGCAAGTTTTGCCAAGTTCTGTAATGCTGGGATCTGAAGGGCTTCAGAAGGCCTGGTGTTTCTAACTCTGTGCTATATCTTATACTCCTGAATTGTGCTACTGAGCCTGTACCAGGTCCAGTGGCCTTTGTGCCTTTCCAGTATGCACAGTTCATGTCATTCTAGTATTGTACAGGCTTACACTTAACTCCACTAGTGATCTACATGCAACTCCAACACCAGATAGTCAATACCTTCTTTTTCTGCCCATTTATCAAGTTCCCTCTGCATTAACATGACCACAGTCCCAACTTGCATGCCAGCATTTCCCATTGCTTTTGGTATAAGGAAGCATGGATTACACCTAGCTCCATGCACCACCAGTATCAACCTTTCTGTCAAGCAGGACTTAAATTAGCTCAAGTAGCCCCCCAAATACCATCTCACTCATCTATTCCAGTCAACTTTCCTCCCTCCCTCAGCCCACATTATTCCTTATTATTTAACTTGCTTCCTTTAAAATATACATGTAAGTACAAATCCATGAACACATACAAGACTACCATTAAGCTGCAGAGCAGGACAGTTACATGTTAATAAGCAATCACACCTTCCATTGGGGAGAAGCAGCTGGGACAAATTTAATTTTTGATCTGATGTACAAGCTTTCAGTTTGAGCTAGTGGCAGTCTACTTTGTAGTACCAGAAGTAAGCTTACAGGAAGGGCACACCTAAAAAGGGAGGAAGTGTAATGAAATCACTATATGTTATTCTAAGTAGAGACCCAAAGAAGTCCCTCTGAAACATGTCCAAAGCTTTGGTTTGAAGGTGTTTGGACCTTTGGGGCCTAAGAAAGAGTGGGACACAGCAAAAAGCAATCATTATGCAATCTGACATGCCTAATGGACAAGTTTGTGGAGAACACTTTGTTTCTGACAAGCTCAGCAATAAAGCATGGAAATGACATCAAACTGGGCCCCTGCAGATGGCAGCAGTACTTCAAATTTCAATGCCACAGCACTGGATGTGGTAGAAGCTGAGCCAGATTCCCATAGTGAAGGTACTGTTGACTGTCAGACTCTCTTGAAGTGATATGTATTGCTACTCCTCAGCAGGTTATGATGATTTTTTCAGTTGGAAGGGGAAAATTTTAATATTTGCCAAGTAGCAGAAAGATGTTTGTGAGCCTTGTGGAATCCCTCTTGGTTCCCAGCATAATCAGCGCTTACCCTGCTTCATCTCAAGTACTGCAGGTGTTATTTTCAAACCAATTTACATTCTCCAGGCTTGGAACAGTATTTGACTTTGTTGGCTTGGAGGAGCACAGCACAGTAATACTTCAATAGCAAATACAGTTATAGCAAGATGTTAATGATTACTTTAAAAAAGATAAGTCTTTTCAGTGGTAGATAGCTAGTCCTAAAAACTGCACAAGAGGCAGAATGATCAAAAAGACCAAAATACCTCTTTATCCATAGCAAAGAAACAAGGTTTGAAGTGCTATAATTCAGCCACCTGGAATTTTCTGTGCTCTGTATGGATCCTAAAGGGTCTGAGTTTAGATGTAAACAAACCCCCCCCAAGATTAATTTTAACATTAACAATTTTCAGCCTAAGCATCCAACTAATAATAGATTGTGGTTTGAGTAATAGAAAAGGTTTGAGTAAAGTGATACTCTTCTCCCCTGCCAGCAGAAGCAAAGGGAGGACCAGCAGAGCCTGCTGGGATATCCCTTTTGGCAAGGTCCAAAACAGGTATCCAGTCTCATATCTGCTGAGTTGTCCAGAGAGAAGGTCAAGTGGAGAACTGTACTCTCCCTATAAATCAGGGAAACAGTTGTCTAAAAATTCTCAACCTAAGGTACTACTAGGTATTTCTCAGCTCCACCCCTGCCAGCTGAACATCTAAGCCTGAGTCTGACTCCCAGCCTTGCTACTTCCCAGTAGCATGTAGAGACTTCACCTGAACAGCATAGTCCTCAGCCACAGGACTCTGACAGAAAGAGACCCAACATCTTTGTCCATGTGCCCAGCCTGACTGCCTGTAAACAGAAAGACACCAGCAGAGATAGTGCCAATTTCTGCAATGGTTCTGAAGAAGGACCAAGAACTCCCATATGAATTACCTATAAAGCATGATTTGAAAAACAGTTCAAGTGACCTGGAGTTAGTGGTAGTTATCCATATATACCAAGCATTCCAAGTCCCAGCAGCCAGTGATGCACATCTTTGAAACAACCATTTCAGCCTCCTAAACTGCCATGGGCAGCTTTCACAGCTGTCTGTTGCTATTAGAATAGACTAATTCAGCTGGAAGGGACCTACAACGATATTAGTTCTCATTCAGCTACAGATAAAGGAGACCTTGTAGAGCAATACAAAACAGAGGAAATCAGGGTTTCAACACTCTGCATCCCTGACAAAATATCCTTACTTATCTACTTGAATATGAAGTAGATTTGCTTCCTTTTTCTAGCTCTGTTGACCTAGGCTGACATCTTACACAGGCTCTTCTTTGCTGTTGTGCCTCTCTCCTTTTTGTCCTTTTATCTCTAGAGTAATAATTTATCTGTAGTTTTTATTTCCTTACTTTTACCTCTTTAGTTTCTAACACTAGATTTTACTAGCTACAAAAAATATGAGCAACCAACCTCATATAACTAAATCTATTCAGGCAACCTTACAATTTCTTTCATTTCATTCAATGCTCTACCTGTAAATAAGGATTAGGACCTAATTACATGTAGTATTTTTTCTAGTTAAGATTTTGGCTGTAAGTTTTTGTTTTCCTTCTCTGTTACCAGTAGTAGTGAGCTACTGTTTTCACTAGCATTGCTTTATGTACCTACTTATATTCTAATGTACCTAGGGCAAGGCTAGTGCCTTTTTATTTTGGGCATGAAGTCTTTGCACAGCAAGCAGGATGGCATGGTTGATCCTTAGTGGAGAGTTGTCTGTTTCAACATTGTTACCAGGGTTCATGCCATTTCCCAAATGAAATCAAAGAGACAACACAAATGCAATAAATAACAAATCATTTACTAGCAGGCTAAGTAGAACATGGACTGTGAAGTCTGAACTTTTGATCAATGTGTGGATTTCTTTAGCGCAATTCTAAAACTGGGTAGGACAGATTTGTTGGGTTTTCCAGATTTGTGTCTGAGGCTGTAAACTTTTACCCACTGCTAAGATCTGTTCAATAAACAAATATCTGCTAGCTTAGTTTGGACTCAGCATTTTTGTATTCCATCCTCTGGCCTGTGCTATTTATAATGTTGCTGGGTGCTTTTAAAGACTGTGCTTCAATAGTAAGGGAAACTATCCCCATAAAGCCTTGGGATTTGTCAAGATGAATGGTGCTGTGTAAGTTGCTACAGTTTTGCTGTTTAATATACTGTGAACTGATGAAAGACAGCAAGGGAGTGATGGGTACCTCTCAACATAATATAAAATTTGCCTTAGGTGGGAACACTGTTTACTGAACACTTCATTCACCCACAGTGGAAAACCAATGATGGCATTTGCTGTTTTCATAACAACCCAGGAGAACACTGACTCTGACAGGCTACTACCCTCTGATGGCTAAATAACTAAGGAGAAGTAATGTGAGAAACAACTCTGCTGAAAATAACTCCAGCCATCATCACAGAAACACATGGACTCACTCCTGCCATAGGCCTGTTTCCCCTGCAGCAAAACCCCAAACCCCTTTGACTCCCCTCCCATAGTGGTAAGTTGCTGCTCAGGCTCTTTAGCATTGCCACTTTTTTTTTTTTTAAACTTTTTTCAACTGTGTAAACCACAGGAGAAAAAGGAAGGGAGGAGTTGCCAAAAGCAGTGTGCCATTCTGCTGCTGAACCACTCAGAAAAGGGGATCTTAATAAAGAAAACTGAAGCTTAGGTGCCTAGATGTTCTCAGAATCAAGTTCAGAACTCAGTTTCCAGTCTATTTCCATTCTGGAAGTCTGTGAGAGAGGGAGAACTGCAAGTAACTACCTACTGCAATGGAAAGTCAGGTAGAAACAAATGAACAAAGGCAAGAACAAAAACATTGGAAATCTACATGGGACTAGTAGTACAACCCAACAGAAGACCTCATCAATATTCACATGCAACAGCTAATTCCAGGCATACTTCTGTACTGTCTGCACTAGTCAGTCTGCATGTATAGAACTAAATGAACCACAAAATCCAGGACCTCCTGCAAAGTAAAACTGCTGTGATGAAGAAACCTAACAACAGCTGCCAGAGCTGAAAAGTTGTCCCGCTAAAGGTAAAGTCCTTTTCAGTCAACAAGGATGGAATAGACAGGGTACTTAGACTGTGTAGCTCTACATTGGTTACTACATTGTGGAAGTGAGTAGTCTTGGGTATTAAGAGTAATAAGAAATTCCCAATGCATCAAAACAAGACTCGTAAGAGGAAACCAAAACAGCTTCCCCTGTCTCTGAACAGTTTTACTTAATTCTGAGAGAATAAAAAAAAAAAACTGGCAAGCATGCCCAATAGCAATGCAAGATCTGAAGGTATTCCTGTGAAACCAGCTGTCAGGGATTAAACACAGCAAGGTCTGAGACAGGCTTCTCAAAAACCTCAGCAGCCAAATTTTGCAGCCTGGTATATAATTGCAAATAACCACATACACATATAATCCTGACTAGTACTCACCACAGAACAGCTTGGAGTAGCCCTAAAAGGTACTGTACATGGAGTCAAGAAATATAGCAGAATAGGCCTGTACTTCAGGGCACGGTTTTCTACTTGATGTTTTCAGATTTTTTTAGAAGAGCCTCCTTATGCTCAAATTATAGTTGCTTCTCTGGTTGAATAGCATGAATTAATGTCTTTTGCCACAATTATTTTGAAAAGTATTGATGGGAGGGAAGCAGCAATACAGGTGGATTGGTTGGGGTTTCTTTTTAAATGAGTATCAAGAATTTATTTTGCTTGATGCAGAGCCTATATGTAGAAATATATTAGGGGGGGGTGAGTTAGTCCAGGAACTGAACTTATAGCCAAAGGACAACCTAATTTAGGAATAAGAAAGAAAAATCCCTTGATTAAGTTGTTTACAGTGTACATTTCCAAGCCAAGAAACACAGATGAGCCTGATACAGGCCATCTGGTATGCTACAAGAATTGCAAACATCATTAAAGAAAACTGTACATCTGGGGGACAGTTAAACCTTCTGAAGGGGCAGATGGCTTCCCACCAAGTACAGAGTTAAAAATCCCATTGCTGGATTGTTGGCCCCATCCCCACTTGAATTTTCTCAAAGTTGATGGGCTTAAGGCTGCAGAATGAACTCATGTTCATCAAAACAGAAGCAGATTAAAATTTGAATTCAAGTGCTTTCCAGGTGTGATAATGGTCAAAGTTGGAAGTCTGACAGAGACCCAGCTTGTGTTTTTGAAGCTGTTATCTGTCAAACCTGAGGCAGCAGTGTTTGTCTGAACCACATAGAAAAACTGCTACTCTCACCCAATGCTAAGTACTCAATATTTCCATACCTCCCTTACAACAGCACCACTAGGATTCCCAAATACTTCACACTAAGAGAAACAATATACATGTTCTGCCATCTTCTCTGAAGAGGAAGAAATGAGGGCATGTAGAAAAGAATGAAAAGATTGGGAAGTTATTTGAGTGACTGAACAGAAAAAATTCCCAAGGAAAAACACTCAGCATGCCAAAGTGACAGCTAGGATCTAATCAGTCTGAAAGTTATTTAAAACAAATCTGGTTGTGGTGGTCACAGGGAGGCTGCAGCATGTCTGACAAATATGCTGTTGCTGGGGATTTCTCAGGGAAAAGCTATTACTACACAACTAGAGGCAGGGGGCTTGAGTCACTTTTGTCTTGCACAAAGTATAATCAGTTAAATTTAAGCAGGCATGTACAAATGGGTTTTAAATACTGCAATTCTGTGTCTTACATTAACAGATCCCTACATAAGGAGAACTGAGAAGGTGGTCTGGTGCAGCACAGACACAAGTGTGCTGCTAGAGAGCTGCTGAGAATGGAGCAGGGGACAGAGTCAGGAAAGTTGGCAAAAGACTGGGAGGGGAAACAGTGCTGAGAAAGCTCTGGCCAGACAGCACAGGAGCTGTAGAAGTCTGAGACCCCTGGGAGCTCCACTGTGAGCTACTGCAAACTGTACAGGTTGGAAGGGACCTCTGGAAATCATCCAGTCCAACCCCCCTGCTAACAGAGCAGGGTTGCACAGGATCGCATCCAGGAGGGTTTTGAGTATCTCCAGAGAAGGAGACTCCACAACCTCTCTGGGCAACCTGTTCAGTGCTCTGGCATCCTCAAAGTAAAGGAGTTTTTCCTCATGTTGGGATGGAATTTCCGGTGTTCCAGTTTGTGCCCATTGCACCTTTTCCTGTCTCTGGGCACTACTGAAAAGAATCTGGCCCCATCCTCTTGAAACCTGCCCTTTGGATAATTATAAGCATTGATGAGATCCCCTCTGTCTTCTCTGCTCCAGGCCAATCAGCCTTTCCTCATAAGAGAGATGGTCCAGTCCCCTGATCATCTTCATAGCCCTCTGCTGGACTCTCTCCAGTATTTCCTTGTCTTTCTTGAACTGAAGAGCCCAGAACTAGACACAGTACTCCAGATGTGATCTCACCAGGGCAGAGGAGGATGATGACCTCCCTTAACCTGTTGGCCATGGTCTTTTTAATGCATCCTAGGAGACCATTGGCATTTTTGGCCACCAAGGCACCATCATGGTCAACCTGTCATCAAGATTCCCAGATCCCTCTCTGCAGAGCTGCTTTCCAGGAGGTCAACCCCTAACCTGTACTAGTGCATGGGGTTATTCCTCCCCAGGTGCAGGACCCTACACTTGCCTTTATTGAACTTCATTAGGTTCCTCTCCACCCAATGCTCTAGCCTGTCCAGGTCGCTCTGAACAGCAGCACAGCCTTCTGGTGCATCAGCCATCCCTCCCAGTTTTGTATCATCAGCAAACTTGCTGAGGGTACATTTTGTCCCCTCATCGGGGTCACTGACGAATATATTGAACAAGACTGGACCCAGTACTGACCACTGGGGAATACTGGTAGTTACAGGCTTCTAACTAGACTCTGCACCACTGATCACAGCCCTCTGAGCTCTGCCATTCAGGCAGTTCTCAACCCAGCTCATTCTCTACTCATCTAACCCACACTTCCTAAGCTTACCTATGAGGATATTATGGGAGACAGTGTGAAAAGCCTTGCTGAAGTCAAGGTAGACATCCTCATTTACCCAGCCAGTCATGCCATCATAAAAGGAAATCTGATTGTTCCCCTTGATGAATCCATGTTGACCATTCCCAATGGCTTTCTCTTCCTCTACATGCTTATAGATGACATCCAGAATTAGCTGTCCCATTACCTTTCCAGGGATGGAGGTGAGGCTGACTGGCCTGTAGTTTCCTGGGTCCTCCTTCTGCCCTTTTTGAAGGCTAGACTGACATTGGCTTTCCTCCAGTCTTCAAGCATCTCTCCTGTTCTCCAGGACCTTTCAAAGATGGAGAGCATTAGCAATAACATCCACCCACTCCCTCAGCACTCATGGGTGCATCCCATCAGTGCCCATGGATTTGTGGGTGTCAAATTTGCCTAAATGATCTCTAACCTGATCTTCCTCAGTCAAGGGGAAGTCTTCCTTTTTTCAGACTTTTTCTCTTGCCTCCGGAGTCTGGGATTCCTGAGGGCTGGCCTTAGCAGTAGAGACTGAAGCAAAGTCATTAGCATAAGTATTCATTAATTCCATCTTCCCTGTATCTTGTGTCACAAGGACACCCACCTCATCCAGTAGCAGGCCCACATTTTCCCTGGGTTCTGGATTTTGCTGCCACCTAGACCTTTCTTCTCTCTAATTACCAATTTCTTGGATACCTCACAAAAGCTTCCTGGGTACTTTCTAAAATCCTGATTGGATCTATTGATTCAGCCCCATCTTGTTATTTCACTCATCCTTCTGAGATCTGAGCCACATACTAATGGCCTGCCCTCTTGTGAACTAGCCAGAGCTTTGCATCCTACTGCAGTTGTGTTAGAGGACTACACGCAAATATATAGACAATAGATACATAGCAGCTCCTAGTTATTTCAGCTTCCATTCTCCTCAGTGGTAGGTTGTCAGTGTTCATTCCTCTAACAAAATCTTCCTTGACTCCAAGCAACAAGAACGCTGCAGAGACCATCCACATCAAGAAGCATTTGCTGAAGTTTCCTCCCCATGTGAAGGGCTTGTCTACGAGTGGCAATGTACTACACTTGTACATTCCGAAATGGCTCTTGGTGTGAATTTAGGCTTGTAATAGCCCCAGGCTCATACCAAAACAGTTATTCCCTACTGCCTGTCCTGATTATTTTAAGTACAGATGAACTGTAGCAGTAGCTCAGCCAGGAGCAGCAGTGAACATGCCGGAGTAAACAGGGTGCTGACAGCTGCTGGTGTTTTACATAGGAGGTCACAGAGCCCTACTTTGAGCTGGAGTGCTTTAAATGTTAGCTGCTGCCTGGAGCGCTATTTACAGTAATGCTCCCTCCTCTGAGGTGGGCTGCTGTTAGCAACAATGGAAAATTCTAGTTGAGAAAAATTAAATATCATTAGGCACAGCTAAAGAAAAGCTGTTCAAGGAAATTACAGTAGCACTTTCACTTCTAGAGAAACATCATTACTTGGCAGTGATGTTTGTATAGATTAGGTAGTATTTGAATTCAGTTATGTAACCTCAACTATTGTTTCAAGGGCAAGAATAAACTTTAAATGTAGCTTATCTACATATATGTTCAAAACAACCTATTTACCTGATGTAAATGGCACCTCTAACAGCTTTTTACTAGTCTGTCCATGTTGCACCATATTCTAACTTGATATCTAAGTCCAGATGCCTTCTCAGCAGGGCAAGGCTGCTATCCTGAAGGCCACTGAGCCTTCCACCTCCCAGAGCTCCAGAGTCAAGGGGTAAAAACTCATCTGCGGCCCCCAATCAGCCAGTAGCTGCCAAAGATTATCACATGTAACATTTCAGAATTTGTTTTCTTCAGATACACATACTGAGAATCTCATGACCTTCTCCATGAACAGGTGGGCTTGCCCTGCAACTGAACTACCTTTGCCTGGTGATGCCAGGTTTAGCTGAGGCCCCCAGACAGAATTGCAGCTCTGCTGTCCCTCAATGCTTACCACAGTACCCCCATGTGAATGCTGTAGCGAACAGATACTTTTCTAGGTTTATTGCAACAGATCAGTCCTGAAGAGTTGGAGTTTCAAAGTATTTAAGTACACAGCCTTCTCATTTCAGCTGATCTTTAAATAAAGAAACATACCAAATATGAGCTAAAGAAGAAAGTTGTGCTTCTACATGAAGAAAAGGACTGGAAAGGTTATACCTAAAAGCTGGGAGCAGGAAACAAAGGACTTTGCTCCAAATTACATCATGGACCTCATTCATAAGAAGACTGTGTCCCATGATGGACAATAATCACACTGCATTTGGATATAGGTTGTGCAATTACAACTGGCTTTCTTACTATAGTAGTTACTCAAGCCACAGACATTTAGAGACTGCAACAGTGTGTTCACAGGAGTCAGTAACACCCAAGGACATGGAAATTTCGTTTCCTGCTTTACTAGTAGTAATTTTTAATAAATTAATTCAAGTATATACTTACTATTATTTACTTACAAGGCATGCATATACATTATTTTGATGTGTTACTGGTACAACACAAACTGCTCCCAGAAGTGGGGCTAACTGATGATAGGAAAGTGTCTCCATGGATAACTGACATGAGAGTCCACAGTCAGCCAGGTGCCCTTGGTGAGAGTCTGGTTTGTCCAGAAGATCACACAGAAAAGCTTATCTTGGATAAATAACAAGTTATATCTACACCAAAGACAAAAATAAGTGTGTAGGACACCAGCTCCTGGAGCATTTGTTACCAGCCTCTGCTTTCCTGGAAGGTCAGTTTATCATCACAGTTTTTTGTTCTGTGTTTATCAAAGACATCTCTGCTCCCAGTTAAGCTCATCAGGGATATCTCAGGCTCCCAGCTGAGTAGATATCCTTCTTTGTCAGCATGTCTCCATTGTGACTGGGTCACCTTCATGGCTGCTCCATCATAAGTAAAAGCCATATAGGACAGAATGAACTCATCATGCTACTTTGTGCATCTGTACATGCAAATTCCTAGGGAAGCTTTGCTGCCCAATACCCTATGGAGTCTCAAACTCCTAGTTACAAAAGATCAGTCTCCGCCTAGAAGCTATTTGGTGCCAGTAGCAGGACACTTACACCTTGTACTGTCATGTGTTATCTGAGTGCATTGACTTCCTCTCAGTCTCAACATGTCAAGAAATTTTAATGCAAGAATATATTTTAAAACCATGCAGATCTCCTAGGAGGAGAAAGTCTTGTCCACAAACTATTAGTCAAAGTGAGCACATTCCTGCACAACACAAACCTCTGTAGTCACTGCCACTGAATGCTCTTTTTTTCTGAGAGTGGAGATTCAGATTCCTATATATTTAGTGTCAGAGGAAAAGATTTATCTGCTTTCTTACTACCTTTAAGGATGCCTAGAAGAGACAATCAATACAGACTGATTGCTGTCCTAATCTCTTGATAATTTGATTGGGGTGGAAATGTGAGAAGCATCTATTGGCAAACTGTGTTCATATTGTATCACTCCAGAGTGTCAAAGGTATAATCCAAGAGTAATAAAATATCTTATTTCTGATTTCATGGGAGAGACTTCCAATTTGAAATAATCCAACATCAGAGATTTGTTCTGACATTTCAAGTCTAACCCATTTACTCTTCCCCTTATTGATCAGCCACGATTTTTGCAACTTTCCTGCTAAAACTCCAACACAGCAAAGTAGGAAGTTACCTTGCAATAGTAATGACACTGGAGAAAGTGGAGAATGCCTGCTGTGTTGTTCTTCATTCAGCAGATGATATGGGTTCACTGAAACAGATCTGGTCCTGACACAGCCTGGCTTCCCCTCAGAGTTCAGAGGTGTGAGGAGACAGGTGGCCAAGAACAGAACAAGCTGGGAAAGAACATCACCTTCCCCACTCTACACTCAAGTCACAGGGCAAATATGAAACAGCCTCCTTTGCACAAAGGAAACCTAACTGAGAAAAGCCACCCTAGGTACAGGGATGCCTGGAAGAAGAGAGGTAAAGTCTCCAGAGTTGGTGTCCTGCAGAGAGTTTGTTTTCCTCTGGACAACATCCTCAGATGGATTGTTTCAGAGTTCTTCTGTTCCCTGGATTTCCTCCCAGTACAAAGTGTGATCTTTATTCAGAGACACCAGAGAAAGTCAAGACCTATTTAACCACCCAGTTTTGCACTCACAGTAGGGAGCTATTTTTCCCTACCATCATTTTTACAATTTTTTGTCTTGCTTTATGATTTGGGTGACTCAAGCTCCTATTTCCCTGAGGGAGAATTCCATTTTCACTAATTAAACCATTAAGACACCTACCTATGGAAGAAATACAAGTTGTCCTGCTATTTTTAACATTTTTCACTATTCAGGAATATTGAACAAACTCCAGAACAAGACCTCCTAATAAATACAGAATTTATCTTTAACTTCTAACTTTCTCTGAAGACAGGTTCAGCAAATTCAAGCCAAGAACCTGCACACTTATACAAAGCAGTAAAAAAAATAATTCAATATTCCTCAATTTGGATATTAAATACCATAGACCTCGAGTGTTTCTCATTCTTGCACTGTGCTGCAAAGTCTCTAGTAAGTAACATAGATCAATCCTACAGAATTACCCTAGACACATAAAGTGCAAGTTTCCATAGTTGAACAGAGAGCTCTTCTAGAGTTAGATAAGGGATGTACAGAAGTGCAAGTAGCCTACAAGTTGCTCAAGCTTAAAGTACCCCCTGAGGACAGGCTTTGGCATCTTTCGCCCTTTAATTACAGAACAGTGGAAACAGCATTTCTGTTACACTATAAAGCCTTGAGTTGTTTGTTAATGCCTGACCTGTTCTCAGCTGCTGACCTTATCTGGCAGTATAAATTTAACCCCAATAGGTCAAATAATGCTTGTGCCAGCTCTGTACTGTTTGATGGCTTTGATATTATTAGAGCACTACATCATCTGATCTGGCAGGTATTTGCTGAAGTAAAATCTAAGCCAGAAGGATGAGTTGGAGAGGCTTAGCTGCAGTGAAGCAAGACTGCAGTCATAACTTACTCCAGTTGTAGTTGAAACTGCCTCAGCCCACCTTTAACTGCTTGCAGCTTCACTTCCCAAGCTGCAAGATACTACCAACCCTTCTGATGTGCCAAAGCTACACCTGTGTTTTCCTCATAGCCTGATTCAACTAGAATGATCCAATGTTAAACATATTTATTATGCTAGCCCAGATCATTTTGGCTGGAGTTAGGAATGCAGTAGTGTGGGTAGATATCAAGAGAAAAATAAGGATAAAAAAATAAATGTAAAAGTGCAGTACTTACATTTAACTGAAACCTAATGTGATACATAGAAAAGAAGCTGCTGAAACAGTAAGAAAAACAAAAATAATTGTTGACTGATTTTGGAGGGCCTGAGTTGTGCTGCAGAGTGAAAGAGCAAGACTGAATATGACTATTACTTTATACCTACTTTTACCTAAGATTGACAGATCACTTGCATCTTTGCTATGGAGTCTAAAGGAAAAAAACAAAAATTACAGTTACAAAAGGTTACAGAAAAAATTGTGACATTGCAAGTTATAGGGACCAAACAAGGAGACCAAACATAACCGTGGACCACCCAACATAATTATGATGTTGTTACTACCACAAAACAGGCAGAGGGAAATAAAAACATAAATACAGTTATCATCACAAGAGGTCTCTTCCAGTTATCAGACAAATCTGTAACAAAGACAGAAATCAGATTCAACACAGCAGATTCCTCTCATCTGAATTCTTTAAATCAAGACAAGATCTTTCTGGGGAAGGTATGCCAAGTCCTGGTAGAAGTTGTAGGTTTTCCAGAGGAATTGACGAGTAAGAGGCAGGCGAGTCATTAGCTGCAGAGCCACAGACTATCTCTATTTGTATAGAAACCACTAGATGCCACAGCCCTGTGGACTTGCTTTACATGATGTGTGCATATCAGATAAACCAGCTACAGGTACCTGTCTCTGAAGGAGAACCAAGAATATTAACTGAATTAGCTACCCTTACACTACCCTTAAAGAAATTAGACAAACAAGACAAGGCCTGCCCTCATCACAGCCTGGTGGCTAATATAAGCCACTGAGGGAAGGCACGCAAGACAATCTTGATGCAACACATTTGCTCAGAATCCACATAGAGTGTTTTTACCTATTTGAGCAATTATAGAAGAAATAGTATTAAGTGAGCCACCATGCTCTCTCCAGTGTGGCTTCCTTCCCTTCTTTGGGCTTAAACACCCATTTGACACCAAGTTCCTCTCCAGTTGCAATCACCATAGCAATTAGCACAAACCAGGCCCTTTTTCAGTAAGGGACCAAAGACTGAAATTGATACAAAACTGATATTACGCTTTCATAGCGGCAGCTCAAGTCTGTTCCGATAGGAAACTCACATTCCCTGCCCAGGAACAGCAGCAGGCCAGGTACCAACAAAGCAGAGACACCCCACCACCCCCAAACAGGGTCACAATCACACAGTACCTGAACAAGAAGAGCCAGGGTGACCACAGTCTGCAACCATACTGGTAGAAATGAGGCAGGTGCAAGAGCAAAGCAGCATCAGGAGCACCTAATCCCTAGACACAGACACCACAGCTCCAGGAAGAGTAGAGCCCCCCAGGCCCAGGTTTAAATGCAGCTCCAGGGCCAATGGGTGGGTGGTGCATGAGTGGAGGCCTCATGTGAGGCTCATCAGGGTAATTAACACCTGATGACCTGCGGAGGACCCTGACAGGGCCACACATCAGCCCCCTGACTTCCGCAGGGAAGAAAGGGGAAGGAGCTGATGCAGCATGTTCATGCTTTGGTGCAGCCTTGGCACAGTTGACATTTTTGAGATATCCCTATGTAAATATACTCTAGGATGTTACTGGTGTGCTGAATCTCACAAGTGAGGAAAAATAGGAAATTCATGCCGCATTTGAAAGCTGAAAATATTTAGACATCCCTTTTCTTTTACTGACTGTGGTCTTCACATACCTGTCTCCCTGGTCCAGGTTATAATCTGCCACAGGCACAGAAAATACTAAGCACAGGGGAAAAAATGTCATCTGAAGACAGAGAGCTCTCTATCTGAGATGTGAAGGGCGAGAGTTGTTAGCTGCCTGCATATTATCAGATTCTCCAGACCTTTCAGAAGCCATCCAGCTCTGAAGAGCATGTGTTGGTGCTTGTGCGGCATTCAGCACACAACTGCTTGATGATAAAATATTTGATGGGGTTTGAAAAAAAAAAATCAGAGTTTTATCTGTTTTACCTATTAAGTCTTAACTTGCTTGGAAAAGGAATTGCAGTCCTGTGTGATGTACTGTGTTGATTTTTCTGGTTGAGACTTTATTGACCAAGTGCTCTTCTTGGCTGAAATACTGGTGGTTTTGACTTGAAACAACCAAGGGAATTTGCTGCAGCTTGTAGCTAATCTTTGTTCACTGCTTTGAATAAGATTGGGAACACCAGCTGACCCTCGTTTTCTGCCTTAGAGACAGTTGCTGGTCAGTAGTACTGTATTTGGGATTTGCTGTAGAGTATTACATAGTATTGCTGATAAAAATGTACAGCCCCTAAAATACATATAACAAATAATTATGCAAGCAATAACAGAGAATAGATAAATTTCAATAAAACAGAGATAAATAATAAAGCTATATAGTCATGTATAATATATACTCATTCAAATATCTCTGATAATGTATACATGGGTAATAACAACATAGATCAATAACACTAGTCTATATAATAATACATATAATACTAATAATCTCTATAGAGATCTATTTTATATTTAGATAGAGAGCGAGCTAAAGGTCTCTATAGCAAGAGAGATATAGATCTATATAAACAAAAATTGTAATAAATTCTGTTTGGATGCTTCTTCAGAGCAGTGGTTGGCAGCTTGAAGTGAGAATGCTACAGAAAATATCCCGTATACAAGAATTTCTACCTCTTTTTATCTGCCTCAATCCTCTATTGTCTGCACCTATGAAAATAATAAGAAATTACTCATTTTTATCTTCACTGAAACCATTTACACTATTGAGCTCATCCTATATTATTTGGGTTATCTACTAAATCATCATTTTGTAAGACCTGTGTGCTGAGAAAGAAAGTCAGGAATCTGCTGGGTGATGGGTTTTATAGATTCTAGCAGCTCATGCACCTTTAGTCCTTCAAACTCTGGTAAAGTCACTGTATAACCGAGTGTCTGAAGAGGAATGACGTATCACACTACTTTGGCAATTCTACCTTGGGCAATGGCAATCATGTGTCTTGTGCTGTTTAGAACTATCTAGAAAGTCTTGTAAAGACTGATAGGAAATTTTATGCTCTTACTGGCTTGTCTACTTTACCAAGTAAGATGATCCAAGCTACGTTTGAACCATCTTGTGCTTGCAAGGCACTATGTCTAATAATCTAGCTGGGGGCATAATATTAACTACAAGAGAACTTTGAGACAGTCATTAAACATCATAAAGGATGTTGAAAGACTTCATGTCAGGACTGACACATCATCTCTGGCTTATCAGAAACCTTTTGAAATTTGAGTGTATAGGAGGCTGTGGCTTCCTCTCTGGGGGAAACTGGAATATCTGAACCTCTCTCCTCCAGCATTTTGCTTGCAAAGGAGGTAACAGGATTGCGAGAAACTGTGTTGCACTGACTAAGTCTTATTAAGACTGTCAAGAAAGACTGGCAAGCAAGGCAAACTTCAGCTTCTTGGGCACAGCAAGAAATGTCTTATGCTGCGAAGTCACTGACCTGATTTCAGGTATCGATTGCTAGAAAATGAATTGGCTTTTGACAGCTTCCCTTCATCTGAGCAAGTGATAGCTTGGGTTGCTCTGAGGTGAAGGCAGCTTGCTAATTGCCTGCTCACAAGGCTGTCTGGCAAACCTGCACTGTCTTTGTGTCAGCAATGAAAGCGTCAGCCAGAATAGCAGCTTCTTGGCTCTGTCTTTGAAGCGAGTTATGTACAGGTGACAGAACCTCAAAATGCTGTTTTTCTGAGTTAGCAGGCAAGTGGGAACTCCTGGTAACATTTTTCCTAATAAAAGAAGCACGATCCAAGGAAGGATGTAAGACAGGCTTGCACAGACAGTAAGTTCCTGTTCATTATTAAATGTTTTTATAGCAGTAATTCAAAGTAACCTCAGTCAAGAGAGGAACACCCTTCTTTTAGAAGTGCAGGCGTGCTCCTGGAATTAATGATCTGAATTAGACATGTCAAGCGACTGAATGGTTCATAGACTGGATATTGTGTACTTGGGATGTTTAAATAGCCCATATAGCATATTCAGAATTTCATTTAAAAGAATTTTTTTTTCTGGTCACTGAAAAGATAATCTTTTAGATATACACTCATTGCAAAGTGGCACAGTGGTCCCTTCCCAAAGCTGCAAATTGGATCAAATAGGGACTGAAAACTGTGAATCTCTTATCCCCTATTTAGATAATTGTGTTATAGCTGTATGTATCTATATCCATCTATCTACATATATGACTCTTCAATATAGATTAAAAAACCCACATGGCTTCAAAGTTCAGATCTCAAATCTTAGGATATTTGTGAATTCATGCTGCATATGCAAGTCCGATTTAACATTGGTGCATATGCATTATGGTACAGAGGTGACAATGCGCAGTTATCTGACCTCATGGGCTTTTCTCAGAACACTGGCCTTGTCTGACCCTAAAAGGAACTTGTTTTTCTGTTGAATGATGCTGAGTAACATCATGTTTAAGTAAAAATACTGCTAAAAATGTTATTGGTGTGGGCAAAACATGTCTATTCTTGCTTCTCCCTCATTTTGAGTGCGATGGGAGAACATAACAAATTGCTACTGCAAATTGCATCATCCCTAACTAATATCAGATTAAACAACCATTACAGTCTGGTTTAAATACCTGCTCTAAGAGAGAAGTTTAGAAGAGATCCTTAATGAGAACCAATTAACTAAGTACCTCTGATGAGCTTCAGTAACATCCTAAGAGTTATAAAGGCTTGCTATCCCATGGGAAAGGAGATAGAGAAGAATCCTTTGGCCAAGCATAAATCTTATTTTAAATGAGATTATAAACATGCTGACTAGCTGACCCAATTTTACTTCTGGATATAATACCATATGCTGTTCCTTGCTTACAAAATTGTACCTCCTATTGATGTCAGCAATAGCAGTAATTATTTTATTTTTAAAGCAACAAAGCCCTTTTCTCTACCACTGTTGTAAGAGAACTCCACAGGACAATATGACCATAATTAAAATAATAATAGATCTTCCAACAATTTAATTCAAGCAACTCACCCTTGCCAAAAAAAAAGAAAAAAAAAAAGAAAGGAAGATAATAAGTGTAGGAAATAAACACTTCGGATATAGGTTAAATGTTCCACAACTTAATCAGTCAGGTTTGCATATCTGCATGGAAAACACAGCTTTTAACCTGTGCTCTGTGGGAACCAGGAGCGGAGGCCAGAAAGGAGAAGTTTAAAATTGCCAGATGAAGATGACACCTGAACACTTCTCTCCAGCTCTGTTCTTTTGGTCTCTGGTAAACTAAAATCGTATATGATACTTAGGAAAATTCAACATTGCATTCATTCATTTACCTTTTTTTCATGTTTCATCTTCAACCTATGGCTTTTTTTTAAATAGACTTTTAAAAGCTTAGAAATTTCCATTTTTGTGGTAATATAATTTGTACTTTTTCAGATTAGAATTTTAACTATTATACTTTTTTCCTGCCTTTTCCATGCTTTCATCTTATTACACAAATATTTTCTATTCTCCTTATCTGCTTGCCTCTCATCCCTTGCTTCCTTTTCTAAGTGAAAACAGACTCAATATATCTTAGCTTGATGATCATTTCTAATTTCAACCCTTCATTTTCTTCTCTTTGAGCTAGCAATTATTGGATGAATAAGAACCTGCCTGTAGAATTGTGTTATTTAATTAACAAAGAAGGTTACAAAATTCCCAATGTGATTGGAAAAGACAGGGAAAGACAGAAAAAGTTAAAATAAAAGTCTTGTAGGAAGCGGTATAGCACTAGTGAGATATTTTTATCTGAGCTGGTGACATGCCCTCTCGTGGTAATACTGCTACAAGAGCAATTCCTTATTTTAATTGAGGGCAGGCTACGGTTCAGCTAGTAGTTAAGCATTTTAAGTTGCTAAAACTGGTTTTAAAGCGCGTGTCAGAGCCATAAAGTGTGAGTTTGGAGGGCAGAAGTGCGCTACAGGGAGAGAAATATCAGTTAGGAAAAAGTGAAATCACGCGTTGAACTGTCCCCACAGTTTTGGCATATAGTTTTTGTGGTGGTATCCTGGAAATACAGATCAACATTCCCTATTCAGAAATAAAAAGGACTTCATCAGATGGCTTGTATGTATTATATACTTCCTACACACTCACAATGTCATACATTGAGTGCTAAAGCTAAATAAGCAGACTTGGAAGACCTAAGATACAATGACAAGACTTAATTTCTTTCCAAAGTCAGATGCCATTTCTGATCTGCAGTTGAATATAGATCAGAAATACAGATTTAGTCTGCAGGTAAATATTGTTGATTAGGTCCATGGTTGATTCTTATTGAAAATAACAAGGTATACTTGTTTTCTAGGATAAAGTACTCTGATTTAGTTAAGAGTATGCAGTTATGTACTTCTTGGGTTTGAATGGATAGTACATTAATTTTAGTGACTGAATTCAAACTTATTCATACGAGATCAATCAGCCGCCTTCATTAATATTCAATTTGAGTTACACATCACATCTTTGAGTAATTGTAGTTTCTGCCAGAATTGAAACCCCTTATTGCTCTAGCCACAAGTGTGCTGAATGGTACAGAAAGCAGCATTACATCTGCTGCTACACCACTCATTAAAATATAGTTTAATCCCCTAAAAATACCATAACACCGTTTTCATTCTCTCTACTTACAATACCAACAGATACACATGTAACAGAAGAAAGTTTTATTTGCAATTTAAGATTTCTGAAAGTGATGACTACCATGTACACAATATCACAGAACATCTTTGGCACCCATTATTCAAGAACTTGGCCTTCATCGCAGATGCAGTCACATGGCATCGATAAAGAAAAGTGCATTGGTTGAAATTTAATGGCCTTTACACTAGCAAGTGTGCTAAGGGTTATTAAATAACAAATACCCAGATGTCCACAAAACACAAAGTCAGAAACTGTAACTTCCTTTTTGTCCCTCCCTTGTGGATTCTTCCTTGTGGATTTTTTGTTAAGAGTGCCCCAGTCTGGACGCAAGAACAGTAATCCCGCTGAAATCTTCATCTTAGTATGAGGGCAATATAGCAGCAGGACTTCCATTCAGTGTAAAATCCACAACAGCACAATCTGCCTATTATTACCCAATTGTATTTGTATGTTTTATTACTCTTCCTTGAGTTTTTTAGCCAGTGTTTGTTAGATTTCTCTCAATATTTTTTTTTCCAGAGCTTATCTCCAATCTGCAAAAAGTTCTTGATTTCCAATTTTGTCATTCAGTGTGTATTTTTTTCCCAGCTGGGTTTAAGCTCGTTCATTGCATCAACCCACGTACCATCTCCACGTAAATTTATATTAAATCATTCAAAATTATTCCTGTCTGGAGAACACCTAGCCAGTGCTGGAGGTGATGACCTCATTGTCTCAATGCAGGAGGACTTCTTGAGTTAGAGTCTAACTGTGGGCCTTTTTGTTCTCTTAGAAGCATGTTTTCTGCAGGCTGGTTTATTCCTCCTAGCTTACTGCTGTCCGTATGCTCACCATATACGCACCAGTGGTACCACCTTGCTCTAACAGTAGCCCAGTGACACAGGAGTTAAGGGTCTACGTTTCCTGGGTCCCAATTGCTTTCCCTGCTAGCAGTGTGAAGGGCAGGGGAGAAGGGTCTAATGCATGTTTCTCCATTTCAGTGCTCCCAGAAAATGTTCCCAAACAGTCCTATGGCTAGTTACACCAGCTATGGAGCTTTTTTTTATTTACAGGACAAGACAGCAAAGCAACAATTTCAGGATAAGTTCAAGTCTGAAGTTAGAAAAATCATCATAATGCAAATTGTCTATTGAATTAAGCTTCCATGTTTTTCATACATTTGTCGGTACAGCAGCCTGCTATCAGTGGCTAGATAACCACAATTACTGAATATATCTAAAGAAAAATGTCCTTCTATAGTTTTATTACTATGGATACTTTCTCAGATTAAATACAACTTAGTCTTTCAAAATATCCAAAAATATTTAAATCGATAGACTTTAAATAAGACCGGAAAATAGGTGAATAAAACTGCTCTGAAAAATCTGGGCCATAGTTCATATAGCTTTGATTATGCACTTGTAAAGAAGGGAAGTGCTCATTGAAGTTAATGAATATTTTGGTTCCTTATCAACTTGAGGATCAGAGCCTTGATATAAACACAGCTGGTGTGTGTTCAACCACATCTTCTACTGCTCTGTAAGTTATAGTATGTCATTTAATCAGGAGGTCTTGTGAGGATGTTTATCAAGTTAGCTTGAGTTTGGCAGAAGCAGATGATTTAAGCACTTCACAATAGAAACAGACATAAAATATGCTTAAAGCTTTTAAACTCCCCCCCTCAACCAATTTAAACAAGAAGTTGTAGATTACATATTGCATAAAATATGTACATACTTATAAATTGTATGTGAAATTTGTGGGAAATAGTTAATCTGTTGACAAAGAAGTAACAAAAATTTTTATTTACTTTCACATTATAGTATATCTGTTTTATTCTAAAATTCTGTTACTGCAGATTAAAATTTGATCTGAGCTCTGATCTGAGCTTTCCATGTGTAAATTCTATGGGAACAGTGGCCCTGCCTAAGATATTGCCATGCTGTGCCATGTGCTACAGTGAATTGGATGTCTTACCCAAAATAGTTCAATGATGTTTCAAAAGAAAAGCAATTATCTATTACTCTTGTTTATGGAATTTCTCCCCAAAATCTGGAATTTGGTTGATCTCGAGGTTAGGCTATATCAGAAGAGATATGAAAAAGGTCTTGGATTGGAGTTCAAGTGGGTGCAGTTCTGGTTTCTCAGTTGTCACCTCTGGGTAAATACCAGTTTCCTTCTTGTCTACAATTCTGTTTTCCTTTCAAAGAAAACCCAGACACCTGGGACAATGATGCACTGTTTGGTCTCTCTCTCTGTGTTCAACACAGAATTACTGCAAAAGCACAGCAGAAACTGTGACCATGGGACACACCAAGCAGATATCTCCGTACCTTGCAGCAGCAAGCGCTTGAAAGATGCAAGAATTTTGTTGTTGTTTAGCAACACTTGCATTGGACACACAAGCTGTGATGCAGTTAAAGTAGAATTCACTAAAGGAGCAAACAAACAGCAGAAAGTTGTCTAGCCAGCCTAATGAGAAACAGTGAAGAGATAAATAAAGTTTAGACTCTGTTCTCATCCCTCAGGAGTAATTGGGGGTGACCATCTTGCTCTATATTCTGGATACAAATTTCTCTAGCGTTTAGGCAAACCAGATCATCCCTTTTTCCTTGAAGAGCTTTCCACACTGAGGATGTGTTTTCGTTACAATGCCATCCTGGTTGCCAGGAGCCAGCCTGCTTTTTAGTTTCATCAGTAGAATTTCATACAAGATGGTAGAGTAACTCCTGATTTTATTTACATTCTCAGCCCTGAGACTGAAGCTCAGAGCTCCCTTATGGTTAAGAGTTTCCTCTGTTGGATCAAAGACTGTAAATCAGTCCTATTGACTTTAAAAATGATAATGCTGAGACAGAAATAGATAGGGTCTAAAATGAGCGGTTTATGATGAAAGAAGGTTTAAGTTGAACTACATTTTATTTGGTGGGTTTGTTGTACATCCTGAGTTTGTATGGTTATTATACCAATACCAGATTATGGCTGAGACAAAACCACTGTGATTATCTCATTTCACAAAACACACAAGCTAAATATCTGTATAACTGATAGGAATTGTCTATGGAAATTGACAGCCCATGGGAAGTCTTACAGTAGTAAATGTGCTCTTCAGTTTAGTTCCCTCTGCTACAGCATTTTAATTAATTACAATCTATATAAATGAAGCTACTTTTAATTGCACATTAAAAATGACAAAAATGCCCCCCAAACAGCTTAAAATCTCACATCGTGTTAACACATATGTATACCTACACACACTGAACACCTATAGATATATCCCATAAGTGTGTTTATTCAAGATCTATACACAAATGTTTCTGCCTATATTTTGTGAATCAGTCATCAGTTGCATAGTGGATTGTTGCTATTTGCAAGCAAAATAAAATGTAGAAAAGGAAATTAAGATAACTTTTTTAGAAATCCAAGTTTGACAGTTTAATTAGTGAGCATTTAGTGACATTTATTAGTGAGTTAAGCCTTTGATGCACTGTCTTGCACTACTTGAAAAAGCTTTGTTGGGAGGCCAGAATACTAATTCGTACATGATGGATGAGCGGTGCCTGGTACTGTGATCCTTGCTGTTAGGGGTTTTTTCCTACTACATACATTTGAGTCCAGCAGGCTGCCTGACTTACGGTATAGCATTCATAAGGATCCTAAAATAACTTCTGTCCCCCATTTGGTATTTATTTTAGGAGCGAAGGATAGGGAAAGCTGCCACTGGTGGTGTCAGCAGAAGTTAGAAGTTTTCTGTCCCTAGGGGTTCATGGGGTCTTGTATAAACCTGCGTCCTGTCGCCTTGATGCTTCCTCACACAAGGCTTGTCTACTTAATTATAGTTAGTAAAGTTAAAGTGAAGGAGCTAATGCATCAAAGGTGATGAGCATTAAATAAAACATCTCTGGAGGCTCTGACTCAATGAGTTGGGGGGAAAAACAAAGAAAGTTTAGGGCTGATATGTAAAGCAAAGAACTGAGGCCACTTCTGCCAGGAGCACTAATTCTATTCTCTGTTGAATTCTGAGCCTAATATGCTGATCTTCATGTACTTCATGTGTCTAGGAGAATTGACTAAACCCCCTGTTTATTCCCACAGCCCTTGTAATACCAATAAGGAGAACTTCAGTTGAAACCTCTGGCATCGCCTGAATGCAAAAACTAGCATTAGAAGAGAATAGCTATTTTTGTAATGGCCATGAGACAGTATCAAATTATCTTTAATATTACAAGTGGCAGGTAGTGTTGGTTCTGATCATCTGAATGAGAGCTTTGACTTCCAGGGGAACAGAGTAAGGCTATGTTGCATGTGTTTGGAAATTCTGCTGAAGACATGCCTGCTCAGAATAAGGAACGGTTTGTATTTATTCTGTATCTCTGCTCCTGCATTACTCTCTTCTCTGGAAATGCAGCTCCAGTTACGTTGCCAAGTTCCTACGAATCTGGACTGGAAGTGATGTTGATAAAGAAAATTAGTATGTCACAGTCCATAATTAAGTCTCCTTTAAGAAAACATTGCATGGCCTCAGTATGGTAAAAACACATTGGAGCTGTTCTGCTTTCTAGTGTCCTCTGCAACCTTCTGAGAAAACACTAGTGAATGACTCAGAAAAGAAAAAAAAATAATCCACGTTTTATCACGTGAGAGGTAAAATAGACAAAACATTTAAATAAAGCAGTATTCCCTTAGCAACTTCTAAGCTTTTCCATCCAACGCAGAGAATCAAAGTGATAGTGAGGGCATGTTGATGGGAAGGCATATGGGGTGAAATAGAAAACAGGCACAGATACAGCCTTATTTTAACATTTCCTTCTAATCGTTATTATAACGTGATAACTCCTTTTTTCTCGGAGCCGAACATCTGACCAAAGGTCGCTCAGTTGCTTCTGTAGTCCTGAGTTCTGCTTTCTCTTTGCGGGAAACCCTGGCTGAGGTGGTGAAGTTTCCCCTCTGGCCACTAGATGCTAGCACAGCACAGCACAGCACAGCACAGCACGGCACGGCACGGCACGGCACGGCACGGCGCTGGCCGCCACCGGCCCGGGAAGGCTCTCAGTGCCGCAGGAACCGGAGGGCTTTACATCTATTAAGAGGCTGGTAGTTGCCTCCGTGGGAAAACGCAGCTCAGTGGCACCTTGTACTTCTTCAAAAAGACCATTATATTAAAAGTGATAGTTGGTGCTCGAGGGAAGAACAAACACGTGTAGGACGGTTTGACCGGCAGCTGATCAGCTGCAATTATTTTAGAGCAGGGACAGGGGTTTATTGCATTATGAAATAACATACCTTATGAAATGAATAAAACCCCAACCATGCTAATTGCAAAACAGTACCTTGACGATTTTAGAAGAACAGATTCGGCCATCAAAATGAAGCAGGGAAAAGGGAAAAGAAGCTTAAAAAGATTTTTTCTGGAGTGAAGAGAGATGTGAAGCATTTTATATATATATATATGAGATGCATATCTTAGTCAAGCCTGAGTCATTTAGCAATTCTGCTTTTCAGAAAGTGTTTGGCAATGGTATTGGTATTTCTTTAAAAGTTGTGATTTCAGGTGGTTTTGAGAATAAATAATAAGTAAACAATAAATAAAATGTATTCTTCATAAGTGTAGGGCTTTTTTAAACTAAAGATAAAAACTTAAGCTAGAAGAATACCAGAAAACTTACAGATTCAAAAACTTGAAAGTCAGGAATTTCCAGAAACAAGGTGTCTATGTTATCTTGGTTTAGTCCACGTGTGCATACATGATGACAGTCATTAAAATAATAACCATACTGTGCTTTTTCTAAAGACTGGAGACCTCATTTAGTGCACAAGAAATGGTAGGTTTCTTGTTTATTCTAGTTTATTAGTTACTTTTCTCCACTTCACCACCTACATACCCCTCTGCATTCTTTCCTGTACAAACCGTACAAGCTCTGCTTTCAATATAGAATTATTGTTTATGTCTTCATAGCATCCTCTTTGCTCACAGTATCCTCATTTTCTATCTATGGTTAATGAACTTTGAGCTTTTCTGTATGGCACCTAGAAAGCCAGATGATCATATTCTTATCTAGTGGATAAGAGGCTGAGCCACAGAGGGTAAACCCAGCATTTGTCCATGAAATTAATTATTCTCCTACCCCGTACAAGAAACAAGTTCTACAAACTGTGGTGGCTCTTGAGCATCTTGTAATGCATTTTATGTTCAAAGCCCAAACTGACTTCAGTTACTGTAAGTGCTCAGTGCCTTTGCAGGATGCATCCCAGGTTTGGGAGCCAGAAGAAATGTTAACTTTTGTCCCTGCGTGATGATGAACTGATGGGGTGGAATCCAACTTCAAAGCAGCCCTCAGCTGCCTTGGGCTGTCCCTTCTTGCCTTTCTTGGCACCCCTGGCCTATCCTGTCTGTTTGGGCCCTTCTGCAACAAATAAAGTATATGACACATTCCTGACACGAAGGCTGCCTTTCTTACCTAATTTCGAGTTCTTGCTCCAAACCAGTGGTAATTAAGCAAGTACAGATTCAGCCCTATGCTACACCATGATCACATCACCGAGGGGCACTGTTGTCTTTCCTTAAAGTACCAGCCCTGGAAAACGATGGTTTGGTGGGTAAAGGATCTCTGTACCCAGCCCTGGCACTACCCAAACAAGCTGCCCTGCTCCATCAAGATTGCCCTACCCTGACATGCAGGGATATTTCACAATTAGAAAGGAAAAAGTGACCCTGTTGCCTGGTACTTGGGCTTTTTGTTGAGATTGCATCTTACTAACAGACATGAAATTACCTTGGAGATTTATCCACTGGGAACTAAGACAGACTGCGTCATTTTGCATTCAGGCAGACTACTCAGTGTGATTCAACTGATCTCAATTAAGGTAGAGGCAACAAACAGCATCTCATTTCCAGGCTCTGGTTCATTCATTTCTCAAAGGGACCCCAAACTTCGAATTTAACAAAACTGATTTATTTGTTTCATTTCAGGCTCCTTCCATGAACGCTGCAGACAACCTAAGGCATCAGTTCCTGATCTCGCTTGCTGTGGATATGGAGTAAAAGAACACCAGTAGCTTCAACAGATTCATATTAGATTTGTTCCATTTTTGCTGAACTACCACAAAACTGTTTCGGCCTTGGAACTGGCAGCTTAGTTACATTACTGTAAAGGTCCTGGTCACTGCACCAGAGATAAGATTACAGAAGGCTTTTCCTTTTAACGGCATTTCTGCCAGCTTGTACTTCTGTCATGAATATTCTTTTAAAATAGCCCTCCGAAGGCAATTAAGAAAAACAAAAAAATAAGGAGAACAAAGAGACTGTCATTAGTAATCCAAGTAGGGTTTCGTTTCTGAGAAAGGATTAACAATGAAGACAAAGAGCAGAATGAGAAGGCAATTGATGTTGTCATTATCAGCAATTTCTTCAAATTAAGTTGGCAAGTCTTGTATTCAGCATGCAATATTCATTGTGGATTGGCATTTGAAAAGATTTGTAAGAATTAAAAATAAGTCTTTAGAGCAGGGCGGCAGGAATATGGTCTGGACTGGGACCTTGGGTAAATCCCATCAGGATCCACTGCAGCTCTAGCTGTGCAATATGTCACTTGGTTCTGGGGAGATCCTGTATTTTTTCACTGTTCTCTGGATCTCTCAGGGAAAAGTTAAGGACATGAAGTTTTTGGCAGACTAGTCAAAACTGGACTGTATGCATTGCTTTCTGCTTTGCAGATCTATGTAGAACCTACGTAGCAGACCTCAGCAAATTTAAACGAGTAGCCTGGTCTAGAGCGAAGGAGACGTTAATAATATTATGGTGAAAGAAACTGTGCTGGGAATTTCCTTCTTTGCAAGTGTGAAGAGCTTCACTATGTAACTAATCGTGAGTTTCAATAGAGTATGTGGTAGGGACAGCTGAAGAACTTCAGCTAATTTATAACATGATAGGATTTGCTTGGTGAGGAGCTCACTCCAGTGAGAGGAATGCCATGTCACTGAACATGTGGAATTTCAGAACAAAAAATAGTAGCCAACGAACTACTGGGCAATATTAACACTGGCAGTTTGCTTTAGCTCACATCATCAAGAAGATGGGAAATGTCTGGTTGATGCCTGTGCCTATCGTTCAGGTTCTAAGGTACTTCCCCCTGTACTCGGCACTGGTGAGGCCTCACCTCGAGTACTGTGTCCAGGTTTGGGCTCCTTACCACAAAAAAGACATTGAGGTGCTGGAGTGGGTCCAGAGAAGGGCAACGAAGCTGGTGAGGGGTCTGGAGCACGAGTCTTATGAGGAGAGGCTGGTGGAGCTGGCGTTGTTCAGTCTGGAGAAGAGGAGGCTGAGGGGAGACCTTATCGCGCTCTATAACTACATGAAGGGGGGGTGTAGAGAGGCGGGGGTTGGTCTCATCTCCCAAGTCACACGAGATAGGACAAGGGGAAACGGCCTCAAGTTGAGCCAGGGGAGGTTTAGATTGGATATTAGGAAACATTTCTTCACCGAAAGGGTTATCAAACATTGGAATAGGCTGCCCAGGGAAGTGGTTGAGGCACCATCCCTGGAGGCATTCAAAAGATGGGTAGACATGGTCCTCAGGAACATGGTTTAGTAATTTTTATTTCCTATTTCTTATTTATTTTTTTGTCAGAGTTAGGTTGATGGTTGGACTAGATGATCTTTGAGGTCCCTTTCAACCTAGACAATTCTACGATTCTATGATTCTACTGCCTTGAAACACTGGGCTGGTGGATTCTTGAGTCTGCCTGTCCCTGGCTTTGTCAAGGAATGCATTGAAACACCTTGATTTCACCCTGATGCAGAATGAGAAAATCGCAAAGTGTCCTAGGATGAGAGATTTGTTCAAATAATGTCATCAATAAATCTGATGTCTTTGTCTCTGTCCTTTAATATTTTCTAGCTTTGCTTATCTAAGGCCACTGAGTTCACAAAACCAAAAGAGACCTTGCTATTGCCATTCATCCCTGCACACTTGCTCCTTGCAGTGCTTCTCTCAGCATTTCCCACCATTCTTTCCTGTCCTGGGTCTCTGCTGCTCCTGCCTGTTTTCCCCTCTGCTTTCCCTGCTTTCTCTCCTGCTTTTGTCTGCTGCTCCCCACTGCGCCTCTGCTACTCCTTTTGTTGTGTCCCTCGTGCCGGTGCGTGCCCCGCTCCTCCTTTGGCCTCCCCTGCTCCTCCTGTTTCTTCTCCCTGTGCATCCAGCCACTTCCCCTCGTATATCTGCCGCTCCGCCATACACAGCTGCTGCTCTTCTCCCCACCTCCACCACTCCCGCTGCTGCTGCTGCTCCAAAAAACAGTTTTGACCAGCTCTACTTCCAAACAATGAGGCTTTGACCTCTTTCCCCTGGGAGAAGATTTCACAGCCAAACACGTCTCACTGGCAGGAGCTTTTCCTGATATTCAGCCTGTTTCCTTCTCCCATTGCTCCAACTTAAATCTCTTTATATTGAACTAACAGCTCATGCCCCGGGCTAGGTGTTTTACCCCTCCTTTTCTGCCTATTGCAGAGAAGGGCTGGATACAGCTAGCGAGGCCAAAATGAACAGGGACACCCTCATAATACACGGCACTGTGCATCCAAGTCAGCAAGCTCCTGTCGTACCCAGAAGGAGCAGAACAAACACACTTACCATAATGAAAAATAGGCCACATGCCTTACAAAAATTCACCAAGGGCCAAATCTTGATCAGTTTTTATCCATCTGAAGGGAAGACAGTCGTACGGACAGCTGTGTCAACAGCCTGTGAGCCAAGGGCTGAGTGAATCTGAGCTCCTGGAGGGGGAACAGTGATCTGAAATAGGTGAATAAGGCCCAAACTGAATAAGTTTGGATGCAGAGGGAGCGATTTGAACCCAGGAGGGAGAGGAGAAAAACATTAAGCTCACACAGAGTGCAAAAGCAGGAGAGACCAAGTTTAGGTAGCGCAAAAGAAATGGAAGAAATACGACAGACCGCATGGAAGGGAGAGGGGCGGAAGAGGGGTTTGAGCAGCTGGAGGTGGGCTGAGGTGCTTTAGGTGACCTGTGGTGGGATGACATGGACTGAGTGGGGCCAAAGGCGAGCGCATCCCACACACAGTCAGGTCAACAAACTATGGGAGTGACTGAAGCCAGCTGTGAAGAGACTTGTGTTTTAAGGGCAAAAACTGTCTTTTGACTAAGTATCAGAAAATTGTTCAGCGGAAGAGGACATTAAGACTGACACTAAAGCTTCGTTTCCAATTTACAGTTTCTGAGGCAGCCAGCTGATGCCTGTATATGTGTCTCAATGGCTGGTGTGAAACTGAAGCGGTCATCTACCCACCCAGTCACCTAGACTCCTCCTTGCTAGGCTCAGCACAGCTGCCAAGGATAGAGACTGGAGTTTTACCAGGGAGAGTGACTGAACGGCTGAAGAAAGGCTGTTCCTTCTTGTCCTGTTTCCCAGCTGGATCTTCCTGCCACTTGGCTCTGGCACTTGTTTGCACCCTTCCATTAGCTGATCCAACTCACTGAACCACCACAAATGTATCCATTTCTTTTTTTGTGATCAGTTTCCTTCTGGTTTAGTGAATTGGTTCATAGAAAGGCTCCAGAGAGCATCAGTTTTAAAGCAGGGAGCAGGACTGTACAGCCGGGCACAGGATAGTGGAGTGTGATTTCTCCTAGTCAGAGGCAAGACTTTAACCTACCTCAGTGGACAAGGCACTACACCCTGAGTGACCTGCTTCTTCCTTTGCTCTGGTGTTTTAAAATGTGCTAACCAATACGTACCATTAGCACATTGTCAGGGCTGCTCATTTTCCTAGTCTAGACAGGCCTTTCAAGCAGACAGGCAGATCTGCCTTCGGGCATTTTGTCAGGGCAGTCCTCAAAAGTACCTTTCAAAGGCTCAAAAGACAACTTCAGATGGCAATTTGGAATCTTACTCTTAGTGATTAAAATAGCTTATTTTGGCCAGTCCAAAAGCTGAATTATTAATACCAGCTGAATTAATAGCAGTGAAAACCGCTCATTAGAAATTATAATGGCACTGAACACCATAACAGATCCCCTATAGTGTAAATCAACCTAGCCCCATTTATTTAATGAAGCTACAGTTGCTTACAGCAGCCAAGGACCTGCCCTAACATTTTCTTGCTTTTGCATGTACCTAACATAACATCACAACCTTCTTGCTCAATTTTTCTGCCATTCTTATAATTTTTCCCTTAGAGGGCTTCTTTAGACATAGCAAAGACTGCTTGGTAATTTTTATGTCTAGCCTCCTATTTCCCTTGCTGCTCCCCCATGCAGTAATTTGTGTGGGGAAAAGGTAAATCAGAGCCACATGTTCCCTTTATAAGCCTGAGATAAAGGGCAGCAGCAGTATCGTTTGCTGTGGATTCACCGGGATTAGTCAAAATGCTGTTAACTATGGAGAAGATCACAGTTTCAGTATGCTTCCTCTGTTTTGCACGTTACTCTGTTAGGATGAGCTTAGTTTCTTCTATCAGTATAAGTGGCAGCTGAGGGTGGTATAACACATCCCAGGGATGTTCCTAGGCAGAGGACTCCCCCCGTCACAAGCTGGCACAATTAGATATGCCATGCTCAGCCACCATGCTGTACCTGATGAAATGTAGGCATCAGCTGAATGCTCGAAGAACATACAAATATTTTAAAAGTCTTAGTTACTGCCATCATGAAAAGAGCTAGTCAAAATCAGGTTTTAGTTCCTTGGTGGAAAAATAGGAGAGGTGGGTAACACAGAGATTTTTTTTCCAAGAAAACTATAATATTCAGGTAAATAAGAAAATGCAACATTTTTATTTTGAAACATCACCATTGGTGTGTGTGTATGTTTCTAATAGTTCTTCTGTCCTTTATTGGGGAGGGAAATGTGAATCCCTTGCATCACTGGTTACAACCCACCATGGGAGCTACGGTCCAACCAGTTTCTACAGCTCTAGAACAAAGATTAGCATTCTTACTAGATCAAAGAAAAAACCGTTACTAATATCATGCCTAGGGACTGACAGTCCGCTGAGCGACAGCACTCTGAACCGTGAACTTCTCCAATAAAGTCAAGAGCATCACTGTGGAATTACACTTACCTGAGTGGAGACTAAATCTCTTGGTCTTATTCTGGCTCTCATATCTGTTCCCAGTTATGCCAATTAGCATTTCCCTGAAGAATGACCATTAATCCACCTGTTGAAGAATTGAAGAGTGCAATGCTGACTATTTGAGCAGGTATTTAATTCTTCCCACCAGATATTTTTAGGAACTATTTGTTTCAACCCACATTTCCTTAGTTTTGCATCTTCAATTGAGGTTACATGTGTACAAAAACATACGTGTGTCCTGTGCTCACATCTACGCTGGAAATTAATTCCACTGATCATTCTAGCACTTCAGATAATGCTCTTGCACTAGGCCAGTGCTTGTTTTTAATACATTTGCTTAAAATCAGTGCTTTTCAGAGTGTTTCAAAAACCAGTTATCAATAACTTTAAATGAACACTTGCTCGGCATGCACTCAGCAGTTCTGAGCTACTCAATCATATCCCCTGTTGCCACACGGCTTCAAAGATCAGTCTTTCTTCTGCCAAACTGAGAGTGTTGGAGGGACTTGGACATTGTTGCCACCGGTACTGGAACATTTTTTCCCAAATCAATGCTGTTATTCATCTCAGGCTGAAAGACTCTGGGTATTTTCTCCCACTTCATTTTAGGCCCTGAGACCTGCAGTGCTTTCCTGAAGCTACCAGCACTGATTCTCAGTGAATGTTACCTGGATGTCTTTGCTTTAAAGACAGAAGAAGCTCTTGCAGTCAAGCAGTGGGATCTCCTAATACTTCTGTAGGACATGCCAAACACCTGGTCCAGATTTTGCACAGAGCCACCATGCGTTGCAGTAGGCCTCGTTTGACAGGAGATACTGCACCTGAGGTGCAGAATAAAGCTCACCAACATAATTTATAACAAGCGTTATGTGATATAACATAACATATCACCCTTTCAGCAGGAAACTAACCGTGACTGCAGTGCAAAACCCCAGCCAATATTTTCACCAGCCTTCTGATGTAAATAAGGGCGGGGACACACCAGCTTCCAACATGATGAACTTGGCTATGAACCGACTGGCACCAGCACCAGCTTACCTGATAAGCAGTGGCCCCGCATGGCCCACCATGAAGGTGAGGTGGCTGTCTCTCCTCCTCCTGAGGTGGCTGTCTCTCCTCCCAGGGCCAAACAGTCTCAGGTTACTCCAGGCTGGCTGTGGGTAGGAGCGCAGCGCGTCTCTGCGCTGGAAGTTTCACAGCCTTTGATGATTTAATGTGTCTGTACCCTGAGGACAGGACTAAGTATTCCTGGTTTTCAGTCACAACCTCCCATCTTTTTAAAACTGGCTGAGCTCCTCTTTACTCATTTCCTCTCCACTTTGCTGGCTTAGCCCAGGCTTTGGTCAGGCGAGATGGCTCTGGGAAGCTTTCCCACTGTGGAGATAGCTACTCCATTACCTCTGTTACTGTACATTTGTTTAATTAATTGCTCATTTTGTTCCTGAGCTGTTGCGCTGGCCCAGTGCACTTACAGTATGCATGAGTGCCTAAAAGGTGACGAGGCTCCTAGGGATGACTCTGTCCCTTTCATTTATTTATAGAAGTTGAGCACATGATCCCTTATTAATTGCAGGCACCGTTGGCTCAGCCTGACTGGAGATAAAGTGGCACAGGCTCCAGCCCCTCTCAGCTGGCACGGACGGCCAGCGAGGCAGCGAGGGCTGTGCTGCAGAGAGTGGGACTGATCAGTCTAGATCAGGAAAGCAATTAAACTTTATGTGGCATTTGAACTGTGGACCTGGAGGTGCACAAAATAGCCTTTGGCCACTCTAAGATCTTTTTTTTTTTTTAAGTGCTGTGACTACTTAACAGAGGTAATTGTAAGAGCATAAATCAAGGGTTCTGTTATTCCTCGGGAGGCCAACATTTATCACAGCAGACCTTGAAATGAATTTGAAGCATAGAAATTATAAGAATTTACATAGCAAATGACTCCAGCAACAGCGGCTGAGACATGCAGCCTCATCAGTATATGGGCTTATATTTAAGCACTGAACTATGGCAAAAGTTGACAAATGTTTCTTCTCGTAGGACTGCTGGCTTAAACAGCCCAAACTGCCTGTTCTTGTCCCTGAGCTGCTCTTTCAGATGTGCCACGGAGTGGAACCAGGGCCACTTGGTCAGTCTGGGTCACCATCCAACCCCACAAACAGCTGCAATGGCAAACTGAGGAGGGGGTGGCACAGGGTGGGAAGGGGAAAGGGTGTGAGGGCTGCTTGAGCCGGCACCGCTGCTAAAGGCCGTCCTTGACAAACTAGGTCCCAGCAGTCTGAGGTCCTGGGATCTTGCTCCTTTCTGCTTCTTTCTTGAATCTTGGTTGACTGTCAAGCTGAGGGTTTCCAGGTGCACTTCGTCCACCTTCCCAGTCCCTGGTGGGTGTGCAGGGAGTGGGTACAGCGGGGTGTTGAGGCACGGGGATGTGCTACACCTGGGTAAAATATAGCCAATAGAGGTTTCACCAGTGAATGGTTGGAGGACAGGGGATGAGAGGAGGTTGTCCTCCATAGTAGATCTGTGGGTTGAGGGAGTCCACTGAAGCGTAAAACCTTCCTTGCCAGGCTACCTCAGATCCAGTGCAGAGAATTTATTGTCCTGGATCCAGGCCCAAGGACTCCAGCTCTGGCTCTGCTGCTATCTGAGTAGTCTGGGACCAACATTTTACCTGTAGTTCACTTTTCGCCATCTGTTAAACATCTCAAGACATTTATGCTGAACATCGAACATGCTGAGTTCTGTATCAACTGGGTTATAATTAATGAGTGGTTATGATGTGGCTGTTGGAAGACTTCCACAGAAAGTGGAGCTTCTTTTATCTGCAGCAGCTCTGCTCCCCCTGTTCATCCTCTGTATGTTCCCTGTGGGTGTGTGTAGCTGAATCACACAGTACTGATCTGGATTTCCTTGTTCTTAAGCACTGCTTTTTTTTCCAATACAAAAAGGAGATGCCAAAGAAGGTTGTTGACTTTGTGTAATTTCTCTGAGGTGCTCAGATGCCAAGCTGCTGAGCATACTCTTGATAGATGAGATTAGATAAAGAAGAAGTGAGATCAAATAGCAGTTTTCTGTTACTACCTTCCAGACAGTTGAGATGGAGCTCAGATACTAATGTGATGGGCATCCTAGAAACACCTAAGAAAGATAGGTCATTGACAAACAACTAAATAAACCGTTCTCTCCCCCTACAATTGTGGCTATGCAGATGCTTCCCCCCAGCCCATTAAACTCTTCTCTATTCCCAAGAGGCAGCGGTCTGGGTCTCTATAGGTATAATATTTCTGGTTCTTTTTGTCTGCCTGCATTGGAAAACTGGGTTTAAAGAGGAGTATGTAACGAAATGCACATTTCTACATATGAAACATCAAAAATTCATTATCAAAAATGCTATTCCTTTTTAAAATTAGCAAGAATGATGATTCTAATTCCCATAATGTTTGATTAGAGAGCTAGGAAGTTTGCAAAGTATACTTATGCTAACAGATTGAACTTGACAATGTTTTGTGAACTACACCTATGCCTTGGAAAGGCTTTGATATATATTTTGTCTCAGTGAGTGGATTCCACAGAACACAAGTAGTCAGTAGCCTGTTAGCATTGATTAAGTTCAGAAGAATCCTGCTCTATTGGGATTTAAATCTTTCTCTCAGTGGTAATACTTGCCATCTAGTTTTGATCAATAGTTAGAAAAGCATAACTAGCTTCCAGGAAAATTTTCACAGAAGCTGTCATGGGAATTATTTTTTGCTCAAATGCTTGGAAGCATTTTTGGGAGAAATGTGGGGAAAAGATGGCGAATCAAATCTTCCCACATGAAGACACAATATTAAAGAATAATTCCAAGCACTTTCATCCAGAGACATCCCAGGTCATTATCCTCCTCTGTCTTGTTCCCCTTGCATTCTGACAGACAATTCACACTTCCTCTAGCAAAACATGTAGAAGGTTTGGGACCGTGGGATCCATGTAAATGCAGTTTCCATGGCCCTCCTGGGACTACTTTCCTCCTGGTCTTCTACCCCCGCTGGATCAGAGACTCTTCTTATGATGAGAAATGTGAGAAGAGTTTTGTGCTTTGCTTCTGAGGTCAGTACATTTCAACTATGATGCCTGAAATTTAGCAGCCAGGGTTGTGCTCTGGTTGTGTGAGGCAAACTGCCCTTTGTTCAGCTCAGAATCTCTGAGCATGCCTGGAGAAGGACAGCATTTGCAGAAGAAGGTTCTTACAGAGGCTTCCACTGTTTTCCTGAACAAGAAGGACCCCTTGCGCATCACAAACTTCTCTTGGAGTTCCTTCTTGACACAAGTCTCTCTGCCTTGGAGATTAGAACAATGTAGAGGCGATGCCCGCAGTGGAGTGAAGAAACATCCCACCATGCTGAGCCAGCACAGTAGCAATGCCATTAGTTACATGAAGAAATTGTCAGCCAATGTAGCCGTATGTCTCTAGACTGTGACACTGATGAGGTTGTATTGCTGTCTGTACCATTTAGAGCTGCAGTGCCAAAGAATGAAAGTATTTCTAGTATCACGTCAGCCAGCTCTGCTCAGGAATGTTCAACGCTGAAGTGAGTAAGAGGAGATTTCTAGAGTGTCTCATCTCCTATGGCATCACTGTCTCAGAAATCCTAGCATCAATTCCTCAGGAGGAAGCTTCTGGCTGCCCCTGGCATCACTGAATTATCTCTTTGTGAGCTTGCATTTAGGTCCTGGATCTGTGCCTGATTTTCAAATCCCACATACTTTGTGTTACGAGGGGTGCCCCTTCTGACCCTGGCATCTCTGTTCCATCTCAGGCCGAGACTACAGAGGTTTGGGCCAGCAGCTTCTCCATTACCTCCCTGGTAGGAGTCAGTTCTTCCGACGAGACGTGGTCTCCAGAAGTCCCCGGCGCGGCGGTGTGCATTCCAGATTCCACTTCAATTATTCACACGGGGCTGTAGTGTGCTACCTGCCACTCAGACAGCCTCTCTCTCTCACTTTTCTTTTAAATAAGACGTGCCCTCCTCTAACCACAGAGCAAGCTCTCGAGAGCTGACATGTATTTACTCTAAGTGGGGTTCTTGATCCAACCCTTTGAAAAGGAGATCTCCTGCAAGGTATCAGCAGCAATCCCACAGACAGTTTTGATGAAGCATATTAGGAGACACTTGCACCATTTGAATTGATTTAGCCACTAAACAAGAGCAAATCTCCAGGTGTCTGTCCCTCAAGCTTTGGAGACTTGGGGCCCGCACCTGAGCTTTGAGGCGCTGATGTTCTGTAGGTTTAAAATACTGTGCTTTCTATTTCAAAACCACAAGAACCCTGTACCTGTAAAGCTGCTTTTTGTGCTGAAGGATTTGCTCTCCTTGACCCTGAGAATCCAAATTGAACTGTTCAAAGCCTGGTCTTAGGGATGCTGTCAGTTGCTTGTGACCTGTTGGAAGCACTTTGCTCTTGTGCTCACACACCTCAGAGAAGACCAACAGTTGGCATCACCGCACCGGAACCCAGCGAGCAGCAGCCCACTCTGTGCAGCACAGCTGGCGGGCCACATCTGGGGTTTCTAAATATACAAATGGTCAGACAGAGAGTCTTTCTGGACTACTAGGAATTATGTGATAGACTAATTAGAGATGACGTTTAGAATGGGATTTTCCATTGTAGTCCTAGAAAGTCTCGGATTTCACCTACAAATGGGGTGCTCTGACTGGCAGCCCAAGGGCCACGCTTTGCCCACAGAAAATTCCTTTCCTTTGCTGGAAATGGGGAACAGCTGCTAGGACTGCACACAAGGCCCAGCAGCTGAATGACCCCTATGGTGCCTGTACATAATCAATTATTAAGAGTCAGGACCTGCCACTGTTGCATCCACATGACCTGCAAGGCAGGTTGTGGGGAGAGGGCTGCAGAGGGATTTAACCAGGATCACCTGGAAAGGCTGCATTGTCCTACTCACGGCCAGCGTGTGTGGGGGAGCGTGCAGTTTGTTTTACACCAGACTGCTAGGTCAGACAGGGTCAGCAAGACAGTAGATCATACAGCTTTTAGCTGTGTTCAAATTCTACAGAGCTTTGTAGGATAAAAAAGGGTGGGCTGGCATCAGCTATTCCGCTGCTAATAGCATTGGCTGGCTTTTTTCTGTGAAGTAAAGGATTGTTTGTACTGTCTAAGAGCAGGTACTATGCATTAGCTGAAAATAGGTGCATTTTTATGTACCGAGGCCAAGACACGGTAAGGCTTGGTTTTGCCAGATGTCTTCACAGCTGCTTTATAGGCACTTGCTTTTGAGTTCATGAGCCCCTATTAGACGACCAACACCCTGGAGCAGCTGGTATCAGGAGTGAGATGTACAGCAGCCAGGGTGCTGAGAGAGGGAATACTGAAGGAAATCAGGAAGGCTGGGGCATGTGTGGAGCCTCACCCCTCCCTAGGACTTAGATATTTACCTGTGGCCTTGAGTTGGTACCTGTGTACAATGGGGATTCACGGCCCCCAGGTTACTTCCTAAGAGTAGTCATCCCTTTTGGACACAAGTAACTGGCTCATTGGGCATGTGCTTGTTGTTGTAACCAACTTAACTATTAGGGCAAGGCGCAAAACACGGCAGCGGTAACCACTTCCATTCAAAAGCAAGGCTGGGAGAGGAGACAGCCACATGCCTCCCGTGTCATGGCTGGTGCTAGCTCCCACAGCAAGGAAATGTCAAGAAAGAGAGCAGTGTCCTTGAATACTGGTCCTGCACGTCTGCTTCACAGCTCCTGCAAAGTATATATGTTAACCATGGTGTAGGACAAGCCTGGCAGTAATGCAGAGTGTGTGGAAGCCGTCATGCCTTGCAGTCAGTCAGGCTGTGCGAAGCCCATATTCACATCCCTTCCAAGACACCGTAAGTAGGTCCCACTTTGAACAAAAGCACACAGAAGAAAACCAGAACTCTTAGAGCAACTTTTCCTAAATTTCCAGCTCTTCCAAATCTGTGTGTCCAGTCAACCTTGTTTAGGTTTTACATAAATAGTATAGACTCCTTTCTAACACTTTGTATTCATGTCCTGCACACCTATCTGACCCATAACCTCACCGCCTCTCTCTGGCCATCTCCTGGTGTTCCAGTTGAATCACAGCACCAGCTTCACTAACAGTATGTTTTTGCTGTGGTTGTGTGCAGGAGTATCAGTATTAGCAACACCAAATACCCGGCAATCATGAACCAAGCCACAAAAAGGCAAGAGTTTGCTTTAAAAAACATGTGTTTTTAAGAATTGTGTAGGTTTCATTCTACCTGATTCCTTGCATTTCAGTATTGTGACTTTTCTCCTCCGTCACCATGGCTAAAGATAATATTTTGGTCCATGAGCTGGGTATGCCACAAACCACTAGATGTCTTGAGGCTCACAATGAATTGTTCAAATTGACAATGTCAGCTGTTTATAAGACTAACTGGCATTTAAACCCAGAGCACAAAAAAATCTGAAGAGGGTAGAAAATGTTGTTGGCCTGGAAGGGTAGCTGACTCTGCAAAGGTGTAAAGGGTGGTGAGGGATGAGTGGTGCCAGCTGCCTACACGGTCCCTTGCCTGCCATGGACTTCACTTGTGGCCTTGGGCATGTCGCTGGTCTTCCCTGGGCCTCAGCTTCTTGCCATTGTGAAAGGTGGGGCATCTCCTCACTGCACGTTGGTGCTGGGGAGACAGGTATGCTACAAGGGAGATGGAATGGGGCAGTAAGGTTCCTAAGATTTGTTCTACAAGATCAGAGTAATAGAGAATTAGGGTTGGCCTGGATTCAGAAATGGAAATTGTTTATTATGTTAAAACTGTTTCAGGAGACAAAGATATTAAGTAAAGTATTTCTCCTCCCCCCCCCAAAAAACCCCTACAACTGGATTCTGCTACAACAGCTTGTTAAAAAATCTCTCTTGTCTTTCTTCTTCAGCTGTTCTGAAATATGAGTGTTTTTTTTCTCATTTTGTTCTGAGATTAAAGCTGCGTGAGCATCTTCATCTGGGTATAAAACAAAACTGCTTGGTTAACATTAATTGATGGGCCTTCAGGTTAGTTCTCAGTCATCTCTCTCAAGGACAGCAATGAAAAAGTTTAAAAAGGTACTGCTGAGTAGGATACAAAGAGGAGCTTGGATTCAGAATTTATTAGGGGGAAGATCCCTTCAGGTCTTTACACTTCAACGCAAATAGCTCTGCATGTCTGTGGTCTACGGTGTCACCTAAGTTCAGATGAGATGTTTTAGTGAAGCCTTCAAACAGTCTGTCCGATCTCCTTGCAGAAAGGAGTGGACAGACTTCCCCAGAGAGACTCTGCCTTACAAACCTCAACTCAAGCGGCTCCATCTGAACCGAGCTGGGGACCCCCTGCCTCATACACCACTCCGGGTTCGGCTGCCTCGGAGCTCGCTGCAGCTCCCCTCAGCCTCCTTCGCTCTTCCCCGTGGGGCTGCAACGATGCTGAGCTGCGACCACAATAAAGATGTACCTAAAGGAGAACTAGACCATGTTTTTTAATCAACCCTCCAAAGCTTTTGTGGGTTAACAACATGGTTCCACTTTTGACTCATCTCTAGAAATGAACTTCCTTTCTTTCTGCCAAAAAAGGTGACCTGCCAGCCAGTCTGACGCAAGGTAATTTGTCCTGTTTATCTGATGGCTTTGATAAGGTGTAGAGATTACTGCTCTTCCTTCATACTAAAATACCAGTTTGTTTATACGCTATAATCCCGAGTGACTTTTTTTTACTGTGAGAGCTTGAACGTGACAATAATTTGAAGAGAAATCTTGGTTGTAAAACTCAAAAAGCACTTTAAATATACTCTTGGTGTCTTTTCTTCCAGGTTGCACGTTATCCCTAGTCCTGGCCCCTCTCAGCAGTCACGAGATAAGCTTCGAAGAAACAAGGCCGTTGATTGACGGCTCATTAGAAGTTGCAAGAGCAGCAGAAGGGAGCCTGCCAGCAGCCGGGGCTCGCTGCCTGCCTGGCCGGGGGCCGCTGGTCAGCACTGGCCTGAGAGGAACAAAGACCGCGGGAGACACTGGAGGAAAACAACATGAAATTTTCATGGTGCGCGAGAAAGGCCAGGTGTAATGGATCAGGGCCAAAGCCTCCCCTGCCCCCACTGCCCCCGCCGCGTAGATCTGCTTTCTATATATAGGCACAAACGCGGAGCACAGGTTGTGCCATGCAGCACGTACACGTGCGCACGAATTCAGGGATCCCAGGCTGAATTTATCTGTCGATCCATTTATAAGTGAAAGGCTCCAAGTACGTACAGTGTTAATATCCGTACATATTAGATGTCATGGCTCCAGCCTTAGATAAGGTCACACGCTGAGCCAAACTCACCCCTGCGGCGTAAGCCAGGCAAGGTTTACTAGGAATGAATTTGGCTTAATGTGCCGGCCTGTAGTTATGTTTGTTTTTACAAATCCTGTTTATTCCCCGTGTAAGCATATTCCTCCTCGTTAGAAGACTTCTACCAGGCACATGCCAATCCACCTTCAACCCACGAACCGAGATGTCTGTTTCTTTAGCTTCCCTCAGGGGTCTTTCAAGCCCCCTGGTTCATGCTGGAGGGCGCTGGCTCGTCAGACATCAAAGCCCCTTCTCACCCCTTCCTCAGTCCTGTGAGTGCTAAACAGTAGAGAGGCGGTCATAACAAATTAATGCAAGGAAAATTAGCCTTTGCCCTTTGTATACAATGTCATCTGACAATAGCTACAAGTGATTTTTAGTTGAAATTTTCCAATAGTCTTTTTTTCCTCAAGTTCTCTCTTTTCCATGCTGAGGAGTATTCTGTTTAATGTGTAAGAAGGTGTGCTTAATGTTGAAGATTGTATTAGTTCTATTCCTGTAGGTGACCTAGTCAGACTTCTTGTGTAAGTGCTCAGAAAAACAGTTACCTGTCTTACCTAGTAGTTATCTAACTTCTAGTCATTATCTAACTTCTAGTTATCTGCTATCTGCTATCTGCTTTTCACGAACAGTCAAACACAAGGGCTTCAAGTTTATCTTTTTAAACTTTCATACCAGTAGAAATTCACTGTATAAGTGGACCAGCATGGCTGGATTATGTTTATTTTGACATTTTAATACATTAAATACATGCAGGATCTTTTATAGGATGCTTCTAAATCTGGGACACCCTGGAGAAAACACTGGACTTCAACAGAAGATTTCTAAAAGAAGAATGAGGTGGGCTGCAATGGCTGCTGTTAGACTGTTTAAGCTTAGAAACTCACATCCTGCTGGAATTTAGGCAACACTTCTATTTGCATAAAGACTTTATAGGTTGAGGAGAGACAGTATTTTGTGAAATGGATAAACTCAGAGCGTAGACATTATTATAGCATGGAATTTAAGTCCATTAACTCCATTCTTCACGAAGCATAGCTTAATATTAAATTCACTTAAGTTAGTAGTGTAACATGGGTATAAAACTGGGGTAAAGAAGCACATAATCTAGAACTCATTTTCAAACTGAGAAAACTTATCTTTCCTATAATACATTAATAATATTTTTCACTTCTTTAATGTGCTTTCTCTTCAGATCTCAGAGTTATAAAGGTGATGCATAAAGTTATATCTTTATTTTAGGAACAGAAACTCTGAGTCCTGAACCAGGCAAAGTGATTTGCCTAAGATTCCCTACAGATTCATTTCGAGCCATCTTTCGTTCCATTGTTCTGCCTTCTGCTCATGCCAGACCTAATTTGACTTTCACCGAACCACTGAATTTACTTGCAATTCTTCAGAAAAACTTCCCAAGTGCTGTAAAACACGACAAAATAATAAGGACCGGAGCCTGCATACAGAAATCCGCTGATTCCAGTAGAGGTTTGGGGATGGGGAACTCTCATACAACCACCAAACGCAGGGCCATAGCAGAAAGCCTGTGAGTGCATGTGGAGGCAAAGACCCTTTCAAAAATTGCTGCCGCAGCACAGCCATGCACAAAAAGGCACGAGACGTAACCTTTCTCCTATATTGTAACCCAGCCCTTCCCTAAGTGGCTGCAGTGAATTGAAAGGAAATATTGGAGCAAGCGGCTCATTCTTCTGGCGTGGGGCTGTGTGGGCTTCCTCGAGCCTCGCGCCACACAAAGGGGAGCACCGCTCTGCAGGGACCCGGCCATCCCGGGGGGCCCCGCGCGGGACCTGCCATATCCCTCCATTGTGATTTCCCTTCGAAAATAGTCTCGTGCTTTACAAAAAGCCCAAAACACAATAGTGTGACTCAGCAGTTTGGATCTGCAGGCTACCAAGCCAGCTCTGTGAAGGTGCCATTGCCTATGACCAAAAGAGGGGTGATCCCTGTGCTGTCTGCTTTTGAACCTTGCCTCACAGCCAGCCGTCTGTAAAGGAGTCCAACGATCTCATGTCCGTGCTGCCGCCGAGCTGCTGGATGTCCCCGGGCAGCTGTATCAATCAGCTGGTGTGAGATGCTGAAAGAGCAGGCCTTGAAGGAAAGTGTACATAGAAATAACATAATGGTCAAACCTGCCCTGTGATTTTGGGAGGCCAGCTGGTATCTCTGATTGGACATCAAAAATCATTAGGCCGGCAGATGAGGGCAGCTATCTCAGCTTCCCTGTCAATGAATCAGGATGGACACTGGCTTCTCTGCCTCTCTGTGACAATAACGATACCATTTGTACAGTGCTTTGAGAACAGAAAGCACCAGCTACAGCTAGTAACACTCCGCAGCAGTGCTGGGGGCCGGAGTCACCAGTCCCCTTCCTTGGCAGGAGAGGGTAAGAGAAAGACAACTGAAAGAAAAACGAGACCGGGTGGTAGAAAGCACGGGGACTAGTGGAGCAGCAAAGGAGGTGGAAGACAAGAGGGGAGACAGCGTTAGGGAAGAGAAGCTGAGATGTGAGAAAGAAAAAGTAGCAGAAAACTGTAACAAAAGAGAAGGAAAGGGGGAAAAAGAATATGAAAGTTGATTTGACCAGAAAGAGTCCTTCTGGTTAGTCCCCCGGGAAGGGAAGGGATGAGTCAGGTCAGGCGTGAGGCTGCGCAGCACCCGGGGGGAGGCAGGGTGCTTCCCCAAGGGGAACCAACCAGCCCTGAGTCATAAATGCAGAGAGGGAGGGCGCTGCCTCTCCATGGCCCCACCGCTCCCCGTGCCCCATGGTGGCAGCTGCTGAGAGGTGGGAGCTCTCAGCCGGCCACCTGGCTCTGCTGGCCCGGGCTTCTCCTCTCTTCTCCACCCTCTCCTCCTGCCCCTCCTCTGAAACCGGCAGTTAGCCTGCTGTCTGTGTGAAACCCTTGAGAAAGCTTTCATTGCCCCAAGTTCGTGGGTACCCCACTGGCTTTCAACCTTCCCATTTTGGTTTCCCCACTTTGATTTCCCCCTAAGTTTTCCTCCAGCCTGAAGTTCAGAGTTTAAAATCTGTGGCAAGGCTCAGGTGTGACTTCTGCACCTGAGGTACACACGGACATTTGAAAAGACGGCCATTTGCGGTTTGATACTTTCCAATAAAGCAGCTCTTTGAAACGAAGTGTGATATTTATTCAATTGCAAACTCCTTTTTCCATGGAATTTTTTGAAGCCATTATGTTTATGTCTCCCTTTAAAGAGGAGACAACTCTTGTGCTTCGCTGGGGTTTTTGTTCCAGACTGCTCCATTTTCAGTGAGCAACACCCAAATTTGTCTTTTCACAAAAATAAATCATTAAAAAAATTGGAAGCAAATAATGAAAATCGGTCCAGAGAGTTTCATGTTCTGTTATGAGTTTTCCACGTGTGTCAATCTGTTCTGCCTCCGCACGCCCTCAGCACCAGAAGACAGGAGTTTGAAGGAAGACAACCTGCCTTTAGCAGAATGGGCAAAATTACTATTTGCCACCTGCTGGCACCTTTTGAAGGAGCTCGGTATGTTTTCCACCACAATATTCTCCATACCATACACCTGTAGAACCTGAAGCACAAATCAAGTGAGTGGATCCCACTGTGCCTGTGGCAGAACCAGAATGCAGCTGTCACCTCCTGACGTCCCTGCCCTATGCAGCTCTTCCTGCCCTGTCAGTCCTGGCCATGGGTGACCTGCTGGGTTTTGGTGAGGTGTCCATAAAAATGAAACAGAGATGGTAAGAAAGAAAGAGCAAACATCTCTCCAGATTTAAGGAGACACTTCACTGTAGTTTTGTAAGAGGATCTCATCTATCTCTTTAATAAGTAAAGAATTTGGGTGACACAGGACCTTCTTGTCTCCAGTGGAGGACATTTTTTCCCCGGGGAACCTGAAGCTCAGTTATTAAAAATGAAAATCTGTCTCAGCCTTTCAACTCAGTTGTTGGAAACACCAGCTGTTAAAAAGGGGAGAGTTAAAAAGGAGTCAAACCAAGGGACCCTCTTCAGATAAAGCTTTCCTGCGATCTTGGTACCAGGACGGCTGCATCCGACTGCCCAGAGGAGAAGAGGTGAGCTATGATGCTTGTTACAGATCAGCAGCAAATGCTGCATTTCCTCCCAGCCACTGCCTGCCGGGAGTGCTGGGCTGCACAGCTCAAACCCAAAGAAAACTGCCCAAAACTGCCTGATGCGACTCCCCGGGCTGGTGTGGGAAACGGGTTTGCACGAGTGTTAGAGGTACTGGGATGAACTGGTGAATCATTAGTTGCAAACATTCTTTCAGGAAAATTGTAAGGCGTCTCCTGTTCTGCCAAATTATTTTTGGACTGGTTTTCCAGGGTTTGAGATTTTTCAGAAAGTTGTTTGTTTTTTCCTAACCAAGTTGTAAAATCTATCCTTTCTAGTCTTACTGGAATCTGGAGATGATTTGCCACTGGATTTACTGGGAGAAGAATAAGGTCCTCAGTTTTCTGTTAGTCCTCATGAGTATCCATAAAAAAATACTACATTTACAATGAATACCGTGCGAACAAAAAGTCAAGGAAGCAAAAGGAAATTTTTCTACAAAAAGTGGACTTATTTTGCCTTCATAGCAATTTTTAACTTCTGTTTTATAAAAAAAACTTGTCATACAAGGAGAGTTTACTAATATAATTAGCTGAGAATAATAAAGACAAACATCAAAAAGTACTGTAAGAATATCCTGTGGGTGGTGAAATAGAGGACATACATACATTTATGTACAAAAATGGAATTTACAAACAACAGAGTCCCCAGCCAGAGACTCTGCTTGAAGGTATTCTGAGCTGATTGAATATTCAACGTCGCCTAAGCCCTTTATGAAATTGTTAGGAAAACCCATAACTGGAGAAACAAAATTAAATTCTTTTTATATTTTTCTATCCTATATTTTCAATATTTTAAAATATATTTTTAATAAATTAATAAAAATGTGAAGCACTCAGCAGCTTCAAGCACTAAACGTTCCTTTTGAACTATTGGCAGAATTAAGCAATTCTGCTTTTATTCCTACTTTTACTTTCTAACTTCAGTTTAAATTTTATTGTGCCCGGGCCTTAAAGCTCCACTGTGCTGAACACCCTCAACGGTCCTGTATTGCAACAGAAAACATAAACGCTCAGAGCTAGGGATCAAGTTTCTCTGCTTTATCTTCACATTCAGGATAGTCAAGCTCTATTTTTTCCACCATTTTCCATCCCAATATGAATGTTTTTGAGGTCAAACCTCAAGAAGTAACGCTGAGCATTTACCAAAATAAATGCAATACTCTCTGCTGGTTCCAGCCAAAGGTCCACGTAGCCCAACATACCGTCTTTGGCAGTTCTTTGCCAAAACCCATGACTACTACTGCAATGTTCCTCTTCTGTAAGATGGGAATGGTAACACATCTGTATTCTGCCAGGAGCACATGCAATGTACTTTTTAAAGACCTGATTCTGCAAGGACTTCTCTGTTTTATATCCTCTGAATAGCACTGAAAATAATAAAAGATCAGGGAATTTAGAATCTGTGTATGTGCTCCAAGATAGGGTTGATTATTGTCATTAGTTTAAAAAGAAATGGGAAAAATAGACTGGGGAATTTTTCAAAAATGTAATGAGCAGGGGGGTTGGACCAGATGACCTCCAGAGGTCTCATCCAGCCTCAGCCACTCTGTGATTCTGTGATAACAGAGTTCCAGAAGCAAATAGTCTTATACGGGCAGGGAGCCCTTGCGGGCAGTGAAGAGCACGGTGACAAGCCCTGAGGTTACACATTAGCCAGCTGTGACATTTAACAGCACCATTAACTTTTTATGCAGTGATACAGGGGAAAGCCCTAATTCTGCCCAGCACTGAGTACATCTGGTGAGTCCTGAGAATATTTGGTGTCTGTAACCAGTCACACTCAAAAATGTTCTTGCTATTTTAGAGTCAGAACTCACCCCTCTGAAGTCAATTTTCCTCTGCCTTTGGCAAGGAGTGGATCAGGCCTTTACAGAATGAAGCTGCAACTCTGTAAACATTGTATACGGATTTTACTTTAACACCTAACACAGTCCCCTTACAAAGGCAGCACAGTCAAACATCTGAGAGAGTTTATGCTGCAGGACTTGGTCCAGAATACAAGAGGGAAACAGATGACAAAGGAAGGAGAAGCGAACTCGTAAGAATGAGATGGGAAAAACCAGAAGAGACAGGGTAGGAGTACTGAATCAGGAGCAAAAGCCAGGCAATAGAAGAAACCCAGACATAGGAAAAAAAAAATCAAGTTAATTTAACATTACCAATAAAATGCATGAGAACAGATTTTTTTGGGGGGGGGGTCTCTTTTTTTTTTTTTTTAATAGAAGGGAAATCTTCATGGGAGCCTTCCCCTAAATCATTAGCATGCTGTAGAAGTTATATTCTGTGCAAGATCTGTACGACTGGACAATTCCTTAGAGAAAGTGAAATTGCATAGGAAGTCTTTGTGAGAGGAGAGAACAGAAAGAAAGAAAGAAAGAAAAGGCAGGGAGAAAGAAAGGAAAGGCAGGGAGGAAAAATGCAGTATCACCCCAGCATGCAAGAGTACGCTCAGTGACAGACAGAAATGTGCTCACCTTGAGCTCCTTCAGCCTGTTGCCTCTAAGGCCACGAGTGAATTTGCAGGGCCGACAGTAGAAACGCTGGCTGGAAAACGCAAACTCCCGTCTTCAGCGCATGCCACAGGAGTCAAGCACAGCACCTCGAGGGAGGATGAAACATTTTCCCAAGGCAGTACCATTATCTGGGGAGAAAAGAGTGTTTCTGTTTGGGTTTCAGAAAAGTGAAAACTAGCAACCCCAGCGAGCCTTCTTAAAATTTGCTCCCTTCAGAAGAAAACCCCAAGAGCAATATCCTCTCACTATTATTTATAGTCAGAAAATGATCCTGCTCCCAAATTCGAATGCTTTTAAAATGTACAACACTTTCCCCTACCAGCACTGGGCACTGAACCCGGTGAGCCCTTCTGTCAGGACGGAGGCTGCCTCCTCCGTGAGGACTGCTTGTGTGAGCGATGCGCAAGGATGGCCAAAACCTGAAATTCAAGCTGGGCTTTTTCTGCCTCACACAGCGACAGCAAAATGCGGTCCAACACAGTTAGCAGGCCTGTTGATATGTGTCAGGGCAGAAGACGGTACTTTCCACTCTTTGGCACTTAGACTGAGCCCCCTGAAAAATCATCAAATTGACCAAATGTCCTTAAGATAACAAAATAAACAGAATCAGCCCTGAGCGTTTTTCTTATTTGTCCTTAGCTCTGTGATCCGGGAGGCTACCCTTAATTTCCCCATTCCGACCATGAGAGCTAGAAAAATAGAAAAATAGAAATGAAAACTGAGCTCATGAGACAAGGCTACCCCCACCAAAGTCAAGTTGGCCCTGTGTGGGTTTCGGAGCCCACCCAGGCAGAGCAGCTCGCAAGACCCGTGCCTGAGATCACAATGCACTCTGCAATTACAGCACAATGCTGACAATAGCGTTTTGTCAGTAAAATAAGAAGAAATAGTTCTGAAGACACATCGGGGATATGGGGGTGGGGGGAACGACTTAAATAAAGAAGCAATTTTGTTCACTATTTTTTTGAGCAGTAGAGCAGGCTGACACAAGGGTTATAGGATGGCACGGTATTTCCCTCCACAGATGTCACCGGGACACTACTGCACGTGATTTAAGATTAATCTCTTGAATCAAAATGCCACCATATACACTAATGAGCAAAAACTCTCTGGCAGAGTATCTGTCCCTGGGGTTCCCGCTCCCAGGTAAGAAGCTTGTCTCCATGCTATTGTAGACACTCTCTCAGCAGAGTGCAGTGAGGTTGGTGGTATAACTTGCCCCCAGTTCACAATTTTCCATTTCAGACTCGCTGTCTCTGTCTTGGTTTCGGTCTATTTACTCGGAGCCATTTCTTAACAATGTCTAATTTCCTCAAGGAATCCCTCTGAGTCCCCTCTCTTAGAAAGGCTGCCATATCTTTTTTTTTAATCACTGAAAGGCACAAATATCCTTCCTGAGCTCCCTTACCATCCAGCCTGATTATATACATAGATTTCAGTTTCCATACATTTTCTACGCAGTAGGAGTTCCCAAAACACAGCCTCTGGGGATATAAAGTGTGGCCCCAACTGCAGCTCAACAAGATGAAAACAAAGCCGATCAGGTACTGTTTTTACTGTTAATGAGCCTAACCAGCAGGCAGTTATTACTCAGTCTGGAAGACATAAGTGGTTGGAATTGTAGTGCATTCATTTTTTATTTATAGCGATGCACATTCAAATTAGAAGTAGCCCTCCAGCAGCTGGCATTTTGCCAGGGCCTGACCATCAGTGTGATAAAATTTGAACATCTTGAAGATATAGAATGCCTTTTGTTGCTTTTATATTTTTTTAATGGTATTCTCCTCCCCTCCTACTCTCAACTCCCTTGACCAGCAAAAACGGACAACGAGGCTTAATTATTTTAGGATCCTGGCTCTTAGTGAAAATGAACAAAATTGGTCCTTTTTCACTTAGTGGTGAGGTGCAAGTCAGGCATGTGCTGATCTCGTAACAAAGCAAAGGCTCAAACCTTCTGGCAAATAAAAGAGTAGAAATGAACCCTTGGACAAGAACCATAAAGAAATAAGCTCTTGGAAAGGATATGCGTTATTAGCCTGTTGATCTATTAATGGCAACTGTAAATACCTCACCCAAAATCACAGTGACTCTGAAGCATTTCACTGGAGAGGCTCATAGAGCCTGACCAGGAGAATGTGATATGGGGAACTCGCAGTAATTCGCCTCACCTTGCCAGTCATCGGCTCCCAATCTAACCCCTCCCCTGAGTTTAAGTTACAAACCTCAATAACTGAGTGGCAGACTTGACAGCAATTAACATTACTCAGCTGCCAGCTGGATTTTAAAATCTCCCTTCCAAGTGATCTTGTTACGTAGGTTTTAGAAACAGCCTGACAGGGTGCTACTCTGTGCTGAGGAGCTGCGTTCTGCAACTCAACCAGATTTTGCTATTGATTTCAGGGGGAGTTGAGAAATCAGCGATAGGGTAAGGGTAAATGGCACTGAGCTGTTTTTTGGAGTGTGAGGCTTGATTAATCTTCTCAGTGAGGGGGCTTCACAGAAAGCACTATTGAGAATTTATCCTTATTAGCTTAGTTCTTTAGTCCTGTGTGTTACTCATATACAGGAACGACCATGACACGCTGCAAAGTGTTCCTTGACCCTCACACCTCAGTGTTCAGGCTTTGAAAGCCAATGAGAAGTTTCTAAGTCATTTAAAGCCAAGGAGTAAGAGTTTTGTTTGAAAATAACTAGCCGGAGTCAAACTCTGATTACTTTTAAACCTAGCCCAGCCGCCTGGAGAGCTCAGCTCTTGGCTTGAGATGATTGCTGTGGCAGCGGCCGCGGGTGGGCCTGGTCCCAGCAGTGAGTCCCACTGAGGGCTGACAGGCAAAGAGGCTTATGCCCTCCTTGCTGCCACCTGAAAGGGGCCAGAACAACTTACTTTCCCTCAAACACTAGGGATGGAAAAGCAGTTTTTAAGTGAAGGCCGCCCTCCTTGTTGTGCAGCTCCGTCTCTGGGCCGAAGGCCGGGCTAGGCCCTCTCCTCAGCCTTCCTCCCACACCCGCCACCCATGAGGACAGCGGAGAGGTGAGGACTCGGGGTTCCCCTACAGCACTCGCTCGCCCGCCCGGCGTCTGCGACCGGCGAGTTGGTGGGGTGACACACGGCAGCGCCAGCCGCGCCCCCGAGGGGGCCGGGCCGGGCCGGTGAGGCGGCTCCCGCCCGCCCCTCGCCCTCAGCCGCGCCGCGCCACCGCCCCCGCCGAGCGGGGATGAGACGCGGGGCGGTGCGGGGTGCGGCGCGGAGCGGGGCTGAGAGGCGGTGAGGAACGCGGAGTGAGGCTGAAACGCGGTGTGGAGCGGGGTTGAGACGCGGTGGGGAGCGCGGAATGGTGCGGAGCGGGGCTAAGAGGGGGTGGAGAGCGTGGAGCGGTGGGGAGCGGGGCTGAGATGCGGTGGGGAGCGGGGTTGCGACGCGGTGGGGAGCGCGGAGCCATGGGTAGCGGGGTTGAGACGCGATGAGGAGCGCGGAGCCGGGCTGAGATGCGGTGGGGAGCGCGGAGCGGTGCGGAGCGGCGTTGAAACGCGGTGGGGAGCGGGGTTGAGAGGCGGTGGGAAGCGCGGAGCGGTGCGGAGCCGGGTTGAGACGGGGTGCGGAGCGGTGGGGAGTCTGGAGCGGGGCTGAGAGGTGGTGAGTAGCGCGGAGCGGAGCGGGGCTGAGAGGCGGTGCGGGGTGCGGAGCGGGGCTGAGGGGCGATGTGGAGCACGGAGCGGGGCTGAGAGGCGGTGGGGAGCGCGGAGCGGGACTGAGAGGCGGTGCGGGGTGCGGAGCTGAGAGGCCGTTCGAGGTGCGGAGCGGTGCGGGGAGGCGGTGCGGGGTGCGGAGCTGTGCGGAGCCGGGCTGAGAAGCGGTGTGGGGCTGAGAGGCGATGCGGGGTGCGGATCCGGGCTCAGGGCGCGGTGCGGGGCGCGGTGTGGGGCTGAGAGGCGGTGCGGGGTGCGGAGCGGTGTGGGGCGAGCTGAGAGGCGGTGTGGGGCGAGCTGAGAGGCGGTGTGGGGCTGAGAGGCGGTGCGGGGTGCGGAGCGGTGCGGAGCGGGGCTGAGAGGCGGTGCGGGGTGGAGCGGGGCTGAGAGGCGGTGTGGGGTGCGGAGCGGTGTGGGGCGAGCTGAGAGGCGGTGTGGGGCTGAGGGGCGGTGCGGGGTGTGGAGCGGGGTGGAGCGGGGCTGAGAAGCGGTGTGGGGTGCGGAGCGGTGCGGGGCGAGCTGAGAGGCGGTGCGGGGCTGAGAGGAGGTGCGGGGTGCGGAGCGGGGCGCGGATGGGCGCTGAGGCGCGGTGCGGTGCCGCAGGCTGGTGCACTCGGGTCCGGCCAAGGGCTCGGCGCTGTACGAGGCGGAGCTGTCGTTCGCGCTGCGCAGCGGCACCCGGCTGGGGGTGCAGACCCACCTCTTCAGCCTGGAGAACCCCCGCGACCTGGCGCTGTGGACCCGCCTGCTGGTGGACGGCACCCACGGGGCCGCCGAGCTGGTCCAGGAGGTCTCCACAGGTCAGCGGGGAGCTGGGGGTGGCCCGGGTGGCGGGGTGGCCATCCTCCCTCTCACCCCTGTCCCCCGTCCCCAGCCTGCACGTGGAAGGGGCAGGATTGCACCCTGTCCATCCACATCGACAAGGGCTTCACCATCTTCACCACCGAGCCGGGGCTCAGCAAGACCATCCTGCTCCAGCAGCCCTTCGAGAAGCTGCAGATGTCCTCCGATGATGGCACCAAGATGCTCTACCTGGACTTTGGTGGCCCGGAGGGAGAGATTGTGAGTTGGCTTTACCTTCACCGGCCCCTACCTACGCCCCCACCGGTCTCGGGGGGAAGAGGGGGAGCAGAGCACCCACCCTACACGCAGCACCCATCCTGTGCACGTCACCCACCCTACACATAGCACCCCTTCTCCCTGGAACAGGGGGATAAGACGTGGTTCACCCACCCACCCCTGGCCACACGCAGCCCCCTGCCATGCACAGCCTTTCCCAGCGCCCCAGTAAGGCTGTGGTGGGCTCTGGGGAGCTCTGGGTGGTCTCTTGCCCTCCCCGCCACAAGCAGAAAGCTGGCTGCTCCTGGCACAGCCCTCCCCATTGCAGACATCCCTCTGTTCCTTTCTTACAGCAATTGGACCTTCACTCCTGCCCCAAAACCATCGTCTTCATCATCCACTCCTTCCTCTCGGCCAAGGTGACCCGGCTGGGGCTGCTGGCGTGAAGAAGGAGCCGAGCGCCGGGCAGAGCAGCCCCAGCCCCTGGCCAATCTATGCACCTCCCTCCCAACCCCAAGCCATCCCGAAGGGACCAGAGCCCCCGTGGGGTCCCACCACCCCCAAGGAACAGCACCATCTGGCTGGGAAGAGCAACTCCCGGGGCGTCTGGGGGCAGCGGTGGGGTGAAATCCCTCCTGGATGGCAGCACCGGGACATCTCCCGTCCCTTCTTCCCCTCCTTCCTCCCACTCCGATGCTCGGTGGCGGCTGGAGAAGCCCGCTGGGAGCCTGGTCGTCACCCCAGTGCCTTGTGAGATGATATTTTCTGTACAAAGAACCCGTTTGTATCGATGTTTTATATTTATATCGCCCAGTTCAAAAATGCTGACGCGGCAGCATTCTCGTGACCTTCTCGTGGAGAGTCCCCAGGGTCCTGCAGCACAAGGACGTGTGTCTGTCCCCAAGACAGACAACCTGAGGGCTGGAGACCGGAGCCAGCTCCGCAGCGCGGGAGAGATGGGAACTGCGGATCAGCTTTATTTGCCAAATTTTTCCGTATGAATGATAGGAACCACTTTTCTTTGTCGGAGTTGGACGGTTCGTTTTATTTTGCCAGCTCCTGGGTCACTTTATTTCTCGGTTTCAGGGGAGGGTTGTCAGGTGGCTGCTGGGAAACAACTTATGAACCAAAAGATTCTGCATAAAAATGCCTTTTTTTTTTTTTTTTTTTGAGGGTCAAATAAACGTTGCAGATCACAACCAGGAGGAGCCAAGATCCGTCTCCTGGTTTCGCTTTGGAGAAGTAGAAAATGTGTTTGTGGGTGATACCTGGGCTGTGCCTCCGGGTGTTTTCTGCTGGGGGAAGGAAGGGTTTTGCTTGGAGGCTGTGGGACGTTGCTGTGCTGTTGATCCGGGGGTGCTGGGCACAGCCGAGAGGGACGTGATGATGCTCAGTGGGTCTGAATCCCCTGTGCTTCATGCTTTGGGATGCTCAGCGGAGGGCAGGCATCCTTTCCAAATGCAGAAAAGTCTGGTTTGCTTATTTTTTTTTTTCCTTTCTCCAGTAACGAGTGGTGTTCCTCAGGGCTCGGTACTGGGACCAGTACTATTTAACATCTTTGTCGGTGACATGGACAGTGGGATAGAGTGCACCCTCAGCAAATTTGCTGACGACACCAAGCTTGGTGGCGTAGTTGACACGCTGGAGGGAAGGGATGCCATCCAGAGGGACCTGGACAGGCTGGAGAGGTGGGCTCGTGCAAATTGCA
>JAOXNO010000041.1:30912063-30931293 GCA_028565335.1 Limnodromus scolopaceus
GGCGCGGCGGGGGCGGGGCTGCCGTCAGCTGTTCGCGGCCCGCCCGGCGGCGGCGGCGGCAGTTTGGCGGTGGGGAGGCGCGGCGGCGGCGGCGGCCGTTCCCGGGACGCCCCGTCCCCGCGGGACGCTTGTCCCGCTTCTCGGTGAGTGCGAGGGAAGCCCTTTCGGCACGGGGTGGGGGGTTCGGCTCCTCTGAGACAGGTCTCCGGTCAGGGCGGCGCCGAGCCCGGGCGAGATCGTGACAGGGAAGGGGGGGTCGCCCCGGGGCAGCCCCGGCGCGGAACGGCTACAGCCCGGGGTCCCGCGGTGTCCGGGCGGGGCGAGCGGGCTGGGGACGAGCCCCGTGGGCACCGAGAAGGCAACGATTTGCTGATGTCAGCTGATCGCCGGTAGCCAGCGCTGCCCCTCCCGGGCCGCCACGCCGGGCTGGGGTGTCTCGTCCCCCGGCGCTGCCCCGAGGAGCCGCGTTTAAACCCCGGGTCCGGGGGTAGCTCTGCGGGGCGGGAGGCCGGGAAGGGCAGGGTTGAGAGCGGCTGGCGGCGGCGGAGCGGGGCCGTCCAGCTTTGTTTTGGGAAGCTGGCAGGCACGTGTGCGCTGAGCCCTCCCTCCGGCCGCCGGCCTGTCAGGGAGGGCGGCTGCGGCGCGGCGGGGCCGGGCTTCGCGGCGGCTGCGGCGGGCCGGAGGCTTCGGTGGGTTTCTCCTGGGGGTCGGGCAGGGCGCTGGAGAGGCGAGGGCTCCGCGGCCGTGGGGCCAGGACGGACGCCTGGCATAGCCCCCCGAGCTGCCCTCCCAGGCGATACCGGGCGGCTCTGGGTGTCTGCGACTCCCGGCGTGAGCTGCCTTCCCGGGCTGCGGGGGGAACTTCAGCCGGTGGTAGGGAGAGTTATCCTTTGCGCCGCTTCGGCATCCCCACTCCAGCGTCTCCTGAGAGCTCTGCAAAGAAAGTCGGACCGTACGGCGGGAGGTCGAGTAAAACTTCTTGCTTTCGAGGCCCTCTTTTGTTCAGGGTTTGGTCAGCCGGCTGGCTTGTCCCTTTGTTGCACTTTGTTGCGCTGAATGCCCGTGTCCCGGTGGGGCTCTGACGGATGGGATCTGGCAAACCTTGCCGCAAAGACAAAGTCCGTTATCGCCCTGCCTGTCTGTCAGGTGATGGCGATCCAATAGCACGGCTGGCAGGAGATCTGTCTGTGTTGGCATCTCAGGACCTGTAACTCCTTTCGGTGTGCTACTTTAAGCCATGGACAAGAATGTTACAAGAGCTGTGCCAAAACAGCACTGCTGTCATCCAGCTGAGCTGGACCAGCTGTGGGGCTGGTACCTGTTCTGCTCTTCACACTCTTCATCGGGAGCTGTGGCTGGGATGAGCAAACTGCTGAGATGGGACAACTTAAATAACGGTGGTGGCCCTGAGTTAGAGCCCTGCACAAATAGTTCTTGCACTGCTCTGTCCCTTTGTCTCCTCTAGTGTGTTGGTGTGGTGAGTGCTGCTCACCTGGGGGGAGATGGGAGCACCAAGGGGAGTGCTGAACACATCTTTATGAAATTATTATTAATGTCTCCTTCAGGCCTGAAATTCCTCTTGCTAGTCTTCCATTCTGTTAAATGCTTCGCAAACCAGAGCAAAGGAAGAGACATGAAGAGTTGAATTTCACTGCCTTGTTTGGAACTGGGTGGAAATCCTGGAGATGGATCTCTTAGGAGACTGTCTTCCAATTGGGTTAGATGCACAGGTAACAGTAAAGGGACTTATGGCTTTTATTTTATTTTTTTTTTTAAATCTGCTGCTAATTACTATATGTTTGCAAAGAGCTCTGAAATAGTGATTTAGGGTTTTTTGGTGTGTTTTTTTCCTCCACCATCTTTGTCCAGCTTTGTGCTGCAACAGAGCTCAGGAGCATTGACTATGGCAGCTACCGAAGTCCTGCTTTAAACACTGACACCAGCAATGTTTTTTCTTTAGTAACGGGATGAACTAATGCACTGACAGTGCATGTAGGCTTCAGGGAGAGAGGGATAATGAAGTGACTACATTGCCAAGTTTGGGACATGTCTTACGTTGAGCTGAGGGAAGAAATGAGAAGTTGAAAGGAAAGTTGGGCCTTACAGGGAGAAGTTATGGAGAGCTTCACAGAAATGGCTTTCCCAGCTCATGACTTTTGCAACCACTGGGGTTTCTTAAAAGTCCGGCCTTGCAGCCTTGTGATTACAAGAGCTTTATTTCATCAATAAGTAATAGATGGGAACAAGTAAGTGGGGCATACCATAAAGTTCAGATATGGCAGGTGAAAGCAAAGCAAACACCCAAAGAAGCTTGCTGACCATGGGGAAATTTGAAGGATTGGGGTTGCTTTTTAAAACTATGTCTTTTCAATTTCTGTGTACTGAGGTTAGAGGTTGGCTCCCTCCTCGTGACCAGTTGTGGAACTGGAGCCAAGGATGGACTCTTAGACACATGTCAACTTTGTCTCCCTCTGGCCCGGCACTTGAGGACTTTCCACAGAGCCTGGACCTTCACCACTGAGTCAGTTGCCTCTCCTGCCCATGCAGATGGGCAGCATTGGGAGGGAGGGAGGCAGGCATGGAAAAAAAGAGTTGTGCCGTATTGGTGGAGCAGAAGGCATTCTCTCCTGGACAGTGTTCTTGCTGTGTCTTAGCTGTTTCCTCAAATGTCCCTTTATTGCAGGAGCAATGGATCGCCCCAGCTACCTGGAAGAGGACTATTCTAGCCTGGATGGGCTGGACGATGACGTGTTTCACTCTGATGACTTTGGACTTGCAGGTCAGCCTGGTGAGATGACTGCAACTGGCATTTTCACACAGAACCAGTCGTACAGCTGCCTTCTGGGGAGGTTTCAACTATTCCCCCTCACACATTGCTGTGGTCCCGGTATCAGGCATCCTGAGCAGCAGGACAAGGCAACTCAAACACTCAGCCCGTCCTCTTCCAGTCAGGATGTTATGTTGCCTTGTGGAGTCACTGAAGAGCCCCGGAGACTCTTCTATGGTAAGAGCACTCCAGTGTCACCAGCTTTGCAGCAAGGGAACTGTCCCTTTAGCACTTCCCCAGTCAAACAAGGTTTCTTTCATTAAGGGGTTTTATTAAAGGACTGAAAATTATTTTGCTTTGGTCCTGTTCCCTCAGGAAAGACAGCTTGTATTTTCTTACCCTTGCTTGTCCACTGCAGGAGCCAAGCACTTGCTCATTGTTTCCGCTGTCCTTGATATTCCCGCTCTTTTTCTTTTTGGCTTTGTTCTGTCACATTTTATTTTACTGCTAGATGTTTAAGCGCTCACTGTACCTCGTATCCTATGATTTGCCTACATTTTTTAACTTCTAGTGCTGTCTCATCCACATAAGAAGGCTTCTAGAAGTTTTCAGTGGAGAGAGAGAAATGCAAAAATTTACACTTGGTGGGAGAGCTTTTAGGCTCCTTACTGGAGTTAAAGTTGTTGAATAAGTAGCATGTCCATCCAGTATTCTGCTAGTAACTGATGGGACACCACTCAGCTTTGTGTACTCAATTCAACTTTAATTCAAATCAGTCCCACTAAATGCCAGAGAACTCAGAAAAGTCTGACGGAAAAGATACAGCAACCTTTAATGGGAGACAACTTGAGGCACAGATCTTGTAAAACTGCAAAATTGTTATTGAAAAAAAATAATCAGCACTTGGCTGAACTATAGACAAGCAAAAGGAACCAAGTGTAAGATCCTGACAGTCGTTTGATTATGGGAAGCAACACAATGCTCTGCTTAATTGATACAAATCTGCTTAAAAGCTGAGTAAATGTTTTACTGCATGCTTACAGTACACAGTCGCTGTTTGGGTTTCAGGAACTGGACTTTAACATGAGTCAAAATTTGAGGATTACGTGTAGCTCTTTATAGAGTGTACTGGGTAGAAGAGCTATTCTTTGCGCTAGGAGAATGACTCTTCTGATGTCTGTTTTGTAGGGAATGCTGGTTACCGTTTACATGTCCCTCCGGTTGGCTTTGCATTGGATCCGCACCTCCAAGAGGAGCCTCAGGAAGGTCAGCGGGAAGCACGTGCTGAGGTGCAGATCGCACGGAAGTTGCAGTGCATTGCCGACCAGTTCCACCGGCTCCACATACAGAGGGTAGGGTGTCTCTGGAGGGGATGGTGGGGGTTTAGCTACCCAGGAGAGGTGCTCTGGAAGACCAGATCCAGGCATCAGCTAAGCAAGCTGCTGTCTAAGGCAACAGACTAACATTAGCGATAAAATGGCAGGGGTATCCTGATGAATTTTGCTTATGCTAGATTTCTGGATTTTCCTAAAGATTGGCAGGTAGAGGGAAGAGAATGCATGGGATTGCATTTACTGCCTGGGAAGGTAGCTGTTCTGTGTTGGCTGCTATTCCAGCTCTTCCAGTTCATCAGCAACAGGGTCACTAAGGCTTTCACCAGGGATCTCCCCCTTGCTTTTTATTACAACTTTTACTCTTCTCCACTCTCCTCACCACCAGTGTCTTTTCTTCTGTGGCACAAGTGGCCATCTGTGGCTTATATCAGATCCTCATGTTGGAGATGCCAAGAAGCCTGGAGTCTGTTCTGACACTCCTTGTTGTCTAGGGGTAGTTGTCTGAAATGTTGTGGAGTATATTTAGATCACGCTAGACTTGCTAGCAGCTCCTCCGTCAGACAGTCCTAGCTAGTGTCTGAGACTTGTGACTAACTTCCTCACAACAAAAGACAGCTGTTAGATGCCATCAGGTTTGAAAACCACACTCCAGAATCTTGATTTTGTTTTCTTTAAAAAAAAAAAAAAAGAAGAAGAAACCTTGCTCTTCAAAGAAACAAAATAAAAACCAGCACCTCTAAGCCCCCTGATTCTTTCTTCCTTGCCCTCCTTCCCCTCTTGAGAAGGGGTGAAATAGAAATCCCAGCCTATGCAGAGTTTGTCAGAGGTGGCAAAGGTTTGGTGATAGGCAGCACTTTCCCGCTTCCGTGGAAGCCCAACAAGGAGAGTGTGTATCTCCCTGCATATGAAGAAGCTGACACTCGTGATGACCTCAGGGTGGGAGAGAAAGCTTCTCTCACTCCAAGCGAGTTGGTGCTCTGTTAACTGTGGGATCTGTGGCAATTCTTCTCAAAGGTAAGTGAGGATCTCTGTTCTGGACAGAGAACCTGGCTTCTGGCTGCGAAAAGGTTTGGTCCTGTCTGTGTCATGAGAGAGATGAGGGAATTCTGGGACTCATCATCTCCAGATAGCAGGATGATTAAAGAAGCTGTAACAGGACGATGGCCTGTAGAAATGTAGATGGGGCTATGACTGTCATGTAGCAAATTGGAGCGTAACAAGCTACCAGGAGGTTTTAAACATGTGTTGTGTGTGCTTGAATGGGGTGTTCCCCAGTGCCACCTTTTTGCCATGGACAGCTGAGGACCCCACTCTTTCTAGACAGATTCTCACAGTAAAGGGAAGGTTAACCATCTTGGTGGAGGAGCCCTGGAGTGAAGTGGTGGAACTGGTTGTAACTTGACCCCTTTCATCTTGGGACTGTACCTATCTGATGTCTGTGTCTTGGAAACCCATCCAGGAATGCCCACCCAAGCCGACCCCGCTAAAGCTGCCCTGGGTCTGGCTCTCTGTTGTCCCCCGGCCTGGGGCGAGCTGCCAGGCATGGGGGCTCCCAGTGCCACACACCGGACGGCAGCCAGGGCAGCCAGGGCCGCTGGCCCGGGCGAGCTGCCTGTCAGCCAAGCATGTGGGAGAGTTAGTAAACAAAAGCGTCCGCCTGCGCTACCCGACGGCGCAGCCAGCAGAGGAGGAGCTCTGCTGTCTTTGTTTGAACTGGAAGAGCAACAAGTTGTAAAAGGAGGGGGGGTGAGGGGTGGAAGAGCCGTTCAGCCATTTAAATTTGAAAACAAAACAGAAAAAAAAAAAAACCAACCCAAAAACTTAACCGGAGAATGGAATAGTTCAGCCAGTGGTTCTCCACAGCCTGACCCTGGGACAGGCCTTGGCATTTGGATCTGCTAAAGGATTCTTTCTTGTTTGTCAGGAAAACTGAGTACTGAGCCACATATTAGTGTCCAAGGCACTGTTCCCTGTGGAGTGTTTTGTTGTCATGCCCAATCCCTTCCCTCCCAGCCTTGCATGGAGGATTTCCTTTGGCTTTTGGCACAGATCTCCCATGCAGAAGCCCCTCTGTCCTGTGTGTGCAGTGACTCTTCCCAGCCTGTTGCTGAAGAAGCAAGCAGCCTGCCCCTGGAGACACGTGAACTGGTTCACAAATGTGTTGTGGTTTGGAAGGGGCAGTCTCTGAGACATGGAAAACTGGGCTGTCGTTTATCTTGCTGTGAAATTAATCCCTGATTTGGATGCCCCATTCCAGCTTGTCTCAAACATTTGGTCAAAACCAACTTTCCAGAGTGGTGTCTTGAATCAGATTTAGAATACCACAAAGTTAGTCACACCAATGTGGTCTTGTGAAGTCCTGAGAGAGAGCAAGCCTGGTTTTCAACAAGCTGTGCCTCTTTTTGGAGCCTACAAAACATCTTATCTGTGAACCTGTGAAAAGAAAACATATGCCCTTTCAGTGGGAGTTAGGAAAGGCTTTCAGCGTTGAAGTAGTGCATCCAGGTTGCTCAAGAGTTGCCCTCTCATGGCTCTTGAGTTCTGCGAGGCTCTCCAGCAGTTCAGGTATGGCTCCCATTCTGCTGCTGCAGCAGCAAGGCTGTGTTGACACAAAGGCCACTGGTTAATGTACATCCCTGGCTGAGAGAGAAACTGAGCAGGCAATAGCTGCTGAGGTTGACGTCACTGAGTTGTCATTGGACTCAACTGCATGCACGGTCTAACCCCATCCCACACTGGGAACCCTGGAGAGTCACTGTTATCTCTTCCCTGGGCTCCCAGAGCTATGTGGTATTTATTTTGTGGTTCTTGGCTATAGAAAAGATTTTTGGGTATGCATCTCGTAAGAATAAGAAAGTTGGCCGCACCTATGCTTGCTTTTGGCATGTGCACCATTTTCAGGGTTTCATTTCCTATTAATACATTAAACAGAATACAGTAGTTTAAAACCTGGCTTTTTCATCCTTAGAACAGTGCTAGAGCAATAACGCAACATTCCCTAGAACTCTGTGTCTTTCATCTCCTTAAAATGCTGAATTTATTATAGGAAGGACTTGAGTAACACTCTGCGTTCCATAGTAGCAGGGCCTACTACAGGTTGATCCTGTTTGCAAAGGGCTCTGCAGAATGACATGCGAGACCCATCTATGTTTTCTCAAGCTCTTTAGTACCTCTTACCTGTCTGAGGCTGTGTAGCTTCTGGCAATGTTCCCTCTGTTGTGCTTTTCTCACCCTGCCCCTGGAAAACAAACGTAGAGCCAAGCCATGCTTTCTGAAGGAGAACCCAGCACCTGCCACCTCCTCCTTGGTTTGAAGCAAGTGTGCCTTTGCCATGGGATCTGTGAAACTGCTTGATGTAGCTCAGCCACAGGCTGAGTGTGGTTATGGAGAACAGAGCTGAGCTTAGGTTGACTGGTAGGTTAGCTGGGATGATCTCCCTGTACCCCACATGTCCACATTGCCACATGGCAACAAACACTTGGGCTCTGCTTTAGATCCTGAGTGCACTTGAGTTCCCTTGCCTTGAGAAGCAGTTTCAACCTGTGCTGAACTGACAGTGTGCTTCATGACATGACGAGCTGCTAGATGGAGTGGGAGTAGACAACCAGAGGTGGCGGCAGCAGCAGCAGCAGTGCGGGGCCACCCCTATAGGAGCCTGGGGTTATACAGGAGTGGGGTGGGTGACACTGTATATCAGTATCACACCCCTTCGGTTTGACTTGCTCCATGGAGACACTGGAACGCTACGGCTTTTTCCACATAAAATAACTCTTTCTAAGCAGGCTGAAGCTTTGAGGGGACTGTTTTTATCACATCTCTTCTTCATGGTGATAAGATCACTTCACAGGGGATAAAATTGTCTCTTTAAGAGCCAAGGAGTGGTAGCCTTGAACAGTTCTGGGCTCAGGTCCAAGCAGAGCCACTGACTTGCTGTATGACCTCAGACAAGTCTCTTGACCTCCTTGTGCTTCAGTCAACCCATCTGGGAAGCTCGGTTTAAAAAAAGCTGAGCCTCAATGAGAACCAGATGCTGAATCAGAGCTGAGCTTTCTTGAGTAAATAAGTGCATTACAAACAACAACAAAGCCCCTTTCCAACACATCAGGAATCCTGCAGTTGATTTAGATATGCTGACCATGCTCAAAAAGCCTCCATAGATCTAGCTATAGAAAACTTGTTTCTCTAAATTCTCCACTTGGTTCAGCAAGTAACTCTCTCGTTGTCACTGCAACAGGCTCAAGCAGCCTGTGGAGCCCAAATGCCTGTATCCATGTCCACTGCAGACAGAGGGCTGGGCATGTACCTGTTTGCCTTAAGTTAATGACACTGAAAAAGTCCAGGAGGAAATGTTGTTTTCCTTTGAAAGTGAAACTTGTTACATTTTGCATATTTTTTCCCCTCTGTCTCTCATGAGAGTTATTGAGGCCTCCTCTGAGACACTTCTGCTTATGCAACAGGGAGCCCAAGTCTCTTGTCGGAAACCTATTGGTGTGAGAGAGTGGGCATACAGTGTTATGTGTGCATCATTTACACCAAAGCCATAAGGCTTCTCTCCATCGTTTATTTAGGACACTCAGGGAATTTTTAACAGTTGGTTTTTTTTAAACTGGAATTGTTTGCAGGAAACTGTCCTTTATGATGACTTTGCATTTTAGGAAAAACGTTCAGAAAAGTTTCATAATAGTGTAGCGCAGAGACTCTCAGACTGACCTGCAGCTGAGCCTGTAGCACCAGCAGCTCCTTACTTTACTTGTACCTGCAGTCTCTTTGAGACTTGGGGTAAGTGCTTTCATTCATTTGTTTCCCAAGTAGGTCAGTACATTTCAGGATCTTCTCTGCTGGCCAGTGCTTGCTGGCAAATGACGATGAAGGAAGAGGTGGGCTTGGAAGTGCACCTTCCCCTGTACATACAAGTGACACAGCAACCTGTTGTCCCTTGCCTAGCATTCTGGAATCCTGCCACTTGTGGAGCTGATTACTTGACATTTAGGTTAACAGAAACTTGCTGGACCCTTTCACATCTGATCTGAAATAATATTCTTTGGTATGTTAAGAAAATAAGCTGAGAACAAGAACATAGTTATGCCACTGTATAAATCCATGTTTCTCCCATATCTTGAATGTTACATACAGTTCTGTTTTACTTCTTCCAAAAATGATGCAGCAGAACTGGAAAAGGTTCAGAGAAAGGAAAGAAGAATGATGAAACCTCCATATGACCAAAAAAAAAAAAAAAAAAAAAAAAGTGGGGGTAGGACTGCTAAGTCTAAAACAGACAGAAAGCAAGGGGGTAGAAACATTAAACAGAAATCAAGAGTGACATGAAGGAGATGGATAGACTAATTTCTCCCAATACAAGAACTAGGCAAAATCAAGTCAGGCTAGTAGGAGCCAGCTCAAAGTAAATGAGGTAGTTTTTCATGCACTAGGTAGCTCTGTGGAACTTCTTGTCAAGGCATATTGTGCATCCCAGCATTTTACCTGGGTTCAAGGGGAATTGGGACAAGTTTATGGCCATTGAAGGAGACATTAAATAAACAGAAACCAGATCTGACTCGGGAAGTCCTAAGCTCAAACTAGTTAGGTTGCTGGAAGAGTATTAGGGGGAGCTATTGCATATACTTGCCCTCTGCTTTTCCTCAGGCAGCCACAGAAGGCTGCTGTTGGAGGCCGGGCTATACGAGCTCTCAGTGCAACAGTCACACAACCGTTGTGTAATGGTTTAATAAAAAACACAAAACTTTTGCATCAACCTAATCTATCCTTCTCTATGCTTTCAGCTGACAAAAGATTTAAATGTATTATGATTTTGTTCTTGCTTAAAATAGGGGATAACGTTTAAAAGCAAAACTTCCTGCCCGGGTCTGGTAGAGGAAGTGGGCAGAGGATAAGGGAGCCTGGTGACAGGAGAGCAGTGTGAGCTCTGTGCAAGGGCCCGCCGTGAGCCCTTCACCCCGGACTCAGGACTGCAAGTGTCTTAAGGCAGTGGGACCATAACCTTAAAATAACAGGACTGCCCACATTAAAGAACACAAAATAATTCTTTGGGATGGTACAAGTGAATTGTTTCACAGTATTTCTAACATGACCTGCAGTACTGGTGTGTGATTTAAATAGTGTACAGTGCTGCTGCTTCTCCTGTACAACCCCAGTGGTCTCCGCAGGCTCTTCTGCATTTCCTCGGCTCTCGCAGCAGCGTGCCGGCTGGGACAGTGGCAACATGCTTTCTGCTTCTAGCAGTGTGACAGCTGAGAAATTATTTTTCAATTAAGAAATAATTGCGGTAATATCCCACTTCTTTTTTAGTGTGGGGGACTAGGAAATGCAGGTTGTAACTTGTCTGAGATCATGCAGGGATCGCTGATTGGAACCCAGTGGTTCTGCCTCCAGTCCTCCGCTTAGGTTGGTTGATCTTATTAAGATACTGCCATCTCTGAGGGGGATGATGAGATGTTTGGATTGATTATTTATGGTGAGGAGTGTGCTTGTTTGTATTTTACTCAATTAAATTTTATGGTGGAAAGGCAGGAAAGTGAGTGCCCAACTGCAGAGTTCTCCTTTGTTTCAAGCCATTGAGGAGGAATGTCCCGCTAGCCTTTTATAGCCTCTGTTTTAGGGTTGTTTTTTTTTTGTTTTTCCCTGTTAGCTACCCTTGGCAAAGGAATCTTTCTGAGGACCGTGCCACAGCAGAAAGAATAGCGATCTAAAAATAAAAGTGGTGAGGCAACTTCTGTTAACGCCAGTGAGTTTTTCCTGAGGTGACGCCTGAGGAGACGCTGGGGATGGGGGCTGCGGCCACTTGCTGAGGAGCCCCCAAAGGGCCCACGGAGCCCGGCCGGCCGGTGAGGAGGAGCGGGTCCTGCGTGAGAGCGGCTCTGCCGGGCAGCGTTTGCTCTGCGGCTGCTGTGTTTATATCCCTCTCTAAATTTAGCCTCTGAGTCATCAGAACTGCTGACGAGAGGCTGCTCTGCCCGCAGGCTCTGGGGCTGCACCTGCCCGCCCCCCCCTGCTCTCCTCACAGCGGGGCAGCCCCCCCACGCCCCCACCCTGGCCCTTACCCTCCCCAAAGAAATATTTTCCTGCAAAAGCTTGCAAAATGGTATTTTAATCAAAAACCCCGAGGTACGCTTTAATCACTAGGGGGTGTCTCCCGTGCAGTTTCGGGAGCACCTCCCTTCTTCTTCTGGTGGGGAGGGAGTCGGTGTGAAGTGAAGGCCGGTGCGAAGTGAAGGCCGGTGCGTCCCACGGCCTCTGCGGGTTTGGTGATAAACAGGGTAAAGCTGTGACACGGCTCCGTCGGGTCATGCTTGGGGTCTCAGTGACTAGCTCTGCCCCTGGCTGTGGCTGTGGGAGGAGGTGGAAGTCTTCTCCTGGGTACCGAGGAGGTCTGGTGTCACGGTTTGGGCCAGACTGGCCACTGAAACTGCACCTCTTCCTGCACCCTTGTCCCCGCTTCCAGCATGGGGGCAAATCCCCCCCTGACTGGAGCCTGTGCTGCAGGTAGAGAGCAACAGTATCAGGTGCGGCTCTATGGAAATGCAATAAAGACCCTTATTTACTGTATTTACAAAAAATAAGCTGGTGTGCCCCCCGGGGGTGCAGGAGGGGAAGGCTGGGGGCCTGGGAACGCGCTGGCCGGTGGTTGCCCTTCCCAGGTTGCCGTCAGCTGGCTGTTGCCATGGCGTCTGTCTGCTTCCCCTTCCTGCCCGCTCTGGAGAGGAAGGCGCGAGTGGCTGCGTGTTTGTTTTTGAACTACAAGAAAGTTGAGAAAGGGCTCACCTGCGCAGCTGTGCCTGCAGCAGGTTTGGGGCAGTGAACATCGCTGTCTGCTGCTCGGACCTGTGCCACCCCCCTTGCTCGGGCTGGGCAGCCCATAAATGGGTTTTGGGGGTTTCCTGCACCCCACACCCTTCCTGCTGTGCCCACTCCTGTGTATCCTCTCTCCATAAATACGCATGTTGCTTATCTTCTCTGGCAAAGCCTGACGGAGGCTTTGAGAAAGCAAGCATTAAAATGATGCCTCCTTCTACCACAAGTTTAGTCCAACTTAGTCTGCAAGCCAGAAGGATGCAGATCCCCAAGGAAGATCCTCGTCCTCATCTGTGTGTCACCATGAGAAATCGTGCTGCTAAGCTCCTCTTTCGTTTTTTCTCTGTTACTATCTCCTTTTTTTCCCTGCTGCTTTTACACATGCATTATTCTTTGGTCATTAGGAATCACAGCTGGAAAGATTTGTATTTGACTTCCATTGGCCTGCATTTCTCTCTCCAGCGGGGGACACCTTCTGTAACCTCTGTTGCCTTGGGGACTGTGACTTTCTAGTCTTTCTAAGCTAAAGCATATTTTGTGGTAGCACAATATGCCTCCAGCCACCTGGCAGCCAAAACAGCCTTCAGCGATGAGTCAGCAACTGCTCCCGGTGTGCAAGTATTTTTGTTTTCAGTGAATAAATAAAAACCCAACAACTTATTGCTAATACTTGTATTAGTCATTAAAGGAAGAATGATGTTTTTATGTGCACATATGCCATTATTCTTCGTTTGCTATAATAGTGCCATTTATGGCCATATTTTAATCCGTGTAGTTAAGATGGGATCAAAACTTGACCCTTAACCATCTGGAAGCCATGAAGCAAAGTCAAAAGTTGCCCATGAGATAAAGAGGGTAGACAGGTGTACCCTTCGGTATATGTGATAGGAATGTACCAGACCTACATATGACATGTGATGAACATATTTTTTATTTTTTTAAGGAGGAATATTAATGGCCCATATGTATCAGATGGAAAAGTGATTCTTATTCATCTGTTAAAAATTTGTGCTCAAAGATTCAAGGAACTGTGTCAGAGGAATAGCATTTTCTTTAAGGTGTATTACTTGTACTGATCTTCCCTTGGTCACCCCATGCAAGGGCTTGGTGGAAGTGAAAAGCTTTTGACATCTGAGGTGCTCTTTGACAGATACAGGGCTGTATACTTACAGTGTGAAACATGCATTAGGAATATTATGGGGAGGGAATAAACGTTGGGTCAATCCTGTCCTTCTTTCATTTGCTTCCAGTAAAAGTCTTGCTGGTTTTTTGGCGTTTGTTTACCAGTATTCTGGCTTTTAGTTCAGTACAGTTCATGGAATAGGCTTGACTAATGTACTGTTGCTGCAGAGGACAGTTTTCCTGTAAAATGGCCTTTCCTTGTGACTCATTGAAGCATTCATGCTAACGCCTCAGACAGACAGTCTCTTAAGGATATCCCCTTTAAAAAGCAGCAGCTGCAATAGGAAATGGTTTTATGTGTTTCCAGCTTTATGTTGACTTACTGTATTCACAAGTCTAGTCTTCTTTAGTTACAGTTAGTGTAGAGGGCAAAAGAGGCTTCTTGCCATCTTGGGAAAAGAGCTTCAAAATGTTCATTGTGTTGCTACCGCATGGAGGTGGCAAAGTGCTCATCTTTGATACTTTTGTGCAGTAGCGACTCTGAGGATTGCGTTGTTTTGGTGAGGGACAAATGGGCTTAGCGAAGCTTAGGAAAGTTACAAACCTGTGCCACAATAGTTATGAGCCTTAGAAGACTGTAAGAATTGACTTGAAATGTGTCACATCTTAAAAAATTTTATGCCAAATTCACATGGAGTTTTCTGGGTTTTCTGTCCTTCCTGGCAGCTAAATTATACCACACCAAAAAACCGTCAGTAATGAAATATTTGAGTATTTTGGTCTCAGCAGAGGCGTATCTAGGGAAAACCTACTGAAACTTGTGAAAAGGACATTTTTTGGGCTGGGACAGTCCTTTCCATAAATTGTTTACTGCAAAGCATATCTGCCATTTCCATTCTGTGGCTCTTGTCCCACGGTGAATTAGTATCCCAGAAAGTGGATCAGCCCAGAAATTAAGCCATAACTTTGTAAACCCCGTTAGCTAGGCTTACCCTGAAGGAGCCAGTCAACTTGCTCCTCTTCTCAGGTCGTCTTTCTGTTGTGCTGGCACAAGCATCAGCTTGTCTACCTGATGCCATGGATCAGATAGGTTAGGATGACCTGATCAATACTAAAGGCAACTTCTTTGCCAGATTAGTTCTGGCCTTGATCATTGTCCTGCTCTAGTTCACTTTCCTGCAGTGGTGTGAGGAGAGGACAGTGCGAGCGGGCTGCTTCAGTACATAAGCCAGGGAATGTGTGTGTGTGACTACACCACTGTGGAAGGAAATGCTGGCTGAGTACCGACCCAGGGAAATGCAAGTCCTAGGTCTAGGAATAAAACCTGGAAAGCTGCCCTCAGCCTAATGCTCTATTTTTTCACTTCAAAACAAAATTAATGGTGTCAATGTCCTTCATAAAGTGATTTGAGATCTTATGCTTCTTATAACGAGAGGACACAAGGGTAATATAATTCCTATTCTCTTCTTGCATGGAAATCTCCTTGGGTGTCTCAGGCAAATGTCTCAGTGGGAAACATTTTTAACTGGAGGACAAAAATGCTGTACCAAAAAAGTGGCTTCAATAGGCGGTGAAATAAACACAATAGAATATAAACCAAAAACAGTGTTAGAGTTTTTCTCAGTATTTGTGATACCACATCCCACTGGTTCTCTTACAGGTCTGTAGCCCTTCTGAAGGTAGAGCTCTAAACCTCTTATTTACCAAATAAAACCAAACCTCAATACCTTCCTCAAAAAGCTCCCTCCCACTTCAAAAAAAAGGGAGGAGGATGAGCTCGATCCTTCCACTGTTCTTCCCTAAACGTGGCCTTCTTTACCTAGCACTGCAAAGAACAAGTAATCCTTTTCTTCTGAGGTGACATGTAAAACTTAAGGAGGTGGCAGAATATTTAGAAACCTGTTATGGTGTTTGAGAAGTGTAAAGCGGCCTCCTACATGAAGCAGGACATTAATACAGGGATTCTTACATGTGTTTGTCCTCCTGGCAGTGTGGAATAGTTGAAATTGCACGTGCCAGATCAGCACACCTCCTCTTGTCTGCCCCCAAATTAACCTGCTTGATAAAATTTCATGCAAGTTTCCATTAAAGAGGGTCCACCTGTGAAACTGAGATATATTTCAAGTTTAGGATTTTGATACCAATTTTTAAACATCCTTTTGCATTTCCCATACTAAGTTTCTATAAGACATTTCTTTACCCTCTTGACTGCCAATAGAATAAAATAATCTGCCAAAGCAGATTGTCTTCTGAGCATCTATAGTTTGTCCACCGTGCTCTCTTAGCATAGTTCCCTACTTGTGGAAACTGCAGAAGGTGGCATTGTGCTCACATGCCACTTCATTGACATGCTACCCGAAGGTGTCTGTGTAAGGAGCAGTCCACTTAAGCTGTAATAGCTTGATAAAAACATGGACATTGTGGTTCCATGCACATGTTTGATCAGGAAGGACAAGCCTGGTCAAACTGAGAGGCGAGTAACAAAACAAAAAGCATCTTGCTTTTTGAGACCAAATTATGTACTTGTAACCCAGCCCTAGGGGATAGTTTATAAAAGATTGTTTTCACCTGTAAACCCAGCAGTGCCTGGATCAGTATGGGCTGAACCCAGGGCTGGTTACTTTGGAATAAATGATACAAGGCTCTAGAGTCACTGTCTCTGGGTTATGCTCCAAACACAATGGTGTTGAAACGTGTGATGGGATCTATGTGAACTTTTCTAAATCCAGGAGACAACTGTTAAGTCTGGAGGGTAAGATGAATGACCCACTGCTCAAATGTGAGATGAACGCAGGTTTTCTGAAGCCTGTTTTGTGTGTACTTGTGATTCAAATGGCACAAATGTACTCATGATGAAATACAAACATAATTTAATGACTGTCTGGGAGGGCTTTGAAGAGCTGGCTAATGACACATCTCCAATACACCAACTCTGGTTGCAACTCTCTCTTATTTGTGATTATGTAAAGAATGCCTTGCAACTGTGTTGTTCTGCCCTGTTGGGCTAATCTGAGTTGAAACATCTTGTTCATATAATGTGCTTCAGTGCTCTTTTATGAACTCCTGTGTACTGAGGCAAAGTTGTTGGAAGCCAGTCTTCTGTTTCCTCGTCTGCTGGGGATTGGGGGGAGGCAGGGGGGGAATGGGGCTGGTTTGTTTTGTTTTCCAGAAATGATCAGTCCTGCTTAGCAAATATGGAATTCTGGATGAGAAAACAAAGACTGACTTCTAATAGAGGGTCGGTTATTGAGGTGAAATAGTATCCCAGGCTGGGCAATGTAAAGAGAAACCCACCTGTTTGTATGAGATGCCATTAAAGTGCGGGAAGGTGGGGGTATAATCGGAGCCACTTTTGCAGGGGTGATTACATATAACAAAAGAAGGAACAGTGTCCCTGCCCCAAAGCTGCATTATGTAGTCTGGTGTCCCCCTGAAACTCAACTCCCATGTTTCTTCCTTGACAATGGGACCTGAAATAACCTCTTGGTTTTGGTTTTTTGTGTGTTTTCAAGTATGTTCTTGCTTAAGGTTTAATTGGCTCCAGTCAGTAGGAAAGGGCTCCAAGGCTGATTATTTATGGCTTACTGTCAAAAGTGGCTATAAAAAGGGCAGTATTATCTTGGAGATGCTGGGAAGGAAAATGTGGTGGGGGGAGGGTGGGGGAGTGTGTGTGTGCACGAATGTGTTTTCTTGTACTAGATGAAATCAGAGTTTTGCTGTCTCAGCAGTGTGGTTTAAATTGAAGATTAACCCTTTGACCTTCACGGTGTCAAATCACTTACAGATGGATCACCAGTTATATTTTTTTCTTTTTTTTTACTTTTGGGGTGAAGGGGGGCCTTTTTTTTTTAAAAAAAAAAAAAAAGGTTGTTTGTTCATGCAGCTGGGGCTTTTGAAAGGCTCAGAAGCCAATCTGATTAAAAACAGCACTTGGCTAAACTCTGCAAAATCCTACAAGCAAAAAAAAAAGTTTAATCCTCTTGTGCACAATGCATAAAGGGTCTGCTCTTTTCTTTTTGTAATGTTAGAGCTACAATTATTTCTGGAGAACTTATCATTTCCCTCTCTCCCCTCATCCCTTGCTGCACCCCCTTGTTATGCTGATGGGATTAAAGTATCTGCTCTTGAAAAGTGTAACTGAGTTGTTATTGGAAAAGAGAAGTGGTATGTTGCAATTTTAGAAATATAAATAACCTTGCTTCAACTGTTCTCCTCTACAGCATCAGCAGAACAGAAATCAAGTGTGGTGGCAGCTTTTTCTCTTCCTACACAACTTGGCCTTAAACGCGGAGGCGAACAGGAACCACACTGGGCAGAGGTGAGCTTCGCCCGCCTGTTTCAGGCCGCATCCAGTCTGCAGGGAGCACTGAACAAACACTGGTTCGGGGGCGAGACATTGCACACCGCCGGCCGGATGTGAGGACTCTGAATTTCTGTTACTCGTCTTCAAGTTTGGGGGTTTTTATGGACTCTTCTTTGCCGCTGCCTGCCTCAAGAGGCAGGGAGCTCTTGTCCAACACTGTCGAAGGAAAGCCAGAATGTGGGTGTGTTTGGTAAAGCTTGCTGCTGGTTCCCCGTGCCGGTGACCTCTGTGCAAGGGAGGCAGGTATTAAACTAAGGCCTTCCTCTGCCCTGTGTGTTAGTCAGTGGTAGAGTGCAGGAGTGTCATTTTGGCTGCTCCTTAAAAAGGATGTCTGGGATTGATGAGTCTAAACATACTTTGGGTATCTTCCAGAGCAGAGATGCTTGATTCCTCCAGAAAGAAAGTTCTTCTTAGCAATGAAAACATTCAAGTAGCTTATATCCATCAGGTTACTTGTTTTCTGCATGGGTTACTGTTTATTTCTTTGCACCCTGTGTGAGAGAAAATCACAAAGAAATCTGATCTCTGCACTCTTTCCATTGGGCACCAGTTGCAGCTCTCTCACATGAAGTTGCTCTATGTCATTGCCATCAATAGAAAAAATCATTTCAGCAGAACAGTCTTAAAATTAAACCTTCTTGGGGTTGCTGGTGGCTATTCATTTCTGCCACTGCTTCCAGTTCAGTGTTCACAGTGCCCGTGAGCCAGCACGAAGCCAAAAAGTGCATGGAATAAGACACAAGCGTCATTCTTCTAGAATGCTAATGTATATGTTTTTATTAGTTTTGTGATGGGTGTTTATTTTGTTTTGTTTTTCTCTTACTATAATGTGGTTGGTCAGGAAGGCTTAGGTCCCAGGCATCCGATAGCTTTGCTTCAGGATTTGACAGGGAAATTAATTAGCAACTAGTCTGACACGTACACTGTACAAGCAGTCTGTCCGTTACTCTAGTACGTAATGTTTGGAGGCTGCTGTAAGTATATATTGACTAGCAGCAGTAATATTACTTCAAGGGAGATCTTCTAACAGTTCCCGGTTTGTATGCACTCAGAAGTTTGTCCTGATGACTGACTCTATTGGACCAGCACAGGGGAATTACCCTACCAAAAGGAAGTAGCCTTAAATATCAGTGGCTACTTCTCTATAGCCTTAAATATTGTTAGTTCGCAGACCCAGTGACAACTAGGGTAAAACACGAACAGAAAAGCAATACAGACTTTATTTTCTTCAGACCATTTCCCTATTGCCATTGCACCTTGTTCTATCAGCCAGCGTGAGGAAGAGCTGTCCAGAGAATTGCTCTTCAGTCCTGTTACAGACATTGACTTCAGGTGTTGAGGAATTTGGAGTTATTCTGCTCTTGGTCCACTCTGAAAAATAAGCATTACTGTACAGGAAAAGTAGTTTACTTGCACACACGCTTTCTCCTCCACCCTTCTCTGCAGATCCTTCTCTAATTCGTGCTTTCTCTGGTATTTGTATAATCTCATCATTGCACTGTACTGTCTGGTAACAATTTGCTGAACACAGTTAAATTTGGACTTTCTCCCTCACTCCCAGCCCTATTCTCTTGATTTGCACCCTGCTCTACTGTGACAAAATGTGCTTTAGCTCCCTGAAAGAGGTCCCCAAGCCTTTTTCACTTTCATATATTCACAGTCACTCTCTTTCAACATATGGAGAGTTTATATGAGAAAAGCTTTTTTTCCTCCTCTTACATTATTTTCCTAGCTAGAGCTAGAGTAATATGTTTGTCCATGATGGTTAATAACTCATATAAATGAATCTCAAGTAATATTTTGGGGGGGGGGTTTGACTACCACAGGAACAGACT
>JAOXNO010000041.1:30931393-30966548 GCA_028565335.1 Limnodromus scolopaceus
GGAGAGGGAGGGTGGGAGGGTTTTTTTAGGAGGGGGAATTGTTTTGGTTTTGTGTTGTTTCTTTAAGCATGTGCACTACAGAGTTACCCAGAGGGATGCCAGTGGTGGCTGCTGCTGGCTGTGCTGCAGGAGTACGGGAAGCCACTCTCTGCCCATATTGACAGAGGGGAGGCTTTCTATGCCTTGCTTTGCACGGTCTGCTTGGAGTAAGCCCTGGTCATTGGAGGATGAAGACTTAAATGGGGGGAGGAGGGAAACCTGAGGGGTAGTGCAAGCAAAGAGTGAACTGAGGACCCCTGAGAAGCTGGATGTTAAGGAGAAGACTCTTAAGTAAGAAGCTCTTCAAAGAGGCAGGAGTGGAAGTGCAGAGGCTCAGGAAGCAATGCAGCAGTACTGCCTGCCGGCACGGCACGTGCTAGGATGTGATGCTTGCGTTTTCCCACCATCAGGAACATTCAAAGCTACATCACAACATCCCTGCAAACTACAAAAAATTCAGGAAGTGCATCTGACACTTAAAAACCATCATGAACTTTCCCCTTCCCCTCTGCCTTGACTGCCAAGCAGGCCAATAAGGCCTGTTCTGTGGATGCGTAAGCTGGAAAGATAGGTCTGATACTGGCCCTTTCTGGTGTTGCCACCCAACCAGTTTTACCAACCAGGGTAAGACTCTTCTTAACATGGAGAAACAAGTACCTGAAACCATTCCTCAGTCAGGCTGCCTGCCTCAATAAAGTCATTTGGCTCAGGGAAAGACACATCTTTGCCAGTCTGTATTTCCCGCTATAACAACAGACTTATCAAAATTGGTCATGCCAGGGTCTCAAGTTAAAATCTCCTTGAACAACAATACTTCATTGGAGACGTAGAGCTAATGCTAGACAAAGGCCGACTTCCTGCAATATGTGTGTTGATTACTGGTGCCAGAGATTTACAACCACTGATAATATATTTTAATTATATTCCATATCTGCATATCTTGGAGAAAGGAAATACGCTCTGTCAACCCAAAAGTCTTATTTTGCTTCGTATAGATTTGGAGGGGCAGTCTGGTTATTCACTTAGGGAAAAGCAGCTACTTCATACTTATAGTCTCACCCACTTGAGGAAATGGTGGGAAGATTTCACACGTTTGTCAACAAATACACAGATGCACAGCACCCATGTATTTGTCACCCATTCCTTGTTAGTTAGGCCCCTTGAGCACGCACTGAGGAGATCTTCCCTGCGGAGTAGCTGTTGCAGTGTGACCATGGACATATGTCAATTGCTTGGGGAATCCAAAACAATTGGATTGTTTCCAGTTCCCAGGAACATGATTTAAGTCCTGTTGGTGAAGGAGCATGCTTGGGTTTTTAGATACTAGTTTGTCTTGGTGAAAGGAATGGGACACTGTTTCTCTCTGTGTTGTAAAACTACAGTCTAAAATGGGACACTGTTTCTCTCTGTGTTGTAAAACTACAGTCTAACAATTTAGAAAGAACAGTCGGATCTTTCTCCTAAAACAAATTCCTGGTTTTAATGAGCAGTTCTTAAGAAGAGCTCGAGCTGCTGCTGATGGTACCTGCAGCCTTGAAGTATCTTATTTGCCTTCCCCAGATCTCCAAAATGGCTTCAGACCTCAGCTCTCTTTCCTTGGGGGTCAGAGTTCTTCCTATCCCTTCCCAACTTTCCACCCTTTCAAATATCTTATAACCTTCCCATCCTTGGATCCAGCAAGCCTGGTGCTAGTAGGGAATAGTTAGTTTTACTTTTGTTTCCTGCGGTTCTTGAAAGCTGAGCCAGTAATCACAAAGTGACTGCCCAGGGATAGCTGCAAACTGCCGTAAATAGGATACAGCAAAGGCAGGGGAGAGGATGAATTTGCATGGAAAGGGTTGCCATTGGATCTGTGTGTGGGACTGCAGCCTTCTCCCAAGGTGCTGATAATCCCTGGTAGCACTGAATTCCTGCATAACTGATCACATATCTCAGTTTAAATAGTTTGTTGTTACTAAATGTTTGTTGGCTAAACTCTTGTTAGAGCCAGTCCTGAAAGAAACTTCCTTATCAGCCTTTGGTTTGGAGCTGTGCATCAACAAGGGAATAAAGGCAAGGAACCCAGTCCTTGATGTAGAAAGGGTGATTGTAAAGAAATCTTTCTTTCTACTGGCCGTTTACTTTGTCCCCTCAAGCCTGGATTAAAGGTATAGGCAATGTGTGCATGTGAGTTTACTGCAGTCCTGGAGTGGCTTCATGGCACTCACTGGAGCTGTACCCAAGGTTGAACTTCATTCAATGTGGGGCTTGCCTCTTTTCTGGGAAATGGCAGATTCTGCTCATTAGTAGACTAGGGAGAAGGGTTGGATTTTGGTTTTTTTTTAAGAAAAAGCAAAATTACTTGAGGCAGTTGTTGCAATGTGACCCCATCGACTCCACAAATGAATTTCACCCTTCCGCTGCTGGTCCTGACCCATATGTCTCCTGAAGCTGTGGGAATGGTGAGATTGTGATATACTGAATGGTGTGCTATTGAGGGTATTTTTAAAGGGAAAAATAGCATATGTGCTAGGATCAAACAAGAATCCAGATATGTGGAGGTCTTGCCTTGTTTTACCAGCAATATTTACTGCAGGATTATAAGTAAAAGGCCCATGGAATGCCTGTTCATATTCATGGGAGCTCTGCACGTGGACCAAGCACTATCGAGTGTTAGCATAATCTGACAACAAAGATTTTTAATAATGTCCTTCAAAAGTCTGTCTTTCAAACTGGCATTTGTGATCATTTGCAAAAATGCCTACCTGTTGCCTTTGATTGTTTTAGCAAGAAGAAATACCTCAAGGAATTGATAAAAGATCCTAGGACAATCTTTTACAGTTCCTAAAGACTTCAGTGGTCTCTGTTTCTTTGGTTTGCATGTGTTCACGCAGGTGTTACACAGCTCGGTTCTTCTCCACCAGGAAAAGCAGAAAAGACCAAACACATCAAATGCACTGGAATGTAATTGTGTGTGCGTGCGTGTGTGCGTGCGTGTGTGTGTGTTCTTAAACTGAATGCAGTCTGACATCCCTTACCCCTTCTTTCTTCCACGTGCCTCACCTTCCCCCTTAGCCACAGAAAGGAGGGTCTCTTCCTGCGAATCCCATGCTGGAAGTTGGTTTCTGGGAAGCGAAACCTTATGTCTGTGGGCTGTTTTTTAAAGCCATGTTTCAGTTCTGTCTTCAGACTCTTTGCTGCCTTTGGGGAATGGAGGGGTGGGAAGGGTAGATTCTTAAACTGTTTTTAAAATCTATTATGGAAATTTTGCATGTATAAAGTTATTCTTAAATCTAAAGGAGTCTCCCTGATTTGTGGACACAGCTCCAGGAGAGCATCGTCACAGATTCCTCAGCTCCGGTTTACATCAGACTATTCTGAAAGGAAAATTTGATGACAAAAGGGGTAGAGAGTGGTGTGATGGAAAGACGACATTGCCAGTATCTCCTTAAATAAATTACAGAAATTAGGCTTGTAAAAAGGAAATTGCAAAACAGCCCAAGGGATTTGTATGCCTGTTTCCACTGGGTGCATTTGAAAATCCTGCCACTAAATTTGAGTTTGGGTATCTAGACTGTTGGGGTTTTTTTGTGGTAAAACTAATCATGTATCTCTTCTGTTCTCTTCAATGGTATGTAGTACAGTCTCCCACGTTTCTAGGTAAAATTCACTGATGACAGTACTGTGAAATGTGGATTCACATTTCCCCCCTCCCTTCCTGCATGACTTTTCTACTTTGGTGGGATATTTTTTTATTTTTTTTTTCTCCTTTTTAAAACTTCAGAGTCCTTCATCTGGAAGACAAAAAGAGTGAGGTGAGCTAGAGTTTGCAATGTACTTAATAAACTGTCCCTCAGTGGAGGGCTTCCCCATGAGTTCTGATATTCACCAGAATATGATACTGTCCTGCTGCAGAAGTAAACCCGATGCTCTCCTGTGAGATTTCTGTCTGGATTAGTCTTGAAGTGCACACACCTTCTTTGCCATGGACTGAGACCCAGTGAGAATGTAGCATTTTGTTTATCCTGGTTGTGTGCCTCCAGGACTCCTGCCTGTACCAATGGTGACTGGGCAGAGCTCCTTTTTTTTTGTATCTGTGCAGTATATTTGCTTTGTGCTTTCTTTCTTTGGTGCTTTTTAATACTTTAATACTTGGATTTTTTTTCTAATAACTGGTACAATTTTTAATAAAATTGTTAAATTCTTCATCTGTGTTCTTTGTTTTATTTTTTAAGGGATGGAGGGCATTTACACAGCTGGCCTGTTCTGGAGTTACCCAAATCAGTGATACAATTTCTGTTGTTCAACTTTGAAAATAACTGGTAGATCCTTTTATGTGCACCCTAATACCAGGCCTTGCAACAAAGAAAAGATTTTCTTTCCAGATTGGACTGCTCTCCTTGGGCAAAATTTAATTTATGACATAGTCTTTCAAGGAGGTATATACCCCTGCTTGGATAGAGAACTGCTGCTACTTGGAGCTGCACGGTTAACTTGCTGCTTCAAATCAGGAAGTTCTCTTAAGACGTATGTGGGATGCATCCTCCAAATTTGCAAAATGTCACATTTGATTGATGGCTACTTACCTACTGCCTACGCAAGCACCTTCAAAGGCATTTGGGCCTTGAGGATACAGACTCATTGCTTGGTAATCCTACCAGGGAAATACGGTTTTCACTGGTCTTCTGACGTAAAGGCAGCAGAGGACGGTGGCTGTGCCTGTCAGAGGACTTGTAAAGTGGTGATGACTCCTCAAACACAGACATGCAAACATCTTGGCCATCCCAAGCAACAGCAAGACACATGATTTTGTAGTCATCAGGCTTGTCCTGAAGTTTTACTCTGTTCCTGTAGGGAAAAACGACCTCCATTAAGTAACTATAGGTTGCTCTGGCTGGAGCAGAAATGGTGATGTGCGTATCGAAAATTATTTATAATATAATGGTCAAATTCCTTCAATCACTCATTCCTCCTCCAGTGTGATGCTGCTCATACAGTGTTCATGGGAGGCTTTAGGGAACCCAGTTAACAATCCTACCCGATGTTAAGTTGCCTCGACTGGTGTGTGCATATTACAAAAGGGCCTTTCATTCCAAGAACACATGATGTGTGTGGTATGAAAAGCCACATGTGCATCTAAGACCACAGGGGGAAAAAGACAGTTTTTCTTTTCATTGTATTAGATCTAGTGAGAAGTGTGTCCCCTGGCCAGCCTCATGTGACTCTGAAAGAGCCTGTTGTAACACACTGATACGAGGGGACAGAAGTGAGATTGACTTGGATGGGAGGGTTGGCTCTGAATTTCCTCATTTTCATGTAGTTAAATTCTCACTGTTAATTAAATTCTTACTCTTACAAGCTTTAATAATTCTTTAATAACTCATGTATCAAAGAGAAGAATGGCTTTTAAAAATGAATGGTTTGTAACACTACCCCAGAAGCATTTGCCAAAGCATCAGGATGTGTTGCACCTTGCTCAAAGCAAAGGCAAGTGCACAGATGTATGGACAGCCTCCCTTCCTCCCAGATCTGGATTAATCTTGGCTCTTTAGTTTGGCTCTGTTATGACCTGCTATCTGTCACCTGGCCACAGCAAAGTAGACTCAGAGTGCATGGAAACATTGACAGGGGTAGGCATCAGAACCAAACAGTACAGGCTGGAACATTCCTATTACAACAAACATTAATACATTATTTTTTTTGTAGTTTGAAAGAAACTGGATATCCCACAGTATCTTCAGAAGAGCTTTCTTCTTAAAATACTGCATACTAACAGGGCATTTTCAATCTATTTCCAGCCATGGCTGCTATCATGGCAATCACAAGTAGTCCCTGACTTCTGTACTAACATGACTAGCACTTTAAGGGAAAATGAGTTTCGTTATTAAGTTCCTCATGGTATGCTGTAGGGACAAGGTAAAAAGTTTAAGTAGGATTACTGCTTCAAGGAAAAAATGTTTATCAAGTAGTGCTCAGCCTGTCTCGTTAAAAATAATAAAGCACTCTAAGGACGAGAAAGTTCTTTGGTTGCGCAAGCTACTGCACAAAGCACTCTATTTTCATGGCTCTGACTGCTGAAGTTTAGAAGCCACTATAGTATATGGATTGAGGAATATTTTTCATGCACTCATAACATTGTTTTACAGAGCAGTAAATGTGCCGGTCCTTAGTCTCTGCAGAGCACATGCAGACTTGGAAGCAGCTCTGGTAACCAGCTTTCTCCTTGTGCTCTTGTGCTCTCATACCTGAGTAATTCAGAAATAAACCAGCCCCAGTTCCTCCTTTTGCCCCCCTCCTCCTCCTCTTTCTGTTTACGGAGAGATGGGGTTTGGGAAGGAAGAAGTGTCCTGGAAGCAATTTTTGGCAGTTTTGGGAGATTGTTGTTAAAATGCAAGAGCTGCAGTTGCTTCATTGTGCATATCACTAGTTCCTGTTGAAACGCTTGAACTGAAAGAAACCCGTTTCCAACAGGAATCTAACAAAGAGCAGATGATAAATTCTGGCAGCGAGTTGTCTTCCACCTGACATGATGCGTGGTACCCTGACACACGTACAGAGTCCGGCAACAAACCACCAGGCGTGACACGCTGACGTCAGTATTCATATTCCCCTCTATAAGTCCTTTAAATCTTGATTTCTCTTAAATGAATTATGTTCTCTGTAACGTTCATAATGGACTCTTTTCTTTCTCCATTAAAGTCTGTGTCAGCATTCTCCTTCTCTGTGTTTTGCCTCAGGGCTCTTGATGTATACAAAGGCTCCTCTGTTTTCTGCTCTTAGTCACACGCTTTCACTCTTAACCTCAGCGCTATAAACTAAACATCCACCCACCATGGCTGGAGATGACCCTGTTTACGTCTGCTGCTCAAATCACGACAGCACCAGTCATGAAACTATGTTTTCATGGAGACAGTTAGCTCTTAATAAGAGGACAATGAGGCTTGACTTCTTACAACACTATGAGTTTTTGCAAAAATGTCAACAGAAATAAATAGCCGGGAAAAGTTAACGGAATCTGTAAAGAAATGGCTTGTTTAAATCATTTTACTTCACCACTTTTTTAAATTACCGTAGATGATTTGTTGTAGCAGTCCACTGTGGTACTGGGATGTGCCAACTCAATCCAAGACAGCAAGGGCACAGGTAGGGGAGTGGGGCTTATGTCAACATTTCAGCACAGGCCGTGGTGATCAGCCCGGAGCATAACTCTTTGCTATGCCACCAGCAGATGTCCAACAGCAGAGTCGCCCACACCTCTGAGAAATTCCCATTTTTGGATGCCTTTGCTATCAGTCTTACTGCCACAACTGCTAAGCCAGAGGGTGATTGAAAAGATGGCTCTTCCTAAGGAGACCACCTGCCCGTAGGAAGCAGGGTGAGCAGCAATGGGCTTGGGAAAATGAGGGAAAGGGGCAGGAACACTGTTAACAACTCACAGTGTGGGACAACTTCTTTTGTTGGGAGTTGAAACAGGCTGCCAAACCGGAGCCAGGTTTATTTCCCTGCAAGCATGGCCAGCTGAAGAGTGTGCCGGGAGTGAGGTGCATTTCTCCATGTGGGGCTGCTGCTCTCCTGGCCAGGTCTCAGCCGGCGCTGTTGGAGGCAGAGTATCCCTGGAGGACCAGCCTGTTGCTCTGACCCCCTGCCTCACCCATGATCACCTGCTGCACTCCCCCTTCCTTTTCATCATTTGGCACGACGTTGCTGAGACGCTGATTTCAGTGTCTTGCCGACAAGTCTTCCCTGTGACCTTGCCCATCGTGTCCAGCGCCGGGGCAGCAGCTTGCCGGCGCTCCTCGCACCGCTCTCCTGCACGCAGGGGAGCGCAGGTCTCTGCAGCCAGCAGCCAGCTCTCAGTCCCCCCGGCGCTCGTACGCAGCCCTCCTCCGACAGGATGGGGTCGCAGAGCTCATTTTGCCTGTCAGTGCAAACACGCTCCCCATAGAATATTTCCTGGCACTTTCATTAGTCTAATTTTAAATATCCCAAGTGAATGCCTTTCCACTATTTCCCTTGGGAGGCTGCTGTACCTACTAATAAATCTCACTGACAAAAGGTTTTCCCCTATATCCATCCTAACTTCCTCCTCTCTTAATTATATTCCAATACCCTAGTTGTATGTCCTTGTGTCACTTTGCAAGGAAACCTTACCAAAGTCATTTCTATAACTAATGCACCCCAGAGCTCACTCCAACTCCTTCACAAAAAGCTCCTGCTGACTTCAGTGTACTTGCAACTGGCTTCTGGGGAAAGATCTGCCTTCCATCACACTGCAAGCCTATATCCCTGGAGCCAGAACGGTGTGGCAAAGCATGGCAAGGCTTGGTTAGTGTTGCCACGCAGCCCTTTTGCTGCTGCCCTCATCCCCTTTCTGCCTGGGACCACCAAAGACTTCAGTGAGGGTCTGAGAATGGAAAACAAGATATTTTTCAGGCTTTTGGAGGTGCCCAGCACCCCTGTCTGCTGGCACTGGCTCCCCCAGAAGGGCTGGTAGCCTGTGGGATTTGAGGCCAAAGCTCCAGCAGGATGGTTTGGCACATATATCCTGGGAGCAGCTCACCTGGGAGCAGCAACCTCACTCCACCGCCTGAGTACCACTGGTCTGGCAGCCACGGCTGTGGTGTCCCTGCATGGCAATATCCCTGCCTGGGGTTACACTACTAACAACAACATGACATTTGTTACTGCAAAGCCAGATGTAGTAAAGCACGTCCCTTAATTTCCTTCCCTGTACAACTGTGAGTCATGCTTCCTGGGAGCAGACAACTGGGGAAACCAAACAGTGCCTCGAGTTGTGCCCAAACATGAACAAATACTTAATCAACCAGGGGTTTATCAGAAAAAGAAATGTTTAGTGACGTAAGCTATTATTTGGAGTTGACATTATGTGGTCCTTATGCCTCCACCTGAACTAAGCACTTTTCCTGCAGGTGGCCTCACCCACAGAGACAAACCCATCCTCACTCCCACTGCAGTAGTTCACTTGCCTGTTTGGAAAAGAAGAACCAAAGCAGAGCACCTGACTTTGCACCAACCGCCCATGAAGTTGCCTTGGGTGAGTCTCCCTTGCTGGAGGAGGTTCACCACACCCCATATCTACAGCAGGTCTCTCCTTGACGTGGTAGATATGGCTTGCAATTCCTAATATCTCACTGTGTTGTGATCTTTAGTTAAAGGTGCTTAGAGTCAGGCAACCAATTTGGCACTTTATCAGAGTGAATAAACTCTCCTTATTTCCTTTGTGCCTCAGTGACCCTCTCAGCTGTCTCCCCACTGAGGACACCAGCCTGAGTGGCCTCCACTCCTAGACATCTTCTGTTTCTTAGGTTGCTTGAGGGGCAGCTCAGGTGCCTGCTTTGGGATGGTGGAGCTGATGGAGGGGCTAGGCACCCAAAAGTTGGCTGTTGCAGAGTTCAGAGTTAGGATGTTAACTTCCCTTTGTCTTTGTGCTTCTACTTACTCATCACTGTGTGAAATAGGGCAGTGCGTTTTGTTAATCTCAGAATAGACACAGTTCTATAATGGGACATTACTTCTGTGCACTGCACTTCTTTGTCTGCGATAAGATATGGTTTCTAATGTCTCATTTTTTTTTGAGTTGGTACTTGTCCAGAACACTTCTTCATCTTGCCAACTAGTGATTAATTGGCTGTACTGAAAGGTTCAACACTTTTCTGTACGTTTACCAGAGGAGGTAGAGGAATGTGTGCTCTATATAGAGTAAAAGCATGCCCTAAGTGGGTTTAAAATTGGGTCATCACTTGCTCATTTTAGAATTTGTGCCCTTAAAACACATAAGGAAGGGTGCCCTACCTTTTTGGTACCATTTTTTAAGATCTAATGATGAGTGGGAATATCAGTGGAAAGTTCAGAGACTTCTGCTTATCTTCAGGTAAACAGTACAGACGACTCAAGCACAAACCTCCTTGTCCTACTTCAATGTTGTCAGCTGTCATAAAGAATGTGGTCTTGTCCCTTGTTGCAGGAATTTCCATGATGATGATACAAATTTTTACCTCCTGACAGTTCAGGGGGAAAAAAATTATTGAAAGAGATTGGCCTAGGCAGAGCCTTGTCAGCCGTAGTTTCAGTTACAGTATCTATGCTGACCGAGATGTCTTTCAGCGTGCTGAGCTATATATTAAGGCTTTGGAGGGTTAACGGTCCACTTCACAGCTAGGAGACTCAAGAAGACTTTGAGCAAAGCTTGGAACAGGACCCAGCTCTCTGATTCACAGAACTACATCTCAGCTACTTGCTACACAGCCTTTTAAAAGGAAATCCCAAATTAGGACCTTCTACAATTCTTGTTGTCACCCTTCTGCAAGAGAAGTTCGTGAAGCAATTTGACCTTGGTCCTACTTCTGTGTTAGCATCTTATTCATTAGCCCTAAGGTTGGAAATTCATGCTCTTGCAACCAGACATCCATGGTTCACATTTTGCAGATGACCCAAACATGGGTGTGTTTCAGCTGGCCATGATGCTTGTAACCACTAGACCACAATCTTCTCTCAGAGCCAAGAATAGCAGGAAGATTTCTGATGTTCAACTTTCAACAAAGCTGTCTCACTTGGAGTCTTGGCAATGTTAGTAAACTGACAGGGACCCTAGGAGTGGGCAGGTAGAATTGGAAATGGAAAGGCAGGACAAAGAAGAAAAAGGATTTTTTAAGGCATTTACTAATCTTGGTTTTTAGTGTAGTTTTTTGGCGGTTTGTTTTGGTTGTTGGTTTTTTTTTTTTTGAGTCTGACTCACAATTTTTAAATTTGTGGTAGGTTATAGTGTTGCCAAACCTAATATATCTTATCCTTTATCTAATCCTGTCTCCAAAGTTTTCGTGCTTAGCAGTCCTTGATCTGTCTTTTGGGATGACTTCTAAGGGTACCAACCAGTAGCAGATGTGATACAGTTTTTTTTGTATTGTGGATATCTCCTGAAAGAATTGTAGCAAAATAACAAAACACCAACAGCTTTTGGAGCTACCAAACACCCTCCAGACAGTCACTACTTTCGGTCACTGCCAGCCTAAGTTGATTTGAACAGCTTTGATAAAGAAGTGCTGTCAAGCCCAGGCAAGTTATGTTTCTGCTTCTCCATCTGAATCATTTCTTGACTGCTTGTTGAATGCTTGAGAGCAAGTTGGGTGCCTTCCAAAACAAAGCAAAGATAGCCTCCCTGTCCCAGAGAGGTTACAGTGCAAACAGAGACTACCCATAGCAATCTTCTGTGCGTATGGGAAGCAACGGAGGCATTTGATCATATGGATTGTGTAGCCAGGACCTAAAGACGGATGTGAGGCTGTATAAGTTGCTCGTTTGTGTTATTGTCCTGTGGAGGTCCCCAGTACACGGCCCTGATGCCCCCAGGCAAGGGGAGGTGAGTCTTGGAGGATGCGCTGGCCAGCCCTAGGGCCAGACTGGTGGCCTTGCCGCCTGCAGCTCCTTGCCTGCCCTCCTGCAGGGGACGTGGGGCAGAAAAGAGCATAAGGCTCCTTTGCACGCACTGCTTGTCCCAAGGGCAGGGGGTTTTAGGCAGCCCAAGCCTGGGCTGAATTGAGGCTACCTTGGACACTAGGTACTGTGGGGAAGAACCTGGGAGCACTTCATGTCAGGGACAGAAGGGACGCAGCCCAGGACAGGTCACTGAGCCAAGACATGTCCCACTGGTTGCAATATACACATACGTAATGGTTTAAACTGAGCTTAGTAAAAGGATTTGCATGGATATCCCACATGATCCAAGTGACCAAGGTTTAGTTACCAAGCTTTTCAACAGGAAAGGAGGCTTTTGGATCAGAAATTATAATGTTTCAGCATACATAAATTACAGGTTCATCTCTCTATGTACTGACAGTTATAAACAACTCTTTCTTGGCCCTAGGTCAGATGTATGGCTTTAACCATAATTACGTTCTTTGTAGATAACTTATTTTTGTTTTGGGCACCAGAGCTTTTGTAATGGACCTGGCCTTTGCATTGCTGTTTGTGTCTCCTGCTCCCTTTTTCTGCCACGACTGCCACCTCCTGCATCTGGAGGGGCTCAGGACAAGGGACGTGCAGCATGGGTCACCAGCAAGGGGAGGGGAGCTCAGCGAGGAAAAGCTCTGAGTTTTGAGCAGGACCCGTGATGGCAGCCTAGTGAGAAGTCCTGGCGTGGTGGTGTGTGGTGAAGGGGGCCTGCCCTGCCTGCCTTCCTGCCTGCCGGAGGAGGAAGCAGTGTTCTTTATCACTCTTGTTTCCCTCTGTCCTGCAGTCAGGTTTTCTGCTTGTTTTTCATTGTGCCCTTCATGTGTTTTCCATCTCTCCAGAAATCACTGGCTTTGTTTAAAATAGACTGGGAGTGGCTGCCAAGACTTTATCCAGAGAGAGAGAGAGAAAAGCACACAGACGCCAAGTTCCTATAGAGTTATCAAAAGCTTTCGCTCCCCATCAAGATCTCTCAATATACCAGAAACCTGGTCTTCTCAGGAAGAGCTCTACGTAGTCATTGTAGCTCTTCCTGCAAGAGCCGCCAAAGCATTTCTGCCCGGGAGGGTGCACCTCAGCTCCCAGTGGTGTCTCCCGAGATCTGCTTGTAAGTGCCCTCACAAGTCTCTTATATACTGGGATTTTGGTCTTTGCAGAGCACTGAATATATACAGAAAAATCACGAAGTTAGAGGGAAATGGCTTAAGGGTATTTGACTCAGAAACATTAAAAGGTACTATGCTCATAAAGTAATAGATTTCATCAGAGCACAGCTTTGTGTTGTAGGCTTATAGCCAAGGAGGATTCACCTTGGGGGCCCTTGCTGCGCATGTTTGCCTTCACTTTATGCTTTACCACCTTTTTCTAACCCAACCCTAAAGGGATTTCCTGCTTTGTCTGTGAAAGGAGATGCTATTGCTAAGTAATTCCCGGCAGGGAGCTCAGCATCTCCTTCTCTCTGGAACAGTTCATGTCAGCAAGACGATAAGTACATGTAAAATTGAAAACAGAATCAGCTCCTTCATCACCAGAGCAAAAGATAATCAAATGGAAACAAAAAGGAATGTCCTTTGCTTTTAGGTAGAGGAGTTTGATTTACCTCTGGCTTTTGGACCTGTTTTCTAATATTTCTTGGTCAGAAAAGCTTACTGGAAATACTTGAGATGGCTGGTGGGGAACAGAAGCAGCTCTTTCCGATATAAAGTAAACAAGCCTGGAGCAGGCTTTATGAGCACCACTCCTCCCACCAGGAGCAAAAACGCAACAGCTGAAAGACAGCAGCTCTGAAGTTCCAGTTGCTAGAACAAGCTGTGATGCACATCCAAAAGGCACCAGGAGCAAAGGGGTGTTCCTTGCTCCCTTTGGTTCCAAAGGGGCAGCCAGGTCTCATTTTGACAGGGGCACTCTGCTGTCTCTTGCCAGCTGCTCTTTCACCTTGCAGTACAGCATCAGGGAGGGAAAGCTGCCTTCTCTGAAGGGACCATGTGGTGATGCCAGACTCTTTTCATGTTTAAAGGAGGGGGAGAGTTGCAATTTTAGACAAAGTGTAAACATTATGATCTCCTGTTTCTCCTCCTATTGCTCATCTCCCTGCTTCCCTTAAAGGGTGTCCTCTTCTCCCGGCTCTATCACAGGCAATCTTGGTTTGGTGCAGCTGGTTTTGTTACCTTCCTCCCCTTACTTTTCCTAGGAAAATAACATTGTCTTGTCACTCTTTTTCCCTGCACGCTGAAAGAGACTGATACAAGCAAAGTCTTCTACAAGTCCTGGCTGCAGGTTGCATTAGTGAATGCAGAGCAGGTCTTCTGTGAGGCCTGGGGGAGCTGGATGCCAAGGTCCTTCCCAGCTCCACCACCAGCATGGGTACAGTGTTTTCAGGGAAATGGGGGTGTCTTTTTCTATGTCTCCCATGTATATGTGTGTATCCTTACTGTGATTAGGTCTGCAATTATGGTAAGTGCATGGAGAACTCAACGCACAAACTATGAACTCTTTGTTTTGAAAGTCTGGGCAATAACATCTTGATGACTCACTTTATATCTGTAGATAATGGCTGGAAAATACTAATTTCTTCACAGTATTGTGAAGATTCAGAATACTTCAGAATGTGTTTTGGGGGAAATTGCTGTTCCTAGTACTATTATAAATTAAATCTTTGGTCATTCACCTCATTCATGGTGTTAATGCTCCCTAAGAAAGGAAAGCTACTTTCATTGCTTTTTTCCTAATACTGTTTTTCTGCCATTTCCTGCATAAGCAGGGAATAGTCATGTAGCCCCTAAAAATCTTCAGTCACAAAACATCTTTCTATTTAACCTGATGCATTGAATACCTAATTCAGCACTGAGATAGGTGGTGATTGGTTCTCCCAGAAAGCTCGGCATCCGTTTCAGGAATTAGCCTTAAGTGTTGATGAGACACACACACATATTGGGGAGGGGGGAAGGAAGTTAAGAGACAGAGTAACACAAAAATGCTGGTGCCGTGAAAAACAGAGCGAGGCGTAAGAGAGAAGAGATGTGACACCCTGAGTAACCAGCAAGAACAAAGCACAAATTAAGCTTTTGCACAGCAAACAAATTTATAAAAGGCGTCAGACCAGGATGCTGCTTCTTTAGTTCTTTTTGAACTTTTAAACAGTTCTGAAAATGAAGTGAATTAATAGTTTCCAAACCTAGCAGGTAAATTTGCAGCAAGCAGAAACATGAGAATAAAGAGGGTGGTAAAGCAATATTAAAAAAGAAGATTACAGACTGGAAATTGGGCTCAGTGCAAAATCTTTTTTCTGACTTTTTTTTTTTTTTAGTTACTGTAACTATAAGCAAGAAACGCATGCCAGAGGAAATGAGAATTTAAGAAAATATAGACAGCTTGGCAGGGCCACAAAATGAAAGCTTTAAGGAAAGAAAATTTAGAGAACAGAAGGAAATATTAGTTGGAGAAATGATAGCAGCATAGAAACATCAACTTTTCAAAGAAATAATCTTACACCCAACTTTTTAACATCAAAGTTCTTTACTGTATCAAAATGATAAGTTTTGTCATATTGATCCTGGCTGGGGGGGGAAATTACGTGCATGCTTTTTTTTAACCTTTTGGGAGAAAAAAAGGCATACACAAAGGCAGGGAAAGAGGAAACAGATTCCAGCAATTGAATAGTTAAGCTGTTGGAATAGTTACCAGACACTGTTTCTGTAGGAATGATGAAGCTGAGATTTAGAAGACGTTGAAAGAATTGTGATTCTGAATGGCCAAATACACATTAGTGCCCCCACCTTGACACAAATAAACCACAGCTGCCTGGACAGCATAATTCCCTTTTGGCTTGAAACTGTATATGTTATTTAGAAGGCTCTTTGAGAATAGAAGTAGCCCAGTGAGAGATTCATAAAGAAGCCAGGGATCTAAAGCTGACCCAGCAAATAACTGCTTCTCGCTGCCTGTGCAAGAGAACCGAGGCAGTTGGATCCTCAGCAAAGGTGGCTGGAGATACAGAAAAATAAGCCCTGATCCTTTCCTCTAAGAAGATAACAAAGCAACAGCAGGTGCTCAGAGGCCACTGTGGAAGGCCTGGTGTTGAATCCCTACTAGCGTGAAGTCTGCGCTGCCATGTTGGCCTTTGGTTGGTTCTCAGCAAGGCGCAGTATCCTCCTCATTCTGTAATGTCTAATTTTTAGTCTCTCCAATACATGAAGTCACCGAACCTTCTGACCTGTTTACTCAGTGCTTCCAGAGGCCGTTCGTTTCCAAACATTATTGTGTTACAGGTACTTGGAGTCTCCAGTTCAACCTTTTATAGTAGTTATTTATTACTTTGGTTTGGTCTGTGAATGCTGAAGCAGCAGATCTTTCCTCACCAACCGTGCCACTGCAGAGCTGCACCCTCTGCCTCGCTACCTGCCGCTCCCTGCTCCTTGTGCAAGAGCTGCTTTGGCAATTCGTTGGCGGTGCTGGGTCCACAACCCCTTAGCCTGCACGTACTTCTGCAAACAACATGCTGGCCACTCATGCGGAACCCACGGAAGGCACCAGATGCGTCACGCCACAGGCAGAGACATCAAATTATCCAGAAGGCCAAGGATGGAAAGCGCAGCCTGCCTGTGGTTGCCCTTCGTGAAACTTCACTCAAGGTTCTTACGGAGCGTACTCCGGAAAAAAAAAGGGATAAAGGGAAGAGCTTGGTGGCATGATGGGACTTTCGGATTGCTTTATACTTGTTCCCACAGTCATTGGGACACGACATCAATGACTTCCAGTCATTGATCTGGAAGTGAAAGGCTGAGCAGCCTTTCTGTTGCAGGAAGATGGTGGAGAACAGCTTGTTTAGGCAGGGGCTGCCAGAAGTAGCAGGCTACCTGTAGCGATGTGAGACTCAGCCTAGGATGGAAAACTGGCCTGAGAAAACTAAATATTTGAGCAGCTAATCTGTGCTACATTATCAGCACCTGAGCTGGGTAATTCAAGCTAGATTTTGCACAGCTACAAAGTCTTTGGTCATGCCTTTAGGTGCAGCGTAGGCATACCTCTGGTGTCTGAGAATTTGCTGCAAGCCTCCCTTTGTAATTATTTAATATGCTAAATGCATTGTATGGTGGGGTTCAGCGATATCTAGTCAGACATAAATCATAAATATCCCTAAGGGAGACCGCTCCTTGATGCAAATCGCTGCTGTTCATGCTTTGGGATATTATGCTCCAAGATGCTGCACTGCGCTGGGACGCAGAAGGAAGGAAGCAACCACTAATGCACTGTACGCTCACTTTCTCCCTTTCTTTTGCCCTTCAGCCTGCCAAGTGCTTTGGTAGCCCCACAACTGCAGACATCACGTGAGCAAATCTTTGGATGCTCGCTCCTATCAGTTCTGTTGGTTAAACATTTGGGCAAGCCGGCTATACAATGCAGCTCACTGAAATGCAGGAGGGATCCCAAAGATTTTTACAAATGGAATTTAATGCACAAGTCATCCCATCTAATTTAAGGAGTTCAGCTGGAATACTTAAATTGAAGCTTTGGCACTTTGGTTTAGTTCCTATCACCCAGAGCAAGTTGTCTAGCTCCTAGTGATCCCTCACCCACTACTGGAGTGCTGCTTCCCCAGCCTGAAACACCACCTCTGTCCCGTGTGAAGCTGCTGGTGACCTGGAGATGTCCGTCTATGACCCACTGGGAATTCCTCTGCTTGCAGTGGGATGGGTGGAGGAGGGAAGTGTTGTCTCATGGATTGCCCAGGATATGGGCAAACCCTTCTGCTGGCCTTGACTGCTTCACGTCCCTGTCAGGTATGATCTAACACAAAACAGTGTTCCCCTGTGTTCCCCTGAAATGGCCATTTTTACAGCTGGAAACACCCTGGGATGTAGGTTTGCTCCACCAAAGCTGGGAGAAGCATGTCGCTCCTTCGCAGGAAGCCAGGGAAACCCCCAACTGCAGAGGGAAAGCTCGGAGGTGCTGCTGGTGGAAGGCATGGAGATGAGCCTGGGCCAGGTAAACCCACCAGCCCATGCAGGAAGGTTAGCAAAATGAGTCAGGAAGGGAAGAACATGCTTCAGAGCACATGTATCTGTGGGACCAGTGTACAGAAAAGCTCTGTGATTCACAGGACAAGCTCTGAACTGCTGGGAAAGGGTCCTGGACCCTTTCCTTCTTCCTGAGCCCAGCTCGAAGCTTGTTCTACAGTGCAGAGGAGCCAAGGTGGGGAAATGCTGGTGGTGCTCACAACTCTTGCCAAGGTCTACATATTGTGCTATTGAGGGGAAGGATTACTTGTTTTTAGGGTCCTGGGGAAAGTCTGGACCTGTTATGTGCTGTACCCAGTGTGTGCTCTGTGAAGGTTTAAACCGTTCCCTGATGCAAGCCTGGAGCTTTGGGTCAGGGTGTGCTGGAGCTGCTGTGGGTCTCTCAAGAGTTGGACTCATCGTTGGAGCTTAGCGCAGCTGGATGTGTCAGCTTTTCTGCCTGTGAGAGGGGAAGGGATGGAAAACTGAAGGAAGACACAGTGCTGTAGCCCATTTAAATCCCAGGATTCATAAATTTAGTGGATTATGGACCAACACAGCCACCAGGCCCCCTTCTGGTCTTACTGCAGCGGCAGCATACACCAAGCACACCTTGCTCAAGAGGAGAAGTGAGTCCTCTGTGCTCTTTTACAAGGAGCTTGATGGATGCTTTGAAAATGCCAGTCTTGGTGGGGACATGAGGGATGCCCTGTGCTTTCTGACCCAACTGGGGTAGTAAAATGCTTGTGTCTTGGCATTGTGAGTGTATGCATCTCTGGAGGGATGGTGGTGACTTTGTTCCCTTCGGTGCTGTGGTGGCAGTCCATCTTCACCACTGTGCTGCTGGTGCAGCAACATGCCGGGCCATCTGAGCACTGCCTTTATTTTTCAGATGCAGTATGCAATTAATCAGTAGGACACACTGCCACATCACTGCGTCCAAGTGTGACTAAATGAAGCTAGATGGTTCTGTGCAAGAACATTGACTTTCAACATTAAATTAAAGAAGAGATGTGATATGAAGAACATAAATCAAACTCTTGCTATTGGCAACAGAGAAGCAGTTTTCCCCAGGACATATTACTGCAGAAGATTTCTTGCATCTTCTGGAAAAAGAAATGTTGGTTGCTGCCAGAGAGATGATACCAGAACAAACAGACTGTGTGTAGGTATGAGATTTCGGGTCCATGAGTGAATGGGCCACAGTGGCACCAAATGGCTGTCACCCACTGCACTGCTAAACACGTTTCCTGACGTGAGAACGAAATACCGTGTCACCAAACTCAGAGGTAATAAAGATCAGCTGGCCATGTGAAAAGCCACCCTTGCTTTTTCCCTCCTCTATCTGCAGCAAACATCCTAGGCTACTCGCAGGGGAGGGCAGTGGGCCCCCCTGCTCCCCGCCATGGCTGCCCCAGCTCCCCTTGCTCCCCAGGTCACCTTCCACCCCCTCCACGGGGCTGCCTTCACCCCGGCGGGGAGGGTTAAGCTCAGCTGCCTGTAATCTTTAATGTGATACATGCACAGGCTCTTCTTGTTACACCGGGGCTCAGTTAGCAGGTACAAGCAGTGAAGGTGAATATTAAAAGCTGCTTAGAGGATTGATTTTTCATTAAGATGAATCTGTTGTAATTAAGCCTAACAGAGATGTTCGCGCTAATGCTGTGTTATTTATTGCCTGAATGCAATTTTTCTTTTCTTTTTTTTTTTTAAAGCATATGAAGTTTCTTTACCTTTCTTTCTTTTTCTTTCAGTCTTGTACTATTCCTGCTTCTCCCTCTAGAATATATGTTGGTGTGCCTTTTCTTCTTTCAGTGTCTGTTTTCTCTCAAGACCAATTTTTTTCTGTTGTATTTAATTGTTTTTCTCCTGATTTATTGTTCCAAGCCCATGCTAGGCAGTCTGTTTATTTATAATTTGGACTATTTTAAAATGAATCCAGAGCTCTAGGTCAGTGTTTAAAAATTAACTAATAAAATACACAAATGAGGCCCAATGGTCAACATAAGATTACACATCCTCTAGGATCCGCATGCTACTCCAAATAAACCACTGGGGAATACCAGCCCCAGGCGCCAAAAGAATGGAAAATTCACTAATCTGGACTGAAATGGGCTGGTATGGAAAATATATATGTAGACCCTTCGCTGATAGCACCCAGGCCACTCTTACTCTGATTGAGCCAGCAGGTGTTAGTGTGAGCGCTCGGGAAGAGATAGGGTGATGGTGGGGTATGGCAGGGAAATGGCAGGGAAATGTCAGGCTCTGCCCAGCCCAGGTGTCCACCTCCCCAGAACAGACCCTCTCACCTCTAGGTGTCTTGGGAGAAGGCAGCTCAAAGGATAATAAGTATAACCTGCTCCACACAACACAAGTCAGGAGACCAGAGCATCCCAAACTTCTGCTGCACCTTCCCCCTTACACCATAGAGGCTGCTGGTTCCCACTGAAAAGGAAAACCAGTGGGAGGCAGCGTGTGCCGTTCTCCACAGAGCCACAAACCCACTCATCACCTCCCCTCCACTGTTTTTTGGCATTACCCCCACCCGTGGTGCCCTGACGGTTATATCCCTCTCTTCACACTCCGTTGCAAAAAACTCTCCAGTAAACAAACAAGTGGTATCAGCCGCTGCGCACATCTGGAGAGGCAGCTTTGCCTTGTGGAGGAGGACGGGCAGGAGCAGCAGAGCTGGGGAGGGAGCGGGTTGTGGAGCCAGCCCCGCTGGCAGAAGGCTGAAGGGGCGGCCGTGCCGCAGCCCCGGCTCGGCCACTTGTGGTATGGCAGGGCAGTGGGACCAAGCCAGCCAGCCCACCACCAGCCATCGTGGTGGTCAGCCGGCAGCCACGGACACCACCCCCACACACCCCCTGGCAAGCCTGGTGTCCCACGGCTGGTGCCATCAACACTATGAGGTTGATTGTCCTCAAAACAATAAAACGTGCGTGCCGGCTGGGGGCTGGCTGGGGGCAGCGGGGAGGAGGTGGTGTCCTTGTTCAGGCTCAGAGATGCCTTGCTGGACAGGACAAGGAGAAATGCTTTGGCACGCTGGCTTGACAACTGGGCACATTTAGTTGGTTTGCACGAATGCATGAAGCAGTGGCACAGGGTGGCCAGTGCAGAGCATCCCGCTCGCCTCCCTCCTCGAAGAGGTGGGGAATGTCCAGCAAAGGTAAGAAAACTTCTGGAGCTGCAGGAACTATATCCACCTGCTCCATCAGTTCCAGCCTGGCTTGCTGCAGCCCTGAAGGCATATGGATCTTTCATATTGGTGCAAAGTGGGAGGAAAACATCCCCCGGTTGGTTGGTTGTATGGTGTCCCCAGACAGAGGTAGGGCCAGCGTGGGGAGATGCTGATGCTGGACCAGGAACCAGCACCACTCCCACTGCGACCAGAAGGGCGTTTTAGCAGTTGCTCCAGTGAAAACAAGATCAGGCTTTTTAGTGCGGTGTTAACAGCTATGTTAAAATCCTCACACTTTCCAACAAAAGAAAGGCCCTCAGAGAAACCCAAACAAACACTCACACAAGCAACACTGGAAGTTGGCTTGAGTTACAAACACAGGAAATTAAATACAAAACCATGTTACAATAGCACTGAGGATCGACTTAAAACAAGCCAGACAAGAGCATGCACTGTTCAGATTGCTGTATTTTTTCCCTACCCCCACTCCCAGGGGGATCGTCTCTATAAATACACACATGCATGTAAGTAGTGTATGTTTGTATACACACATACATGCATGCACAATTTCTACCACATTAAATAAACCAGTAGAATTAAAATGATACAGTAGCCTTTCTCTGGACTGAGCTTACCCACTATATGTGTAGATGAAGGTGCTTTAGCCAGGACTGCAAATGTCCTATGTTACATGGAAAAAGCTTGTTGTTGTTTGAAAAAGATTTCTTCTTTCCTATCCTGAGATCCTTGCAAAGATTCAGTCTACGGCACAATTTCACAACAAACGAAGGTGCAACTGAGAACAGTGCAAAGGTGAGAGCAAGGACAAGAAGGCAGGAGTTCCTTAAATAGGTTTTATTGCTGAAGAAAACATAACATTTAATCTTCAGCTTCAATTGCATTAGCAGAAGGCACCCTGACTCCAACAGAAGTGCACACCAAACCAAGGGTGATGCCAGTACAGCAGCATTGCCTGGGAAAAAACCCCTCTCCTGATGGACAAAGCTTGACTGGGCTTTACAACTGGTCTTGTGCACCCTTTGATATCACAGCCAGCGTGCTGCCATCAGGTGACATTACGTGCTCTCTGCAGAAGCCTTTTCCCACCTTCCACCTCAGCCGCAAGCCGCTGGAGGTCAGTGGAAAGGGGAGGGTGGCCTCAGGTTAACATGTCTTGACTTGTCCCTTTCTTTAGGCAAAGTCCTTTCCCTTTGCTGCAAATTCCTATCTTGTGGCCTCAGCCCTAGTGTACGCGCTTGTTTTTCTCCTTTTATCTTCAAAACACTCACAAATGTATTTCAAATGAGAACTCTATTATGTTTTCCTTTCCTTTATTACACTTTGCTACAGTTTGTCAATACTGGCTACCGGTGTTATTTGAGGCCACACTTAAAAAAAAAAAAAGGTCCTTCCCGAGCTCTGAACATTTATCTGAAGTTCTGCATAAGGTCACATGTCTCCTCCAGCAGAAGGTCTTGCAAAGTTAAACAAAGTCCCCTCGCTTGCTCTGTCTGAGTAAATACAGACCATATTGGAGTAAATAAACAGCCAGGCAGTGTCCCAGACAATGGGCCTTGGCGATGAATTAATAAACTCTGCCTCTCGCATTAGCAGAGTGTGACTGGAACTGGCAGGAGGCCCTGGCGGGACTCCAGAAACGATTATTACTAGACAGAGCCAAAGGAGACTTGGCACGGCGCGGAGCCCACAGCTGGAGATTAGGTAACAGAGCCGGAGCGCGCGGAGCTGCCAGGGCGTTGGTTACCCTGCCTGAGGAGAGGGTCAGGACTCTGTTTTTGTAGCTCGTATTCACGTAGGGTGCCTATCTCCACAACTCACGCCGCTCCGGTTTGTAATCCATAGATTTATTCCGCAGGATCAAATTGCCGTCCCAAACTGAGGCAGTCGACCAGAACGCCTGTCTGGGTGGAAATGACAGAGGACAAGTGTGCACCGTCCCTGTCCTCTCCACCACCCAGAGACTGTGGTCTCCTTGGGTGGAATGGGGCTTGGTGGTACCGCGAAGGGGCCAGGCAGGCCATGCAGCGGGGCAGTGCCGCTTTGGGTGAGGGATCAAGATTTGCTGCTGTAAAGAAAAGCTTTGTCTGGGCTTGTCTTCTGAGCTGGGGGTTGAATCCAGAGGCAGGAGGTCTGCTGGGGAAGGAAAGCCCTCCTGACGGCTCGCACTGGGGGTCGGCTGACACCTGTGGGGAGCTACTGCTAAGCCAGCCTCTTCCAGAGCCGGATAAAGGTTGTCACTCAGACACATTAATGAAGGAGGTGTAAATAGGAAGGGACTGTGGACAGCTGGTAGAAGTCATCGCCCCAGTTCCCACATTGAAAGAAATTTTTCACATTTTCACTGAATGAAAATGCATTTCTCATGGACTGTGGTGCAGCAGCCCCTGAGCTCTCTCCCAGACCAGAGGAACTATTACCTTGGAGCTTGGAAGCCCAGCAGCCATGCTGGATGAGTGCTGCTGCAACTTCAGGTAGCAGGTTTATCAGCTGGGCTGCCTCCAGCAAGGATAGATACTCTGCTGACACAGCTGTCCTGCTTCCTAGAGCTGGGCTTCTCTCTTCACCCGGTGTTGTACTGGTTTATTTAGACCTGCTTCTTGAATCTCTGACATGGGTCTGCTCATTGCCATGCACAGACATGCCTGTTTGCAACCCACATCCTCCCAATAAGCTATAAACATGTTAGCAACCTCAGGTGGGCTTGGCACTTGTGTGCCAGAGTATAGGTGGAGGGGGAAGTGATACCTACTCCAGCTGTGAAGCATTTTGAGAAGTATGAATGAAAAACTCAAGCTTTTACAGTGTCTGCTGAAGAAGGGAGGCTGTATGCTAAACCACTCTCTTCTCATTCATACATGGTGAGAAGACTGTGGGCTGAGCTTTGTCCCTGAGGGGCCCCTGCACCATTTTGATGGCTGTAACTGCAGGAACATCTCTGTTTGGAGCCCATGTCTTTTACATCTCAAAGACTGCAACGCTGGAAATGAAAGAGAGGAAGAAATCAGTCTTTCTTAGTGCCATTACCATGAATGGAACTACCTGGACTGCTTCGAAAACAGACTTTACCCAATATACGGTGGTCACTAAAGTTACCAAAATGAAGAGAATTAAGTCTTTATTTCACATATATGCTGTAGTAAGTGGCATTTCTTATCCTCATTTACTGCTGAATCCCCAACCTGTCCTGGACTGAATGCTCCCAAAGAAAAACAATAATAGTTTCCAGCTCTGAATACTGCCTTTTGTCATCAGGTTTGAAAGCCCTTCACAAAGGAGAGGAATCTCATTTTCTTTGTTTTTCCACAGGGAGAAAGGGGGTCACGCAGCCGTAGCCCAAGCCCCCCGAGCTCCGCTCTGCTCAGTGCCAGCTGATGGCCCTGCCAGGTCCTCAGGACATCGCTGTGCCCTCGCCAGCCCAACCTGCTCCACAGAGGCCAAAATACTGAATTCAACTTGTGTGGACTTGCCCTGTAAACATTGGTTATCTATGCATGAGACAGCAAACGCTCCAGGCGTGAGGAGCTGATGGTTGGGTCAAATGGAGGACTCTTCCAGTTAATGCTGACCAGGCTAAGGTAAAACTGACTCCACAGCCTTTTTGCTCACTCCCTGAGCTCCTTCTTCCTCAGCAATCAACTGGGTTTTGTCTTTCATAACAAAATTTGAAGCAAAGAATTGCTTTCCGTTAGCCAAGGCGCAGATTTTATTCTTCTCCTTAAATCACCTTCAGCTTGATGAGCGTGGGCACTCCTTGCTGGTGCCTCTAAACATTGCCTGGAGAGAAAACCTCTGCGGAAAGTGAAATTCAGAAGAGCTAATAAAACATTTTCTGAAGGGTTTGAATCTCTCATTCCAAAGAAAACAAAGAGGTCGGCTGACCTTTCAACCTGACCCTTTTCTTTTTTTTCTAAGGCATTAAGAAAAACATTCTGCAAACAATGAGTGCTCGTGGTAATTGTCCCTCCCCTGTGCCCCAGTTCTTGCCAAAAGCAACATTTCAATGGCTATGGGGGGTGGAGGTTGAAAGCAAATGAGTGAGCAAGCAAATGCTGGCTTTCACACATCAGTGGCTGGCTACGCCCTGACCACATCCAAGGAGGTTCAAGGTGAGGGAGTCAAGCTCTCAGGCTGTTCCTCACCGAGTTTTACAGTTGCAGGTATCTGAAATATTGCAGTCCAAGTATGGAAATCTGTGTAGGAAGCATTCAGAAAGCCCAGTCAGAGGGTAAGGAAAAGGGTCACACAGTGGTAAAGTGAAGTATAATTTAGATCAACATCTCTCCAATTGACTGCTGAATTCCACCTTCATGTCACGTGCCAAATCCACTCATCCCTCAGCCTGTCGCGGTCCTTCCCCTAGTGTCAGAGAGAGGCCTGGTGTGAAAACAATTTCACCTCAGGAAAAAAAAAAAAGCGCTGTTTTTATATGAGAAAAACCTTCTTGTACCGTTTATCTCCATTGTTTTCCAGCACTAGGACCTGCAGAGGATCCTGCTGTGACATGTTTCCAGCTGCAAAAGGAATCAAAAGATTTAGGGTTGAGTTCCCTCCTGATTCTGGAACATGTTCCACTGTGCAATCTTTTGTAATATCTCTCTGCAATAAAAGCACTAATGCTCTCCAAGAGGCCTCCCCCTTTCACTTTCCTCATAAGAGGTGATGACAAGCTCCCAGCCCAATTGTCTACACACATCCTTAACTGTAGGGAGCCAGAGATTTAGCTACCTTTCCTGGTTCTGACACTAGCCTGTATGCTGGTCGTGGGCAAATCGTGTAAGCTTTACCCCACCTGGACAAAATTTTTGTAGAAATCCCTTCTTGCTACTACTGGAGCAGCAGCGCTAGCATCGCTGGGAGATGGTTGTAGGCAGGGGGGCTTTCAGCTGTCTTTGGTACTCTGCTGCCAGAAAAGGAGACCTGTGTATGCCAGGTCTTCTCTTGCTATCTCTGGGGCAGCTGAATCAGTTTGGTAGAAGCACACTGGTACTGTCAAGGTCCTGCCTTTGAACGTGTTTCTCCAGCTGTAAAATGTGGATAGAAACACCGAGCCAGCTCTGTAAAGGTCTGGTGAGATTTAAGCTATGTTGGCATCCTCCTCCTCGGTGTCAGTAGAGCTGGCAGACACGAGGAAAGAGCAGGAGGGTTTCTACTTTTCTTTGAATCATGCTCTAAAACCCCACAGCCCTGGGAACAGACCTCGTAATTCCCAACAAGCACACAAGTGGGTTTAGGTGCTCGTGTGGGAGGGAAAGAAGAGGTTCAGGGGGGTTAAGTAAACAGTGCATCCAGAATCTTTTTGTTACCCTCCAGATTTACTTCTCTTCAGCAGGAGTTTGTACAGCAAAGTACAATTTTGTGGCTCTTCTTCAAGACCATTAACTCAATATAAAAATATCAGCACTGTTTTTATTATCTGAAAAAAAAGAGCTCGGAGCTGAGTTTTTGTGAGCAATGCTCGGTTCATTAAACAATGACTCAGAGTAGGTTTTGTGGTGGAGGATTCAGCTTTTCCTTAGTGGTAGGATCAAGATGTCCTGTTTTCATGATAATCTACCTTTCATCTCTCTCACGTTGCAAAATTCATTTTTACCTTGATCCCACATGAACCTCTTCGTTTCTTGCTTTTGTTATTGTAAATTATTTACTTTAGAAATGCTGAATCATGACATTGAGGTTAGAGAAAATTGCACTTGTATTTAAAGTAAGGATTGTTCCCACATCTTCTGAAGTTTCCTGGACTATTATTTTTGTGTGTCCTTACGTTTTATGGTTTAAAAAAGTTCAAGTGGCACTTGGTTTGGCCCTCCTCAGAGTGTTCTGAACCTGGACCTTTTACTCTGGAGGTATTTAATTCTAGCAGACGATGCCTGCTGACACTACGTGGGAGGAACTGTGCCTAGACAAGGGAGAGCTGCGTGGGCAGTGATGGTGCTGGCTTCCCTCAGACCGCCCCAGAGCGTGTCCGCCTGCGCTGCTGCTGGCTGACCTCCTGGAAGCCTGGGGAGGCCGAGAACCGGTGGGTCCTGGGCTGCAGCTCCACGGGCTCATGGTGTTGGTGAATGGCGATGCATGCATCGTAAGAGAAGCAGGCTGCAATTCAGAGAAGTGCTCCAGAGTTTCTGTGGACACCTGAAGCTTATGTTAACACCTTGGCCTTACAAAAATTGGGCCGGAAATTTCCTGAAAAGTGAGGTTATCTGTAGTTCCCGGGTCTGATTTGATCAGAAACACTAGGAGAGGGAGCTGGAGCCCCAGCCCCCAGGTGTGCACTGCAGCCTGCCAAGCAGCTCGGGATCACCAGTAAACCACGGTCTGGGCCCACAGTTTGGTTATTACTCAGCTCCAACACTGGCCCACGAGCATAAGGGCCACCTCCTGCCCACACTCCTCACCATAAGCTATGCCCTGGCAGCTGAATCGCATCTCCTGCAACCGAAGACAGGCGCTGGTTACCCATCACCCACCGACAGGCAGTTCCCAAGGCTCCCTCCATATGCAGTCACAAATTAAACTGGTAACTTGTTTGTGTGTCAGATGGGTAAAGAGAATGGGAAAGCTGAGACAGGGTGACCTGCAAGGTGGTGTGTGCAATGCAGCAGCCAGTGGCTACTGCGGATAAAAACACATCTGAGCCTGGCATCTTTCTTTAAAAAAATTTTTTTGAAGCTTCTCATGAAAGCAAAGATGAGATGCAGTAGGGCAGCTATAAGGATGCACCTGAAAAAGCCATAATTTACACTTCCCTGTGTTATATCCACTTACAACTGCCTGTTTTACTACCCTGCGCACTGCCTACGGGGTCACTGCAAAACCAGCACTACTGTGAGAGTAAAGCAAATCAGGAGATGACCAGCAGGTTGGTGTGCACGGCTCCTGTGGCCTCTTGTCTAAGGCAGGCAGTAGCCCACTGTGTCTAACAGCGGCGGCTGCTCGCCTGCTGCACCTCTGCTCCACTGAGCAACCTCGGACACGCAGAGAGGCAGATAGGGGCCACCTCGTTAGTCATTTAATGAGTAAACAGACCATTTCTTCAGCATTATCCAGGATCACTCAGCCTGAGCCGGGACGTCAGCCTGGCAGAAAAGGGGCTCTTGGCCTGGCCCCCCTCTGCAGCAGCCAGTGGGGGACTCGTCCCTCGAAGAAGAAAGGGGCTGCCACCGTCTACAAAGCCCATGGGACAACCTGTGCCAAGGACGTTTTCCAGAAGCCACCTCAACTTGCATCAGTCAGTCCATGATTTCTGTGCATTAGACCCCAAGTTCTTTTGTATTACCACTGATAGCTGAATTTCCTTCCCATTTTAGTGGCCCTCATCTTCTGGAGATGTCAGCAGTGCTCTCTAATTGTGAATTATTTAAGCCTCAGCACATCTTTAAGACAGGTTTTATACCCCTCATTTACTGAAGGGCTGGGTGAGGCCAGGCAGCCGTTGGAGGGTATGTGCCAAGCTGCATCACGGCCAGGGATAAAGCCTCATTTTCCTCTGTTTGTTTCTGCAATGAGACATTGTCTGTTTAATCCAGGCAACTGTCAAGGGACGGGGTTTCCCAGCGGGATGGCGTGATGGTTTGTGTGTGTGTGAGAGCCCAAGCAGAAGCCCAAACGAACGCTGAAGTGCTGCTGGCTTCTCCAGTGGCAAAGTAACTATTTTGCCTGGTGGTTGCCCTGCGTTTTACAGCTCTTCCGTCCTGCCATGACCTGACTCCTTCACGGACGGGCTCTCAGGTAGCGTTAGTCGCTAATTTAACTCAGGCCGTGAGGAGAGATGTTGGAGTGCAGAGCTGTGAGGAGCCATAGGACAGCGGTAACGCTGCCGGTCTTCTTTTCTCCCGGGCTTTATCAGGACACCACGCACGCATTTGATGCTTGCTCCTGCTCCACGTGTGAGTCTTTGCCACCCTGTCAAGCAGCTGCACGGGTGCTGTCCCTGCCAGCCGGGGGGCAGCGATGCAGGCAGGCAGACCTCCATCACCTTGCCGCCTGCACCCCACAGCGGCGGCGAGGGGAGAAGGGTGGGCTGGAGGATCTTGAAGCAATGCAGGACTCGGGGGGCTCGAGTGCAGGACCCACGAAGCAGGAACCTCTGGGTCGCGTGTTAGCGCGAGAAACCTGCCAGAAACGGGACAAATGCGGGAGTGCAATTAGTGAACCGTATTCCCGGCTGTTTCCAGGGAGCGTGCGTTCCCCCTTCCCAGCTGTGCTGGGGTGGAGGTGAATTTCCAGTGCAGCGGGAGCACTAACAAGTTAATGTTTAACATTATTATTACCTCATCTTCCAGAGGCTCCTTCTAAACATAACAATTGACGACAGGCTCCTGATAGTTTGGAGGAGACCGACCTCAGCCCTAAGACTATGATGAATATGATTTCCCTTCCCCCTCTGTTTTGATTTTCTGCTCTGTTACTCCAGAGCATTGGCTGGCCATGACCCCTGGCTGCTTTTTCTGTAATTACCAGCTCCTGCCAGATTTACTGTGGAAGTTAATGTCTGTTCCAGCCAAGTCAGCCCCACTGTTATATTGTACGAGACAGTAACCCCTTCAGTACAGGCAGAGCTTTAGCGAAACAAAACAAAGAGTCGGGGAAGGGACTTCTCGAGGCCCTGGGGAAAGCCTCACGTGCTTGACGAGGGTGCCACATTAACACTAGCGCTTTCATTATGCAGAGGCAGGCCACAAAAATCTTCCTCAGGGTCTTTCAAACGCTGCAGAGCACATGGGGTGTGCAGTGAGGACAGAGCAAGAAAGCGACTCTTACAAGAGCTCTGACAAACTCTCAGGCTTTGCTCTCAGTCCACGGTGCTCCTCTGGGCCTTCTCTTCAGGGCCTGTGCATGGTCTGGTGGGACTTTCTTTAATAAATTAGCATTCTGGACAGTTACCCTTAAAATTGGAAGGTGTTTTTTTTTTTTTCAGATGTTTTTGCAAGCAGTTTTTTACATGCTCAAATGAAGCCTGCTGAAAAGGGCAAGACTGAGACTCAGATGGCTATCCAGTAGAGGCACACGTCTCAGCTTCAGTCCAGCCATCAGACACACCTCGTCTTGCATCCACACATTCTGCCCGGCTGATGAGAGCAGCTCCTGGGCTGTGCGCAGCATGCAAACACAAGAGTATTTTAAAGGTCTGCAGAAGATGAAACATACTTGAAACATAGTCAAGGGCTAAATGCAGTTAAAATAAAGGCCAGATTCTGATGAAAATTATATTCAGCTATACCTGGAGTAATTCCATCTAAGGCATTGGAGCTGTGGGGTGTGAGTCCTGTGCTGTGGGGTCATGGGGAAATGAGATGAGTGGCTTGGATATGGTGTGCTCCACGTGAGCACAAGTGGCCACAAGAGCAGCGAGCAATGGCAGAAACTTCTGCTCTAGATACAGCTGGGAGATAATCATGAGGAATCCAAGAGATCATGCAACTACTAACCTGTTAATGCGACCCGTTACTACGGATGGGAAGACACTAAGAATAGACCAAGTAAGCATTTGCAGCAAACTCTCCTCTAGGGCTCCCATATGTCTTTTGAGTTTTTGCAGAGAGATACACAGTAAGTCCACGATGGAAGTTAAGTCTGATGCTCCCAGGAAATATCATCAGATGTGCTCCATTTGCCCTGTAGAGTTATTCTTTGCATTTTAGATTGATATTTAGATATATCAGGCAGTACACACGTGGTGGGCCTGTGCATCGGACTTACTTCACGTGGCTGGTCTGGCACAGTGTGTGTGCACAACAGCATGAGTTGGGGCGCTGCCTGTCCCAGATACCCTAGGGTGGCTCCTGGGCACCTTTCTGAGACTCTGAGACATGCTGCAGCATAGCAAGGGGCTTTTTGACCTGGTGGACCAACCAGACGTTCAGAAAACCATGAGAAATCTATAAAGCATAAACAAAAAAAAATCCATAGAAATCCAAATGGAGATATTTATGTGTGGAAAAAGAGGACATATCTGAAAATGTAGATGTATGGGCAGCCCTAGTATTCACCACAATTTGAATCTGTGGTTCATGGCAGATAGCCCACTCTTGAGGAAAAAACAGCACTCTCTTCTTCACCAAGGCCATCAGAGCCAACTTTTGGGTTTGTGGGGCTGCGAGTGGGACCAGGCACTTGGAAGGAGAGGCTCTGTGTTTTTTCCCCACTGTGGAAGCTGGGACTGGAGACATGCCAGAGCAGTGGGGCTGGAAGTAGCAGTTTGACATGTGGGGACTCACACACAACTGAGCTTTTGGGTGAAAGACTTTGGGACCAGCCAGTGGCCACGGACACCCCTCAGGCATGAAGAAATGCTGGCTTTCTGCATCCAGATTTGGCAGGAGCTCACCCCTATCTATGTCCCCGTGGGTGGGTCAGTGTGGGTCTGGGGCTCTGTGGGGCTGCATGCCTTTCTGCACCGACGGGGAACGGGAAGGGAACATCTCTGCCCTGGCAATGCTGGCAGAGGGCTGCAGAACACAAACAAGAGTAAACACAGAGTATCCCCATCAGAAAGAAGGGGAGATGAAGAGCTGAAGTCATCTGCAGTGCTCTGGGCACCAATTCTGGACCAAAACCCGGAGGAAGCTCACCTGCCAGCCCCTCTAAGCCCCGGGCTGGGTGAGGACAGCAGAGGGGACCCTGCAGGGGCCTCTCAGTGATGAGGCACACCTCTCAAATCTTTTCTAGCGCGTGAGACAACCCAGTGGCCTGTCACGCGACGGGGGGACGTGTCTGGCAGGCTGGCCCTGCGAGATGCAGGGGCTGTGGCAGGAGGCCACGGCCGCCTGGCCGCCGGCCAGCCCGTGAGGTTCTCCTCCTCCAGCAACCTGCCAATCTGCCGCCCCTGGACGTGCCGTCGGGGAGCGGGAGAGCAGCCCAGCCATGCGCTGCGCTCCGGGGGGAGGCATTTGTTATCCCCGCAGCGGGGAGGCGTGAGGTGGGAGAGGGGTCTGCGAGGAAGGAACCGCAAGGGGCTGGCTCTGCCCACAGGGATGCCTTGAGTTGGGGGCAGGAGGGTGCCACGGGAGCCATGGCTCTGCGAGTGGAGGTCTCCCTCTTCTCGGGGTGCGCCAAGGTGCCACAGGTGCTTGTTGTGGAAAGTCGGCTGAAGTAATCCCTGCCAGCGTGGGGTGGGAGCATTGCCCTCTCCCTGCGCTGCCTGGGGTGACATCTCAGCCCGGTTCCCAGGATGTCTCCCCACGGCTCCTGCCCTCTGCCCCCAGGCTGGCGGGCTCTGCAGCACTGCAGGCAATAGGCCGTATGGACCGTGCCAGGCACACTCGGGTGTGCTCCCCTGCCCTCTGGGTGCCACCGCAGGTTTTTGGGAGCAGCCCAGGCTGCCACTGCGGGAGGCTGTGGCAGGTGTGGAGAGATGCCGATGAGATGCCAGGGTGAATCGTGAGCGGGGTTGTGCTCCCCCTCACCTCCCCGCACATGCTGAAGCTCTGCATAAATGCTGTTGAATAAGGCTGAGTTGTTTTAAGGCACACGTGTGAAACACCCCACAGGGCGTCAGGGATGCCATTGCAGGGCAGACTGAGGGTCTGGTCCCGTCTGCCAGGTGCCCGCCTCTGGCTGTGGCTCGTAGCCACACTGTGGAGCGGAAGGATGCCCATTCCTGCATCTGGGTGGTGAGGCAGCGCTGGACTCTGTGGGCAGGAACTCCCCAGCCTGCACCCTGGGGTACCATCAACCTCACGGGGGCACAGGGCGATTGTATCCATCCTTCAGCCCTTCTCCCTTCGGTACAGGGTACGTTCCTGGATGTGTGGGAAGCCGCCAGGTATTTTCACGTTAGGAATCACAGAGGATAGATAAACACGTGTTATAGGACACTTGCAACATCTTTACTTTACTGAAGCAGAGTTTAAAACAGTTTCCAGCAGTTGCAGCCTGGCATCATCTTGGCTACTCAAATAAACCTTCAGTTTCCCAATACTGAAAGAGTTGGACTGGTGAAAAATGAGACTTGGGCTTTCATAATTTTTATTTCACTCATGGTCTGTTTTTGAAAAGGTATTTCCAACCTATATTGAAAGGCAAAATATATTATCAGTGTCTTCTTAAGTGTCTTCAGGTGCAAGTGGATGTGGTGGGAAGCCCTCAAACAAGGGCAGGAGTGGGAGGCTACCCTGTCAGCCCCATTTACGATGCAGACTGGGATCTGCTGCTCAATCTGTTGATTGCAGTTTTCTTTTGATTTTTGGGGTGGGTATGTGTGGTGTTTGAGTAACTGTTTTAATAGTTACAGCCTGGGAGAAGAGCTTTTTGTGTCTGTAAATCCAATGCTAAGGATGTGGAATTTGTCAGTTTGCAAACAGAAGGATTACACCTGTATTGGTGTGTTGATCAACAATTACGTATATGCAGACTGTTTGTTATCGGCAATTAGGGGTACTGGAGAGCCTGTGTAGGGAAACGCTCCCTGTCGTAAACACGCTCAGCTGTCTGGTCATCAAGCTGGGTGTTTTTTCTTGTGGGGATGGAGGCTGATACCGAACCCAGCAACAGAACAAAAGCTTGGTCGGAGGAAAGGGGGTTTGTGGCGCATGGAGTGAGTTTTGATTCATTCCCGAGCTCAGATGTTGCTTTGGGAAATGTATTCTCTTCAGGTCTCTCGCTGTGACTCTATAAACAGAGGCAGCGACTTGCATTTGGAGGCACTAAAAGTGATTTAAATGATTCAGCCTGGGATTTTTGCCAAGCAGCACCTCCTTCTGTTTGCTGCGGGGGCTTTTCTGCCCTCCCCCTTGTCGGTGGGTTGGTTGTTGGGTTGTTTTTTTTTTTTCCTCCTTCCATGCAAAATTTTTTGAGACTATCCTTTGAGACAGTTTCTTTCTCCTAAAAGAAGAAGAAGAAAAAAAAAGTTTGCTTCTCCAGATGGACAGCTGCTCCCTGCTCCTTTTGATGTTGCTTTTATCTGCCAGGCCAGTGCTCTCTCACCCTCTCCCCTCCCCCGGAGGCAGTTTCCATGGGGGTCTCAGGGGAGCTTTGTCTCTCACATGTGTTTAAAGAGAAATGTGGAGCTGACACAAAGGCTCCATGGCTTGACCTTTCGCCCTCTGCAGTTATGAGGGCCATAAAGCTCGAGTCCCTGGTAACAGCGCCGATGACCAGGGCAGTTCTGGACACAGACAGAGCTTTTTTGGCAGAAAATTGTTTAACTAAAAATAGTTCTAGGGAGGAAAATAAAAGGTTGTGCAAACTAAGCAATGTCTTTTATTGCCTTATTTGGCGTTACTGGTAGTAATATAAATTTCTTCAGTATGGCCAGAGGCAGATGGCTTCATTGCATTTAATATCAGATTTGAAATGCATCAGGCACAGATAAAACGTGACACCCACTGAGGTGCAGGGGAGCAAGCAGGTGATGGCCAGTCTGCAGATGTAAAGGATGAAGGCTGCTGTGCTGCAGCACTTGACTTCCATCCAGGCGGAGCTCAATGGTGGCCTGGCATGAGGAACAACCTTCAGGCACTGTGGCTTTCCTTACCAGACAATGGCTGAGCTGCTTCTCCTTGCTGGAAAGGAGGAACCTCAGTGTCCAGCAAAGGCCTGCGAAGCCACCAAGCCAGTCACCGAGCAACCTTCAGCCTCAAGTCTCGCAAAAGCACTCAAGTGCCTTAGCTCCAGAGCAGAGGAGGGTTTGTTGTTCTCTTCCCACTCACATGAGGCTCTCCTTGAGCTAGGTGTCCATGCTGGGTGTCTCCCACTATGATCTGAGTCATTAGTAGGTCAATCTTTCTCTTTTTTTTAATACTTATTCAGCCTGGCTAGTAACAGATGTTGGATCCAGGTGCTCCACAGTTGATGCAAAAGGTTTGTGAGCATTTGCTTTCCTGCTGAAGCTCTTGGCTTCTTCCTAAAATGGGCCAGACGTACAATGAAGGGGGAGAAACCCCCCTGATTCTCCTGCCTCCTGCAGAAAGTATTTATTTGCAGGGGAATTGCAAGAGTGTTCAGTCCCTATGCATAAGTTACAACAAGTGGAAAAGCTTCCACAGATGAGTGACTTGCCCAGGATGTCTATTAGGCTAAACAGGGACAAAGCTGCTCTCCTCAGAGGTGCCAGATACCAGAACAGAAATTCAGAGGTGGATCCTTCATTTCCTTAAGGGAAGCTCTAATGTTTGAATGCTGGCTGTGATAAAAGGCAGGTGACCACGAAGCCTTCTCCTCCAGTTTTCTTTCCTCCAAGCTGAAATTGCTGCAGTGTGGCCTGGCTGTTCAGACAGCAGGGGGGAGCTGCTGCTGAGCAGGGGTTTGACTGTGTACTTGAAGACTCCGAGCAGGAGTTTCAAAATCTTTATGGCATCTAAATATTGTGAGAAAATGACTCACTCTCTTTGGGAGCAGGTTGTCTGGGAGTAGGGGCCACCTGTTACACATATATGTGTGCATATATCAGCTCCACAGGATTCTTATCAAGGCTTAGGGCTATGGCAGTAATAAGACATTTCCCAGGAATCTTTCTTTAAAATTTTGGTCTTCTAAA
>JAOXNO010000041.1:30966648-31007957 GCA_028565335.1 Limnodromus scolopaceus
TTTGTGTTTTTAACCTAAATACAGCTACTGTTAGAGCAGACAGGCAGAATTTTTACACCAAAAGGTACACACGGAAAACACAGCCAGCATCTCTTTCCACTTACATGATCTCTCACCCTGGTAGTCTTTTTCCTGGAAATGAGCAGCTTTGTACGTGAATACGAAGTAGAACTCCCAGTGCAACCGTGCACCAACAACCGCCTGCAGTAATTCTTCATGTAGCTACGTTTGTCTGCCTGTCTCGCATGATAAGGTGCGCATATGCACTCTCATTTTCTTCCTATAAATCTCCTTTTTGTTTCAGAAAGTTGTAAACCTAAAGATAACAGCACACACTCTCTTAAAAGCAAAGTTGACACTGAAATCCTTGGCTTAAAAATGTTGCCTGGAGGAGAAAAATCTCCATCAGCCCCAAAGCAGCAGATTTGGCTCATCTGCCAATTGTCACTCTCCTACCACACCATGGGGAACATGCTGGGGGAAGGAATGGTGCAAAAAAGGAGTGCAAAGGGCAAGCAGTCCTTTGGCTCTGGCGATCCTTCAGTGGTATATGAGCCTTAAGGGGATCACATGATGGGAATAGAGTAAAACAACCATCTAGCTCCTCTAAATCACATCACCTTGTAGAATCAGCGAACACAATCTCTTCCCTCCCATATATCACCCTCACACCAGACGGATCTCGAATGCAGAGGAGAATTGAGCATTTCTGCTCCAGAGCATGCATCTGCAGTTAATAACAGATGATCCTAATCACCGCTCCTGGAGCCCAGGGGTAGCTGATAACTCTCTCCTCTGACTACTGACCCCCATAATCTTCTCATTCCTGAGAAGGAGCAGATATTGTGAACGATGGGTTTTAGCAATTGGGACAAAAATAGTTCTCCTTTTGCTCAAGGAATTCAGATAGCAAACTACGGGAGCAGCAGAGTGGCTGAGCAGCCAAACTACAGAGCTGGGAAAGATCTGCATCGTGTATCTGGCTCTGCCACAGGCTTGCTCCCAGTGACCTTAGGAAAATTAGTTAAGGTCTCACAGCCTCATTTTCTTCCTCTGGAAAAATCAAGACAATAACAGACAGGCACTCCAGAATGGCATTGCGAGGATACATCATTAACTGGTATCTACAACACGTGTTGAATTTTCCAGAGTAAGATGGGCTATAATATTAACAGCTGAGAAAAAAGCTTTGCTGAAACTGCTTCTTTACTCAGAGTGGTTTCACTCCCGCAGCAGCCCTGGAGGCTGCATTACCACTGAAGGGTAGCCTCACCAACTCTCCATTTACACTTTAAAACCTCTACACAGGCAGCAGCAGAGTCACAGATGCAGCTGCAAGAAGAAACCACACACCACAGTTGTGCAGGTGCATGTGGGCCCCAGTGGGAAAGAATATTAACTATTTCCTGGTAATAGGGACACAGAGGTCCTTCTAGCGGATAAAATAATCTCAGCACAGTTCCAGGACACAGCCTGTGTGGGAAGCTACTACCCAAATGAATACACAGCTGTGCTTAACAGATCATAGCTTAAAAGACTAAAGACTAAATATTTGAATTCTCTTTCAAATTCAGCTAAGTTTGTGCATTGTGTGCCCCCTATTTTCCATGTGGCAGGGGAAGCTTTCATTCTATGACTTCCATTAATGTTAGTTTAAAGCTTTGTGTCTGGAAGGCACAGTTGATATTTGCCCCGGTATTTTTTTTTAACAAGCTAATCATGTTATTTGCATCTCTCCTTGACAAATAGTTGCAGTAGAATTATTCTTTGTACCCATAAGGTACCTGGGAATTAAAAGAATAACTAATAATTGATACCTTTTTAGAAGAGTTTTGTCTTTTTGCAGGAAAATTTCCTGTTTGATTCTTCTAATATATTCTTTAATTACCATTATTGTCTGAAATGGAAACTGCATGACTATTTGCAAAGGTAACAAGGCATGTTTCCCTTCTCTGAAAAGACTGAAGTGAGAATCAGGCCTCCAGTATGAATGTACACATAAACTACATTTTAAAATAATTTTCTATGAAATTGCTTCCAGTTATCTGGTTTACTAGAATATTAAAATGCAAATCTAGGCAAAGTAGATTTTTTTATACACTTAATATCTGTGAACCTAGTAGGATTGGCTGAGCTGAAGCTGCTGCAGGAGATAATGTTCTGCTGAAACACAGCAACGCTTCAATAAACTCTGACGATGATAATGCATTGAAATAACAACATGTGGCATTGCAATCCACCCACACATCATCATGCATCACACCAAAAATGTCACGATGTGCTGATGGTTACGTTTCTCTTCTAAAATCACAAAGCTGGCAGTTTGAGTTGCAATGCTCACAACAAACCATGCTTTTTCATTTCATGTCTTTGGCTGGTTTCAGTTGTACTCAGGATCTTTCTTACTTGAGATGGTGATGGTGGATGGTCCTTAAGCGTTTAAAAATGGGATTCAGAAAATACTTACCCATCCAAGTTTCCACTCTTACAGAGCCCCACCTGAACAGTAGGAGGCTGTAAAACTAGGCAGAAAATCTAGTAAGAAAGAAGTCTGGCACCAGATTTCCATGCTTTCTTGCTTTCAAGCAGAGCAGAAAGTAGCCTCTGTCTTTCGATTCTACTTGAAATATAATTTCTGCAGGTTTTCCAAATGCCTTTACACTTACAAACATTTGAAAGCTCAGATTTGGCACTAGTTTCAGCAAAGGTTTATGGTGGTAGTTAGTTGGAATGATGGCAGAAGTGGAATTTTATCTTCCCTCTATGTCATGATAACAAAATAGTTATGAAAACTTTTTTTTATATTTGCAGACTTGTCAGTTTGATAAATAAGACAACATATTCACAATCAGTTACCTTCAAGAGCTTCCACTTTTTCCTACCACTGGTAGAGCTAACGTAAAGATGAAAAAATTTAGGAAAAATTGCTTGAATGGATCGGGCTAAATCCAAAGAAGGCCTGCCTGTATTTAGGTAGGGGGCCTAGATGGAGTTTTGGTGCCTATACCCTAAATTTTAACATTGATAACCTCAGCTATTGCTTAACTCTGCAAATACCTACTTTCAATAGGTGCTTCAGCTCTTAACATCAAAAAATCCTACTTAAGCACACTTAAAGTTCTGTATCTACACATGCTTACTAGCACTTCAGTGTTTGTAGGCTGGAGAAGTGCAACTTCTACCCGACATTGAAGGTCAATGGAGATCCGACACAACACATTTCTTCTCTCCTCCCTTCCCTCCTTTTCCCTGTTGGGATGGATGATGATACCTGCTGCATTTTTTTTCCCCTCAAAACAATGGTGATGATGCTGATGATCCTGTGTTTTCACACAAGAGCTTGGCGGTTGCAGCAGTCTTCCCAGGATATACATTAGATGTCACAAAGTCAGTGACAGTCTTAAGCATGATTAGAAGTCCATTAGGATTTCTTCCATCCTAACCGAGGGGAGTGCTGTTCTGCTCTCATTTCATGTTTCCAAGGTACTGAAGAGATAGACGTAATTCCCTTCTGAAGAACTTGAAATTCACCTTTCCCACCTCCCTAGAAAGTGTTACAATGATCAGGGGTGAGACCAGGGTGGGGACACTTCTCATCTTGTAGGTCTTCCATCAGGTGTCTGTCCCTGCCTCCTAGGAGGTCTGAGCCTCCTCAGGGTCCTGGCCTCTGCCCTATTGGGCTGAAAATTCGGCACCGCAAACCCTGACCCTGCAGTGACAAAGTTCCTCTTTTGGACCCAGCAAGTACAGTGTGGGAGTGAAGCCTAATTACATATTGGTACCATTCGGTCCTTGGTCTTTTAGGTGATAACGGCCAGTAATAACCGGCAGTGATGGGCATTTAGTTATGGCAGTGACATTTTGTTACGGGAACTCCCACCTACTGCCCACTGAACTGAGCCCCCAGGTTCACACACACTGCGAAGGCAAGTGAGCAGTTCCCCAGAAGTAACAGCTTTGGATGGCTCTTGCGTGCACAGACAGGTTTAAAAACAGGGAAAGGTCTTACAGACCCCGTTTACTTGTCGGCAGAGCCACCGATTCCCGCAGCATGCCCAGCGCACGTACATAAAAGCAAATGTGACGCAGTGCATGGTGTTCTTCGGGAACAGGCTTCGGGAACTTCCCCTACAGAACGTGGGCTGCGTCTCCTCCTTGTACATACCGCAGGGGAAATGGAAGACGAGAAACACCAAGGGTGGGAATTAAGACTGTGTTTTCATTTCCTCTTTCTTGTTTGTTACTCGGTCCTTCTCTAGTAAAAGAAAAAAAAAAAAAAAACGACAACAAAAAACCCAGCTGCACCTGGGTTTTTACATAAATGTTCTCTTGCACTTCAGCTCGTTCACCTCCTGGCAACACTGAACTCCAGAAAGTACGGTGCACTCTCTCTTTAAGAAAGACTGCTCCCTGCCCAGCTGTTGACTTGCCTGAAGGTGAGACCTCTGCTTAAATTCATGGCTCCAGCTGTCAAAAGCAAAGAAAAGCAGCTTTTCCTTGGCGGCTCTCTGCTTTGGGTAGAATTTGACATCTTCCTCAGTCAGCAGAATTTAATCAGCATCAAGTGCCCACAGCCGCTCAGCTCCACCACCGCTGGGCTGGGGCTGGGGCTGGGGAGCCAGACCTGCGGAGGAGAAGAGGGGGAGAGTCCGCAAGGCAGCAGGCACAAGCAGACACAGGCACAATCGCCCGTTTCTATGAGAAATCCAAAGCTTGTCACCGTCTAGGGAGAGCCTCATTATACCCTTTGACTTGAGAATTGCTGTTATCACGCAGTAACTTAACCCGGCTTAGGCTCTGCTGTGTCCTCCTGGGCAGCTGAGAGCAGGTAAATGGAGTGAGTTATTGACGGCTGACAATGATACTGATTTCCAAAAGAAAGCTGGTGAAATGGGCTCAAGGATATGGTTTCCCAGACTTGAGCAGCGAACAAGTAAAGCCAAGGGAGCGACTCCTGAGATTGCTGTGCCATTTGCCTTCCTCCTTGGGAAAAGAGTGCCTTCAGCTACTTTCACACAGATGTCAACAAACTACATGATCCAATTCATGAAGTAAAACTGTTGAGGCGAGCACCTAACCTATAAAGCCCAGCATTTGATGCGTTCATGAACCTCAGATGGTCAGATTGGACTGGTGTATGCAGACGTAGGTACATGCAGACATAGGTACGTGCAGACTTGTTTAGGGACCCACAACAGCAGGAAGGCATTTGCTTTTATCCAGTCCTGCCATCTCCTTCCTGCCACCGAGCCCTAAAATCCAGCAGAGCGCAGTGTGCTGGGCAGAGCTCAGGCTGAGGTGGTGGGAGGCAGGGAGGTGGTGGTGTGCCAGTTCCCATTCCAGATCTCGGCCCTGCGAGGTGTGCTGGGGGGCCGTGCTGGCCGCTTCTCCCCTGCTGCCCCGTGCCATCCATCGCTGGGAGCCAGCCTGGCTGCCCCAGGACACGCATTTCGGGGGGGCTCGGTCAGTGCGGGATGGCTGCTGGTACAGCAGGAGTGTGCACGGGGTGTTTTCTCAAGGAGACCTTGTATTAGTGCTTACCCATTTAAAACAACCTATTCACAGTAAATATCATCTGCCTATGTGTTTTCAACACACAGACTCCAGACGTTCCTATACATGTAGTTCATTTCTAGCACCTGCAGCTGTTACCCGTTTCCTGACAATATCATCATGCCCATTGAGGAGAGGAAGGACATGTTGGGTTGTTTGCTTTTTTAAATGTTTACCTCTTCCACCTGTTTGATATTGGCCTGCGTAATGGCAGGGAGTTCAAGCAAAGGAGGCAGCAAACAGGAAGCAAAGCAATGCCCGAGGTGAGGGAGGCTGCCAAGAAACATGAGTGTGGGGGGGAATTGACTTGCCTCCCACCAAGGAGGGTGACCTCCTCCCCTGACCTAAGCTAGGTACTGGGGGGACACTAAGTTGCCAAATGCCCCCAGCTAGTGAAGAAAGGGAGTGAGGAAGAAGGAGATGCGTAAGGAGAGAGATGCTGTGGTTGGAGGTGGGAGTGCAGGTAAAGGCTTGCTGCTCGGGGAGCGGGGGGAGCTCGCAGGTGCATGGCAGCCCAGGAGCTTGACAGTGATCAATGTAGAGCTCAGGCTGTGAACTGTGTACTCTCGCAGCCTGTAGCCATGAATGCGGTGGGGTTTTTTTCCCCCTGGTTCCTTTGTATTTGGGGAATGAACTTCATAAAACCTGCATTCATCGTTTCTGCTCAGCCACATGACAAACTTCTACTGAACTGTGTCCTGGAGGGGTGATGCAGCCACAATAACAAGATCCCTCCTGCTCCAGTCATTAAAAACACTGCATTTCTCATTTCACAGCGCTGGGGGAGGGGACCGAGAGCAGCCGAGGAAGCAAATCCCACTGAGGATACTGTTACAATATGAAAGAGACCATTAACCCAGTGCATTTACCTACAGAACTTTCCAACAAACACCCCACCAAAAGACACACTTTTATCCTAGTATTGCTCATCTTTCTCAACATTTACCTTCAAAAAAGCCGTTCCTGATAAGCAAAGCTACGATCTTGCTTCCCTTCTTAAACCTCTTCATTTAAAACTTTGCAGTGCTAAAAGGTACAAAGCTGATCTCATGTGGTGTCTGGAGTCTCCTCTTCTCAAATCATAGCCCCCTTATATGAACAGCTAACTGAAGACATCTGTTGGATGCAATTATCTGAATGTTGCATCATTTGTTTTGTGCATATTATTTTCTATATTACTCAGGGATAACGTATGTAATTCTGTTTTTCTGACAGTGATGTTATTTATGAAGGTGATTTTCCACTGTCAACCAGGTTCGGCGAGTAGTCAAATATTTTGTCAGATTTCTAGTAAAATGTTGTTATTGATTAACGAAGTAGGTGTGTATATTTTTAATTATTTTAATAATTCTTCCCAGCCTGCTGTAACGAGGAGCGGTGAAATGCACGCTCAGGTGCAGATCCTTAGCTTTCATTCACTGTAACAGGTTTTCATGGCAGGGGGTGAACTTTGGTACAAGCTTTAGGGCTGTAGGATTACCTGCTGCACAACACTCTCCTTGTGGGAAATGGGCCAACTAATAATGTTGGATTAAAGAATAGATGGAAATGACTGAAACATATTTTCTTCTGGAGTCAGAAATATTTTGCTAGAACTTCTAAAATTTTCATTAAATTTTGTGACAGGACCTCACACTGATTATTTTATAAAGTACTAGGGAAAACACTTTCAGCAAATGTCTGCAGAAAGCTTTTCTCTACCAACTCCATTTTATCTGTTTTCTAAAAAAAGAAGGCCCCGTAGACTCTGATGCAGCCAAGTTGCTGTGGCTTACTAAAATACCAGTGTTAGCCGAACCCTGGTAATTGTACAAACACGTGCTTTTAGCTGGGGCAAACACAAGATAAATGACATTAACTTTTCTCTGGGGTATAAACTAACATGTTTCACCTCACAGCGGGAGACGTGATGGCAGGTCAGGCAGAGCAGCTCGGCTGATGGGCAGGGACTCGCTACGCTGAGGTTAGCCTGAAGATGCGTCTCAGCCTGGTGTGAAGCCCTGGTCCTTCCCAACAAGGACAACAAGGGTCCTTCCCTCGTGCCTGACCTGGTGAGCACAGGGGGAAAGCGTATTATTAGTGTTATTTAATTTGCATTACTGTGATAGTTAAGAGCTCCGGTTTGGATTAGGGCTCTGTTGTGCTGGGCGCTGTATAAACACACATGAAAGCGTGACACTGTCCTCAAGAGCTGCCGGCCTTATACAAACACACACACGGGTAGTCGGGTACGGTTTCACACTGAGGTTGGGCTTTGTCTCCCTCAGTGCCTTCTGCTGTGCCAAGCGCGTTGTCAGCTCTCGCAGATCCTCCGTATTTAACAGCCCACACCTCAGCCTGCTCTTTGCTGAATTGGTGATTTGGCAAGTTCCCGTGTTTGCGTAGCGTGCAGTAGGTTACCCAGAAGGATACTTGAGGCCAAGCTGGGACAGACCACGTGAGTCTATTTTAAGGGCAGCTACAAAAAGTCCCCACGTATTGCAGTTCTGAGTGGAGAGAGCTTGAGCTGGCTGAGGAAAACAAGCCACCCAGCACCAGGCAACGCCGGGGTTGGGAGCAGGCAGAGCTGAGCAGGGAGGCTGGTTGGGTCTGCTGCAGGCGAGATCCACGCAGGACAACTGAGCAGCCCAAAGGGCTGCAGGGCTTGCCGTCCCATGGGAAGCATCTCCCCGTTAATGTTGAGACAGGCTGATAACAAACAATAACAAAATGGTCTTTATACACCTCAGAGGAGGTGACTGAAGCAGGAGCAGAGAGCAGCAGTTGGGTTACTCTGTGAGAAATGTTTATTCATTTTCCCCGTAGGCTGTTAATAGGACTTCTGGCTTTAGCAGAAGAAATCCCACCTTGTTCCCTAAAACTTGCTCAATACAGATGAGTCATAAGTAATTTCCGTGTTCTGAAGCAGTGATCCTTCCTCCACCCTGTGTAGCAATGGCAGGCTGACACCTGAAAAGGAACTGGATAAAAACCTGTTTGGACGATACACTGTGTTCAGTGGCCTATAGTTGTAGTCTCATAGTGGTGTGCGTCCAAACGGTGCTTGACATTTCTCATTTTCTAAAGGTAAGGAGAGAGTTCTCTATGCAGTAATCTTCTCCTAATTCCCCCTCTTCCTCTCAGCATTAAAGATGTGGATATGTTACTCCTTCAAAACTCACTTAGAAAAGCTACATTCCTTTTTATAGATAGCTGGTAAGTTCAGTTGTGTTGAAGACTGCCCTTTGGGACCGAGCTCACCAGCATCATTTACGGATACGTGGTGTGCTGCTGGCAACTGCAGCGTCTTGTGGGTTAAACAAGTGATGTGGGCAGATTGAGGCGGGGAAAGCGTTTACATATCAAAAGGTGTAAGAATTCTCAAAACTGGTATAAACCTAATAAACAAGTCTCATCAGGTGTTGTTCAAGGTGGTTTGGTTTTGTTCGGAACTAAGAATGCAATGCAGTCAAGGTGTTGTGGTCTGACTGATAAACCAGTTCTGGTCACGATGGGGCACAAAGCCTACACCGCTCAGCCAGCCTCCCAGCCAAGAGCAGCCTCTCGCCTTTGTTTCAGTGTCTTGCACTCTGGCCCACTCACGTGATCCATCACTCCTTATTAAAAATACACCTTTTTACTCTTGTAGACAAAATGCATAAACATTTGACCCCTGGAAAGATGATATACAGCTAAAGACGGCCTTTGAACAACCTGGAGTATGTATGTGCATTATAAATTCCTCCTCTCTCACAGGACCAGCACAGTAGGAAAAAAGATAATGGGTTGTGTCTCTCGGTCTCACTCTCCACCCCGCTCCCTCATCTCCCTTGCGTTTCCTCCTCCTTTGTGCTGCGGGATGTGCCAGCACTTGTCTTGGCAAAAGCCAGTCTTGGATCTTAAGACCGAAGAAAACTCCAGTGAGTTTGTGACAAGCTCAGCCTTTATCAGGACTCCCCTCCTCCCACCCCAGCCCACAGTCAGGATGACTACCTGGTGCTGGTGGGCTCTGGTGAACGAGAGGGGCACCCGCACCCAGCACCACGTGGCTGCCTGGTGAGCACGTAGCCTTTGCTGTCGTAAATCAGGGCTTTGCAATGTGTGTACATGCATGTGTGAAACTGCATGTGTGTAAATGTGTGTGCGCAACAGGCAGACACCACCAGCAGTGGGACAACAACAGGGCACTGCCATTGAGTCTGGTCTTGGTCTGTGTTTTCAGTGGGGAAGTGAAATGAACAAGTGCTTTGCCATCAGTCATAGGGACCTTGGGCCTTCTCTGCACCCAGGGCAGTTAACATCAGCTACTCCACTGCACCCAGCTACTGCCTTGTTCCCTCTCTCTTGTCTTTGGCCTTTCTAGAAATATCTAGAAAGATCACCTGCAAGACTTCCCACCATCACCACTTTTGGTGATGGTGATTTCATGAGACAGAAGCCGCCCATTAGGAGTTGCACAGCAGCTCATTTTCCAAAGAAGCTACCAACCAACAGTCAGGAGACAAAGCGCTAATTCTCCTTCAGTCACACGCAGCCTGGTCTGGATTTCAACCAGGGACTGAGATATGACTGATTTCAGTTCTCACCCCCAATACCTAATAGTATCTTGTCCCGATTGCTAAAAATTAAATCACTCCCTGAGTAAACACCCATGCTGTTCTTAATGCATACACATCTGTAAAGTCCACATCAGGACTTCGGAGAGAAAGGGACCAGCTGAGCCTTCTACATCATAAAAAGTTGTGAAGTTCCATCCTAAGCTTGTTCTCTATTTTCCCTTTGTTAGATTTAATGGAATTTTTTTAATACAAGCTTGTTCTCCTAGTCATTATTTCATACCATCTTGTTCTTGTATTAAGGTCATGATTTAGTTTAAATAATTACTTTTGTCTCCCTGTTCTTTTCTCCTCTAACATATCTAAAGGCTCCTGACCCTTCTTACCCATTCTTGCTGCATAAATCAGTTTATTTTATGAAATTCTTAGAGAGACTTCCTATTTTCTTGATCATCAGTTGTCTGGTCTATCTTTTTTTGTAAATATGGATGACAAGTGCTGTGCATGTTGTTCTGGATGATGTTTTGATACTGCCTTACACAATGGTGGCAATGCTTTTCTAATTAGCTAAAGTATCTTGTCTAATACAACTTGTGACTGCATTTACCTCTTCCATGGCTGTCACCCTGGTGGCTCAGTTACCCTGTAATGAATGACAATACTGTGGCCTCTCTCCACCAGTTTTTTCCAAGCGCTGTGTTCCTGCCTTTGCAGCAAGAATTCCTAGCTGTATGACCTTTTGCACAGTGAGTTTCTGAAGTCATCAGTTTTTTTCCTGATATTCTACTTATCCTGTCTGTTGATAAGGCATCTCATCTTCAGTAAATTTCTTTAGCACATTATTATTGTTATTGCTATTATTATGCCTCCATCAGCCCTGCTTAAGATAAATGATAATAAAAGCTCCTTAACATTCATGTTATGCTGTTCCTGGTGGGAACCTCGTTCCTTAAGTTACAACACAAAACTTCTGTTGCAACTCCTCTTCCTCAACGGCAGAAGCTATCAATGGCATCCACCTTTGCCCGTCTATTTCTGCTGGATGTTCTTCTCCAGTGCAAGGAAGGCAAGAGGAAAGCAGGCTTCTTAACCACGCAGCACAGAAGAGCAGCACGGCGTGGTATGATCACCTTTGAGCAGAGCCGAGGGCGAGATCCCTAGATGTACCTGGCAAAGTAGTCGACATACCTATGGAGGGGGACAGAAAAGGATTTCTGCTACTTGTACACTCTTCCCAAATGTGCTTTACGCCAGAGCAAGCCGGGAGCCGTTGTGCGCACACGTTTTACCAGGGTTCAGCAGTATCTAGCTGTGCCCTTCACTCCAAGCACAGAAGAAGCTAGAAACCTCCCCCAGTCTCCAGTTTGTGTGGCAGTTCATTGTCTTCAGTCTGGTCAGCTCCATGGGGGAAGTCTCAGGGCTTTGAGCGCAGCGTTTCCAAACACTGAGAACAAACCCTAAGCATTTGTAAAAACCGCAGAGCGTACAGTTAATACACCCAGATGTGCTGTCAGCCCCACAGCACTGCACTGGAGTGGATGGAGTGTGTAAATCTTGGAAAGGTTAAAGCTGAGAGACCAGCGATATGCATAAAGACTCGTGTTCCTTCCAGGAGGAGGAGGGGGGTGAGGTGTTATCATTCTCCATTAATCACTTACATCTCCAACCTGCCTAAATCCTCTGAAAAGAACCAGCAAAGAAAACACCAGCTGCTGTAGCTCCTACTTTTTCCTCCGTACCCTCCAGTCTCCCTCCCTCCTCCCTGCCTTCCCCAGACTGTGTTTATTTTTACTGCTCGTGAATCAGCCAGGAACTTGCTCCCTGCAACAGGATCAGCTGAGAACAAGCTGCAGATTGAATGTTCCCTGAAATCCTGGGTTTGTTTTGTAGCTTAGGACCAGCAGCAAAACAGTGGAGAAAAGGGGAGAAAGTGATACACCTCTGCTTTCTCACCCGGGGAAGATGGGACTTTCATTCTGCAGAGAGCGGGACTTCCCCAACTTGCTCTTTGAATGCAGGGCAGCTTTCACTAGAGATTTTGAGCACACTTGGCTTATGAAAGTCACTTAAACTGTGAGCGCTTTGGGCAGGCAACCATTGTTTTGTAGAGGAGCTCCGAGCTCCTACAGTAACCCAGACCCATCACACCAAACCACCGCACCACACCACACCACAAGCAGCACAACAGCTCTCCCTTCGGCTGTTGCTTCTCACATCGCTGCGATGTAAGAACTGTCCTGTCTTGAAGAGCAAAAGGATTCACCCACCGAGCTCGACCATGCCACGGCCACCCCAGCTCTGGCATCAGTGCCAGGACTCACGCTGGGGGCAGGGGCAGGCAAGCCCCTGTGTTAGCCCAGTCACTGCCGTGCTGAAAAGACCCCACCCCGGGGTGGCAGGCTGGTACACGGCACAGGGCAGCGAGGAAGGGCACCTGGTGACAGAGACGTGACTGATGGGGAGGAGAGAGATGAGAGGGAGGGGAACAAGAGGGGAAAGACAGAAAGGAAAAAAGGAATTGAAACACACCCCCAAAAACAGTGTGTGTAGGAAAACAGAAAAAGAAAAGGCAAATTATTCCTGGGAGAACGAGCATTTTCCTCAGCTGGGGTAGGGCTGCCTCTCTGGTGCCTCTCTGAACTCACACTGTCTGACCACAGTACCCAGGAGCACAAGACCTGTCCCAGGATGCTTTCTCCTGCCATGCTGCTGTCTCGGTCCCTAGGAGGATCACACTCTTGATCCCCAAGCGGTGAGAATCTGGGGAACCAGTGCTGGAGTCCTGTCCTCTACAGAGCAGGGAAATCCTTGTTTACAGAGCCACCAAAATACTAGCTTTCTCCAGACTCTTGTGGTCAAACAGTCCAAAGGCCACCCCAACACGCGCCATCCGACAAATCATTTGTCATCCAATTTACATCCAGCGTTTCAACTCGTACGGCTCTGGAAGGCAGGGGGTGCTACCCGTCTCGCCAAGCCGAATGGAAAAGCACCCAGGTTGCGGAGAGGGGCGCGTCTCCCGCGCAGCACCGCCACCGCACGCACCGGGAGGCTGACTTGTCACTTCGGCACTGGCCTGGTGCAGAACTGCTAATCTCTTTCAGATTGAAGAGGCTGTTTGCTGCCAAGACTTCTCTGCCAAAAGATAACTTTATAATACTGATAATCAGGCGCCCTGTGATGATAAAATGCCTGTTGCTTGCCTCTGTATGAAGAGTTTCTTGCTGACAAGCTGCTTATTATGGCAAAGCTTTTGTGTCATGGAAAAAGCAGAGCCATTTACTGAAAAGTAGCAAAAAAATCTTATCTTAGCCGAGAAGTGGAGAAAGTGCAATTAATTAATTTGTTTGTGAGTCTGACCTCTAGACATAATAGTTTTTATAGCACAGCTATATATTGTAATTACAGGATAGAGCAAGCCTATACTGTAGCTTGTAGTTGAGTGTGTAATGAGGAGTGAAAGATTGATGTTCAGTGTGGTCAGATGACTAATACACTGGTAACAACTGAACTGGTCGAGCAAGAGTAACAGGCACCTGAGATAACATTTGATGTCTTGCTGAATAATGGTGGTGTTTCCTATGTTTATTATCTTCCTCTAACCTGGGAATTAACTTGTTCTAACAGCACTGAGTGCGACACAACATTGGGGATGCTGCTGCTGCTCCGTGTGTAGCTGATGTCATGCCACTGCTCATCCCTTTGTCCTCCCTCAGGAGCACTATGGGATTTTCCCAGACTGCACACAGTAACCACGGGTACGTAAACACAAATGACAGATGATAGATGCCTTCTGAGAAACTTGCTTTAATGTTAATCTTCAATCTTGTCTGGGAAAACAAAGAAAGAAAAGATGAACGTGAGAGAACATCATGCCTTGATTGCAAAATAATGTTAGGTAAACCTTCAGCATAGATGAAACCAGTTTCATCTTAGGATATGTGGGATGGTGTTTTGGTCTTGAACATAACCTTTTTGTGATGTTCTTCATAAAGACACAGAGGTCTCCTCCTCCAATGGGGTTCAATTAGGTTCTAACTCTCCTGCTGTGTTCAGGTGATGATAAAACACCATTGGGTCATTAGAAGGTTGAAGCGTGCCCTACATTACTACATCTCACTGACTGAGCTCTATACAAAACTTAACTGTGTTGAAGTCCTGGAAATTCTACTGCTTTTTACTGGCACTATAACCCAATCACAACTTGCCTGAAAAAAACCCCTGAGCCAAAACCAACAGGTGGGATTCTTAGATGAATTTTCCCTTTCAAAAAAAATAAAAAGGTAAAAAACAAACAAACAAAAGAAATCTTTAGATGTGGAGGTTTCTGGCACACTATTCTGTAAACCTAGTGCAATACCTGCATGCCATATTTTCAAGCAATGCCACTCGGACTTTAAAAGCTGTAGGACTCAATTGTCACAGTTTTTTAAAGCTACAGGCAATAACAAAGGAATTGCATTTATAATTGCTGCATTGCTTCTGAGAATTTCCTTGGCAGGGCTGCATTTAAGGCTCCGTGAGCTTGATTGGCAATGGCTGGGTTACCTGCTACTGCAAGCAGGGGTGACTCACCTGGGATTTCTATAGCCTGAGCACTAACAAAGAGCCTGTGACTTCCAATCTGCCTGGGGCTCCTGTCTGCTGCTCTGTGTGCCTCTGAAAACAATATGTATTCGGAAACTGAGAGGGGGAGGCAGAAATGAAGGGACAGGGATAGCAACAAACTCAGATTACAGTTTGGGTACCTGTGTTTCTGAGGGGCTCCAGTCGCAGTTACAATGCTTAGTTCAAACTGCTTTACAGAGCCACCCCCTGCAAACCTTAATCGCAGAAGATGCATTTGAAAAACAAGGCCAGTAAGTGAGGTAGGATTTGGATATGAATGGGGATCATGCAAGCCAGACTCTGGCATGGTAGCAAGGGATGCTGCCTGAGAGTGTAGGCAGCAGGATGAGAGTAGGAGAGTAAAGGCACTCTGTGAGCTGATAAGGGTGGATTAAGGGTTTGGCACTGAGCAAACCATTAGAGAAGGACGTTGTTAAGAAAGGCAGAGTGAGGAATCGCTGCCAATGCCGATCCTGCTCTAATGAACTGACCACGGCTGGAAATGGTTATCTCAGGACGGTGCTGAAAACCATCCACTAGGACAGATGAGATGTTTTAGGTGTTGTAAGAAGGCATGAGTGACTCTTGCTGACACTGATGCTCCAGAAGCACTGCATGTGGATCTCATTTTCTCTCTCATGGGAGGCAGGAGAAAAGACACAAACTAGTAATATTCGGCTGCTATTTCAGACCCGCTGCCAAGGGGGCCAGGCTACTTGAATGGCAAGAGATAGTTATGAGCCCTCGTTACTGCTGTCTTGAGTGCCTCTGCCTCCTCTCCCCCACTGCCGTCCACCGGCCGGGGTGGGCGCGCGAGGTGGGGGGCGGTGGGGGCAGAGGGGGGAGGCAGGCGGACAGCTCATGTAGAAAACAGTTTTGCTGTGCTTAGATCCTGCAGGTTTTGCTTTCCCCCTATTGTTAAGTGGCATTGAGCACCAGCAAAACAGGAAACCGCTTCCTCCAGCCGCTGACCCAGCGATCCCAGGGCAGCTGCTGGCTGCACAGAGTGGCCTCCTCACGCCACCCTGTTCCTAGAAAGTGTCTGGACATTTGGAAGTGCCTTAGGGAAGAGCAAGAAATATCAGTAAAGCTTGAATAGGCAGGTACGCTTGGCAGCTCTTACAAGATGGGAGTCATACTGGAAATATCTGGTGGTGATGGCCAAAGCCGTCTCTGTTTTTCCAAACTTAGGGCTTATGGAAGTGACAGCGATCATGTCTAAGCCAATCTCGGTCACCTCACTCATCTGGTAACTAACTTAATTGTCTCTTTGTTGTGCCATGCAGCTCTTGTATCAGACATCCTCACTTGGGCTGTAAAGAAACTATTGTTTTACAGGCACTGCAGCTTGTGTTGTGATCCTTAAATCTCAGAAGTCCAGCCAGGTCTCGCTTCGCTGGGCGGCCTTAGCAGAGGCAGGAAACGGTGCTGGTGAGGTGGTAGGTGACCCTGTTCTTCCTGAGAAAGCAACACCCCACGGTGTCAAGAGAATATACGCTGCTTGGGTTTCTGTCCTTCTGAGGAGACTGCAAATGGAGGATAGCAAAGACCTTGTGGCTCCTTTTCTAATTGCACATCCCCTGGTGTTCTCTGATATCAAGGACAATGTCATCCTCCCTGGTGACATTCTGCTGACCTAGAATTCCCATTGACTTGTTTTGTTGTGGGTTTGTTGGTTTTTTTTAACATGGTGTGATATTCTTCATTCTGTCTCTCAAATACTTACATAGAAAAAAATAATCCTGTAACCTCACTGGGAATGGCTGGTGGATATTTTTCACAACTGCATTTCTGTGTTTCTGAAAGTAGGACACATCGACGTGAAAGAAATGATGCTCAACCCAATCTCTGTCACCTCATTACTCTTGAGCTCCAACTTAATTACCTCCCTGATGCTTTGCACAGTTCGTAACCAGACATTCTGTGTCTGCTTAGAAATCTGCCATGCAAAATGAAGTGATGAGTGGATACCCTCTTCCTCCTGGAGAGATGAGCTGTGAGGTTTGGTAAATATCATTTCTAGAGCACCCCGAAGGTGCATCGCATTGTACAGGCCTGATCCTGCACCACTGGAGTTCACAGATGACTTATAAAGACCCACTGAAATCACACTGAAAGCTCATATCACAAAATTGGTTTAAAGATAATAGCAAAGTTTTAACCTCAATACATTTGTGGTTTATAGTTTAGAGCTCCAAAGACAGAAGTTAGGTTAACAGATCCCAAGTTCTGACCTCCTGTGTAGTCCTATGGCTGTATCGACGCCAGTGGGATTGCAAGGAAGGAGAATTTGATGGTCTATTTTCCCTTGTGTGAAAGTCCATACCCCGAAGCGGAGGGGACATGTCTGAACGCCTTGTAAAACTCACTCCTGGTTCACACACAGACCAAGGTCTGCCATACGCGTAGCCCTGTAACCCTCAAAAATTATGTGAGCTGTACACTGAAAATTAATTTCACATCCCTAAAAATTTAAAATACATTAGTTTTAAGAGTTCAAAATAATATGAGGTATAATTATCAAGATACTATAATTTTGGCCATGGAGAAGATAGACTGGGAGTTTAACCACAGTAAACATCTCAGCGTTATAAGGATATGAGCACATTCTGACGCATTTTTGTTTGTTTCTATATGAGTGTCTCATTTATCTGAACTCAAACCTGATGCCAGTGTTGAGTCACTTCTAGAGACTCGTTCTGCCACGTGGCACAGCACCCTTGGCCATGCAGTCTCCAGTTCACATATGTGTGGGGACAGGACAGCTCAGCTGTGTCACCTCGCAGGTGCACTCCTTCAGAACAGGCTGTTCTTACACTTCCCTCTGCTCTGCTCGCAACTGAAAGTTATCGGGACAAATGTACCTTCAAAACGCACTGCGGATGCCCATACTGCGTATCTCTTTTGTCTTGTTTTGTTTTGTTTTAACTGACCGTTTTACTGCAGTGTTTTGCATTGGTTTTGGAGGTCTGCGAGACTCTGTGTTTGTTTGCTGTGTTCTTCAAAAGTAAACACATCTGGCAACATGTTGCTGCTTCTCCCGGGGCCCTTCCTCATGCTAGGGGAGTTGACCGAATTGCTTCTTTAATTTCACCGTTCCCAGAGGTGTGCTGTGCACTTCGGCATTTTCCATGGACTCACAACATACGTGTCACTGCAGGGATGCACTCTGTCTGCTGCATCGTCCCCAGGGTGAGCTGTGCCACAGCTTTCCCTAGAGAGCAGAGATGACACCATCAGTTGTACAGATGACCAGGTCAGCCTCTGGGCTGCCTTTCTTTTGCCCTTTTTTTTCCCCCCATTTTTTTGTGACACAAGGGCTTGTCACAAGACCATTTTGAGCACGTGTGAGACACTTAACAATACGGTAAATATACATCCCTTATCTTCCCTGACAGAGAGCTTTCTAAAATCCGGACGGCACTTCAAAACCATGAAGCCCTTTTCCAACAAACAATCTTTTTGTGTCTCACTCTAGATAGGCTTTGGTTTTCACTACAATAGTAATGCGGTGCATTAGAGTTTTAAAAAACTTATCTCTATCTATTTCCTGGTCTCCCTCACAAAATATAAATCACCGTTAACGTTGCTATTACACAACGAAAGTCAGTGCCTGTAACTCAAGGTTACACTTAACCTATCTTTGAAACTCATTTTGTGTAAATAAAACATAATATTAAATAAAATGGGAGAACTTCACTAAGATGAAGAGAAATGTTTAGGAAAGAGCTCAGGTCCTAAGACATGCGAGGACACCTCCTGTTTTTTGTGGTGAGCTTCTACTTGGAAGTTGGCCTTCTCAGCAGGGGCTTGGCAGCCTTCTGGTGGCATATCCTGGTCTCAGAATGATCTTTTTCACACGCTTTGTTTAGTTCTCTGTCTGAATCTATAAAGTATTCAGAATCTCTCTCTTTCTCATGGTTACCAGCTGATCTGGCAAAGAATACCACTTAGGGCACGTGTATCTGTCCTGTTCAGCTGCTCTCGGATCGTCGTTCTCTTGTATGTCATTTATTTCTTTTCACAAGGGACACTTAAAAAGGTTAGGGCCTGATCTGGGGACTGACATTCACCTGTACCCACGTAACCTGCTAATTGCTTTGTTGGAAATCCACCTACAGCTAGAAAAACTGTTCGCTGCTGTAGTTAGAACTTTTCTTCTTTATTTCCCTGGCGGAGAGCTTGGGGATGTTTTGGTAGCTATTCCAGGGTTAATTGTCTTTCTGCCCAACCAGCGGCTGTTAAATGTTGGCTCTGGAAGGCTTTTCCTTTGCCCATTAATCTCAGATCTGGTGAGGCCAGTGAGGTGTGCATCTCTGTTTTTACAGTGCTAATGATAGACTTGCGAAAGGGGGGGAGGCTGTGGCTGGGGTTTTGCTGTAACACTGGCTCTTTTTCCTGTGCATAGCTACACTTTGACGTGGTATGCTTGAACTTACAGATCAAAGAGAATTACCAAAAATGATCCACTTGTGAATTGTGGGCCATTATCTGTTATTAACTCATCTTGAGCACTGCGGTAAGCAAACTGTAATTTACAGTATGTTATTACATTTCTGCTCGCTGTGGTGTGCGGCAGCTGAATGTGTGTGTGTGTGATAGTCCATAACGAGACGTAATCTTTTCTAGCTAATTCAAACACATCTTTGCCAAGCCCTACTAAGGTTGAATAAGAATTTAATTTACTTCTAATAATTTTGTTTTTCTGCTTCCTGCCCCTCCCACCACATTTAGGAGAGGAGAAGGTTTCACCTTCTCCCTTTCTCTCCAGTACACGCTTGCTTCCAGGAAAACTTGGAAGCGCAGCAACAACCTCCTCCGGTTCTCTGCCAGATTTCCTTCAGGACTTAATGATTCAGGTGGCTTCATTTGCTAAATTTTTGCCAAAAAAAAGTAGTTCTCTACTGACACCATATAATAAAGTTGAGCAAACAGGAGGGCTGGTAGGAGACTTATTTTTATTGCCTGGCTCTAGTCACATGACAGCTCAGGTTACAAAATACTAATACCCCTGCCAACTCTCAGGATCCACCAATTCCTCTTGCTACTGTTTTAATCCAACCTGTCTTTTCTTTTCTTCTTTTTCTCCCCCCCCCCCCATTTTTTTTTTTCCTGAGGGCAGGGGGTGAAGGAGAAGGCATTAGACTGGGGCAGGAGATAGAGTGGAAAGCAAGTATATCATGATTGGGAGTATCCTTTAGCTCCTTCAGTGTTTGTTCAGCACTTTTTCGCCAGCTGAATAGCTTATTCCCTCTGAGTGTTGGCAGCCTTTGGCAGTAGTAAAGCTATGTCAGCATTCCCCTGTTCCATCTCTTTTTTTGGAAAAGGATCCTTTAAAATATTCCATTTTCACCTTGTTTGCAAGTTGTGAGGAAGGCTTCTCCCCCAATTAAATTGTGACATTTTGGCTTGAAAAACAACTTCAAGATCAGGAAGATAAGCTAGCACACATGCACACACTCAAAAAAAGAAATAAAAAGAATTCCTTCTCATGGAAAGAAATTCAGCAATTCAGTCGAGCCCCTTCTTTTGTTAGCAGTGAGACATATATTTTCAGAAAAATAGCTGATAAAACAATAGATTTGAAAAATGTAAACTTTATGCAACTCTCTGGAGTTCTTCACAGTGATTTCCCCTGTGTCCCTTCTTCCAGCATGCAGCAGTACCAGAAGCTTTGGTGCTAGGGGTTCCTGCAAGGAATCTACCTAGATAGGTAGATGCCCAAGATCGTTGTACGATCTCTGATGCTGTAGCGACGCTGCTGCTGCTACCTCAGCTACTTTAAGGTGAAAATAATTGTGTCCACAGTGTACCGAAGGCACAGCTCAGCAACAGAAGTATCTCCTAATAGTAGGTTTAGAATTTTGTGCAAAAGGAGAAAAAAAGCTCTGTGGTGCTCATCCCACAGGCATTGATGGGTTTTGTTGTGTAAAAGGTATAGAGAATGACTTTCTCCACCTTTGTGAAAGAAAAGCTGTGGTACAGGTAAGTTAGGAGACCAGTTCAAGGCAACACAAGACTTCCCTGGTGAATTCAAGAGTGAAAATTCAGGTGAGAGTTGTAGTCCCCGTGTGCCAGCTAGGAGACCACCCATCTTCTCTTTCGGCAAAGCATGAGTGGAAATGCACTTCCTCAGCCTTCCAGTGGCTGTGACCATGGTAGTTTCCAAGGGGGAGTACGTTGCAATTGTTTTACTTTGTCCATTTCTGCTCTTCTTCCACGAGTTGCCCATGAAGGTCTGCAATACTATCGCACTATTGCATCGTCCGCATTCAGAGCTCTCTTGAAAACACAACCCCACTCTGATTTCTCGCAGAACTACCTCTTGTAATTAGGAGCCTGTTATGGCTGTAACTGGGCAGGGTTAGAGGAAGTAGGTGTCAGCAGTGACTCCTTGCATCCACCTGTTGTGGACACTGGCTGTAAGCTTTTAGGGGCAGGGACCATCACTTTCTACAGCCTGTACAAGGCTTCGGCCTGTCAGTACTTCTGACCGCAGCACTGATGACGTCCCTTTAGAATGCCCGTTTTCAGAAGACTTAAATAACACATATTCCTCACTTCAGTTTTTATGAGTTTTGTTATGCTGTGAGAACCAATGAAAATTATTTTTCTGAAGCCTTTCCGCCTCAGCTGCACGTAACACAAGTGCAAGAACATCAGGAGGATGCTACGATCCACAGCGAGGGAAGGGCAGCGTTGGAGCTCTGCACTTGCTTTGACTCCAACATAATGGAGCTAATTTAATAAACTGGTAGGTTTTGATAAACCATGGCCGTGTTGTGATGACCTGCTCCTTGGGTATTTTCCTTGTTCTTTAGGCAGTTTCATTTCTGTGTGTGCAATCACAGCACCCTCTACTGCCTCTCGCTTAATCTGCAAAAGGACAGCAAATGATAAAAAAGGACTTTTGGAGAGCCTAGACTCTCTGAAGTGTTGCCTTACATATGAAACTACGCCCCCGCCATGAGAAAGGTAACGCAAGGTGTTCCAGTTCTATTTAGAAGGCACTCCCGAGTTCCTAAACGAACAGTACGAATTCCTCAGTGGCTCCAGCACCCACGACCTGACAGCGGCTTTTCCCTTCTATCTGTATATAAGGCGTTACGTTCCATTGTTCTTAGGTCCCTGGGGAAAAAACGAATCAATTGTCTTTGTGAGAAACGTGAAAAGGCACCAGATCAGACGCTAATTCTGTGTCTTCCCAGGCCAACTACCAGCAAACCCCAGCTTTCCGGGATCTGCCCCTCAGGGAGCTGCACCTCTGCGGGGAGTGCGGTGTCCCCTCTCGCCCCACCCAGGCGCTGGCTTCCTCTTTGCTGCTCCTTCTGCAAACCTCGGGGCCTCCTTCGTTTCCTCCCAAACCAGGCCCTTCGCCCTGCCGAGCCCCTTCCCACCGGCCGCTCCAGCGCCCGGCTGGGGACCACGGCCAGCTGCGGTTCTCCGCGTTCACGGGGAGCCAACGGGCCGCCCGGGCACGCCGGGGCACAGCCGGCGGCCCCCACCCGCTGCAGTGACCGGGAGCCCGAGCTGGCCGATCCCCGCCCCCCCGGCTCTCGCGGGGCCCAGGCCAGCGTCCCGCTCCCCGGCAGGCCGCGGCCTGCTGGCGGCCGGTCGGGTGGCGGGAGCTGCCCGCCCGGGGGAGGCGGCCATGGGCTTGCCGGGGGAACGTGGCGTGTGAGGAAGCGCACGGCCGCCGTTACGGGCCCGCCGCGGGGGGGATACAGCGGGAATGCGGCTGCTGCGGTAGCCCGGGGGGGCCGGCGGCTCCGCCTCCCCTGGAGGTGCGCGGAGGGGCGGGGCCGGGGCGGGGCGGCGGCCGCGCGGGGCTGACGTGGCGCTCTCCGCCCGCTCCGTTCCTCCGGCCGTGTGCGTGCGTACGTGCGTGCTTGCGTGCGCTGCGTGGGTGCGCGCGGCGTTTCCGGCGCGGCGGTGCAGGATGGTGCTGCTGGAGAGCGAGCAGGTGGGCTGGGGTGGCCGGTCCCCGGGCGGTCCCTGCCGGCGTGGCCGGTTCCCGGGGAGCCGACTGCTCACCGGCCGCCCGGCGTGTCCCTCTCTGCCGGCTGCTGGTGGGGGAGGGAAGCCCCGCAAGGCCCCGCGGTACGCTGGGCCGGCTCCTCGCCTGGCCCGGCGGCGGGGGACGGGAGGGAGCATCTTTGTAGCCGGTGACTTGGGCGCGGGGGGAGGGCGGGCAGGAAGGCGGGGGCTGCGGCAGGTCTGGGGAGCGGGGGGTGTGTGTTTAGAGCTCGTTTTCTGGCTGGGCCTCGTGTGGTACGTGGGGGAAACCGGGAGTTCCCCGTTCCTTGGTGCTTGTTCCCGCGGAAGTGGGAGAGCCCGGGCTGGGGCGGGGCCGGGGCTGCTCGCCGGGCAGCGAGCTGCGGGGCTGCACCGGGAGAAGGGAGAAAGGCGAAAGGCCTGCGCGGTGGCCTCCAGCCAAGGATGGGGTCTCTTTCTCTTTCAGTTCCTGACAGAGCTTACCAGGCTCTTCCAGAAGTGCAGAACTTCGGGGAGTGTCTTCATAACGCTGAAGAAATGTAAGTCTTAAGTCTGTTGCTGGATTAACGAGGTGTTCATCGAAATCAAACTTACAGTGTTGTTAGCGTGTATTTTAAAAGATACGGTTATAATTCAGAGTATCCAAAAAACAGAGTAGTCGTATGGACGAATCAATCATCTTAGCTGCAGCACTAATAACCTTGAAGTACGACTGTATTTCAAACTGCAGGAAATATTGGGACTTTCTAATTATTAAACAACAACTGGAGATCCTTAGGCCTTCTAAAGGAGGATTACAGTGTTCCATTTGTGTGTGTGTGTTTCTCTGGTCTCTGGCTGGCTGGCACGACTCAAGAAGTCAAGTGTCCTCAGCTGCAGTTTGACTCGCGTTTGTAACATGCTGCTGCTGGAGCTGGTGGTTCATACAGCATGTCGGGGGAAGGATTTAATTTTTTCCTGGCAGATGTAGTTTATGGAACAGGTCCTTCTGGGGTTACAGAGGAAGGGGTCCATCAACAATTTGGCAGCAATGTCAGTTCAGGTGGCCTTAAATTCCAAGGTGTTTTACAGATCTCCTCATGAGCAATTTTTAATATCATCTCACAGGAGGCATCCTAGTGAAATGTGAACAAACATTCTGTGTCTTTCAATACAGACGATGGCCGAACAAAACCAGTCCCACGCAAAGGCCACGTAGAAAGTTTTGAACCAGCAGACAATAAGTGTCTTCTAAGAGCAACTGATGGAAAGAAGAAAATTAGCACAGTGGTAAGTGACAACTTTCAGTTAGAAGGATTAGTGGCCTTACTTGTCTTTTATTTTGTGCTCTATATGTTAAGTGAAATTTGTCTTTACATGAATTCCATGAATAATACCCTCTTAATTCCAGAGAAACCGTACGGTAGCTAAACACACAGCTGAAGCTGGGATGCTGAAGTGTTACACTTTCCTGAAGTTTGAATGCTTACACTCAGCATTACAGATGGGTCAGTAGTTTATAGTTTTGCTCTCTGTGTGCTGGATTTTGCTTCAGAATGGTATTGCAGGACAGCAGAAAAGGACCCTCCTTGTTTTCAGCAACCATGGCAGTTTCGAGTCAGGGGGAATTGTTTGGAGAGAAGGGGATTACTGCTTCTATAGACATGGGCAGAAGGACACAGGGTAGATATGGAACCTGCAGTATGAGGTCAATGTGGCTCTGAGAAGAGGAAAGGTCCTGCACACCTTTAGGTTGATGGTTGGACTAGATGATCTTAAAGGTCCCTTCCAACCTAGACGATTCTATGATTCTACACCTACACTCAAGCCTTGGGAGACAAAAAGGTAGTTTCTTACAGACCTCTATGGAATTACTGAAGGTTCTTGTAACCCAGAAAAGAACAGGATGTTCCCAGGCTGTGAAACAGTAGGAAAGGGATCCTTGTTTCCTGACAAGAACACGTAGGCAGGGGTAGACTCTTTTAAGCCTTAATCTTGCTTAGCATACCTATTTTTTTTCTCATTTATGGAGCTATTTGTATTTCGGGAAATGTTAACTAAAAGCTGAAAAGCTGACGTGTTTACTTTTCTTGTGGTTTAGCCCCAGCCGGGAGCTACGACCACGCAGCCACTTGCTCACTCCTTCCAATTCTCTCCCCATCCAACCTGGGAGAGTAGGAGCGAGAAAAAAGCAGTCAGTTTAATAGGCAGAGCAAAAGCCGTGCAAGCAGAGCAAAACAAGGAATTAATTCACTGCTTCCCATGGGCAGGCAGGTGTTCAGCCATCTCCAGGGAAGCAGGGCTCCATCATGCGTAACAGTTACTTGAGAAGACAAATGCCATCACTCCAAGCATCATCCTCCCCCCTTTTTTTTCCCCCAGCTTTATATATAAAGTGTGATGTCACATGGTATGGAATAGCCCTTTGGTCAGTTGGGGTCAGCTGTCCGGACTGTGTTCCCTCCCAACATCTTGTGCACCCCCAGCCTGCTCACTGGCGGGGCAGTGAGAGGAGCAGAAAAGGCCTTGAGAGCTTAGCAACAACTAAAAACAGTAGTGCGCTATCAAAAGTACTTCTCATCCCAAATCCAAAACACAGCACTACACAGGCTGCTCATAAAAAAGTTAACTCTGTCCTTACCAAAACCATGACAACCTTGAATGAGAGACTGGGGAAGGCTTTTGCTGACTTCAGCTCTCTTCTGTGATGTAACTCAAGGAAAAATGTTATTTTGAGAAATAGTTGAGAGAATCTGGGCAGCAAAGTATTTTTATGGCCCTACAGGTAAATAAAAGCTTCCTTATAATGTTTCTTCATACTCTTCCTGTTTGAAAACACAGGAATTTGGGATGAATGGCCTCCAGAGGATTTTGTTAATCAAGTAGGGAGTGTGCCGTTTTCTAAGTCAGGGGAGTGCTGTGACATGTCAGGACAGCCTGCCTGCCACTGAACGGGGTGGGCTGGTCCAACTGCTGCTAAAAAGACTAGACGGTCACTGGTGGGTAAACACGTACTGGTACTTGGTTTGTGATTGATAGAAGCCAGTGTTTTCTTGGCTAACCTCCAGTATTACTTTTGTAGGTGAGCTCAAAGGAAGTAAATAAATTCCAGATGGTAAGTTTTGTATGCCTTTTATCTTCCTTTTCTGTAGGTATTGGGGAATGGTCAGTAGGAAGCACTGGACAGTTGTGAATGTGTTAATTCAGTGGAGAACCGCCAAACAGATTAACCTTAGACTACCCACTTATTTGCATTTGTTAAAAAAAAAAAATCCCATTATATCTTATCTAATTTTCTGCATTGGTTTAGAAACAAGAGTTTCCCAGTGTAGGGTGTAAGAGCATGATTCTTTAACACAGAAAATGCAGATACCTGTCCATTAGCAATATGTAAAATGTTACCTCTAGTATATTGTCATTTACGTATTTGTTCTTGTAATGGTTTCAATTATTGTTTCAGGCATATTCAAATTTGCTGAGAGCTAACATGGATGGCTTGAAGAAAAAAGACAAGAAAAGCAAAAACAAGAAGAGTAAAGCAACACAGTGACGGAGCAGTGTCCTACCATCACCATAAGAGACTTGACCATTGCTCAAAGCAAAGTCCATTTCTTTTTGAGTTACCACTTGTCTTTGGCTTTCCTTCCAGCAGGATACTGGGATGTGATCAGTACTTTTCTTTAAACTGAGAGCAGAAGGTGCTTTCTCTGGATTGTTTTATGGCAGGAGTATTTACAAGGTTATACTGAAATAGCTTTACACTCAGCTGCCAACTGGTTTTGTACTTATACTGCAGTTTGTTTTGTATTGTACAAGTGGGCAACATAAAAACCTGTTTGGGGGGGGGTAACACAGGGTGAAGAGAAATGCACCGTGCCAGGAGCAAAGTGAGACTGGAGCAGGAGTCCCAGTGACAGATGCCCAGTTTTATAGATACGCCTCAGTAGTACTAGGGAAGGTGGGTGCCAACATACTATCAGGAACAGCAGCTTTCCTGTTTCTTTCTTATTTTGAAGGATGTGTCTACATGATGCAGTGCAGATACCCCTAAGGCTTAAGCTCTTTCAAAGCCTGGCAGCTGTGCCCTCGCTCCATGCTGATCCAGCTGTGCAGCCCCTGGCTCAGGGTGGGGGGAGGGCAGGCCTCTACATCATGTTCCCTTCAGATACGGCTTAAAAAATGCTCATGTCACCTAAACTTGTCTTTTTTAAGCTTCATCCTTTAGTATATTCAGGGATCTGAATTTCCCCATACTTCACATCTTAAAATATGAGCAGATGTAAAAGATGAATACTTAATTGTTCCTATTAAACACAATGAGAAATGGATTTGATTGTAATGACTGATGTGACTTGGTGAGTGGCCAGGAATGGTATGGGTACATGTGCCTTTAGGACTGACTCTCCTGATGCTGCTTTCTCTGGTGCTGTTACAACTTCCACAGTTCTTGGGTTTGTCTTTGAAGCTACCTCTTTATGTATTTTAACTTTTTGCCCTCTTTACTACAAAAGGGCAGAAAAAGTAAGTACCTACTTTCTTAATTTCTTAATGCAATGAGTATCCAGTGCTAAAGGCAATAATTTGAGTTAGTTAGAGAAAAAAAAGCACAGGAGTAAGCTGTTCAAACAGAAGGTACCAGGTGGGGAGGGAGAGTAAACACCAGTATATTTCCAGAAATGCCAAACTTTCTTTTTTCTGCTATTATATATTGCGTCAAATTGCTTATAATGTGTAGTTAACTATGGCTGCTGTAACTCATCTTCAGTTTTACTCAGCTTCCTTTTCCCTGATGGGGTTGTGTTACAGTTCAGTTTCAAGAAGATAAATTGCAAGATTCCCATCACTACTATGACTTTAACTTCAAACCTAATCTGACAACCTAAGTGAAGAAAGCAGGTTCAAGACTCTGATTATGCCTCTAGCATGTGCATGCTACTGTTTCTCTTAAAAGTCTTAGGCTTAGGTCTGAAACATATTTTTCCTGTATCGGGTCTTATTTCATCTCCCAGGAAGCTGCTGCTTGATTTTAATGCAGAAGTACAGGCAGGACAAGCATAAGCAGCCAGATTTGCAACAACTCTCTCAGCTTGAAAGCCACCATCTCTTATATAGAAATTAAACCAATAGGTTTATTAAAAGACAAACACATAAAGTTTGCAATACATCTTTCAAGAAGGCTCAGTAGCCAAACCTTTTATTACATAAAAACCCTTCTTCAAAAAAGTTTAAAACAGTTCGAGCTGAAGATAATTTATCTTCTCTAATCCTTGAACTGAGTTTCTTATTTCAGTACTGCTGTTGCATGTTGACATTAAAAAACATTCTGAAACTATTTAAAAAGAAAAAGCAGTTTTACACTGGCACAGCTCGTAACTTCTCTTGTGGCATAAGGGGGCAAGAATTACATGATAATACATATCTCTGGTTGTAGTCAGACTTGCTTTTTAAGTGCCTGTAAAACATTTATTTCAACTTTTTTAACGTAAATTTACAGTTTTATGTTACACATGAAATTCAATCTGGACACATAAAAAGGCATTAGTTGCCATTCTTGCATTATCACAGCTTTTTGAAATTCCTTTGACAAGACACTGGTTTTCTCCGAGTAAAAGCATCCCATAAAAGATGCTTTAAGTACTAAAACAAAACTTTGTATTCATCTCGGTAACTGTACAGGATAAGCACAGGAACCCTGCAGAGGGAAGGAAAAGAGATTTTTAAACTTTAGAACTGCTGGTTCAAAAGCTAAAACACCTGTGGCAAATCTTAGCAATGAGCTAAAAACAAAGATTCAGTAGAATGGCAGTAAGTTTTAGTTCCTTTGGCTGTGGCTGCCATTTCCCCCTTTATTCTCTTCCCATTCTTTGAGCCCGTTTAATTCTCGTTCAGTATCTGGAAGGCTTATGGCCAAGCAGCGTTTTGTGTGCAGACAGCAAAAGGAAGTCTTTGTCAGGGACTGCGTTACATTCACACCCAACACTTTACTGCCTTAGTAAGTCTGAAGCACTTTTGGTGCACCAAAGTCAATTTTTAGTCTCATTTTAAATAGTACCTTCAAGCTGAATGTATGTTTAAGAAAATGTATGCTAAATGAAGCCCACAATAGGGCATAAATACCCATAAATAAGTGTACCACCAGTATAAGTGGTACACTTAACTGTACCAGTACATGCAAGAGTTGAAAATGTGAGGCTTAAAACCAGATGTGCCCAGACATCAGGATTCAGGCTCGCCAGAATCCAACAAGGAAACTACGAGTTGAACATACACATTTTCATGCTTAGAAGACAGAAAGGGGCTTCACAGCACAGTCTGGGAGAGCATGCATCAGATTTGCTTAAAGCTGTGCCAGATTCCCATGGTATTCCCTTACAGCAGGAGGAATTAAACGTGCTCCCGAGTCTTTCCCCTGGGAAAAGAGAGTTACTGCGTAGTAGCATAGCAGTGTACCTGAATGTATGTAGCTGTTTGCACTTCAGTTTCATGAACAAAGTAGCAAATGAGATAATAATGGGGATACAATTTAGAATTTATAAACCTTTTCAGGTTTATAAAAATGAAGAATTTACACAACCAAAAATTTACATTTTGCCACATGTGAGGATTAGATGACCAGTAAACTCTTCCCATTTTGTTTTATGTTAATGAAAAAATAGTACTCAAGGACAAATACACGTTTCCTGAAAAGCTCTTTTTTTCCTCAGGGAGAAAGAAAGGGGAGGACAAATTAAGAGCATCTTATTTAGTAAAGTTTGAAAGCAGAAATAATTGATGTTTTATGTACCTATAAGAGCTTAAAAAATTTACCTTTTTTCCATTTTGATGCTGTAAATTTCATCACAAATTGCTTGTAAGTATGAACATGTCTGTTTTGGCCATCGTGACATCAGTTGTCTCACAGCAGCATTGAAGGCTTGTCTATCTCCATCAAACTTGGAAAAAAAAATTGACAAGGAACTATGATACACTCTTACATTCTCTTGTGAAGGAAATACTTCTGATAGGATTCAGTCTTCTGAACACTCTGTAATGTCAATGCTTCTTAATTAAACAAGTTATTAAAAAGGTTTCAAACAAAACTCATATTAAACATGCAACTTGACTTTTTAAAATTTTAAAAATAAAAATGTATGAAGAATTTAGTGATCAGTTTCTTAACAGTTTAGCAATAAAAAGGTGTAAGCAATGAAAGGGGCTCTATCACTTGTAAAGGGTGTCAATATAATACTTATACATCCCCTTTTTATTTTGGCTTCACTAAAATGTTTCAGCTACTTGAAACAATTGCCTCTTGTGTTTTGGGTCCTCCTTCATTAACAGCTTGAAGAAACAACTTTGTTGAAACCGCTATTAGTGCTTATGGGTTTATGAAAATAAGCAGTAAGACTTAATTTCAGCTAACTATTCTTGGGGAAAACAAACAGCTTTGGATTAAGACTTCCTAATGGTGTCTTGTGTAATTTTGGCATTTGACAAAAATATTTTTTTAGCCTTAGTCAAGCTCCTTGGGGAAAAAAATCCTATTAAGTTTTAAAACCTTATTCAAACTCCTTACAGGAGAAAAAACACAATGGGTGAATTTTACATTCCACCTCAGTAGGAACAGAATTTATCTTCTATTGTTCAATAGGAGTTTCAACAGTTCTTAATTGCTTACCTTTAATGATAAGAAGGGCATCACAGTCGCTTTTGGCAGATCTACCTGTAAAAATGCCATCAAGAAATCAATACTTAACAGTTCTTCTGTTACCCGTTTGCCAAGTGGAGATGAGCTGTAGTGAAGGGGCTCAGACTTTTTGATTGCCAAAGAAGGACTCATGCTGATAGAATTAGGAATTTACCAAGGTTTTAAGCTTGATCTGTTCGTAACAGATTCTACTATGGAAAGTTCCAAATAGGCACAGGCAAATAGGCAATGTGTTTCCTGAAAAGCATATACCACTTTTAAGTTCTTTGTGCCATGGTCAGCAAAGTCTAAAAGCCGTATACAAACAGCAGCTATGTTTATTTAAATGTAAGAGCAAATCTACAGGAACAAGTTATTAAATGATCCACAGTAGTTAGCATGAGTACAACTTAAGAATTTACAGCTAAATATTTGTTAATTTTTGTTCTATGCAACTGTCCAATACACACAATTTGAAACACTTTTCAAGCATGAAAGAAACATGCCATGAGTATCATTTAACCAGAAGCTTGGTTCATTTGGTATCTCTAAAGTGAGGCTGCTGGTAGTGGTTTGTTCCAGACAGCAACTACATCATCCAATTCAATTAAGAATTTGAAAGTAATTCAGCCTTCTGCCAAATACTTACTGCTAAAATCTCAATCTCACTTGTTTTCTGTTGCAGGCTAGAAATGAATGTCTGAAGTCTTGTTTGCACCTGCCAACAAAAGATGGGCAAAAGTAAAATACACTGCTTCTGGGACACCCATTGGAAACACTTATTTTCTGTTTCATAGATGAGGAGAACAGAGGAAGCTGCATCTAACACAAGATGTAGAACTACATCATATTTAAACTAAAATTCACATTTAATGTAATTTTCAGGAGCAATTGCACAATAATCCTTGACAAGCAGTCAGGCAGGAGACTGGGGCTGAGTCGCTCTTGCCACAACAGTAAAGATGTGATAATACCGGTATTGTACTAAAGCAGATAGAACTGCGTGTTACAATGCGAATTCTCACACAAGTACTTAAAAATTGCCTTTCTGTTTCTGGGTGTTAGATAACATTTCAGAGGAATGTCAGAACCTGTGACTGGATACAGTGAATCATCTCTAGCTGGAGAAAGAGGACTGATTTGACAGCCAAATCAAAGTATGGGTCATGCCTTGTAACACCTCCTTCCAGAGCAGGCTAGTAATCCTGCAAAGACAGCCCTTCACAAATGTGTCAGCCTTGCACTGTGTTGTCTTTTGTACCTTAGGAAGATGCTTTTGTATATTAAAAACCTGAAAACAAAAAGTCTGTTTAGCTCAAAGCTTAGCAAATAACATCCACTGCTTTATTTGGGTTTCTAGAACTATTTTTTTGTTGCACACCCAAATTTTGCCTGAAAAGGGGGTAAGATTACAGTTCCATTTTACCATGTACTCTAAATATCTTGAACCCAATAGTCCTAAATGAGCAAACCCTGACATTTGTTTCTAGCATAATTTAATCTTTTCTCCATTATAATATTTTAGGCAGGTGGTTTTTTTAAATCTGCAATTTTTTTTAGGCCTTTAGTTTGAGACAACATAATGAGATATGTAGAGTATGTGTCACAAACATATTGCAAATTAAAAGTATGCTGAACTTGCACTTTTAACACACTTCAGCATTTATTTAAAAAATGGAAAATTCCAGAACCATATTTCCTACTAAAGTAAGATTTCTAATCTATATATTTACAATGATGGCTGAGCTACAACATTGTCACAGATAATCCCCAAGATCCAAAACATTAAAAAAAAGGTGGTCTTTGCCTTCGACCTTTTGTGTTGTTATCTACTTTATGAATAAAGAACAAGCAGGACGTATTTTTGTATGTTAGCTGATAGTGAAAATACAAATTCTACCATTCCTGAACTTCTTAATACTTATTTGATGTGCATGTACCTGAATTTCTTGACGCCGCCTGGCACTGGCAGATAGTTTTTCAGGAGCTATAACACTAACATTAGGCACTACAAGAGTTCCATGTGATTCAAACACACCTAAAATGCAAACATATAGTTTTAGATTATATTTTTCCTTATACAAGAAGTAGCAAGAAACAGAAAATTAAAAAATATTAATAAACTAAGGTTCAAAAAGCTGCTAAAAAAACCCCAGAGTCAGTCAACTAGACAGGATGATAAAACATGCATGTAAATTCTCAAATGCTCACTTACTACTTTGAAAGACTTGTTGGTAAGAATAAGAAATCTGCTCTTTTACATCAGCATTCTCTGAAAATAATAAAAGGTTCCAAACGGCTTGCAGAATTTTACAGAGGAATGTGGCATACATGACATCAAAAAAAGAAAAGCTATTACAAAAATGAGGCAACTATTTAATGGTTATAGCAGAGTCAGTGACAAATGAAACAATAAACCCCAGACCCCATCTCCCCCAAAAAACAATTAAAACCTGAAATGGCTTATTTTGAAATAAAAATTGCCTCTTCTGGTAATCACACACACACAAAACCCCCCAAATTAAGCCAACCAAACAGCCACCTCTCTCCCTCACTGTTATGCAAGGGGGTGTTGTGATTTAACCTCAGCTGGCAACTAGATCCAGCAGCCACTCACGCACACCCCGTTCCCCTCCCACCAAGAAGGGAGGGTGAAAGAGGGGGTGGAAAGGAGGGAAAAGGGAAAAAAAACCAACCCCATGGTGAGTTGAGATAAAAACAGTTTAATAGAAACAATAACAGAAACGGAAAAATAACAAAAATGAATTAGCACTGCCCAGATCAGTGATCGTGATCGAGGATTCCCACCTCCCTAAGCCTACCCCCAATTTATACACTGAGCATGATGTCCATGGTATGGAATATTTCATTGGCCATTCCATCATTCTGTCTCTACTTCCCTGGGAAGCTGAAAAAAGTCCTTGGGCAGTGTAAATACCACTTAGCAACACCTAAACCCAGTATTATTGACATTCCTTTCACAGTAATCACTAGAAAGAAGATTAACTCTTTCCTAGCTGAAACCAGCACAGGTGGGGAAAAAAGTGTTTCTTTAAAAAAAAAAAAAAACAGCAACCACCACCCCCCACTATATGAGTGCTTAATAAAATAATTATCAAAAATGCCAAACTATTCACGCAAAAAGTACCTAATACTATTTTCTGTCTACAAACTCCAATTATCAGACTAAGGAGTGCGAATCTGTAGCTAGAAATGTAAAGGTGTTTTCATCTGAAGAAAAAAAAAATCTTAGTAGAACAGTAGGTCTCAACACTGTAACAATCACAGGTTGCGTCATTTTTTCCATCAAGATGACATTTAACTTCTCCTCAGCAAGGAAATGTTCGTGATTTTTACGTGTGTGTGTCTCCCTCTCCCTGAATCACTGCATCAATGAATGCTCGTATGCGGAATATTCTGCCTGTTGGCCTAAGCACTTTGTTAGCTTGGAGAAAAATTCAGTTTTAGATCACCTGGAACAACATTTGAGATTAGGCGAAGTGTCTAACCAGAAGCATTGCTAGAAAACATTTTCTTGCTCTGACTTTGGTAATACTTCTAAAATGTATGTTCCAGCAATATTTTCTTATAATACAGTTTTTAAGCAGAAAAAGAAATAGTTTGTATGTTCTATAACTAGAGACTAAATACCTGAATTATTAATAAATGATCCCTTTTGATTTGGTACTGAAAGATTATCCGAGGTTTCTCTAAAAATAAACAAAGCTAGTTAGGGAAACAAAATTAAAATAACGAAGAAATACTGTAATAATACATGGTTTCAGATGATCATACAAAAATACTTATTTCATTCCAACAGATAAATAAATTTATGGAGACTTCCCAGCACATATCTGCAGATTAAATTCTATTCTGGAACAGACAGGAAATAATACAAAATCACATTACAAAATCTGATCAAGAAGCAATTTTTATGTTTCCTATGGATACGAAAAAATAGGCTCCCCATCATGCAAGTCTGATTTAGATCCTCATACTAGAATGTATTATGAGAATATTCTCTCCAAATTCTTGATTTAATCTATGATTTCTTACAGGTTTCTATGAGATAATACTAAAGTATCAAAGTAATATTTATAGTTAATATCACAGATATTCAAAGAAGCTTTAAATTATTAGTTTGGATCCCTTTGCTTTCCACATTCAGGATTCATTAACAAAGAAATTTGCCAGTGTTATAATTACTGCATTTCTCTGTTTAGTATTACCAAATACAGGTTTTTCTCTATTCTGCTCTCAGGATCTAGAAATAAGGTAACTTTTAGAAAGAACGATTCTCTTTCACAGCTGTGTGAAAGAACAGCTTCTGTTCATAGAACCTGTAGATCTGTCACAAAACACATAAGAATCAGGTTAGTTGCAAAATTAAATGCCAAGACTGGCCGAGGCCTAAGAAAATCCATGCAAGAGGTGGGGAGCAGATGTTAGCCACTTGCACAAACTACTGCTCGAGTTAAGCATTTCCCAGCTTAATCATTTCCTTAATTGTTCATTCTATTCAGAAATCCTATGGATGTCAAATCTGTTAGTTTATGCATTCAAGTTTGTGTGACTAAACCATGCCTGTTCCTGCTGCCACTACATACACATGTAAGTACATACATATATACAGATGCGTGTGCAATCATATATTTACAAAAAGAGATATGAGTAACAGCTATGCTGCTTATGGACCCATGACTGACTGTAGCCTCTCCTGTGATATACGTACTAACTTCTGTTGGTGACAAGACATAATGATTTCAACAAAGACAGGATGATGGGGTGTTGCTGTGTACTCTGAGCCTTTGCCGGGTGTTACTTTCACTTGCAGCACACCTGTACATGTTGGCTGGCACAATTACACTTTCACTTTTACAATATCAGCACTGCCTCAGAATGAAAGGGATTTGCCGCTTTAATTCTTCGATTACATGGCACATGAACGTGGTGGGCACCTGGTCAGTAACAGGGACTTGCAGGCAACCCTACCGTACGAACCCTACTGGCGTTCCAGTAGCACTTGAGCTGGATAACCTTTTAATTTATGAAGCACTATGGATGTTTGAATGTAACAACAGCTAGGGAAAAAACAGTCTCATTCTTAATCTCAGTAAAATTCTCTAACCAAGCCTTTTGCTTTCTTTCCCCCTCAAAAGGAATTCAACAAAGCTCCTTTTCTTTATCAGATAAAATCAAGGTTTAACTGAGCGTATCTTAAAGTTATTTCATTAAAACAAACATACATTCACTTCTGATTTTGACTATTCACATTGACACATTATGCTACTTACCTACTACATCTTTCATCACAGATTTTAGTTTTCAGTTTCTGGATCAGGTGGTCTACTAAGTCAGATTCTAAAATCCTTTTCTCCGTCTGTCTGTCTTTCTCAAAGGATTTCACCTATGATGCAGTTCAGTGGTTCTTAAGATTGTTGAGTCTTAAAATAGCATATGAATACACTTATCAAATTTAATCAAAACCAAACTGGATTATTGACCCGGCAGAGGTGAAGCAGTCAAAGGTAGGAAGCTATCATCGTTACCAATCACTCACTGCCAATTCAACCTTTGCTTATTTTTATATTTTTTTTTCCCAACCAACTAATTTCCTCTGCATTCCTAAAGCTTAAACTAGCTTGGCTACTTATATTTACTATGTGATAATTAATTTTTTAACAGAATGGCCTGTAGAAAAAAATACCGTATTACTAGCAGCCTATTTGGTTTGGAGTTTTTTTTTTTGAGGTAAGGAATTATGTTAGAGTAAGGCTTGCTTTTCAATTTGCAACAGTTAGACTCTGCTCCATCTTTACTGGGAAGGTATTAATCAGTAACACCACCATTCACTTCATTAGCATTCTCTCCTTTGGTTTTGCTTCAATAAAGACATATTTAAAAGAACACTCTGTAATAGTCTTGTGGAAGACATTGATCTATTGCATTCTCATCATCAAAATCTACTTGCTCATACAGTTATTGCACAGTTACTTGCTATCTGGTACAATGACTGTTGAGAGCTAGTAGTTGTTTATCTTAAATAAGTAAATTTTAATTAGAATAAAAAATTACTTAGGGTTATAACATGGGATGGTTTATGCTGTTAGCTTTACTTGGCATGAGAGGCCAGATTTGCTGAAGCCTTTAGGCTGCAATAGAGTTAATTTTCTCAGTCATTTTCCCAGCAGCTGGTACAGTGCTGTGTTTAGTCTTACAGTGTAAGAAAAATGTTGATAACACACTGATGTTTTGACAGTGTTTTCCCTAAGCCTGTGACTTTTCAGTTCCCCATGTTCTGCCAGTGAGCGCAGGGGCACAAGAAACATAAACCAGAAGAAAAGGAGGCTACAACCATCAGCAGAGACCACAAATGAACAAGGTAAGAGCAGCGAATGGCCTGCCTGGACACAGAAAAACGTGTTAGAAGACCCCAGATCAAAAATCACCATTGGACTACAAGACATATGAACAGTGGGTGTATAGATTGCAAGGGTATAATTGCCCAGGGATTTCTTTGTTTGAAGACCCTGCTGCTGTACCTTTCCATTAAATTACTTATTTCTATAAAATCTGATGTCTGAGACTCTGCTGCAGGAAACCTAGGGTTGAGCCTGGAGAAGGAGGGAGCACACCTGAGGGTGAGGGTGTTGTGTGAGGAGTCAAAAGGGGCGCCTGCTGCAAAGGGACCCTGGTCTGAGCAGCTGAAGACTCGGGTGGTGTGTGTGTGTGACTCCTTGAATGGGGTGTGAATGCTCCAGCAGCAGCTTCTCCTTTAACAAGGAGAAGGTAAGTGAATAACAAGTGAAAAATATTTCAGTCATGCACATTGGCTAGGTATGCCAGGTGCTGTCAAAGGATTACTATTTTTCAATCAAAGACTGAATCTTTTTTCAAAGAATAATGATCTTTTTTCCTAATGATCCAGAATCAAGAGTATTTTAAAACTTTTAACTTCTGAAAAGGTATACCAGAACCACAGGCTGCAGAGCACAGGCGGTGGTAATTCATGTTGAGACAGAGTCCAGCCTTTCCATCTTAACCTTATCGTACAAAGACGAGGAACGTAGTTCAGACTCTGCCTGTTTAAACTACACAGGTTATTTTTTTTAGATTTACATTTTAGTTATATTTTTTTTGTAACATGGAAAGCTGCCAACTGGAAAGATGACTGAGTCAACTAATTCATTTTGTAGATTAAAAGAAGTCAGAGACAACAGAAACCTTTTTCCACATAAAGACACCAATGACTCAAAATCAAGCAATGTTTGCACTGATTTTTGGACTTCCCTCAAGGAAAGGAGATCTGTGAATAACAGTGTTATGGAGGGATGAAAAGCAGGCTTCTTCAGAAGAAATTTCTACTACTTAACAACTGAAACTGTATTTACTTGAAATTCCATCTACTTAAATACTTCATTGAAAAGAAGTATGATCTTAAAGAAAAAAGAAATGTGGAACAACAGATTATAAATCCGATACATCGTCAAGCATCCTCTGGTCCCACACTTACCTTCACATGACTTCCTTCTTTATCTGACACCAGAGCCACATATGTTATCCCAGAGCATCTGCAATATTCCTGCAGTTCTTCCTGGGACTAAAATGGGAACAGGGGAAGGGGAATGGGACAGAAATTTGACAGATTATAAAATGATCACTTACATAATCAAAGTCTCCTGCCATTAATTAAAATAACTTGATATGCAGCAGTTAAAATGATCACATACGCTTCTGAGAGAGGAAAGTTTTAACAACTCCAGGAGGTGAAACTTCATTATGCATATATTTATCCACCTAATGTTCCTTAAAAATTGAAATCTAAGTCCACACTAGACAGAGAGAATGCCCAGGCCCTGCAGTCCTAGTTCCCACACGAAAGGGGATAGCTGGACCTAGAAGTGCCAGATCTAGGTAATTAAAACTGTGCAATGTACCATCAATCAAACAGTTACCACCCCACTGCCTGCAACTTTCAGTAGTAGTTCAATCCTCGTACTCTGCCCTGAAAGCTGACTCCAGCCAGGTTTCCTGTAAACCTGGGGCTGCCTAACATCACCCTCAGTGCTGAGCTTACCGAAGGTCTTGCCATGCTGACTTAGCAGTGGGTTGCAGGACAGCATTAGACAGAGGCAATAACTACCCACATCTTTATTCCTTAAGAATTGCAAGAGAAGAGAACCCAGGGTGATCACAGGAAAAGCATAAAGATCTGGATTTTTTTCAATTCTGAGGGATTGAAACTGTCAGAAATGTTATGCCAAAAGACTACAAAAAAGTCAAGCAATTAAGTAAGTGAGCTCAAAACTGTCTGCTCTGCAGGACATGACTCTGAATGGAAAACCAAACAGTGTTTACTTTGTTAGTCACCAACTGGATACTTAAAGGAGAACCAGACTCATAATCCTCAGGTAACTGCCACCACTATTAAAAGGGATCTCAGCATTGTGAGGCAGCTCACTGCTCGTGAGGTACTACTAGCTAAAGGTCTGCTTAGAGGTTTCAACTGGAGAAAAAAGGGCACAACTCAGCTTGCCATGCTCTCTTCTTTCTATCACACATCTCTCCAGGGACTACACAGGGACCCCACAGCATATCTAGTAGCTCAGTTCACTAAGCTGTTTTTGTAACAGTAGAATGATGACAATACTCCCTCTGAACATGACATCTTCACCCATCTAGATACACTTAAAAGTTGATGCTACTGTTCTGTTCCTGACATGCCATTTCTTAAGGATTAACTCATGAATTCAGGAATCCTACTTGCAGCCGTTACTGAAAGGAAAATTTATTGCCTTGACTGGTATAAAATATGCTTCTGCTTTGAAGCATCCTCACTGGAGCTAAATGGCCTCATTTTAAACTCATTATGTGACTTTCCCCCTTGATTTCAACAGGCCTTGGACTCCACACTCAGTGTATAATTGGGGAAGATCACTTAATTCCTCTGCGCTTTGAGGAGCACATAAAAATCCTCCATTGCACTTCAAAATACTCTGGGAGGTAGACAGGAAGAACACTACAAGGCCAGAGAGACTTTCTTAACATTATTGTATCTGAACAGCACCCTACATGCTGACTTTTCTGAGTCTATAACTCAATAAAAACTAGAAAAAAAATGAAAAAGGATGGTCTTGGGCTGCACTAATACCGGAGAGCAACAACATAGTTCACACACGCAAACAGAAATTCTACCTGGGACCAGTCATACATTATTTCGGCTGGAATTCCTGCAGTCCAGAGTTTCTGAACAATATTGATAGCTCTACCCATTGACATCTGACCAACGCTTACAACCAGCAGGTCACACGAGCTGACAGAAACCTGAAGGGAAAGTTAAAACAAGGGAGACAATATTAGCCACAAAACTGTATTTTCCCCTTCATAAGGCAGTTAAAGTAACAAAGAAGGATAAATATACTAATATTTTTCAAAATGCATCAAGCTGGAATAAAGGGGTTACATCCACCTCTTCAGAGCCACAATCTACCTAAGCATGTCTGAAAGTCACTGAAGCTTTATCTTTGATGAAAAGCATCTGCACAGCCTCAGCTTGCAAAGTACCCCAGCCTATTCTCTTCTTCCCTTCCCACTCTGCCTAGCAATGTTAATTTATTCTTACAGAGAAAAGTTAATAAAATTCATATTCCACAACCAAGTGAAATTGCGTGACGTTGTACGAAGCACTCCATTTTCTTAAGTTCCCTTCTACCTCCACCTTCTATACTTTTATAGAGGGAGGGGTGGTAGGAGCAAAGTAACAATATCTAAATATCTACAATTATACTCTTCCATCTGAAACAGTCCACAGGCCAAGAAAAATGTCCCATTTAAATTAAAAATGAAAGGGCGTAAGCCTGAAGATCCTCTCTTCCCCTAATTCTTATTTTATTAAACAATTTTATGTAGAGAAACAAAAGAAAACAGCTCATCCTGATGTTTGCTATCTATTTCAGTATAGTATTATTTTGGAATACATCGGAACGTTTTATTTTTTTCCCCATCTGTGGCTACAATTAGATTACTGAACTGTCAGGAGTAAACAAACAAAACCCCCCACATCCCAAAAAACAGACTTACAGACTCCTCCACACTGGAAACAGCAGCAGTTATTTTATCTATAGCTATACTGACTCCAACGGCTGAAGGAACCGGTCCTACCATCTGTGGCCCTCTAAACTGTGGAATCTCAAAACAAAACAGAAGACCCAAACAGTAATCTTTGCAAAATTTCAAAAAGGTTTTTATTTTTTTCATGCTTTAAAAAAAAAAATCTAAATTCATTAAAAGAGATGAGTACATACCAGATGATCATATCTGCCCCCCGCAGCAAGAATTTCAGGCACAGTTCTTTGTCTTCTTTTGATGTATGCTATGAACTGAAAGATAATACCATTGTGCTGCTGTATTTTGTAAACTAGTCCCAGATTTATAGAAACCTGTAAAATAAAAATACAAGACCTGTATCAAGACCTGTACTAATTATATTACCAGTTAGTGGTAAGCTCTATGGATTGAAAACACTGTTCTCACATAAGACAGATATACAGAAACACTCCTTATCTCCAAAAATTTAAAATACAATTAAAAATAAGGAAATGATGCTTTAATCTTAAAGCATCCCAAAAGACCTATAGCACAAAACCCAAATATCAAGCCTCAAGGAAGGTAAAGGAGGGTAGGCCTTTAGTAGTCATCAGCTTTCTGTATTTTTAAAATATTTATAGCTTGTTTCAAAGTTTAAAATTCCTTTATGCTCTAGGTAATACCTTTGGTCTGTGTGTCATTAGACAGAAATTAAGCCAAAGACTTCTGACTGGAAGAGGGCTTATTCTTAAATGCATCTAAAAAACCCCCCAAAACAAACAAAGAAACAAACACAAAAAAAAAAAAAAAAAAAATCCCAAAACAAATAATGTTCATCATTTTCAAACTGCTTTACAAACATCAACAAAGCTAAAAAATGGGTACAA
>JAOXNO010000041.1:31008057-31085071 GCA_028565335.1 Limnodromus scolopaceus
AAATCAAAAAAAAAAACCCCCCAAAAAAAACAAACAAAAAAAAACAAAAAAAAAAAAAAAAAAAAAAAAAAAATCAATGCCAGTACTATCACTTACCATCAAAAGACACTGATGTGCTTTTTCTTTTCTGAAATACCATTACTTTGTTTCCTGGCAAATTACAAGGCCCAGCAGTCTATAAATCCATTAACTTATTCACAGCGTATTTTACAAACCTGAAGTTTTATTCCAAGTTGCTTTAACAGACCAATGATTTCCTCTAAATCCTTCATGCCATGCTTCAACAGCTGAGTGACACCTGGCTTTTGTTTTATCATTGTGTTTAAAAATGGAAATACATTACTTGCTTCTCCCTTCTGCTCAATGAATCTGTAGAGTCGAGAAAGCTAAAACCAAAAATCAAATAAAAAAAACATAGGTAACACCACTGACAGCGTTCACACTAGGTCACATCTAAAAAATTGTAAAATGAAAAAAATTTGACTTGGTGTGAGTAAAATATCTGCCTTTTTCGCCTGTTTTGCCCAGCATCCTGTTTTTACCTAGTGAGTTGAGGAAAGGAATAGACAGGCACAAGTCTCATCAAGGTGTCCAGGAGTTAACCTCAACTCTTTATGCACATTCCTCAACATCTGCTGACAATGATTTTTTTTTTTAAAGTTTCTCTCTGTTTGTTTTACTAAATAACACTGTACAGTATTCCATTTACTCTTTAATTGTTTCCACAGTCTGAAAAAATATGTTTAAAAGAAGGAACAAACTTGGACAGTTGCAATACTGACTTCCAGGGAGATCAGAGAACAAAAATCAGACCACTACTGAACAGCAGATACAAGAGTTTATTTTTCTTACTCTGGTTGATTGAATTGCAAAGTAAATAAAATATTACTGACTTATGGCAAGGTACAGTGAAATTAACACTGAACTAAAATTACTTACACTATTCGATGTGAGAGAAAGATTACAGAATTTGGCTTCTACTTCTCTTTTAGTTAGCTTTTCAGTCTACAAGAGAAACAGATTCAAAGGTATTCAACAAACAAGTTACCAAAAAAAAAAAAGTTACTGTTGCTGAGAAGAATTAAAACACAACTTTCCAATACATTTAATTAAAGGCTACATTTTTAAATTGCAATAATACTGTAAAAGAACAAAACCAATAAATATCAGATTTTCCATCTATCTTGTAGTGAGGCCGTATTCAGCTTGGTTTCAAACAGCAACAAAAAGTACAAAAGTACCAATCTAGTTGAAAAGCGCTTCTTTTTAAATACTGAAATGCTTATGTACATTAATAAAAGAAGAATAAAATGAAAGGAAATAAAAAAGGCATTTTGTTGGGTTTTAAATGCTACTTTAATTATTCAAATGAATTTAATCTATTTTCTCTGCTTATAAGGTTGAAAAAACTCAACATGATATTAAGATACACTTTAAAGTTTTTATTGAATGGCCTACCAGTTCTTACACAGGTGAATAATTCTCTCATAAATACACATTTAAAAAGTCTTAAAACATCCCAATCCAGAAGTAACAAAAAAGTAATTAATCTACGTTTACAGTTCAAAGACAGCCAGCCTTTTTGCATGTCAACAGGATATTCCTTGTTATGCTGGCAATGTGCTGTTACTCCTCTCTAGAGATAGCTCCACAATATAAGGTACTCTACAGTGATGATTACAGAGATTAGGTTAACAACTAGTATCTTACCACAGCATCATAGAGAATGACGTAAACTTGATTGAGTTTATCCTCTGGTATCCCACAGTGCAGAAGTATAGCTTTCAGTAAGGCAGTGTGGTTTAAATAAATACTGTAATTTCTTTCCTAACAAACAGTAAAGAAAAAACAAAAGAAGAAAGGAAAAAAAAAAAGTTTTCCTTGCACTCCAGTTTACTAAAAGGAAAAAAAAACAACACAAAAAACATTGTCCTAAATATTTAATAATAGTTGAAAACCAACTTCAGACCCCTCATTCCACCACCTTACCTTTCACCTAGAGCTAAAAAATGGCAAGGCTTGTCCTATTCTACAATAATCATTTCTCTGACAGAGGTAGGCTATTTCAATGGCAGTGTAAGAATTTGACTAATATTTCCTTTGCACGCAAACCTATGCTTCATTTTAAGTTTACCTATGAAACAAGTTTTTGATTTAAATGACAGTGTTCTATAACCGACTATTGATAAAATGTGAAAACAGTTCTGTACTTGTTAAGGTTAAAGGATCTATCCTTTTTAAACACATTAGACAAATATTAGATTAAAATTTTAGGATGGAAAAGAGAGCAAAAGGGATGATTAGAGAATCTACCTGTAGTACTGAAAATTCTTGAATGATTTCTGAAATGGCATAAATTGTTTCTGCTATAGGCAAAAAGCTATTTCCAGTAGATGTAATAATGTCAAATGCACACTCTAGAAGTTCTTTGGGATGACAGCGGTCTAACTTCCGAGGTCTGAAAACACGTTCTATACAGTATCTAAAGGAAACATTGAAGAACAAATCAACATCTTCAGTGGTCACTGTCATAGTGTGGCATTTGTGCAAAATGTTAGCTCTATGTCCTTTACCTTTTCAAGTTTGATATGTTATTTCGAGCTACAAATCTTGCAAAAGGAATCTGAAAAATAAAATACAGGAAAATTGTTGAAACAAAACACAGTCTGACTAGACCCTGAAACTGGGTATGAATTACTACTGTTCAGTAACACTTGTGCTCTCACATGTGTAATAATGCCTTAAATATTTACCATAGCCAAGTAATACTAGTCTAATCATCCTTGCTACAAATTTTAAATAAAAACATCCTCCCCACCAAGTTCCTAGAAGAGCTTGGAGAAGGATACAAGAACCTTTCTTAATTATTCAAACATGTGCAAAACATATCATAACTTGACTATGAGCCTATTAAAATGTACAAACAGATATTTTGCTGCTTACATAAGGATACAAAAGAATATTTTTCAGTAAATCTTTGAATTTTTTTAAACACTTTTTCTAAAACAAGTAATTTCAATGGAAATCAGGTTTTTAAATCCCGCACAAATCCTTAAGCGTGAATCACACTGTATAGCTTGATGTTACAAATGCAATTGAAGGGTGAGTTAAAGTGACCTTAAATTAATGAAACAGAATATAAAGAGTCAGGTTCCTTTACTATCAATAATAAACAAAAAATATATAACTTAAAGCATCTAGGTCTTAAATTAAATGCAAGGTAATTAACTAGGCCAACCTTGCATATAATTGGGTAGTACTGATAGAGGAATCTCAGGTAGTAAAATTTTAACTGCATAAACAGCAATTCCTCTCGAGAGTAGAATGATCCTTGACAACATCTGTTTGAGGAACATAAAACTGGGTTGTCTGCCGCCCACATTCTCTATAAAGACTTATAAATTAAGAAAGGGATGGGAATATTAGAATTTTCACTGGCCATCAGAAAACTCTTGACTCTTATTACACGCAGAAAAAAACCCCCAAAATCCAGAAGCGAGATCTATCACATTTATAATATGGCATTATTTTCACCTGTGTTTAAAAAAAAAAGTAGTGGGGAAAAAGAAGTACAGTATATTTCTTTCCTATACAGTCAGGGCTCCAGCTATCAAGACCAGGAGTACAATCCTAAGGAAAGATTGAAAGATACACTGCTTAAGCAGTCAGAAGTATAAGCCTCAGCCAAATTTATGACTAGTGAATCAAAGGTATCTACATACACCACAGCACTCCTCAAACGCAGCTTTGCCTGTTGAGATGATACTACTTACTCTGAGGTCATAAGGAAGCATTACCAGCATCCCACTATGATCCATGAAATATGAAGCTTCATTATGTTCATATAATTTTTTATTTCTGGGCATTAGCAGTGGAGTATGCAGCTTGATGGCTCCTGCATAAAACCAGTAAAATACTATTATCTCCCATTTCAGAAGTGGTATCTGCTTTTTTACAAGCTCATGATCAGCCTTGCAGGGTACAGTATCTCAACCAACACATGTTAAAAATTACATTATTTTAAATGTCCTTAATAGGCTTTCCTCTTCCACCATTTAAAGAAAGCTATCAAACTTTGATGTACTATCTTGCCATGCTTCTTGGGCTCAGCTGGCAGCCCAACAGAGAACTGCCAACTCCACAGCCCCAGCAGAATCCTCACCTTGCCCTCCCTCTAAACACCGCTCTCCACAAAAGCCTGCACATGGAACAGACGAGAAACTCTACAGTCACCAGTAGTACGGTTTTGGTCTAGAGGCACTTCCATAGAGAATAAATACTGTTCATGTATGTTGTATCCTGTGTCTCAAAAACATACTGCAAGTGTTTATGGTTCACTTTAAGGCCTCACAAATACCATTTTTTGCTTACCGTATTTTGCAACCATCTCTCTGTATGAATCCAATCTTCATTGAAACCTTACTATTAGCAAGAATATTGCTAATCATTGAAAAATATCTTCTTGTTTTTAATCCCCTCCTGATTCTTAAACAGCTATCTTATTATAGAAGCTTTACTCACATCTTTAATTAGATTTCAGTATAAGCACTTAAATCAGGAAAAACGTAGCCTCAAATACAAGGAAATTCTTCTATCCATTACAGATGGCAGATACAATCTAATGGAAAAAATATATAACCAACCCCCCCCAATTTTTTCCCCAAAGAATTAAAAGATCTCTAAAATGCTGACACTCTCCAAAGTCTGTCAAACTGTAAATGGGGGTGGAAAGCAGGGGAGCCACTTCTCCTTACTTGACTTCACATTTTTTAGTTTCTCATTCTTTTGTATTGCCAAAATCTGATCGTGCTTAATCATATTATGGTATATTAGGAAATCTCTCAGTTTCCATTTTTAAATTCTTGATTTTATATAAAATAATATCATGAATGCCTATAAAACAATACAATTTACAATATTTCAAATGTGACAGTGTGTGCATAAATTTTCTTCCTCTCTTCAAAACTAATTTTAAGCAAATACTATTACTAATGACAGGATGCAGTCAAATGATACACAGCTACTGAACATACTGTCTGGACTCATGTGACAGCAGTAAAACCATTTTCTCAAATCTGTTGAGTGACAAAAAAAGAAAGTGAACAACTGTTGTAAACACACCCACCGTGTCTTTTAAATATCCGGCTGACAATCTCACATACATGCTGCTGTATCTTGGCTGCCCAAATAGAAAAACTACCCTGAAACCATCACAAATAAAAAGTACATATATAATTCATATGCCACGAACACTCCATGTAATACAGGCAATAAACATCCTGATATCTTGTCCCACTATAATAAACTGCAATGCTATCACAGTAAAAAAAACCTACAGCTATACAAAGCATTATTGTACTGTGTTACCTTCTATTTCTGTAGATTCAGAAAGATTCAAGAGTTGAGAAACTGAGAACAATTACTTTGATTGACACAATTAGAAAGGGAAGAAAACAGTCACAGGCAACACATTCTGTTGGCAATCAGATGCCAAGTACCATCAGTTTGACAGAAATTAAGGGTGAAGAAAGTAATCATTTGGACAGAAACTTAACGCTTTAGCTGCTACAATCAAAACACTACTCGTTTCATCATTGAAGAATGAATGTAAGTTTCAAATAGGAAGTGCTAATTCAAGCCCACATAGTGCAGATCTGTAGCTTTAAATGAGAATTAACATGAAGGTTAATCTTAAGAGATAATGCAATTCTCTCAAACATGTTTTGAGACCTTTTTTTTTTTTTATTTAAATCAAACACAGGAAAAAACCCCACACATCCCCTAAACACCTACAAACCTTCAGTATATCACTGTCATAGGTATAGTCTATAGCTGGAGATATACGCTGTGAAAATATCTGACTCATCATAGTCCGGTAGGCCTTTCCGTCCACGTTCGCTAAGGTATGGTGGAGCACTTCATGGAGTTCAGACTCTTCCATCTGCGGTGGTGGAAGATGTTCACTTTTTAACAGCTCCACAGCTGTTGGTCGTGCTGCAGGATCATGGTTCAGGAGCCACGTAATAACTGACCTCTACAAATTAAATCACAATTTTATAGTTCAGAAAATTTTATATATTAGCAGTATTTACAACAAACTTCTTAGTCACATACACTAATAAAAAATTATGAGACTTCACATAAAAAGACAAAAAAGAAAGCAGGATCTAAATATTTGGGGTGGATATACTTTATTAAAATCTAAATATCTTTTATTGAGTTACTATCTGAATAAAATTTACTAAAACCCAAAAATTATTCAAAATCTATCTCTTGGGATGACAAAACACGTAATAACCTTTTGCTGTTCTATGTTATACTCGCTCTGGCATCTCTTTATTAACAGTGTTAAGACAAAATAGAATCACAGGCACAAAAAGAAAGATTTAAGAGTTACAGATATCAAAGAAGGGGAAATTTTCCTGGCATATTTCAGTAAAATGTACAAGATTGAAACATTTTTATGGTACCAGTAACAGGCAGATTGCTGTTCCACAGGTATAAGAGACAAAAAGCTAATGCTAACCGTCCATGAAAGAGTCCACTAGCACAAGGACAAAAATTATCCAGATGGTGCAGGAAAGATTACACTGCTCTTTATCACTTCTCTGCCACAGAAGCATCCAGAGCAGCTCTTTTCAAACTCAGAGCAGCCTGTTTAGCTTGCACATCTCTTTTTGTTTAGTGACACAGATTTCAAAAGTTTACGTTAAGGGTTAGACAACACACCTGCTATTTGTCTGAGCCTAAAAAAATATGAAAAGTGTCCCTCAGAGCTTGAAAGGTATGCCCAGTGAACCCTGCACTTCCTTATGACTGTGCTCAGGCCATTTTGTGGGTCAGCATAGTTGCTCATCAACTTAGTATGTTCTTTTGTGGTTTTTTCGTACTTTGTTCTAATGTCATGTAATAAGAACTTGACAGAGATTACAAATTTAAAATTAAATGGAAGAAATAATAATTAACATTTCTTGACAGGGATTACCTAACAACTAAAATGTCTTCAAAATTACCTGCTTTGCATTCTTGACTTCGTCGAAGTCTTTAGGAAATACAATACTGGGCTGTAAAAAAACCAAACAACAAAACAAACAAAACCCACATTTGAATTATAAGAGATAGTCCAGCTTGCTCAGGCTAGTCTTATTTTTAAGTTCTATGTATCTTAACAGAGAAACTAAGCATTTTTATTGCCCATGAGGGGGAGTAAGGGAGGGGGGGAGCAGAAAACACATGGCAAATTTAGTTTGAAGAGCTAACGGGAATACAAATGTCACCAAAATGCTTTTATGATGTCTTGTAAAATGAAGATACAATCTATAATCACAGGTATTTATCAACTACACTGACTGAGGTAATACCATTAAGAAACCCACAGTGCATTTAGGGAATATCAGTATCAGCTCCAATTTTATTCTTCACTATTCATTATGTACCCTATAAACACTTCCTGTGGAAACATTTTTGCTATGTTTTACATCCTTTTACTTAATAACTTAATGCACAGAATTAATATCTTTTATATCTGTACACTTACCAGTCTTAGCTGACCAAGAACAAAGATCCTTTCTGATGCAGTGCTCATGGGATGGTAAGACATTTCAAAGAATATTATACCCAGACTGAACAGATCCACTTTCTAAGAAAGAAAAGAAATGGAAACTTAAATTTAATAACTGTGAATTCTCTGCAGAAGATGATAGCAGAGAGAAAAATAACGTTTTGGTTAAATTTCACAGTATATTACAGCCAGAGAGAGTGCTGGGATTTTTTGAGGTGTGGTTTGTTGAGGTGTGCTTTGTTGCTTGTTTTTGGGTTTTTTTTTTTTTTAATTTTTGTTAAATAACACAGTCCATTAAGGTTTGGTAGACATCATGGCACCATCATGATGTATAGGACTCCCTTCCACTTTGAAAGCATTCTTGCTTTGAAATTCAGCTCGTCTCTGCATATAAAAAGGATCCTCTGTTGATGAAAAAAATGCACCTCCACCCCACAAAAATCAGTCTAGGAATCCAGGAGAGTAATATATATTTCGGAATATGACATTTTACCTTAACTAAAGACTGTGAGATTTCTATCATATTTATTTATAAAGGTCCTCCATGATTACCTGCTCTCAACTTGAAGTTACTTGCACCTGGGCATTGTCACAGCACTGGCAGAAAAACTGACTATCCCCCATCCTTCTAACCTTGGTCTCCTCAGAGGAATATTTCCCATTCCCTTGCTTATGGCAGCAGTCCCACCACACCCTGTTCCACTTTGAATTCACCTTTGTTGAGCAGGAATGACATAAATTGTAGCTGGTACCTTAGATTCCATGATACCTTTTTACTAGGTCTACTTAATCATACCTGATTGTATGTAGACTTCATGCTTCCTTGGACCTCTGGGCTGACATACAGCGCGGTGCCAACCATCCCTGTCAAATTACCTACGTGGCAAAGGATGAGAGTACTAATTTTGAGAAAGTGGGAGAAATGCACCAAAGTGAAGAAAAAACCCTCTCAACTTTTATCTTCATTTCTTCTAGGTTGGAATGCAGTCCTTACTGAGAGACCCCCCAGTCAAGAACAGTTTGCAGAACAGACAGTTCTTACCTTCACATGTCAAGTATCTGTGTCTGTCTACAGTATCTAAACCTATTACTGCTTTACAGAATCCTAATAGGTAAGCACAGAAGTGATACAACTAAATTTCACTTCCACTACGCTCATCTTAAGACACATAACGTGGTAAAGTTTTCTCAAAACACAAAATTCAACCTGTTACGGAAGGTGTCAAAAAAACCCCAACCAACCACAAATCCCTGAAGTCTTGAAATCGTCCCGTACAAGCAGGAAAAGAGGAGTGCGAACGGAACATTTATACAGGATCTCTATATACCTCACTATGAGAAAATCACTGATCTATGGCAGAAGGCTAGCAGTGGAAGCAAATTCATTTTTAGATAAATCAAAACTGCCAGATTATATGTAACATCTCTACCCAAAAGTAGGTGGTTGCTTCCTCCCTCCCCCGCCACCCAATATAGAAGATTTTATTTTCAAAGAACTAAAGGAATTTCTAACAGAGTATACAACATTGCAGAACACAAGTGTTTGCTTAAAATAATTTAGAATAAGCTACTACGTAAACTAACCTGATGGGTCATACATAGCAAAACTGTCTGAGTGATTTTCTTCTTGTTTAGAGACCACCTGAAATCACGAAAACAGACACCTGAAATGCTTCTATTGACTTTTCTTGCCACTTTGGTTGGCAGTACATGGATTAATTCTAGAACCTTAGAAATAAAAAAGTTTAAGGCATTCACAATATAAAGGTCAATGAGCACTATGTTTTTATGTTTTGTTTTCATCTTTCATGTTTATACAACATCAAATTCAAGTTTTTTCATTCACTTTCAACCATACTTACTGCATTTGCTGGATGATCTGTAGCTAAACCAAAATCACCAATTTTGACATGATCATCTGAATCTAAAAATATGTTCACAGGTTTCAAGTCTCTGTGGATCATTCCCTGTTACAGCAGGAGAAAAAAAAAAAGATCCACTTAATATTAATCAATAAACACAATTCGAAATAAAACTCTCTTTATAATAGAATAGAAAATATTGCATACTTTTATCACAGTGGGAAATCTACTGCATTAAGTCACTGATGATTAATTTTGAAGTAACACTATAGTCTGTAGCCCAGAAGCTAGAAACAATTTTCAGTGCTACCAGACACCTAACAAAACATTTTTAAAGGTGGTCAAACATTTGTGACAAAGGGAAAAATCGAAAGTGCTGCATTATAAAAATTTAAGTTTACGATAAAATATTCTAAATGCCTAGAACAGATTAATAACGGAAAGGGCAAGGAACAAACCTTACTAATAACGTCCAAAAATGAATAGAATATGAAGAAACCCATACAAAAAGAGGTGGAACACAGATAGCATGGACAGGTCATAACTGTCATATTCACTGACCTTTTCATGGATGTAAGCCAACCCATCTAAAATTTCTCGGAAAAGTCTCCAGAGCCGACTGGTGTCTTCATATAATCCTTGGTCAATAGTATCCCTTAATGTGCTCTTTTCACAGTACTCCATCTTCAGTTGTGCATATGTTGGGGACAGAGGGAAGAAACAGCAGGTTTGACAAGAAAAGAGACTATCAGAAACTTGTATCTGTGTACACATTCATGCCTGGTCCTGTAACACACAGTTCAGGAGCAAATAGTACCACCAAAACATTCAACTGTCTGGAATTCTCCTGAGGGCTCTCTTTTAGCTTGAAAACATGCATTAACTTATATGGGTCTTATCCCACTTTCTGGGACAATGATAGTAGCTTGTAGAGTAGCATATTCTCTAAAATAAATGTTAAAAAAAAGGTGAAACCAGCTGAACCATAATGTGTGTTTAAACCATACTTTAAAGAATCTCTGGCTTTATTTTACTTGGAATCTTAACTGCTTATATTATGAATATACAGAACATATATAGACAAGCTTATTAAAATCTAATTCCAACTAATTGTGTCCTTCTTCTAGACAAGCTCTAGCATTAAGCCTGTTATAAACAAAATGCACATCACCACAAAACAGTCAGCTATGATAGTCGACTTCTCCCAGAAACAGTCTAACTCCTAACACGAAGGCGATGCTGTTAGTAGTGAAGCCTGAAGTTGCAAACCTGCAGGAATTTTATTTTGTGCCTACTGTTAGGGCCATACAATGCCTTTGCAAATTACTGTTTTCTGTTAAAAGAAAGTGCATACACAATATAGTGCCTTTGAAGAGAACGAGGAAGTTTTCTCAACTGTGAAATACAACTTCATGTCTGGAAGTTACTATATTACACTTCAACTCCACATTGGGAATGAACACCATAACCAAACTCAAGAACACCAGCCACAGTGTTAGGGGGTTGGGGTGGTTATTCTAAACAACTAACAAGGACAGGGCAAAACAATGCTTTGGAAGCCATGACTCAAAAAGGTTGGTCGGTTGGGCTGTTCTAAGGCTAGGTGAGGAGTTGCTAACTTTTACTTGTACGCAAGCAACAACAGTGTGTAATAACATTACACACTACGGCACTACAAAACTCTGCTCTCTCCAGGCACCCCTACAGAGCCTTGGAAGGCACAACAACAATCCACGTGCATTGCACAGAGCCTTCCACCAGCCCAGCCTTTCAGAAACCCAGTCTATTGCAGAACCAACACCGAACTTAGTCATTTGCGTTTTTTAAACGTCATTACTTTTCCCATGAAAACCAGCAATTAATCTCTGCAGGGTGGAATAAACAATGTCCTTTTCTCTGAAAATGCAAGCACATATGTACCTGGATGTACAGATAATGCGCTGTCTGAATGACTGCTGCCCTGTCTTCCACTCCATGGCTATTTTTCTCATTGCCTTCTTCATCCTTTATCACAATAAAAGTAACAGAAGAGTTAGCTCCAGGAAGCCATCCAGGGTTTTTTATGCATGCTACTATTTTTTAATGGCTGGAACACATTGATGAGAACTCACCTTCTACAGCTAGGTTTGAGTAACAGCAAAATCATATATTGACTTTTTTGTAATGACACTGCTTCTAAATAAACTAGAAAAACAGATGTGACCCAACTCTGGTTTTCAAAGTGAGAACAAGTAACATTTTGCCATCATTAGACACTGGAGGGAAAACACTCCAGAAGATCTGGTTGAAACCTAAATCTCAAAGTGTATCAGGTTTAAAAAACAAACAAACAAACTTTTGAAACTAAAATATACAAAGCTTACTTAATACAATCAATAACGCAAGCCCAGGCGCAACCAATAATTTTGATATAGTGTATACACATAGTGACAAAATGCATTGCTGTATGATTAGATGATATACTGAAAGCTTTTTCACGCCAATGTACATTACAACAGAAAAAGGAAGGAGATGAAGCTTTAATAAGAGCATTTTACAGTTCATCAGGATTGGCAATGACAGATTCTAACTGGTGTAGAAAAATCTGCATTAGCTTTCCAGTGATGCAGTGCACTGACTGCTCACAGCAAGTGCTGTGGTACGAAATATTATAGTCAGCTAAAACCTTACACATTATCCTGACTTCCCATCTTTCTGACGGCTAGCAACATGTATTGCCACAACTTTCAAAAGAAGAGGCCAGTAAGATCAAATATATTGGTTTATACCATCTAAAATCAGAACACAATTGCAACTTCCAAATGATGTTAAGACAATCCATATGATTAACTGACAAATCGTGAACATGCTGAAGTGTTAAACTTGCAATAACCAGGCTCATGACTATAAAGTGCAACTCAAATTTAGCTCAATGTACGCTGTGGGAAACAGAGTCCAGAGCAGCTGCATCAGACTATGATTTCTATGGAATGCAGCTCATGATGGCATAACATTCACTCTGATGGAACATAACCTTACATGGTTCTGCACTTACACCAGCAGTGAACCAAAACTTTCCAACTGACCTGTTTTCTTGTCAAAGATTATTTTATGATCTTTTCATTTTCACTAGCTTTATCTTTATACTTACTGGGGGATGACCTTTACTGTTTTCATCCTCATTATCAAAAATTATTTCACTGTCAGAATCTGTGGTTGGCCTGATTAAAGAGAAAGAAAAAAAAACACATAAGTTTTGGTTTTTCTTGTATAAATATTCCCAAGAAATATTTACTAAGAAATCTGGAAACTGTTTGTGGAAAAAAAAGAAAGCCTAAGCTTCTGTTGAAGACCTTTCATATGCCTTAAACAAAAAAGTAAAACAAAACCAAACCCAAAGAAGTATCCTGCTTGCAAAACACCACTTCCTTTGACAGCCCAGTCTCTTAAAGGAAAGGTATATATTTGCACCAGTAAAATTTAATTTCTCTATTCAATAAGCAAAACTGAGACAAGTTTACTTACCTGCTTAGATAAAAAATCACTATGAGTAAAAGAACCACTCCATACACAGAGGCAGGTATGGATTATGTATATTTCTCTGTTACTGTTTATTAAAAACTTTAGTCTCAAGATTGAAAAAGACAGTGCAGTAAACAGTCATGCATTCTGACAGAAATGATAAGAAACTTCTACAAGCCTAAATCAAAATTTTCCTCTTACACTGACGGTTTTTAGTTACAGATTTTCCTCTCCCTGGCTATCTGACTGCTGGCAAATACACTGTTATTGAACCAGGGGACAGAAATGAAAATGCAGTGAGTTTTTCTGACAAAAAAATGAGAATAAAAGACACACTTGCCAAATCCAACTCTGCTCACGTTTCCTACAGCACAAGCCTACTTACAAAAGTGAATGTGAGAACACCCCATCACCGTCATCATCGTCATCACTGGACTCCTGGCCAGCTCCACTGAATTTGTTGCTGGAGGATCTCTCACATGAAGTACTCCACTCAACCGAACTTGTCAAAACCGGAGGAGGAGCATTAGCTTCCACACCATTTGTTTCCTCAGTCGTAAGGATGAAGAGACCAGCTTTGGTGGGCGTTCTTTTCTCTTCAGATGTTTCAGATGATGACACAGCGGAAACAGGACTTTCATGTTTTTCTATCCAAGCATTGTAATACCTCACAATATTCTCATGGTTCAAGCGGGAAAGTAATGTTACTTCCCCCTTGATCCTCCGAAATTGCTTGCTGGCAGGGTTTATGCGGATACGTTTCACAGCATAATAACAACCATCAAGCTTATTTCTCACCTGCAAAATTTAAATAAATCTAAAGTCAAATGCTTGTAAATGTGTTACCAAATAGAGCCAGAAGTCGAATGATTTCATGGAAGAGAAAGTCTTCCTTCCACCTGGGAAATGACTACAACTCAAATGCAAGCTTCCCCATACTGACAGGCTTCTCCCCAGACTCCCAGCAACCCTTTGCAAAACTTATAAGCCTACTGAATTCCAGATAAAAACCACATCACAGGCACAGCACACTAGAAAATAATAAATAAAACCATGCAAACATTCCATATATTGTTCTGCTTCAAACAAACACATCCCGAAAAAGGACTCCACAGAGGGAAATAATTTTTGTACCACACCTTGATGACTGCTCCAAAAGCCCCTTTACCAAGTAATTTTAGCTCTTCAAACTCATTGTAGTAGCGTGAAAATTGTCTCTGTGTTTCTGTGAAGAACGAAGCGCTGGACATCTGACTGCTGGGCACAACTGTCTCGATGCAATCTATACCTGCTGAATCTGTAATAAGGACATCAAAATTACCACTGCTGGCAGTATGGGGGCATGGGGATAAAGCACAAGGGACTAACAAATAACCATCAGGAAGAAGATAAAAACTGAAATAACTTCAAGTGCAACTAAAACACAGAAGTGCTCTGCTGTGTCGAGTTAAGCTCTGGTACAAGCATAAACCTTAATACAGTTTTTAATTACTACCATTAATTATGGTGGACAAAGAAAACTGATTTAACAAGAACATGACGAGAGAAGTCTCATCGGAACCTTCCAAGGACAAAAGTTGCATCTGACATTTACACCATGCAGGAGGTGGATGAATCTACAGGCTCAATTAAAGCATTAGCTTCTTCTGATGCTTTAATAGAGACAACAGCAGTCTGTCTATCCCAGCTAGTCACAGATATAAAAGCTAGTATGGTCTTTAACTTCTAGGTTAGTTAATATAAAACACTTGTGCAGTCTTGTGAAGCTCTAGCCAGCTCTCTTCTTCTGTTACTGCAGGCATGTACTCCACTTATTTAGTGGAATACAGAAAGAACCAAGTTTCTTACCATCTAGATTTTCTTCAGCTACAGGTATTTTCATTCGTGGAACGTTTATAAAACTATGTTGTAACAACTGCTGAGGAGTCCATCTTTCCTTATCTTCTAAGCAAACACATCTGTTAGCAAACCAAGAAGAGAACTATTCAAAGCTCTATTCTGTATCTGGCCTAAATGTTCAAAGAGGTCTCCTAATATTTAAGAAATTATCATCACCTTTATCATTCAGATGGGAATCAGAAGCAAAGACAGACTAAATGACTGCTCCACAGTGACACACAAAACTGGTAGCAGGGCAGAGAAGAGAGCACCAGACCTGTTCTTCCGAACCCCAGATTAGCAGCCTGAGACATGAGTGAGCATCACCTCTTCTCTAAAAAAACTATGACTAGCAACACAGGGGAATTTAGCTGTTCTTTCAAAAAACTATTCAAGTCTTAAAAAAAAAAAAAAAAAGAAGAAAAGTGAAAGACAAAAAGATAGAGGAACACAACAAACATACTTTTCCAGAAAGTCTTGGAAGTCAGCAGGTAAACTGGTAGGAACAGCAACTGGATACTCCTTGGTTACTTGGCCCTGGCTGAGCGAAAGCAGAAGCAAGCCCAGACTCCATACATCTCCTTTTTTTCCAGGTTTGCTGGGAAGACCATCCTCACTAAAGCGCACTTTGGTTTGCTCAAAAACATCTGCTTTGCAGATATCAGCTAAGCGTTTGGAAATGCTGTAGTCTGTCACCTTGACGTTTCCTTCAGCATCTACCAGGATACTGGAAGCACAAAGAACTTTGTGCACTACTGAATTATTGTGCAAGTAGTCAAGAGCTGACAAGATCTGGGTCACATAATGGCGCAACTGCTCAATTGGAACTGGAGTCTCTTTGTGTAAGTATGTAGAAAGGCTGAAACCACTTATGTGCTCCACTAAAATGTCCACCACAATTGAATCGTCCCGTTCTTTAAGGTTCATACATTTATAATGTACTATGTTTGGGTGACTTAGCTTCATCAGTGAGCTGAACTCTGTTTCTGCACCCTGAAGCTGTTAGAGAAACACAACATAACATGCATTGTGTCATATCTCATGAACACACCACAACTAAAATATATAACATATACAAAATACATAAAAAAAATATATGACATTCTCATCCTTTTCCGGAAAGAAAGTATTGTATACAAGGGGTAAGAACAATGTCAGTTTCTGCCAGGTAAGCTCGATTCTCTCTTCAGAATTTTAATATTTTATTATTTTATTTATGCATACTTGCAAATACACTTTCTTGCATTTATATTATTGTAAATGAACTCCTGAATACCCCAATACACCCATCTTCTTCGCTGGTGCAGGTACTATAAATAAACAGTAGCATTTTCAAGCTCATCATCACCCTCTCAAGTTTAATATAAACCAGCAGCCTCAAGAAGAGCACTGAACCCCACCTAAGCTTTAAGCCAAACACAAAATAAGGGCATTACCTGTTTCTTACACTTCTCAATCTTTTCTATTTCATGCGATGTAAGAAACCTTCCCATCTTTTTTTGCCAGTGCAGAACCCACTCATATACTAAAACAAAGTCTCCACTGCGAATTTCCAAGGCATTGTAGACTGATTTACCGAGCTGTTCATCCTTGCCTATATATAAAGAGAGAAGAGGAACATGGCTTCGTTTCTTTCTAAGGACTTGGCGAGACCTCCTGCAAATGCTAAATAAACACCAGTAAGCCTGTTTTCTACAGTTTCAGAAACACAAACCTCCTTACAAGTAAACAAGATGCATACATACCATGGTATGTATGAAAGTATCAGATATAATATCAGATAAAATATCAGATATGATGAAACTGAATGCTATGTAGCAGTTGTCAAATGAAAGCAATAGCACATTGGCAAAAAATTGCTGCACGTTTTAAAGAATTTCAGGTTTTAATAAACAAACACTCTTCCTGCTGAGTAAATGCTGAGCTCTACACACAGTAACATAATTCTTCATCCTCAAACCGCCAAACAATAAAATTCTCTTTGCTCCAGAGTCTTTCAGGCTGTTCATCTTACCACTGAGGAAGTGCTATTTTGAAAATGAACACTGAAAACATTTGATGGTCCACTCATATGGCCACTTCATGAAGCCTTTCAGCTCTCAAAGTCTCCTATCATCGCCTGTATTTACATTTTTGCTAAAACCACTGCTTTTATGCCATTGCTATCAGCAACAATGGAAGGACAGTAAGTATGCATTTCTAACCCTGTGCTTATCACTGGTTTCACATGTTACTGAAAATTAAATTACTTCTTGCTTGGTAATCATGTGTATCTGACAAGCCATTTAAATTTAAAAGCAAATAGTTTTCAGTATTATTTTAGTTATGCAGGGGGGGGATTTTTTGGTATGGCTACTGAGTTATGTAATTGTATCTGGAGAAGCTTTTTTTTTTTTTTTTTCTTTTTTAACTTAAAACAGTCCTAAGAAAATATAAAATATTTACCACAAAATAACTTTTCCTATTATTCTTTCCCACTCAACCGTGACATTTCACACGCCACAACAAAATTCTCTCCACCCTTGCTGGTTTTACCTCATAACATTAAATTCTCCCTCTCAAAAAGAGCAACAGCCCAAACCCCAGTATTTCAAGCTGCAATTGTAGTTTTGCTTACCTAGACATTTTCCTTTATGGACAGTAAGTTGTCCAGAACCACTTGTGCTGAAGTTCAAAACTTCGTAATTTCCAGGGGACTCTTCCTTATTACTAACAGAAAACTGGCGTTCTCGTCTGCAATGTGAACAGAATATTTTTCTCCAACCCAAAAAGATAGTATTGTTACAGTCCCTAGCCTCCAAAGATACCGATTCTGCAAAAAGATTAGCTTTCAGAGACTTTTGCATCCAATGATAATATCCATTGATTTCAAAGACACTGAGTTAGTGCAAAGATAAATGTTTGACTAGAAATCCAGCATTTTAGCAGCAACTTCATGCTGCACTGGGTCTCTATATATTCAAAGCCAGGAGTTGAATCCAAACCTTAACTTTTGCATCTTCGGATGACACTCACAGTAAACATACTACAGCTCTGAAAAATATGTAAGTTTGACTTGATTTGCATTCTCTTTCAGAACATTACAAAAAGCAAATAAATGCAATTTCGAAAATTCATTCCTGCTTTAGCTTAATTATTTTTCCTAATTTAAAATGGGTTTCCCATTTGCCTCCTTTACTACTCTAAACTCCGCCTTCAAAGAAAGAGAAGTTTTGAAAAAAACTTTCAAAGCACTTATGATTAGGGTGTTTCTTCTCATGCGCATGTGAGATCAGAAAAAGCCTCAAGACCACTAACCCAAATCAACCTCCATTACTTCTTGGTACAATCTATTTCAAAACTAATAGAAATATCACCACTGCAGGAATATTGTCCAAAATAAATGTAATCATGTATAGCGATCACAGGAGTTTAGGAAGGGTAATGTAGCAGCTCTTTCAAAATATTGAATTTATTAAAAAAAAAATAAAAAAGGTAAAATGCACTACACAGAAAGGAGATGCCACAGGGAATTTTTTACAAGTTCTGTATAAAGAAAAATAGACAAAAAAAAGCATCTGGATTTCTGAATTCAAATATATTTTATAAAGGAAATTATTTTCTATTTTAATAATCTTCTAAAAGTTTGTGTCCCAACAGCCAAAATTTCAAGCTTCATAAACAGATAAAAATATAGCACTACCCTTCTTGTGAAAAGAGACCTCAGAAAACTAAGCACGACTAGCTTTTGCTTAACTCCCCAAACATGGCATGATCAGAAGTTTCAACATTTCAAAATCCTTTTTGATGATTTTCACCATTGTTAAAATAAGTAACTCTGCCTTTTTGAGTTTTCTGTTTGTTTTTGATTTTTTTTTTTTTTAATAAGAACATATAGTGTAAGAATTTGTGTGGACTAGATGATCTCTATGGTCCCTTCCAACTCCAAAAAATTCAGTGAAAATTCAGTGAAATTCAGTGAAACTTAATATTAAGTCCACTGTATGTGTTCTTCATTAAATGTGTCTCATTTTGTTACACTAAGATTAGCAAGAAGATCGCAAGAGAGATTAACGGACTATCAAACACTATACAGAAACAACTGCCAAATATGATGTGGGTTAGGCAGAGGGAAGAGATAGCAGCTAGAGTCAAAGTAGGATAGATCAAAGAAAAAACTTCTGCTTCAGGTACCTAGTGTTGCTGATAAATGATATGAAAACAATTTTGAAGTCTATAGACAAGAAAAAAAAATAAACAGGAATACACTATTTTCACCAAGACAACAGTCCAAGTAACAAGTCATTGGCACAATCTGAATCAAAACTAGGAAAATTAATAACAGGGTATCTCAACTGTCTTTGTCAGTTATATCAGCTATGAACACAGGAAGGGGGAAAAAAAATCAAATAAATTAATCTTCCCTCCCAAGTTGCTCTGCGCAAGCAATCAGCATTATCTGATTTTCCAACAAGGAACTTTATACTGGTGTATGTTTGCAGCAAACGTTTTGAAATTAATATAAACTTTAATTTTCTTATGCTATTACAAAACTTTCATTAGCTGATTTAAAATATTTTTTTCTGTGATTGCCAATATATTGCATACCTTTAAGAAACTAAGGAAGCCCTGAATATAACTTCCAATGATTGTGGAATACTTTCTAAGGTAAATTAAGGGCCAAGCTGACTCTCTTAATTGGAAAGTTCCTAAGTTATCCATAGCACATGAATTAGTTAAACCATGCCAAATGAAGTGGGGGAGGAATGAGATGGGGGAGACCAAAACAAACAGCTGAGCAACTCTCTTGCCTCCAAATTTCACTTTGAAATCAGGTGTTTGAAAAAAACCAAAAAATCCACATGCAAACTGACATACTTACTTTGAACGTCCAGCCGAATTTGTTCGGTGTTTATTATTCACTCCATGTTCCAAACAAGTCCCATTTAAACTGGAAGTAACTCTATATCCTGCAGCATCTCTCCTCTGAGAATTTTCTTGACTTGTCAGAGCAGTGATTTCCAAACGTTCCTAGATATCAGGATAAACACATAAGTACAGAAACTGCTCCTATCCTCAAAATATGCGTGTACTTGACTATCATTCTGTAAATTCACTTAGATCACAGAAGAAATAGGTTTTCATAACAAATCTACATATGAGGCTGCGGAAGAAGTGCTGAGATATAGAAAATACCTTTCAGCACTGTCCATGGGCAAGAATGTAAAGATTCTTTACAATGAAACTGGAAACATTAACGTACTAGCTTTTTTCTATGTCTGTTCAAAAACATCCATCTCAGTATACTTAAGATTCTAATATATTATATTATTTTGCCTTACAGTTCATTTTATTCCAGAAATAAACCCCATATAATCAAACACCTATTTTAACCTAGATCTATTAGAAGTGCTGTGTAAATGGTTTTTGCACGCCTGCTCAGAAAGAATACCTGTTTGGCAATCTCTTTCTTTTTCCTTTCTTCTCTTTTCTCTTCCTCCCTTCTCTGAATTTCTTTAAGGATTTCACGTTGCTGAAATGAATTTCGGTGTTGTTAGAGATGCAACAGTACATGCAATATAACTGCTAATCTTACCCTGGTTAAAAAAAAAATCAAACCAAAAAATGCATTGATGCTGATTTTTCAAAGGTGTTGAAGACGACTTGTGGTTCTCACAAGAATAAAAATAATAAAAAAAAAAGGTCAAATTAGTTCTCCTGAGGAATCAATTGTACGATAAAGGAAAACAGAACTGTTGACAAAAGAAAACTACTTCTACTGACAGGCCCAACAATAAAGTTTCATACACAGAAAAGACAGAGGAATAACCTAAAACATTATTTAAAACAAAACAAAAAACAAAACAAACCCAACATCCCCCGCCAGGTATTCCATCCATATTCCCAGAGTGACAACTCCACACTACTAGTCTATGTGAGACTTAAATAAATTTAAATATATCCCTTTGTTTCTGATGAAGAATATATGTGGGTCCAAGGTCTCTTTACATTAAACTTACTATGCTCTAGAGAAGTTCGTCATCGTGAACATTCCAGTCACCCTACTGTGAAGGAAGGTATGATTACCTGGCTGGCTAATACTTCCTAGTTTAAGATGCAATGCACTTAATGTATAAATTTGCTTACACTTCTGTTTAAGGTCCTTTTTATAAGTGATTTCCATAAAATCAGTAATCAACATTTAGGTTCCTTTCAGGCATAACTACTTCTCAGGTTTAAAAACACATAATTAAAATAATACAATTGCAGCAGCAGATAGTTCATGTGGTACATACTGATCAATTGATAGACAGGTCTGACAAGTTAATAATTCACTAAAACCCACTGCTATGCAGGATGTTTACAAAACTATGATTGTTTGTGTTATTTGAAGAATATAGGGTTATTCACACTTTAATTTCTCTTACCTCCTGCTCCTCTCTTCTCTTAACTTCTTGAGCCCGACGCAATTCCTCCTGAGCCAGTCTTTCTTGTTCTTTTTGATGATTTTTTAGCATTTCTTCATGAAAAGACTTGGAAGGTGGTTTATTATACTCACTGAGAAATGACTGTACATGGTCAGCAAGTTCAAATATCATCACCTGAAAGAAAATAAATATGAATGACATGCAGAGTTCAAAGAACAAGTAGATAACATAGTAAAATGATACCCAACTTGAAAAAGCAATACAGCAGCAGCGTGACTGCTCATTTTGTTACTTATCAGGGAGAATTTACCATATTTCAGCATTTTTGTCAGAACTATTTATTAATAAACTATAACATAAAAATTCCTGACCACAATAGCAAAGATAGCAAAAAATACTGAAAGACAGTAAGCTTCAAATATCTTCTTTTTCTACAAAAATTGAAAAGTTAGAAAAAAAAAAAAATCCCTTTCTCATCTTTTTCTAGGGATATTTTTCTATTCACAAGGATATATGTTTATGACATATGAGCTACAACAGAATAAATCCTTTACAATTGTCTATTACTGTATAGACTTATTTCACTGCTAACACGAAATCCAGTCCTTCCTCTGCAAACTAGACCCCCCAGTTAGAACTTTAAAGCCACGCAAGGCATTCCACATTCATATAACCACAACTACTGAAATAAGGACTGCACTGAAAACTCAGCTGAATTTTGCTACATGGTCTGCAAGGTTGGAATCAATTTTCAGTTACTGTTTACTTGAAATTGGTTACGTACTGACAATCTGTTGACCTGTCAGGGCTAAAGGTTTCACCAGTCTAGTAGTATCCCTTTATTAATTCAAGCAACCCATAGTGCTGACAGACCATTGTATCTCCAGAATTAAAGAACAGTAGATCAGAAAGATGCATCCCAGCAATCAGCAGCAGCACCGAGCTGGATTTGCAGGTATAAGTGGGAGAACAGCCAAACTAAACTGTACCATCTGCCTGTAACAGGCTGACATTTAGAAGATTCTCAAACACTGAATCCCCTGCTTGAAAGTAAGAATGAAGCCAGGAGGCAACTCAGAATAGAAAGAATAGCACAATATGCATATATCTAACATGTGCAAACTAAGGTATCTTCCCCAGGTTACTATTCAGAAGGCAAGGCAATCATGCACGCATACACGTATAAAAAAAGGATGAATCTCAATAATTAAAAAACCACAAACAATCTGCTTTCAGTTTGAGAGGTAACAAGTCTTTTCAAATTTTCCATACTGCAAAATACACTTTAATAAAGAATGGGGAAATTTAGATCAGATATAGGGAAGAAATTCTTTACTGTGAAGGTGGTGAGGCAGGGGAACAGGTTGCCCAGGGAAGTTGTGGATGCCCCATCCCTGGAAGGGTTCAAGGCCAGGCTGGATGGGGCTTTGAGCAACCTGCTCTAGTGGGAGGTGTCCCTGCCCATGGGCAGGGACGTTGGAACAAAATGATCTTTAAGGTACCTTCCAACCCAAACCATTCCGTGATTCTACGAACATCTGTCAAGGCAGAGAGAACATTTATCTCCCTTTCCCTGCAGAGAAAGTAATTCAGGGCTGCACTGTGTATGTCATTCATCAAAAACATGTATCACACACGTAACTCACAACTGTATCTACACACTGCTGGAGTAAGCACAGTTCTCACTTTGGAAAATTAACATTAGGAAAACCTATGACACATTTGTATCTCCTTTAAATGAGATGAAAAATCAAACTGATTAAAGCCCAACAGGCAAATAGCTCTCCTGGGGTCAGTTGTGAGCAGACTGAGTATATATTGCATGGTTTAGCGGTTACTTAGGAAATACAAGGTCTTTTGCCCTTCAGTTCAGCATTAGATAAACAAGATCACACTGAAAAACTCCCCAGGTAATCATTGTTTGCTTAAACAGGTATAGCAACTTACAATATTTAAAATTGTCTAAAAAGAGCAGAAAGCTCTCAATTTTAGAGTTAGCATCACCTTTCATACTGTGAAATAACTCTGAGAATGACACGAACCTTTAAATCTGCCTTTAAAGAGGGACAAAGCTTGCACTATTTACATACATACTGTATCTTAAGAGCATGCATATTCCGAACTTTCATTAATCAGAAACATTATTAAGAAAGAAGGTTAAGTGCCTCCTTCCTTAGGAGCAATGCAACTTATACTTCTAATGTGCATTAATTTCATTATAATATACCAGACAGTTTTTCAGAAGTATTTAGGTCTAGAGTATATTTCTCAAGGAAGTGAAAAGCTCTTACCTCTCCACAGCGCTGTTTTGCCAGTTCAGCTAGTCTGGATTTTAATTCATTTATTTTCTCATTTGACAAGCCTTTTGAATTTTTCAGTTGTATTTCGGGGACACTGGGGGACAGCAACAAAACATAAAAAAGTCCTCATTAGAAAAACTGAGCGTAAAAAGCAATTGTGAAAGACACAGAATGTTGATAAAAATGGTGGGTGAAGGAAAAGGAATGGAGTTCATAGTCACTTGGCAATTAGTCAACGCTCAAATAATCAGTATATATATATTGCTTATGTAATATAGAATAAAGCCAGAAATATTGTTTATATTTCCTGCCGTTAAATTTTCTGACTGCAGATTGTCAGTTATACTTAAGATAAGAACCACCAAAGAGACCCTGCTGATTCTTATAATTCAGCTCTAATCAGTAATTTAAGTAACAGTCCTTTAAAAATATTACTAGCATAATGTCCAGGTGTTTAAAATTTATTACCATTATATAGGTTACATAAACTTAAAGAAACTGGTGCGACAAACAAGTAACAGCTACATTTAAAAAAAATGTTTATAATAAAGTAAACAAGTAAAACATCTGTAGCTATGCTATCTTAAATTAAAAACCAAACAAATAAACAACCAAGACCAGAATGGCTGTTATGTCTCGTGTTCCAGAGTGTAACTGAGCAGCCACTCGGTAAGGAATAGCACTTCCCCTGCACACTGCTCAGGCCACAGCACAAAAGCATGAACTGAGGGGAGTTACATGGTGGACACAACCAGTGACACAAGGACTGAACAAAACCATGCTCACAGAGCAACACTTAACCCAGAAATTACATGCCAGCCCAGAATGCTGGGGGCGGGGAGGGGAGGAGGGGGGCTGATCAGCTGCAATTCTTTTTACATTCTCTATGGAGAACTCTCCCAAAAGGCTAACCCAGCAGAAAACAGGAACAGCAGATACAACTAAGACAGCAGATTGCTTTAAAAATGGAGATTCAGTCCTCTCTCAGCAGATCATGAGCTGAAAAGTTTAAAAAGGGCACTAAGATGCCAGCAGGCACACCTGAGTTTATGCCTCTTCAAGCTACAAACTGGGGCTGCAGTTTTACACTGACAGATGCACCTCTATTATTCCCCATTGCACAAGAGATCACATCCAATTCAGGTGCCAAATTTCAGTTGCATACTACAAAATACCACAGGCTTAACAAATAGTAAAATGCAGAAAGCAAGAATAAGAACTGTGAACAAAACTATACGTTTTTTCAACTAACACTTTACTATGGAAAACAGAGAAAAATGTTCAGGGAAAAAAAGGTTGTATTTTACTGCTCACTTACGTATCAGGGTAAGTATGTGGACACTTGACCCACAGATCAACTTTGGCATATGCTTCATTATCACCAGTCAATCCCTGAGGACGCAGAACTAAATTAATTTCAGGAGGCTGTCGTACCTAAAATGGAAAACAAAATTTTTGATTTAAAAGGTTTTTTGGATTTCTTTTAATGAAAGCACACAACTCTCTCAACCTATATTACAGCAGAAATTGGGTTAGACCATCTGAAGTGTGAAAAAAATAGATTAACGTATTGACATTGCTCAATGAGAGTTAACTGGTTCACTGATTCTCACAGTTTACCCAGTTTACCCTATACTTTCACAACTTCTTCAGGTAAGTGTAGTTACAGTTATTAAAAATATGATCAGACTGAGCAAAAAAAGAGGTTTTATAATACAACCCTTGTATTCTGCTTACTGTAGGCTAGTAGTAGTAAAAAAATCAAATAAATGTAACACAGGTTACCTATGGAATATCACGTATTAAACCATTTGTTATAAGAACAATATTGTTTCTTTTGTGTTTAAGATCACTAAAAAACACTAGTCATTTATTTTATTTTCTGACATAGCAAGAGACTATAAAATCACATCTCTATACACCCTGTGTGGCCAAAAAAATGGACAGTAATTTTTTTCTATTAATATTTTTGGTTTTGGAATAAATGGAATTTTAACATGTATTGCCCTTCCTCCTCATCCTATTCAAACTGCCTACTCAAAATCAGAACGAAGTAAAACATACCCATATAAACACTCTAAACTTTTTCTTTTCAATTAGCAAATTTTTTTTTTTTAAAAAAAGAAACACAAAACAACCCAGACCTTAGCAACATGACAAACAGGTAGGGAAATAAGACCACATGGAATAACAAATACAGGAACAGGCTAAAAGATAGTCACTACCCCCTCTATTTTTCCCGTTGCATTTCCAACAGGGAAAAGAACAGGTTAAGTCAAGAGGATGTCAGGTATGAATTTAATAGGGAGTGAGATCTGCAACGCTTCTGAAAACCCACCAAATTACTAACAGTGCTCGCATGCATTCTATGCAAAAAAAAACAAAACAACAACCAAACAACAATAAAAAAACCCACAAGAAAAACTCAAAACCATAACCATCAAAAAATAGTCATAGACTTCAGCAAGAATTTGAAGCTGAGGTTTATAGCAGAAAACGACAGCATGGGCTACAACATTATGTAGAAACAATAAGACCAAAGAACGTAAACAGAGAGGACCGTAACAGTGAACTTGAGGAACTGAAAAGAGTGACCAGTACCTCCAGGTACAGGAAAACAGTGCCACAGATGCAGCTGGAAAAAAATTCTCAATTAGACAATGTGGACACAAAAGAGAAACGGAAAAGAGTAGCAAGTACTAGACCTGAGCATTAATTAGTTGTAATTAAAGAAACCAACCACAAACAAACAAAGAAACAACTATAAAAATGAAAGTTAAAGTATTAAGTTCTCATGAAAACAACTACAATTTGAGTAAACCACAGCATATAATAAATAGGCAAAGATCAGCAACATGTGCGCCGACGAGATGAATTAACCAAGCCGCTATGTAATTTGTTGGTTAAGGGATGAATTAAGAAGCAATTTACAAAACAAACCTGACAATTAGTTAAAACGCAAGTTACAGGCACAGCACTCATCGATCGAGCGGATTAACTGCAAAGGCGGCCAGGTACAGGGCTGCCTGCCGAAGCGGGGGAGGACGCGGGGCCAAGAGCAAGAGGCCGAGATGCGCCAGGCAAGACATAAAGGGACCTGACAACAGGGAGGAAGCACCGGCGACGTTCCCGCAGCCCTGGGCGCCACCACCCAGCCCCGCAGGTGACAGGGACCCGCTCTGCCTCCTGCCGCTCCCCCTCGGCCTGGCGGGGAGGGGAACGAGGGGCTCTGCCTCTCCGGCGAAGAGGAGAGAGAAGGGACGGGGCCGGACAGCCCGGCAGGGCCCCCGGCGGCCTCCCGGCTCCACGTAGGCAGCTGGCCGGCTGCGGGGGCCCCGCTCGCTACCTTCCAGGCCTGGTTCTGCCGTAGATCCTGGAAGTCCTGCCCGTAAATGGACTCCAGCACCTGGAGTTCGTTCTCCTGCCGCAGCTGGTAGCTCTCCGGCGGCTCGGCGGCCGCCTCCGCCGGCAGCTGCTGCGCGGCGCTCGCCCGGGCCATGTCAGCTCCCCGGCCGGGGGCGGGCGGCTGCCATGGCGGGAGAACCCGCCGCGCCGCCACCCTGGAAGTGGTGCCGGCCCAGCGGCGGCCGCGCTCCCCAGCACCGCCTCCGCGGCGGCGGCGGGAGGAGGAGGAGCCGGGGGGCCGGGGCCGGGCGGCCCCGCTTTGGGCTTGGTGGTGCCTGCGATAACAGCGGCTGCGGGAGGCGCCGGTGTCGCGGCCCTGACAGGAGCCGTGTGCCGGGGGGCGGCGGGTGGGCGGCGGCCTGGGCGCCGCGGTAGCCCCGGGGCGTGCAGGGACGTGGACGGGACGGCTCCCGGCAGCCCGTCTGGGGCTCTGGCACCCGGTAAGGGAGCGGGGCGCGTTGCCCACCGCCGCCACCGAGCCCCGCTCAGCTTTAATGAAAAACCACCACGTAAATTCATACACACGAAGTTTATCTTTCAGGTGTGTAATCCCCAGGCAATGGGGAAAATGCCGGAGTAGTCTGTAGCTTGCCACCGTGCACCCACAGGCTATATGTGCTTGGGTGATTTCATTTGTTAGGAAACGTAGGAAACAAACGTGGTCCACTGAAACCGAATGAACTGAATCTTGGAGTTTTCCTTACGCCTTAGACCTAGTCATGTTCGTACCAGGATTCCCATTAGTTATATTATCTTTCCCCTAAAGATAGGGGAATTCCATCCTTTTAATTGAAAACAAGTAAAATAAGTTTCAGAGCCATACTTGCATTATTTTAAATCTCTAGTGTTGCAGTATACTGCACTGAATTTTTCTTTACTTTTGTAATTGCATGAGAAATATTTTGCTGCTTCTCTTTTACAAGATTTGTATCAGTGGAGTTTCAGTGACCTTCACTTTACTCCCTGGCCTTCAAGTACAGACTTTTTGTTATAAGTGGACCACTTAAGGAGGGACTTACGCTAATTAATAATTTCTACAGCTGTCAGTTTGTCCTTCTGAAATTGAAAACTTGTTAAGTGCATTCATTATTTCAATATTGATGCAATATAATATATATATAATAATAAAATATAATATATATAAAGTAATGATGAATAATATTTTCAATATTTATGAAATATATTCATGTCATTGAAAGCACTTGTTAAGTGCATACCTTTCCATAATTATTATGGTCCTAGCTAGGATTATAACTTATCTACTAACTGGTAGTTCTGTAATGTCATTAGTATCTAACCAAATCTCAAACTGTATCACTGTTCCAATGCTGTTCTCTGTTCCTTACCATGCCTGGAATGTGCCTTTAGGGGTAGCATTTTTCTCTCTCTCTCTTTTTTTTTTTTTTTTTTTTTTTTTGGTGGGAAATACATGACCAAAGCTGTGTAGTGTTTGTCTAACAACAACAGAGATCTTCTGCACAGTTAAATGTGACCGGGGGGACTGAAATTGTCCACTAGTTTTTTGCACCTTCTCAGAAGTAACTGCTATGTTTGACCCACTGCTGCAGTTGGGTATGCTCATCTAGAAATTTGTATAGTGTCTCTGTGTTTAAGGCTAGAAATAAAAGTTTCTAGGCCACAGATTCATCTTCTCTCCCACACAAAGACACAGCAAGAATGGCCAAATTGAAGATGCAGTAATTAAGAAGCTTCAGTAAAATTTCCTTTAACAAAAATGATGGGGTTTTGTGTGGGGCACGCAGCCCAGCACGTGTGGAACTTCTTCTATGTTCCATTGTGTAACGATGGGTGGGTCAGGTAACATTAAGCATTGTTAAAGCTGCCCGATGGTTCCCATTCTTCGTGACTTGGCAAAATTTGAACCAGTTGGGATGAAATGTTCTAGACCAGATGTCTACCTCAGGCTATTTCATTTTCTTGCTCTTAATTTCTTCTACAATGATTCAGTGTTTCCAAGAAGAAAGCCAGAGAAAAAGAAAATCATAATACAAACGTTATGAGGATTTAATTTAAAAAGTCTTGTACCCCAGCTGAAGTGTGAAAATTTGATGGGTGAGGGGGAAGAGACAACCTTGTCCAGTGCTGTTTGGGGAGGAAAAAAAAAAAAAGGTAAGTATTTACATCCTCTGCACAGATTTACTGGAGTATGGTGAATATGACTGAAGAGTCTGCCTGCCCTAAACATGTGCCAGACTGCATCTGGAATGAGGCTTCCCTTCCAAAAAAATTGGAAACTCATGTCCCACAACATTAAAATTGAATAATGTGAGAGTGTGGTTTCACTTCCCCCATGCATGGTGAGTGGAGGTGAGGATCCTGAGAGGACAGGGGTTCTTGGAGAGAGGAGCTAGAGTGAGCAGCTCCTCTCAGGTGGTGGGAAATTGAAGGGGAGGAGGTCAGAGCCTGGTCACAGGGACTGGCCAAAATAGCCACGTGAACCAAAAGGAGGAAGAAGCCCATTTGGGAATCCCAGGAAATGAAGATGAGGGGAAACCATGGTGGAAGCTGCTGACTGTTACCTGGGGGAGATGGGAAGAACATGGGACTGGCTGGACAAGGTGAAGGGGTTGGAACAGGAAAGGGTAGGTGGGTGAGTGCGCCTGGGGACGGGCTGGGAGTGGGTAAGAGACATGAATTACTAGAAAAGAGCTTGGAGCAGTGAGTTGGGAGACCTGGGCTCCCAGAGGAGCGAGAGAAGCGGAGGCAGGGCCCAGAAGCAGGGAGGCACAAGGGGAGGTTTGGCCTGTGGTGGGACGGGACAGTGGCAGTGCCCCTTTCCCTGTGGTCAGCAGGTGTCTGTGAACCCAAGGCAGAGCACCCAGCTCTTTCTCTGGATCATTCAAGCTCCCAGGAGGCAGGACCCGCACCACGGAAATGCGTTTTGTCGGTCTGGGGGTCACTGAGGCGGCCTCCCTGTGCTGGGGTGACACTGATGGGCAGATCTTCTTCCAGGGGGCACTTCCAGATCTGCTGGCCAATGGCTGAAAAACCTTTTTAGGCTTTTTATCTAGCTGTCCTCCTAAAATCTTTATATTGAAGGCAAGTGTGCACTCGCTACGTGGATACACGCTTTTTGCACAATTAAAACCCAAACTTATTACGCCTATAGACGAGCTTTCCTGGAAAATTATGCAGAAAAATACATATATTTTAATAACTAGTATGTCTACCTAGAAGTCAGCACTCTCTTTTGAAATTCTGCCCTCAGAATTACGGACCTGTTTAGAGATCCTGCCTCCCAGCCGGCGCCGGCCTCCCGAGGACGAACCGCGGGCTCTGGGCCGCCGGGCCCGCCCCTCGCTGCCGCCGCTCCCCGCCTCCGGGCTCCCGCGCAAGATGGCGGCCCCGCAGCCCCCGCCCATCCCCGCCCCTGGGGAGCGCGGCGGAGGCGGGATCTCGGCGGCCCGCCCCGTCCCGCCGGGCCAGCGCCTACCGCGGTCGGCGGAGCTTGTGGGCCGTCCACGGTGTGGAGTGGCGGGGCGGCGGGCAGCGGCGGCCGGGCCGGGATGTTGGGGCACGTACGGGGAGCAGGGGAGTCACCGGCCGCCCCGCTGGCTGCGGGCCGCGCTCGGAGCGGGCCGCGGAGCTTCATCATACGGAGCCTTTTTGGTTCGTTGGAGGCTCGAGTGCCTCCCGCCTTGGGATTCAAAAGCAAATTAATTTCCCCCGAGAGCGCAGTGGAAGCCACAGAGCAGTCGTTTACCTCTCTGGGCGCTGTGTAAGGGTCTTCTTGGCGTCCAGTGTGGGGCAGAGCAAGGAGGGACGGAGCCATGTCTGGCCCCAGGAGGAGGGAAGGGAGCACTAGGAGATGTGCTGCGGGACAGAGTCGTCCTTCCCTTCTCAGGGATGTGAAAAAAGCTTAACCCCGAGGCTGAGAGTGGAGCCGGGGGACAGAGATGGTGGCCCACCAACTTTCCCAACCCGGTGTTGATGTACAGGGAGCCCGCGGGTACGAGGTGACCTTCTGGCAGGGTTGGGAAGATGAGCCGCCGTGTGGATTGTCATCTCCTCGCTCATGCTTATTGCAGTAAAACGTGCTGAGGAAACGCTGTGGTACCGTGAAGGAAGAAATACGGGACAGCTAATGGCAAGGAGGAGCCTGCTTTATTTTCTGCTTTTCTGTACTGGCTATCATGATTTACGAGGTGGAAATGTGGAAAGCCAACCCTGCTTCCTGGGACACAGAAATGTGGTGAAGATGCCTCCAAGTGTCAGAGACGGGGCTTTATCCTCAGAAGCACCTTTTTGCCTGTGGGCTCTGTTCAGTCATTAAAGGCTCCGTAATAACCTGTGGCTATTAGAGGGCAGCAAGGGCGGCAGGAGCCTCGCCATGGGGTACGACAAAAGCTGGGTCTCAAGGAACGAAAGCCAGCACGTCCCGTTCCAGGCTGCCAGCAGCGCCCTGGAGATGAGGAACACCTCGGCTGGGCAGATGGTGTGGCAGGGTGGGAACAGCAGCGAGACCGGCGCCCTGGAGAGCGAGGAGCACGGCGAAGAGCAGACCTACCGGCATTTCACCACCACCGTGCAGATCGTCATCTTCGTCGGCTCTTTGCTGGGTGAGTGGGTGCTGCTGGAGTTTTTTATTGGTGTGGTTTGTTTATCTTGTCGGTCAGGGACTGCAGACCAAATGGGAACCAGCGTAATTTGCTGCCTTAGGGACTCTTTCTTCATTTTAGACCCTCAGGTGTATGATTTCAAGTTTCTTGTGGGTTTTTGATGTGTAAAAGCTATTACTATAAAATACTATTCATCACAGATGAGAACCAGTACATTATATGTATGTATTTCTTAGTTAACTTTTAAATCAGAATTTAAACAGGCAAAAATTAAATGGATCGATTACACCCTTATTTTACACTGTAATGGGTTCTGTTCTCTTTACCATAGAAAAAGGTGTGGAGTATTTTAAATAAGTTTTACTGAATTTCTGTTTCATGCTGCAGTAATCCTGTATTTGTGTCCTGCAGATTTTAAATTCATCCTTTGGAAGTACTTTATGCTGTAAATATGTATAACCACATGCAGTTTTGCCTATTTGTTATCTGTAAAGTACGAATCATACACTTTAGATATGTGGTAGTAAACTAGTAACATATTGCCATATAACTTTACAAATGTGTGTATGTTTGCTTTCTAGGTGCTTATAGTATGTTGATTTGTTAGGAATACATGTGCATTTCTTATTTAAAAAAAAAGGCAAAATAAGCCTTATGGTGAGCCAAATTAGCAGTGTTTGAGAGATCAGTAAGCAGGATTTCAGTAAAATGCCACTCCTAGCTAAATGGTTCAAAGCTGGTTCCTGGAGGTGATAAGGCTTTTCACACAGGGCTTGACTGAGGAAGTCTCCAGCTCTCTTAGGAGAGTTCAGGACTTTGCTGATGGTCATTGGTTCTTATTATCAAGGATTTGGTTTTGTTTTTCCTGATCTTGAGTAATGCTAAAATCTGTTTCTGTGGTCATGGTAATTAATTCTAATATCAATTTCTTCTTGGTAATACTTAATATCACTTAAATAATTTCTAAGAAGATGGTAAACATAATCTTAAAAAAGCATTGAGCTCTGGGCTCAGTAGTATACTTACTGGTTACTATTGTAAATCACTGAGTCTTTTGGCCTCAATTATTCTTCTCTTCAGTGGGGGTAATCCTCATGTTTATTGATTTTTTTTCTATTTAGTGCATGGGTAGCGTGGGGAAAGGACTCTCTTTTTCCCTGTGTTGGCTAGTCCCTGGTACAAAACGGTAGCCAGCAAATAGTGTCCTAAAAATAACAAGATTGGATGAGAAAAGTCAGAATTTTAGTTCTTTGTCTTTTGTGTCTTGAGTGTTAAGAGCATACATTTGGGTCATATGTCCAGACTTACTTTCATGAACATGGATCCTCCAATTTTATTTGAAGAAGAAAACAGACACTCTCTCATGTAATCATGCCTTCAATAGCTAGGAGCTTTTAAAAACCAATCGACCAACCAAAAAATACCATAGCTGCACATTTTGCAAGACTACTGTAAGTCAAGGTTTGGCACTCCTGCAATTTGCTTTTTAGAGTTGGATTCTGTGAAGTGACTTGGACCTGTTATAAGGGGTTTATCTGTAAATTGGATGGTTGGGAGGCTGACGAAGCTGCCAGATCTGTAGCTCCTCAAGGCCTTTCAAAGAGCAAAACAGGAGAAGAAATCTTGTTTTCAAAATATGAAAATGCAGTAGTCCAATGACAAATGTTAGCAGCAGGCCTCAAGAATTTACAGTGAGTGATGGAAACTATCTGCATCAGCAGGGGAGAACAATTTGATATTTACCTCATGCTTACACTATGCTGTTAATTAAGTTTTCCTCCTTTTTTGTTCTCTGCCACGGTCTTTAGGGCGTGAGTGGCATCCAGCTCTTTTCTCCATCAGGTGAGCCCCTCAGTCGAGCTGCAGAACAGCAGTTCTTTGTTCCAGTGAGTCTCAGGTTCCTCTTTGCAGAGGGGAAACCCTTCAAGGGGAATTAGGACTATCCTTCCCCCTAAAGCATGAGATGGGGGGCGCTCTTCTCAGAGGTAGGATGTGTGGATTTGAATCCTTTCTGATTTGGGTGGATGTGCAACTTGTAGATCCCACAACATCTGTGCATGCCCAAGCCATGCTATTGGATACCTTATCACTACCCTTTTAAGAAGAAGAAATGATTTCTCCTTCCAGCTTGAAAGGGAACAAGCGTATATGTCTCAGTCTTGATGATGAATACTGGGGTCTGACATAAGCAGCATCTGCAGCAGGGGGGTCCAGGTCCTACAAGAGGGATGAATCACAGTCAGAGCTGTAAATTTAATTGGGGTTCCTGCCGTACAGAAGAATGTGTTAGTCAGTTGTGAGAAAGATGTACGCTATGCTTTTTTTCTCCTGTTAAAGACACTTATTTGAGACCTCTGGGGAGACTTGTAACAGTAGGAGAAATTCTTGTGTTAGTTTTCACTGTGTTGTGAAAGGACAGTGCTACGGTGAGTGCTACCTGCTGAGGGCAAGAGAGAGCCAAACTGTTCTTCTTTTATGGTTACTTTACAACACATTGAAACCACATCCTCAATTTATTTATTTATTTTAGGTTGCAGTAACAATGATACTATATTCTAAGATTTTTGTTTGTCTTTAAAAGAGATTATGTAGCTGTCACAAGCTTGCCAGAGTGTGAACCAGGATATGACCTTAACCTGTATGTCAGAGGATCTAACTGGTAGAACAAACCAGAAGTATCAAGAAGAGGCTTGTTAGCTGGCAGATTTTTTTCCTATTGTTTTTTGTCCTAATTTGTAGAAAGTTTTCATTGTTAAAAATTTCTGATTTTGTAAAGAATCAGATTATTCCATTTTTGGAATGGGCAAAAAATAATTATTAGTCTATAATTCACTTATAATTAGGGTGGCTAGAGATGAGAGTTCTTCAGATAACTTGGTCATAAGATACTGAGTAAGTGAAGCCATAATGTGCTTAAATGCTACAGTTTTAAGTAGCTGTTCATGTGCCTGTGAGTCTGTTTGCACAAACTTCCTACTGTTGCTCTTCCACTGCTTGTGTGGAAGTTCTCACTTAGCAGGCTACCTATGATTTTAATATTCAAGGACTGAGGAATAAGATGGAGTAGACCTGCATCTCTATACTTTGAACCCAGCTGGTACTACCCATTACGCGTTCCCTTCGCTGTAGCCTGCCACCAGGTTTCCGCACAAGACAGGAAGCATCGGAGGGAGGAATTTGGTCGATTTCGTTATCAGCAGCTCAGTTTGCCTCTAGGAAGGAAAGATTTGCAGTATATTTAAGACGTATAAGCCATTTCTGCCTGTGATGCTTAGCTGAGTGCATGAACTGGGGAATTAATTTGGGGAGCTTTAAAAGCTTTGCACGTGTTGATGAAATTGTTTACCAAATGCATGAGGTGGGGTACCAAGTAGGTATGGGCTTAGAAGGCCTTGTTAATGCTGTTTTCCTGTGCAGCTCCGTGGCCGGGAATGGTAGTTCTCAGAGTAATGGCATTTCCTAGCCTGTAAGCTATCAACTCAGGCCAGGGCTAGGATAAAACAGGGAAAATGCTTGCCACTGGTGCTTCTCGTTCCACTGTTTGAATTACGCTTGGATCAGGGAATGTGAGCCATGTTACAGAAAAAAATCACAAGTGTGCTGAGCATCAGCAGAAGAACTAGGAAAAGACCTGTGCCTCTCCTTACCTCTGTCCTTTTCTGATCCACACGTGTACATGGTACTCCCTGAAATCAAGAGAGTGGGCGTCCCAGGACCTCTGGAAGGACAAGTGCGTGTGTCGAGATGTGTTTCTGGTGTGCGGTCAGGTGAGTTGCACTCGGTAGTCTGCTTAGGCCATAGCTGTGCAGGTACAGTATGATTAAATCTCTTGCTTCTAAGAAAAGCTACTGTAGGAGAATAGAAGCCAAAATAATTATGCTGCTTCTGTCAACTCTCTCATGCGACTGACTGTTTTGTGGACCTCTCCAGTGCCCCTAATTGGCTTAGTGAAAGAAAAGCTAATGTGTTGGTTTTCTGTGTGTAATGCAGCAACTTTCATTACCTTAAATATGAGAGAAAGCGAAAAGCACCAATGGGAAGAACTAGCTGATTGTACTGGCCACTGGAATGGTGCAGACAGGAGCAGTGTGACATGAGAAGCAACACATGCTGTCAGTACTGATTCCCCTTGGTTGACTTAATCCTGTGTGGTAAAAGGTGTCAAGAAATTTGAGCTTTGCATGTCCTAACTTGTTTTGAAAGGATGTAGGAGTCTTTGATGGAAGAACAAGAATTGTAGAGTTTCTCTTTGAGATAGATCTGTGCAGGATTAGTGGAACTGAAGCAGTCAATCTGCTCTGTGTGTTCTGCCTGAATTGGGTTGGATAGTTTTTTACTGCCTTGTAAGAACTGTAGGAACTGCTTTGTTTTGTCTAACCTGTGTTTCAGGCCAGTTGCCTCCACCTGCCACCCAGTGGATGTAGCTAAGACGACACAGTCAGGATTACTTGTGCCTGTGAATGATGATTTGCACTCGGGGCAATACTGGCTGGGGTCCTTAGCTGGCAAATTCAGATGGCTACTATTGAAGGGATGATGTTGTTGATGTGAGGTTGACAAAAGGAAGGGTAAAATAAAATTTACGTTTCTAACTACTGCCTTGTCAAATTACTAAAGTTTTGAAGGTGGAAACCATGTTCTCCATGCTCATGGTTCCTTTTGGCATGTTACCCTGTTTGTCTCTGGGTTCGTGTTTCAGAGTCTTTCTTCTGAGGTTGTCCCTTCATGATGTTGTTCTGCCACCTGTTGCCGCAGTAGTACCATCTATGGATGAGTACAGAGTGCCATCAGTGATACAAATTCATAACAAAAGCACAATTTTTCATGTAGTTTCTAAAGTTGCTCCTCTTTGAGCAGGAGTAAAGCTCTGCTTGGGATTTTTTTCTTATTTAAATCAAAAAAGATCTGATTAGTTGTGCTGCTTGTTAGTGATTTATTTAGAAGAGGACTGTTAAGTACCATTTAATGGTAGAGAAGGAAAGTTTGTAGTGTTCCCATGTCCATGGGAAGTTGGTTCAACCAACTTTTGCATAGTTTGTGATCATGGTGGTTGGCATGTCCCAGAGCAGTGCACGGCACTGGTGGCTGTACCCATGACTCTCATTGTGCTAGCTTGTCTGTACCTTTGTCGGATGGGACAGGGCTTGTTCTCACAGTTGAGGAACTGGGAAGTTCAGGAGCCTTTCAAAGGGGAGAGCAGTTTTGGTTTATTTTGCCTGCTGTGGTGTAGAGAAGAGTATGATTTTACTGAGATCAGTGGGCCAGGAAAGTGAGACTCTGCTGGCTTTTCCCATAGCAACTAATAGACTGAGAGCTACATCTGGCTGTGCAGATGTGTCTGCATTGGCTTTACATGTAAGGGGACGCTAAGGTAAAGAAATTTCTGCCATTTGAGAAGCATCCTGCACAGCAATTCTGTAATATTACCCCAGGAAAGCATTTCTTTGCTTCTGTTTCTCATTCTTCCTCTTCTGAGAGCTGTGTAAACTGGGTGCATTCTAGATTTTCTCTTGTGTGTTCTCTCATCATGAAGACCATATAGTGAGATGGAGCTCTGTAGTGATTTCTTTTCCATTTTTTTGGGGCATATTTCAGGCTGTTTGTGCTTCTAATATCTAGAGCATGCTGTAAAGATGAACTACAGCATGGCAGGTCTTGCTGTACTGTGTTTCAGTAACGCACAGCAGAGCAGCTGGCTGCAAAGGGGCATCACCAGTGCTGTTGGTATTACTCATTGCATGCTCACAGTCAGAAGAAATAGAGGCTTCAGATCTTTTGATCTGAGGTCAAAGGGGTTTTCGTTGGATTTAAGAATTTAAATTTGTAACCTGAAATTTATAGTATTTTTTAATTCAGACAATTTTTTCCCTCCACCTGCTTCTCCAGCATGAAAAGAGAACGGCAACAAGCCCTAGTATATTCTTGTCTGCTATTCAAAAATGAATTAACAGTTTATGAAAATAGAGTATTTGAACATGGTAACTGTGATAAAATACTAGCTATTTGATTCAGAAGAATATGAAGTTACTGCTTTTACTTTTGTGGCTGTCACTAGTTTGGAAAAGGATACATGTGGACCATGACTTTTAAATAGATGACAACATAGCTGATGAATGGCAAATCAAAAATGCTTCTCTCTATTTTTTTAAGGATTGTGATGACATAGGGCTCCTTTTCAAACTGAGTATGTTTTTAATAGCCTCCTTTTTACCAAAGAAGATTCTTGAGCTCAGATTTGCAGTGATTATAGCAATACTATAGGAATAGTAATATTGCTCTACAAAGGTTATTTTTCTCTTGCCATTAGAGGTGATCAATCAGCAGAGACTAATTATTACTTTAGCACAGCCACCAAACCTTTGACAGAAGGAAGAGAGAGCATTACTTCAGAGCTTTGGCAGGGAGAGGTCGCTGGAGGTGGCTGCAGCTGCTTTCAGTTGAGTGCAAGCAATGGGGGGTATCTTGTAAATGAAGATGAGGATCTCCAAAGAGCACTTGTAGCCAGCATCACAGTGAGCTTAACTTGAAAGGGAGATAAAACTGATGGATGAAATGCAATGGACAATAGCACCTCGTATTATTCTCAGGAGAAGGGAAAGGAAGACATGGAATAACAGTTTTGAGGGACATCTGAATATGGGCTCTGTCACTCTTAGCATGGATTTCTCCACAGTTCACTTACATACAAATTTACATACTATTATAACCCCAGTTAAATGGGGAAGCTTATATGAGTTATGCTTTTACTGACTGTAGCATGGCTGTAGCTGAATGTTTATGTTACGTTAGGTTTAGGTGAGATTATATCCCATTATCATGGTTTGTAGTTTCTGTTCTTTTCATATTTCCCAGGTCTGAGAGCCTGCATGTGCTCCTGGGGTTATTTGAGTCTGTTCACAATTTTCATGTTAGGCATGTAGATAAAACTGCATTTAGTTCTTCTTTTAAAAAAATAATTCTTTTCAGATGTTTAGGACCACCTCCCCCACACAACAATTGATGAAAATTACAATGAGAAAGAGATGTCCTCAGTGCCAGCATCTACTCCTCTGACTTAATATGCATCTTACAGTTAGTAAAAAATGCATGGAAACTATCCCAAATAATGCCAAATCCTGGAAACTTTCCCAAACCTTGTAAATCAGTGCCTTAATTAGGGTTTGGAGAATGAGGCTCTTTGGTACTTGCTCTTTTGTCTTCCCAAATCTGTCTTGTACAGAAGGAAATTTTACTGGAAAGGTTGAGGATGCTCTGATACAGTTTGCACTCTAATCTAGTGGCTACAGCACTTTTTGGGAAGCTGTGGGTTAGATCTCCCTGTCTTGACATCTGTGCCCAGCAGATGTAAAATGGAATTGTTACGGCACCTAATTTATAAAGGGACAGATCCCTTCTGGGACACAATCCTACATTAACTGACAGTCTAGGTAACGTGTTTGTAAAGGCAAACGCATACTAGCATAAGGAATAAATGTTTGTATTTTGGAATAGCTACAAGAGAAGTTTGCCATAAGCATGAAGGGAATCTTGCAGTAAAAAGTACTGCAGGTACATGATTAAAGGCTAGACTGAGTGAAGCCTTAAAGAAAGAGAGGCACATCTGCAATAGCTCGGCAAAAATTTGCATCCCTGCCCCCAAAATGGGTTGAACCATCTGAGGGGAATAAAAAGTGCACCACTGGTTTGGGGATGGGAAGGATGTTTTGTTTCTACCAGTGTCACTCTTAGAAAAACTGGAATTGTTTTAGATGAAATCTTCTTAACCAGGCACTTTGCACAGAGGAACTTTGTTGCTGATCAGCTGGAATTGTTAAAGTTTGGTAAAGCAAATGTGACTGAAAATCAAGTCTAATGAGAAGCCTCAGGCAAATGTAATGATATGAGTGGTAATATGTTCATGTAATAATAATTGCATGGTGACAACATTACAGTAACAATTTTCCTCTGCATTTTCCTATGGGTAGTTCCAAGCCTCAGGAATAACGGACCCTGCAGCAATAAGCCCGGTCCAGGCTGCAGCCTTGATACAGTCTGTCTGGAATAGGTATTATGCTTTTGTTTTTTGTGTGTGTCTTCAGGTGGACTGCTAAGCAATTCTTTTTGGAAGAAAAATTGAGTTTTGGGAGTGGGTGAAGAAGAGGGGCTGTGAGAGCCCCTGCAGTCCCCGTTGCTATGGAGACCTCTCTTCTTCCTCTGCTTCAGCAGAGATGCCTAATCTGGCTGTGACTGAGGGGGCTACTTGGATAGCACCGCCCCATTTTAAGAGAGGCATGGGGAAAAGCATGATTTACCCAGGCTGGAAATGTGTGAGATGCAATGATTTATACCCATAATGCAAGCGCCTGGTACTCTGGGGGTACTCTGTGCTAGAGTGTTCCTCAGACACATGTTGGGGGATTAGCTGATGTCTTTAAACATTGTGTGTGTTGAGGATGCTAAACTGATCCCTGTTTAGCTTGAAACTGATTGATGCTAGTCATTTTACTGTCTGTAGTCCCTATGTGAACAATTTAATGACAGCTGTGAACCACAGCTGTTTAACTAAGTGACTGAATGTCATGTTTTGCTTTTCATTGAGAGTTACATTTGCTCAAATGCCAGCTGGTGTATATATCACTGACTGTTTTGAACTTCAGTGAAAGCTTAGATACATCAAGATTTTGTACTGGATATTATGGGCAGTAAGTGTTTCAGGCATGAATGAATTCAAGCACTTAGGAATGGTGTTAGTTCTGTTGCTGATCTCATTCATTGGCTTGCTGTGGAGGAGCTGTCATGAGCACTTAAATGAGGTTTTTATTCTCTTCTGTTCATCTTTAATAATTAATTTCTTATTTGTGTGAAGTTAGAAGAAGTAAGTAAGTTTGCCAGTTATTTGGAACATTTTTCAAGATCTAGGAAATTGTATACTTTTCTCCCACTCAGAAGAGGTGCTGGTGTTTAGGTGCTGCTGAACCCCGTAGGCTGATAGAGGTGAGCCCTCTGCAGCTCTGTGTCCTTGGGTTTAGCCATAGCAAGGCTGAGCATGGATTCCCTAGAGGCACACATGCACATAATACATATGTACATACATGCATGAGCAGCCACACAGAGTGACACAGAAAGAAAACACATTATTCATGCAAACACAAAGAGCACCAACAGCCTCTCCCCTCTCTGGCTGCTCAGGATGCAAGTCCATTAGTGTAAAATACATAAGCATATACATATGCTTATCATCAGAATGGATCCCTCTGTAGTAGCTGGTCTTAGACACTCGGTCTACCCAGGAGCTGCCCCAGGATTCCCTGGTCTCCGTGTTGCCTCACACACAAGATGTACAGATGTAGATGGGTCTCTCCAATTGCTGGCCTGGAAGTATGACCTTACCAGTAGCTGACCTCCAAATCCCAAGGTCTCTCTGGTAGCTGGCTTGGACCTTCTGGTCCTCCACTAGCCAACTTTCAGAACCCTCTTGTCCCCATGGAAATAATGGTGAAACGATCATTGTATTGTACCTCTCTTCATTTCACTGCTGATTAAATGCTATCCTTGTAGGCAGTACAGCCTCTTGCTTTCCGAACAGTGCTGTTACATGTAAGCCTTTTTATTTTTAGCATCTTTAAATGAAATTTAGCAGCTGGAAGCAAGGACAAGAACTGGTGCCTTGTAGTCAGCCAGCTTCCATAGAAACATTGCAATAAGGAGAATATCCTAGATTGGGAGGCTGGCTGGGTGAGAAACTGCGTAACCTTCCATGGTAAGGCATTAGAGCAGCCAGACCATGCAAATAGCAATTACGGTGGTAATAAAAGCAGTAGTGAAGCTGAAATAGTAATGGTGGGGAGGGCTCCAAATTGTTTTAGTTCTGCTTACGATCTTTTGCTGTTGTTGGGGATTGCTGGGAGATTGCTGTGGACTGCTGCCTTTTAAAATGCTTTATTAGTTATGATAGTCAACCCTGTAATTTACATTCTTCTCCATCATGAATAGTCTGGCTGACTTCCTGACAAATGTGGTTCTTCCTTCTGTTCTGCCAATTCTCTTGGGGGAGGGTAGGGGGAAGCCTGTAATTCTGAGATTCTTAGGGGGACAGAGAGGCTCTGTTTTAGTCTGCTTTTTTCTACCACCTTTGACTTAGTGTCTTGTCTGTCAAAGCAATTCCATGTAAGAACTCAACAATTTCCTCCAGAAGGCTGATAAAATATGAAGTGATTTTGCTTCTCATGTAAACTCCTGTATCACTTCGCTTGTGTTCAGACTCCAGCAGGCTTTACTTTTATTGTGCACCTGTATTTCTTACGGCATAACTGGATCATTTCTGTGATACTACAGAGCAAAGTCAGTTCTACAAGGGACTAAAATACATTTTCTACTGCTATTGCCTGAATTAACTGGAAAAAGTGGAAAATATTGAGGTAGGCTGTTTATTGCTGTTGTTTCATCCTAATAGCTGTAGTTTTTAGGGATTATCTAGAACAGAGAGGGTAGTCTGATTCGCCTTTTCTGTTTGTTGTATTAAGCTGTTTATTTCCCAGAGGAGCATTAGCTACAACCCCTTTGGGACTGTGTCAGTGTGAATCAGAAGCTCCTTTGTGCCTTTTGGCTTTCCTCAGCTTTTATTTTAAATGTTTTCAGCCTGACTCTCGTTTGGTTAAGGTACAGCAAGCCTATCTTTCTTTTACAGGTCTGTCTTGTCCCAAAAGGTATGCCATTTCTTTATGCAAATAAAACCTCCTTCTCAGCCACACCATCTCATTCATGCATTGAGAATATAGATCTCTGCCTGCCCTTAATGTATAGAGCTCTTAATAAATCTCTTAATGAAAGTGGTTATAGAGGTCCTGGGCTTCAGTATCCTTGTTGATCACCTGAATTGAGCCTTTAGAATGTCCCTGCAACACTTCCCTGTGTCACTGGTACTGATACAGACTGACATTGGCCCTGTTCTTCCTTGAGAGCTATTGGGACATCCCAGGAGGTCTGTTCCCTTTACACCTGACAGGCAAGTTACTGTGCAGTCCTTTCTCTGTGATGTCTCAAAGCCAGCCAGCTCTGTGCCTGCTAAAGCAACCTCCTGCCACTGCTGCTTCTTGTCCTTGGAGCCCTTTCTCTGCAGGACATCTAATATGCAAGAGGACACTCTTGCCCAGATGGATACTGTCCTTCCTTGAGACTCATGTCCCCAGCACAAGAGCTGCTGCAGTACAGGTTTTCACCTGGTCTAGTGGGAGGTGTCTCTGCCCATGGCAGGGGGGTTGGAACTCCATGATCTTTAAGGTCCCTTCCAACCTGAACCATTCTATGATTCTATGAGGTGAGACTATGCAGCAGTGTCCCTGTAGGTGTCATCTGGGACCTTTTTATTTCTCTTAGCTGTTCCAGTTTAGCCATATCCACCTGAAGGGGATGAGGGCCAGGAACTCCTTGGACTGTACTCACACACACGCACTCAAAACCCCTGCACTGGAATAGTTAATTACACGTGCTACACTGTGGCCAGTAGCACTGTCTGTTTCTGGACTTTGGCAGGTTGAACTTAATATGTTAGGTTTTTTAGAAGTTTTATTAGTTTACCTTGTCTTTTGCTAGACAGATAAAGATTGTTGTTCTCCTACTGTACTGTAGGATGCTCAGCAGTGAAGTGAGATGTAGCCTATGTGTGATAAACTGAGGAGTGAGTGTGTACATGTGTGAGTGAGCACGTGAGCAGGCTCATCTGTACCTTTGCCAGTGCAGGCTTCCAGTGCACTCTTCCTTTTTGGCTGCCCCTGCTCACTACACTCCTCTGATTAGTTAGCTTCTGCCTGTTGTCATTTCCACCCTGGGTAGGCTCAGCCCCCTTGTCAGGATTAAGGGATCACCTGCAGACCCCTTCACATCCCACCTTCTCATATCCTCCAGAGCAGTCGCTTGGCAAACACTCAGAGCAGCCTCAGCAGGCTTCCACTTGCCCAAAGCACATGGCCACCAAAGGAAGCAGGCCAGCCCCAAACTCGCCAATCTTGCTTGCCTTCCTGTCTTCCCTGGGCAAAACAGCTGTGCTACCTGCTGTGTTTGATTGCCCTTTGTTTGCTTCATGAAATCCCAGCACAGAGAGATAAGCTTTCATCCTGTTCTGTTTGGAGTGCACAAATACCCTGTGACGGCTGGATCCAGCATCTGTCTGGTTTTTGCAGATACATCATCTCTTCATCTTGTGTAGTTAAAGTCACTACACATGTATGTACAGTAAAACTGTGTATAGGACTATCACAGGAAAGATAGGACATAGAATCAGGAAATTATAGTGGGATGTTGCCACATACACTGCTCTTTAATGTGGCCATATTTTTTTGAAGCACATATTTTTAAAAGATACAGTTCTTATTTTGCCCACTTCACCCAAACATTGATGCATTAATAGAAAAAGGGAACATTGCAAGGAACATCATGTACAGGTCAACAGAATTACTATAATGCTTTCAGAAAAAGCTACAGAATGCAATAGTGTATTACAGAATGTTCTTTTATAAAAAAAATTATCTATTATCCTTATTTTCATCCAGTACAGTTCTCTAGTGCCCATGCTAGATTTGGCTAAGTTCAGTATTCTATGTCTGCAATTTAGTTTGAAAAAGGAAATAAATTGCCACCACAATAAAAATTTTCTGTCTGCAGCAAGCTTTTGTAATAAAACAGCAAAGACATCCTTTTGTTTTATTCAGTTTTTTAAAACACAGTCAGCAGAAGAAAAGAATCTGGTTAAAGGAGATACTAAAACACCCATGCAATTGGCAGGGGCTGATACTGTATGATGTGGTACCAGACTCTGGAGACTTATTTTGATTATTTTAAGCACTTAAGAAAGTAAAATTGCATTTTAGGTTCCAAAGGAGCTGAAAAACACTGAACTTGTCTTTGAATTCTGTTTCTCTAGTAATTTCTTAGAGCATAATGTGGACAGATCCGAATAAGTAGCTGTCTCACAATGCCTTGTCTTTGATGGCGCCAGTCCAATGGTCAGAGGTTATTGCTCTGTGACTGAAAACGCAGGTTACGTGGTCAAAGATGTTTCTATGTGATAGCGTCTAAAACAAAGAAATTGTATGTGGAAGTGTCTAGGAAGGGAAAATAAAGTCCTAGAGCGTTTGGTATCTATGTAAGCTGCTAGTAAGCAGTCTTTTCCTCATTCAATATCATGCAGGGAGATGGTAGCTATTTGTACACTAGTCTCTTCATTACGCTACAATTACGCTACAATTACGCTACAATGTATCTTAGCATCATTGATGAAGTGTTGTTAACGGTCTCTGTCCATACCCTATGCTGTTTTCAGAGAGCAGGTAGCTTTGCAGTCCTGAGAATCTGGTATCTGAAAGGGAATTTCTTTGATTTTCGTTTGGAGGGGTGGAGGGAGACCTGGTTCAGGCGTGTCCCTGGGTGAATCAGGATGAGTCTGGCTGCTTGCAGGCTGTCTGCAAGGCTTCCCTGTGGGCTGGGAGAATGGCAGGCTTTCAGTCCACTTTGGTCAAGGCCATCTTCATGTATCGTATCATCATATCTATCCAATAAAATGTTGAAAACTGACTCTGTAGGTTTTCTGTGCTGTATATCCAGTTCTAGTGGAAAAGCAGATTATCTCCGAGACTGGTGTGGCTGCTTGGGGCGAGAGGTCTGTCTTATGTTGCTGCAGGGTAGAAAGAATGTGTAAACCCAAGCAATAATGGCTCTATGCAGTCTGTGTTGGAGCCTCAGGTGGCAAAAACACTATTGTGTTTCCAGATATTCTCAGTTGCTAGCATAAAGTACAGGATGATCGATATAAGGTAGCAGCAGCTCTTTAAATAAAGAGCTTTCTTTAATTGTTTGCTTTTAAGGTATAGAATGTCTCAAATGTCCATGTCTAAAAGAAAACAAAGATTTGATGTGTTTGGCTTTACCACTGACTTATCCAAGCATCCTAAAGAAGAGCATACTTTTGCTGTGCAACAAATGAAATCTGTTTATCTAGTCATCTTTTAAAGATGGGTTTTCTGGGAGAGATAGCAAATTGTCCCAAAAGGCCAGTCTTCCTGTTTAAACGCAGAAAAAAAAAGAAAGAAAAGGAAAAAAAAAAGGCAGTATGCATCTTTGTACACATTTTTGCTTTGCTGACTAATAGTTGAGATTATTTACCTAATACATTCTCTATCATATCTAAGAGCAAAGCATTTACCTGGTGTCTCTTCTTATTCAGGCTATTATACTAGCTAATTTATACGTTATCATTTGTAAGCCGTGTTAACACACAAATGTGCATTCATCTACATAAACCTGTTTTAAATGATCACTCTTATTCAGTGTCAGCACCTCTATTCAGATTATAATGAATCAATGTTCAGTGGCCTTTTGCTCCTGATAATGGAGCCATCGTGTGCTGGGGTGATGCTTGACTCGAACTACCACACCTCGGGGACAAGCACATTGGCAGAGTGGGCTGAGGGATTTTGGTGCCTGGCCTTATTATGTTACAGGTGCTTTAACCACTTAGTTTAATCTGATAGCACAATCATTTCTCTTGAGCTTTGATACTTTTGTCATTAAACTTGTGAAATTAAATTTTCACACCCACAAGTTGTTGGCGCTAGCCGAAAAAACCCTCCCCTTCTTTCCCCTGCTTTCTCCAACCTCTTGTTTTGTAACCTTTAGTTTAGCAGTGGGGTAAGAACAAGACTTACTGAATATCGGAGTAGGTTATAGCTATTTAAATATCTGATAAGCATTTCCCAATCATGTATGTACACAAAGCTTAGCAATGAGCAATGTGCAGCTCTTACAGCTGATGAGGTGTGCTCCAGGCAGCACTGAGTGTCCTACGTGTGTGCGGGAAATGTGGTATTTGAGTGAGTCCTGATGAAAAGTACTGTTCTAACTAGGGAAAGGCATAGTGACAATCATCAGCAGCCTCATCATCTTCAACATCACCACCTGCTGCACTGGCAAGGACACCAAAGGGACATTTGTCTTGAGACGCCATTGCTTCCCCTCCCTGTCACCACGAGGCAAAGTTTTTCTCATTTCCCTTCTCTCTCGCTTTCTCTTTGGTTTTTTTTTTTAATCTCTAAATTGATTTAAGTCCATGCATGCCATCAGCTATGGACCCTGTGAATAAATTTTTGTGCATTTAAACCAGTGTCAAAATCCTTTGGGCAATGAAAGGAAGGTGTTCAGACACTACAAAGTTTCAGATCCTGTTCCTGGCCTCTCATTCTAGACAGCGGCCAGGCTCAGACTAGTCAAGACTATGTAACTTTGCTTTTTGCTGTAACAATTTACTTTATCTCTATAATGCTACTAATTGCTGGAGTGGTTTCCTTAGTTATGTCTTGAACTGTCCTTTTATTCTTCCCTAATTTAATAATTTTAGTTAAGTTTTAAACTCAAAATGAGCTTGTATTGTGCATTATGGATCAATATTTGGAATTGTACTTTCCCAGCATTTGGAACCCTTCAACATGTTTTTATAAGTCACCCTTCATTTTGCCTGAAGTTGTCTGAAGAGCTTCTTATTTATATTTCTAAAGTCCAAAGGATAGAGGGAACAGTAAAAGAAGCTAGAGTACATGAGATAACAGCAGAAGGAGCAATGGTTGTGGTTGTGCATATATGTCCATGCAGCTGAAATTGTCAAAAATTATGTCTGTCCTGAGAAGCCGTACAGAGATGGATGTTCACCATCTCCTGAATATCAGGCTTAGGGTGTTACCCAGCAGAATCATTATCTGCTCTTGCGAAACTGGGCCATCAGTGACTTCCAAAGGTTCCTGGGGAACCCAATTATCTTATCTCAGTACTCTATTTCTGGTCTCTCATTCTAGACCACAATAGTGGCCAAGCTGTACCTTTGGAAGTTCTAGAAATCAAATTTTCATATACTTTTGATTTAAAAAAAGGAACCACACACAAACCCCCACCCCACTTCTATTTTGCTTCAGCTAAGTTATTTTTAAAATAAATTTTCATTTGCAAAATGATTCACTATATTGGAAGAGCCTTAATTAGACAATCCCTGCTGGCTGTTGAGTGCTTTTGAGTTATTCTGATTAATCGGATACTACCACTGTGTGGAATAATTTTGCCACAACTTGGGGAGTCTTTTGAACAATTTGCTGCTGCTCAGGGGTTCCCAGAAGATTGATTATAAACCAAGGCCATCACAGGAGCATGCAATAAAATAATCATTCTGTGCTGTTGTAACTGTGAAAGTTGCAAATCGTATAAAGAACTGGAATAAAGACTGAAATATGGCTGCAGACATGGAGGTGAGTTACAGAAAATTACTTTGCTCTATGGAGAAGACAGCAGTCAGACTGAAGAGTTTCCTCACATCTCCTTTTTCCTTTAACCTTTTGACTCTTTTTGGTTGCTAAACCACCTGAGTGCAATCAGAGATATTTTTTTGAGAACCGTCTTTTTGGCTTGGTAACTACTAAAAGAGCAGCATGTAATAGCAGTCACAAATACTAGCGGAATATTAGTAGTCAGTAGGGAGTAGTAACTTATAGACCTGTACTGCAGCAATAACTACTGCAGCTAATAACTCACAGACCTGTACTGCACTCAAGAAATGCATGCCAGATAGTGCCATATACTTCAGTGAAGCAGTGGGGAGCCTTGGTTTGATCTTAAGTATAAATGAGAGCTTTTGATTTGTTGTATTTAGCTTTCTTTCATATTAGGAACCCAGCCATAGAGGTGGCTACCACAGCTGGAATGCAGAGGGAGTTTCTCTGGTCAGAATAAAAAAAGAGGCTATGTACAGGTTAAGGGTAGATTCTGTGTGAGATATTTGTCATCTTTTTAATGTTCCCTCTTTTTAAAGAGGCAAAAAGTGGCAGCACACACTGTTTAATCTCTTTAACTGGAAAATAAAGTGACATAGGTCTGAAATCCACCCAAGAGACAGGGCAAGAGACAGGCAGACCTGTAACATAGCTGATGCCAGGGCTGTGTGTCCAACTCGGAGCTTGAAGGCAGCTGCGGGAGCCAAGGGCAGGGGTTGGGGGTCCCAGGTGAGGCCAGCTGGGCCCCTTGAGACCCTCATAGTCAGCCTGTGGGAAATTTGCTTTGGCACATAATTGCAAAAAGCACACGTGCAAGATTAATGGCAATAACCTGACATTATGCCTGTGTGAAGGTACGTCTGTAACCCTACTCAGAGCGTTAGTGGTTAGTGCTTCTCTGAACACCTTCCTGGCAGAGAGAGGATGGCCCGCTTTCTGCCTTTCTTGCCCAATCTTACCCAATCTACCTTCCCATTTTAAAAGCTAAGAAAAGTGACAGGTGCGTTACCTTGCTGAAAACCCGTCAGGCAGTGCAACCAGGTCTGCAATATGCTGCTCTCTCCCTGCTCCAGTCACTCAGGCGTAATAAAGGAAGAAGGCAGACTCGGCTCTCTGCAGCATCCTGCACCCTCTGGCAGCGGGTGGGGGAAAGCCTCTGGAGTCTCGGTGCTGCACAAGCTGCACGCGGAGCCCAGGGCCGGCGCAGCTGGAGAGGTGATGTGGGCGCTGAACCCAGCCTGGCTTGCTTTCTTGTGAGTTATCATGGTGATTTCTGTGAGATTTCTGTGCTCCCTTACCTAAGAAGCAAAGCCCTAGACCAGGTAAGAAGTGACACAGAAAGAGCAGTGTTAGAGTGAGGTGCTGAGACAAAGGGAGTTGGAGTGGAAGAGGCTCCTTCCTCATAGAAATACGTGCAGGAGAAAAGCAGATGGGGTCGTTTCTCAGGGCCCTGAGGTACTGGTGATGTTTCAGCAGGAAAAGAGAATTTCTGTATTTTGTATTCCTGTATTTTATTCTGTCTGGAAAAGAAACATTTTGCTGATTTGCTATTAGCTATTACCACGAATCACTGTCTTAGGTAAATAAAGCTCCTGGCCCCCCTATTTTACAGCGTGTTACACCAGGTTGTGTGCTCTTGCGTGTGTCGATCTAGTTCATGCTAAAGGCCTTGGTTACTTTTCATGAATGTTTTTGTAGGAAGATTTATAGGGAAGTCAGTCACCAGAGCAAAATGTTTTCAAAATAGAATAGCAAGCGTGCTCAAAAGTTATAAATGTGAGACTTTATAACTGGCTAACCTTTTATTTATTTACTGCTGCTAATAAGGACAGTAGCCTGTATATTTTGTAACATCTGAGCTTGAGAATTGTTGGCAGATCTGAGTTTTCTTTGGACCTCAACTTGGACCTCAGAACTGTAATAAAGGAAGTATAGGAGTTTGCTTAAGGTTTCCTTGCACAAATGAGCAGCTGTCAGGGAACTCAGTGTCATCCCTGGAGCAACGGGACTGCTCTGTCCCATCTGTGTGGACCCAAGGTAGAGCAGAAGGAGGCTGAACTGTTTGTCATCTGTTGCATCCAAAGGTATGAAGTCATGGATGTGATATGTGCTTAAGAAACAAGCATTCAGACTCCTCATGGCTGTTTCTTGCAAAACAAGATCTTTGTGGCACATTGCAGTACTGAGGGCTCATTTTGTAAGGTTGTTTTGTGCCAGCAGATTAACGAGGTTTGGGGTGGCCTAGAGCTTCTAAAAAAAGAAATGTTGGCCTGCCTTTCTCGTGTTGTTAAAATATTTTTCTGCATTTATACAGGTTTGTAATGATAAAGGAAATTTTGTTCTTTAGAAAACATTGTTAAAGCTGTAAATTTATAAATTTTCAGCTTCTCCAGGATAAAAAAGAAGTTGTCTTTAATCAAGTTAGTTTATTTTCAGTGTCTTATCCTTAATTCAGTTGGGTTAGCATTGTTAGAACTCAGCCTCTCTTTGCCCAGTAAATATGGCAAGATTTTAATTTGAAAGGTGAAGAATGAAGAATATGAGAGATTTCCCTAATATATTTGACAGTTTCAAGTTCCTCTGTGCTTTTTAAATGTATTTTTTGCTAAGGATCACAAAAGCGTAAATCAGTTTTGTCCACAAAAAGCAAAATAGAGAACTCCAGATGATCCTGCCAGTGGTACCAAACAAACAAAAAATTGCAATTATGCTTGAGTTTTACCTCCAGCTGCTCTGATTGCAGGCTGTGTGATACTGTGTGGAGCAAGTGCAATGATAATCCAAATAGACAAAATTAAGTTTAAGGGCACATGCATAAAGTTTTGTAGGTAAATATGCTGGAAGGTGCCTATGAAAATATCTAAGTACAATTATTCCATCCAAACAAACAGGTGAGCTGTGCACACGCTACAATGTCAATGCGATATTTGTTGAGATGACAGCATCATTAGTCACATAATTTAGCTTTGAAGATTACTTAATATTCACATTTGTCATGAACTCTGCTTTATTTTGCATTTTGTTTACTTGCATTTCAGTAGGTGTAAGAAATAGCCTACCAGGTTTCTGCTAAACCAGATAAAAAAGAGCTCTTGTAAAAAATAATACAGATCAAAGGGTAATGAACAGCTCTCCTGTCTGAGAGGTCTGTCTGCATCCTGAAAGCTTCCCTTTCTCTTCCCCCCCCAACTTTTGCAGTTGGTTTAATAGAAGATCATCTTTGCCTCTCCTTACTTTGCAGAGCTGTGGTTCTTGGGGGTGTTTGTTGTACTGAAATGGTAATTTGAGATTTGTTTTTCTCCTTCATCTTCTGAAAAGACACAAAGACCTCACCTGTAGAACAAGTACATGAAATGTACCTGACTACTCCAGTGTAGCTTTAGTAATAGGTATTGAAAATGTATTTAAAGAAACAACAATCATAAACAGTTCAAATAGAGTCAATATGGAAAATTAATAAGTAAATTGAATTAATAATGTTCACAAACATAACACTTCGCAGAAAGAGGATACATTCAGAGAAAAAACATTATCCACTAATATCTATTGTAGCCAACAAACACAGTATGAAAACAGTCTTTGTAAATCTTTGTGTTTTTAAATGTGATAAAGATTTCTTAGTAACAAAAAAATACCCTAAGAGTATATATGTGGACAAAGAGGGGGGGTATGCATTTCTTGTTCAACATTTGTTCTGTTTCCCAGCAACATGAAATTGGTAAAACAGTAAGTTAACAAAACAAAAGTTAGAATAGAGGGAAGGGAGTAATTTTAGTGCCAGTTGCATTGAATTACAGTTTTTATGTACTTTCAGAGCAGTGTGAATCCAGTAATTGTATTATCAGTGTTCATCTAAATCTGATGTTTGAAGGAAATAGGAATTTAGCCAGCTAATGCCTTCTGGTTCCGCTGGTAGGCTGCAGAGTGGAACACTGAGGTGTGTTAATGCTGATCCCACCGAGATGATGTTAGGGGAGGAATGAATTGTTGACAGAAGAAGGGTCTGCTGGCAGCTTGGGCTGGGTTCTTTGTTGCAGAGAGAATTAAAAATGGTGATTACATTGATACAGATCAGTCTCTGAGCTTGTGCCTCTGGGAGGCTGAAGCTATACTTCTATACTCCCAGAACAATTTGCACTTGGCATGTGTGATATGCATACAGCGGGTAGTCTTTTCCTCTCTTCCTTTTTTTTTTCCCCCCTACGTATTTCAGAGACAAAAAAACCTGATGAAAGAGTTGAAAGAGTAGAGGAAAACTGTCCATCTTCTCTTCATTCAGTTGCCCATAGCAGGGACACAGAGGGAGTATTAGGATGAGCTGCAAGTCCTGCTTTCCTGTCACAAGCTTAGCAGGTTTGAGAAGGCAGGAAGGTAGCTTTATGATCACGTTCATCTAAACAAGTGTTGGCACAGCCACATTCGTTGGCAGTGACCTGCGTGAAGGGTGAAAAGTGGCTTCAACTCACAGGTTTGCATTTTGTTTTGGTTTTAGCTTTTATAAGTAGATTTATTTATAATGTGTGTCTCCTTGCGTGTCCTATGGAGACTCCATCATGTCAGCAAAGGAAAGCTAGTTATGAAATGTTTTACAACTAATTCATAAATCAGGCAGCCTGGGATCAGTGGAAATTACAAAAAAAAAAAAAAAAAGGATATATAAAAATGCTTCCCAATTAAGTCTGCTCATTTCCAAGGAATGGAAATAGTCCTTTGGGTCATTCCACAATTCTCTTAGTCTATGGCATTATAAAATTTATTTTAATTTCTGTTTTCTTTGCAGCATATCATTACCAGTCACATGAAAAACATAGAGCCTTGAGAGCATAGTGCCTTGTAGTGACGTTTGTAAGGGAGCTCTGTACAGTAGCAGGCACGTCTGTGGTTTCAGAACACTGCAGAAGATAACTCTACATCACTGACATTAATATTGTAATCAGCCATGTGGCAGAACTCACTGGCCAAGTATTTGGCCTGCAAGAGAATTGCTTTTATTTTAAAAAAAAACCCAAACCCAGATATGTTGCAAATTAGATACAAAATAATGCATTGTTTAGTTTAACTATTTAAACTCAAAAAAGGCTATTGACATACCGGCAATATTTGCTGCTCTGTACTGCCAGATTAAGACTTATAAGTAGGCTATTAAACAGCAATTCAATAACAGTAATTATTAGTGTACATACAACTCAAACATAATATTGCATTAATGTTTTTTGCATTTATATACCCCATAGATGCTTTATGAAATATTTAACCATCGTAGTTGTCAGTTACATATCTCTATTAGCATATTTTACCAATAAAACTTGAAATGGTAAATTAATTTTTCCATCCTTGAAATAGCAGGAGTTTTTGATTTATTTGCTGAGGTATGAGCAAAAAAATGAAAAATCTCCGCTAAATACAATTTTATAGGAATTGGGGAAGGGCTATGTCATGTAAATTATGCTTTAGGATGGAGGTGGGACACCCTTGCTCTCCTTAGTGTGCCGGTTCTGGTGTGTTCTGTTGAGGTACTCACACAAGTGATGGTAGAATGAGTCAGGGTTTAACAATATGCCTTTGAGTTCCTATGTAATGATTTTTTTTGCATCATCGTAGTGCTAATTTTTGAAGTTCAGTTGTTACTGAGTAGGCTCCAGGGTGATTGTAGACTCTCAATAAAATGCTGTGGCCTTTTATTTTTTCTTTCTTTACTTTCAATCTAGAACATCTATGTTTTAATTCCAAGTTTGTTACTTTATTGTTGAAGTCGTCCTCTACTATGGCGTTAGAAAAAAAGACTTCTTCTGAAGGCACTTCTCATAAATTAAAGCTTTTAAAGCAGTGTCATTGTTCATGTCACTATTACAGTGTTAGCACAAAGATCCAAATGGATCATGGATATGGAGCATCAGCAGGTTTCTCCATACATAGGAGTGTGTTGGCAGGACATGGCAGAGGGCTGTCATAAAGCTCCCTCTGCTGAATATTTTTCTTTTTCAAGGAGAGCACTGGAGTGTTGCAGTTTGACAATAATAACTATCTTTCTTTTTTTTTAAAAAAAAAAAAAAAAAGAAAATGGGATCATCCTGACAGAATTTGAAGGAAGTCAGTTTTAGAACACAGGTGGCTATTTTTCCTGATATAATTTTCAAAATATGAAAGAGAGGTTATTACAGTTCTGCAATCTCAAATGACCACTGCTGTGAAGCCCTCTGTTTGCTTACATTAAACTTGTATTTAAAGCTTACAGAGTGATTCTAATGTGGCTTTTCCCAGTACACATCTGGTAGCAAACTGTTTAAAACTGTTACTGCTGGTGCTCTGCCTACCACTGGAAAATCAGGAAGAGTTGAGGTAACCTCTGGCAGTAGCTTTCGCTACTTGCATGCCACCTCATTAAGCATTAGTTATGCTTGTGTTGGCACTTTAACACTTGAATGGCTTATTACAATGTCTCTTAGAAAAAGAGAATTTCTGTAATGCCTTTTTCTTAATTAGTTTTTTAATAAAATGCCCTACCCAGATTGAACTGACAAGAGAAAAACAACTTATATACATATTCATTAGTTTGCATTTGAGATTCTTTTATAGTTTACTCTTAGTGTAAGCACACCAATTGTTTGCTTTTGGAACTTTAATGACATTTTGGTAATGTACTTGTGAGTAGTTTTCTGTTACATGACATTGTGCACCACGTACAATACTGTTGTTTTGGGTTTTTTTAAACAGTCCTGATTTTTTTTTCTTCTGCAATTCGTTTATCATATGTTTTTGATGAGATTTGCTTGTTTCCAATGCTAGTTATTTATTTTAATAAAACAACCCAAATATGTTCCAAATCCAGACAGTGCAACTGTGGGTTTTTTAGTTGTGGAATGATTTTGCATGTGTATTTGTGAATGTATTTATTAAGTTGTTTTTGTGGTCATTGCTGATAAAAATTAGTATAATCAATGAAATAAAAGCTATCTAAAAATTGAAATAATCTTCCTCATAAATAAATCAAAAATATATGTTTTGAAGCAAGTAAAAAAGGTGTCCATATCAAAAATAATAATGTGTGGTTAAAAAAAGCTAAATCTTCTCATGGATTGTTAAAGGTTTCTTCTGAAAGTTAGCAAAACCACTTCAATAAGGAAGAATTCAGTTTTTCACATGCAACAGCTCCAATTGACTACGACCAGAAACAAATGCAGGATGGGTTTGGACTGCCTTTATCAGTATTGTTACTGGGGGGTAAGGATATAAGCAAAGTAAGGTTTCCAAGGAGGAATAATATATTGTATCCTACAGAGTGGTATAGCTGGAAAAGAGCAGCTCCAGGAGGTGAGAAGCAGACAAAAGAACTGTAAATTGCGTATTGTGAAATTAAAAAAGCCTAGTAACGTAATAGTGTGGTACCCTTGGAGCAAAGACCAGTTTTTCTCGTTGGGTGCTTTAATTGTAGCCTGGATTCTGCTCTCTGGTCAATTCCTGCTGGCTGTGCTGGGCTCTGGGCACGCAAACAGTTGCTGAGACCGTGTAACTGAGACCTTGTGAGTAGAAGTTCAATATTATTTAAGCCTGTTTTCTTCATTCAAACTCCATCAGTGGGAATTATGTCCAAACTGCAAGTCATTGACGTGTTTTGGTGTTGGATAATACCAGTATTACTTAGAATGAGGTTCCTTTTTAACAAAATAAAAAAGCAAAACTAAATTTAAACTGGTATCTTAAATCCTACAAGAATTTAGTGTAACAAAAAATGATGTGAAACCTTATGAAAGGGAAATATGATTTTATTTTTTAAGCAGCACTGATTTCAGCCCTTATTCTCTTGCTTGTGCTCACAAGCACCAACGCATGTGTGTTCAAGCGGTCTGGGTCACTTCTGTGGAGCGGGGAAGATGACAATGAAATGGGTTTTGAACAGGTCTTTTAAACTTGTTAGGAGTCAGTAGTCACTACGGGAGGATCTTCTGCTTCAGAATCCTGCCCACTGTGGTTCTTAGTTGCCCTCTGTAATTCCTTGGCAAGGTTGCTGCCCCTTGCCTTTGTTCCCTTGTCATTAGGGAATCGCTGTAGCTACAGTTTGTCTTGTCTTCCTGCTGGAACAGGCAGGGGAGCGGTGACTGTGCTGCTGTACCACAACCTCCTTGCGGTCCTCCTGTACGACCCCACCAGTCCTCTGCTGACAAGTCATCTCTGCTGTGGCCAGTTCAGAGCACAGGTCTCCTGGTCATGATGCAAACAGCACGTTCCTCCCTGGTTACCAGTTTTGTTGCTGTCGGTGGTGTCCTTGTTTTATCAATATGAGACGTTCTTTCAGCCCTTGCTTTACTGTTTCTTCTGATGCTTTCACGCACATTCGCATCCATTCATGTTTTATTCAGTCTGATGTTAGTATTTCTGTTGCAGATCTCTACAGGCAAATCTCTAAATGCCTCAGGAAAGGATCCACACGTTTTTCATGTATTTAGGTTGCTAGTTGAAATATGCCAAACACCTGTAGATAAATTAACCAGAGCTTTTTCTTTGGCTCTGCTGTCTTGGAAGACCTTTTGGATTTGCAATAGCAATTTTCCAGGGACTAGTAAGATATGCAAACTTAATCTTGCTCTTAATATTCACTCTGAAGAGTGCAAAATGTGCCTATCAAGACTGATTATATAGCTGTTACTTAGAATTGAAAATTTTGCATCCAGGCAATGGAGTTACAAAGCTGAAAGGGTTTAATCTGTAAATGGGCACCTGTTAGTTCCTTCATGGAAGAGTTGAAATTGCTATAGATTTTTGGCATACGTGTTTGTTGCTACTTTGTCTGTGGGAGCCAGGAGAAATTGCTGGATTGTTTTTATTTTCCATTTGTTTGTTTATTTCCATATGGTGTAGAGAGATCTGAAACATTTTCACCTGCTGACAGTGGATAATTCCGTACAAGAGAGGAGCAATTACACAAATGTATCATGCAGGCATTCCCCGCCATTGTGACATGGTGATTTTTGTAGGAAAGCATAAGCGAAGAAGTGGGTGAGAAATGTAGAAGTACAAAAGACAGCTGCTGAAATATAAATAATCCATGCCTTGGTTTGTAGCAATAGGTGGGTTGAACATTTAATAAGCAGAGGTCAAAGATACAGCAACAAATATCTTGGTCATTTGTGGATTTACTGCCTGTGTCACAACAAGAAATGTTGTTTTACACATGACTGCAGGGAACAGATGCAAGAACCCTGGAAGGCTTTGCTAATGAGCGTGCATTTGTATGTGTGTAGAGGGAAATACAGCAAGCTGTAAGTGATTTGATACACCCACTTGCTGATTCGCCCCATCAAACAAGTCACTGCCTCTGTGCAGTCCTCTGCGGTGGAAGAGGAGGCACTTATGGTTCTTCTCTCTTGTTTCTGATTTCAGTTTGTGTAACTGAATCTGGTTCGCTTTAGTTCAGTCAGTCCTGGGTGCTTGCGTGTCTGTCTGGATTTTGAGTCATCAGTCCTGATTAAATAATCTACTACCCATTGGCCTTGCTGAGGACATAGAAAACGTGGATCAAGCTAAATTTCTCACTTTTTTTTAGTAAAAGGGAAGTGGTAAGCAGTAATGCTATTTTTTCATAGTATTTTCTGTGAAGGCATATGAAGGACGAATGATTGTGGCCCATTTCACTTAGCCCAATGCTATTCTGGGTTTAATAGTGCTGCCTTACAGAGAATAGACCTGGGAATAGCAGCGTCTCTTGCTGGGAGGATTTTCAGCAAAGGAAAAGTGACTCAGTTATTGAAAGAGTAAAAGAAAACAGGCTGGAGACTGGACACTACAGAATTCTTATAGTGGAGTTCTGTTATAGATGGGGGACTGTAGAAAGAAAGAGTGGAAATTTGGGGAGAGTCTCAATCAAGAATAGTTCTTGTGAGTGAAATGCATGATGAACAAAATCTCAAATTTTACTTCAGGGCTCTGTATTTTTTAAGGAAAAAAATAAAACAAAACAAAAAAGCAACAAACGGAAACCCCACCTCTTCCATTCAGTCAGGCCAGAAGTGTCATGGTCATCTTGATAGTGAAGCACCTTGGCTGCCCTGAGGTGTCCCACAGGAACACATCTCTTTCTTGTGGAAAGTTGGAATAAATCTGATTTGCCTCTGTAAATTCACATTTCTTCAGTGAAATGCTTCACCCTGGTAACTCCATGGAATATTTTTCCATGTGATTTTTTTTTTTTTTAAATAGTATTTGATTTAGAGTCATACTGATTTTTTCAGATGTTTGTGAGAGTCCCCAGCTCTGCTTTCTTATTCCTAGTGAATATTGTTTGAACCTACTCACAGGGCTGGAAGGAGTGGAGAGAACCATTCACTACAGAGTCAGCTGTGAAGGGAGGAAAAAAAGCTTGTTTCTAAATATAACATAAATTAATCCCACTGCGCAGGATGTATTAAGCATATGTAATTTCTGTCTGAAGACATCTGTGTATAAAGAATCAAGAGCAAATGTGCCCAGCTGGTGATATGGTGAATGGCTGCATGGCAAAACTATATAAAAAACAAAATTTCATTTCTGATAACCTGGCACTTTGGAGAAAGGGAGGCACAGTCAAACTGATCCAGAAATGATGTCAGATCTTTCTTAGTTGTATAAAGCAAAAGAAAAAAGAGTCACAAGACTAGGGGGCAGGCCAGCAAATAATTTCTGCTTGATGAAATAGCAGTTACTATGGTGTCTTTCAGCTACAAACTCTGTAATTTCAGCTGTAACAGAGGATGAAAATTGATGCTAATGGGTAGGAATTATATTTTTTTAATCAAGAGTGCAAGATAGCCTCAATTACCAAGGAGAATATAAAGTCTGTCTTCCAACTACTAGTAATTACCGCAGGCTTTTTAAATTGTGCTCCTCTGTTAAGTATAATTCATTTTAAATTGTGTGTATTTCTTCTTTTTTCCTCAATAAATAAGCTGGGGAAAATCAGCTAACCAGTAATATAGTCAAATTGTCCAGTTGGTTGTGTGCTGTTAGACGGCATAGATCTCACATATCTACTAGACTACAGTATGGCACAGCAACTAATTTCTTTTGTAAGTTTTGTCTTAATATCTTCAGTGGACAACTGGAAAAGCATTAGATACAGGAAAAATAATTCTGCGTAAGCACGATGTTGTTGGACCATGTCTGCATTGCATTCGAGTCTGGTAGCAATTTGTACGGATATGAGGGTGAAGGCAGGAGTGGGTAAGACTCTGAACAGCTCAGGAGGTCATCAGGTCCACGCTGGAAGGTGGAAAGTCATTCCATTTGGCTGTGAATGCTGGAGCAGCTTACAGCCCACGCCAAATGCTGAAGCTGCTCTAAAAGATGTTAAGTTTTTCCAGTCTCACAAGTGCAAAACTGTCAGTCTTCTGGATCTGACCTTGGCACGTCACACAGAGGACATGGGTCCTGCAGGTTTCTTCTGGAAAAACGTAGTTGGGACTGGGGCTGGCCCTCTGAATGAAGCCAAGTTGAGCCACATCTGTGATATGAAAAGTCACATCTTAGTCCACGCTTCCTTAACAGCTCCAGCGTGCCTGCATATGAATTGCAGGTGCATGTGGGCGAAGTCAAGACAGAAAAGGAGCATCTGAAGAGATGTGTCTAGACATACATAGTGAGGCTACCAACAGAAGAGGCTACAGGCTCTCTACAAAGAACGAACTACTGGCAGATAGCACTGTTATTTAAAAACAAATCTTAACCGTACTTGATCCCAGTGTTAAGACTGCTATTTACAATCAGATTCAGTGCAGCAATTGGGGGAACTCAAGTAAATTGCTGTGTTGCTTGACATCACCTCGCATAAGAAGTGCTACTATTGAATCCCCTCAGTTGTTTCATGGCACACAGGTTCAAAACGGCCCATTTCTGTGTTCTTTATAAAACAAATGAACAGAAGTTATTCTTCTTGTAGCAAGGATGATCACCAACAGACAGATTGGCTGTTCAGAAAATTTACTTGTGTCACTTGTATCCCTGGCTTTGTAGTATTTCAGTAACAACATTGGATTTTTTCTCTCTGAGGGCGACTGGCCCAAAGCCTAGTGTAAGGAAGGCCAGATGGTCCACTAGATGTGATACTTGGTTGGTGAAGGAGATGTAGGATCCAGTTCTTCTGCTAATGATTTAATGATGTTGTGGACAATCATTATTTTTACCTCTTCTATATCTATTTCCTTTATTTTTATTTCCTTTGTCTATAGCAAAGGTAAAAACATTGGTTCCCGTGTCATGGGGGACTCTCATGGGCATCATTTAAAGTCCTTGGGTTTAAAAAATTTTGGTTATATTTTTGCAATAAGGAAAACAAGCTCGTCCCTTAGGCACTGTGATTCAAAAAGTTAATAACTTTGAAAAGATTTATATTCCTGTTATGGTTAGAGCAGTAAATCTAGACTTTCTTCTCCAGGTTTTTAATTTCCTAGCTTAGGTTTCAAAGGTAATGCTATACATTTGTCATATTTTCCTGACGTGGGAACAATCCAAGGTCCTGAAGTTGCAGACACAATATTCTTGAAACTTGTTTCCTTCCAAGGAGCTTGAAGAGCTTCAGGTTCTTTGGGGACACCAGTTTTAAAATAGAGACAAAGAATTCAGACAAGTCAAGTGTACTTGAGCAAAAGAAGTGGGTATGGTTATTTCCTTGATTGGCTGAAATGATCACGGCGGTTGTTGAAGGACTGTAGTTTATCGAAAGGGAGAAAATGATTGTTCCTGCCTGTAAATTCTGTCCATTTAATGGGGCAGTAAGTACAAAAAGTGAGGTGGGATAAAGTGGCAGCGAGTATGAAGAACTGGAGAATTATTGGTGCAGCACTTTCTTGTCTCCCTTCAGATAGATATATCTGAAAGAAATACAAGTGGGTATCCAAGACCTTTAGCATGACACAGTTACTTCAGAATCTGCCTACAGACAACAAATTTATAAAATACCAAGGACAATACTAAAAAATGACAAAAATGGAATTATATTAATGATCATTTCCCGTAGTGATTTTGACATTACAAATACTATCATATCACACAAGTTATGCTTGCTGTAAGAACAATTTGAAATTTCTTCATATGTGTCTTCTAACTTTACTCCATCTTCACTTCACAGGAAGTCACAATAGCTGCTGCCAGTGGATTGTGTAGGCAGGTGTTGGCCTTGAACTAGCCCTAGGCAATACCGCAAGAAAAGTCAGTGCCTTACCTGTTCCTACAAGGAAATCTTACGTTCACATTCTGGGACTAAGCTGCTCTGAACTAGCTCTTTCCATGAAGTCTTTTCTAGTGTGTCACTATACGCTTTCTTGGGAACAGAAACCACATAGAAAGGCAGCACGCTTTAAATGCTCAGCGGGTAACTACTCTGTACTGGGCAAAGTTGTGCTTGATGTAGTTCAGTTAAGCTGAGTTTCATGACCAGAACTCCACACTGATAAATCTCTTGCATAATTATACTTCTAAATCGATAGTTATGATGTAAGAAGGAACATGTGAATAAAAATACTAAGAATAGGAGGGAGAAACGTTATCTGAGGGAGATCACCTGCTTTATGAAGGGAAAAGAAAGGTTGGGTATACATTTCATGTTGGATATAAAACATTTGGTTGCACATGTGCACAAATTGAAAATGGAAGAAATATGTTAAAACAATAAATTAACTTAATGCCCACTCTTTTTAAGCAGAGTGCAGTTGTTATCCTGTCACTGAATTTTAAAGTTGGCAGCTAGAATGTTAAAAAAGATTGGTTTTGCTTTCAGGAAGCTTATTTTTTATTTTATGGTGTTTTTTTCATCTATACAGGCAATTCTGTCAGTCTGACGACTATACTTTTAAAACTAAAGTATACAAAAAATTATAAAAGGTTACAAGAATTTGGCCCTACTTGAGCAGGGGTTTGGAAGAGGCCCCTTCCAGCCTCAACTGTTCTGTGGTAAAGTTATGCATTTCTTCAAGTGATGTCAGCCAACGTGTATCCTGACACGTCCCTGTTCCCTCTGGAGATGAATAAGTAAACAACATCCATTTTAACATAGGAAGGGTATTTGACAGCTACCTATCATGGGTTCCCGAAAATGTTTCCAGTGAACCGCCTTTTGAGTGAGGTTTGTCTTTTAACAAAACAAGTTCTGCGGAAAACGCTTTCCTCAAAATACCTCAGAAAATAATTAAAAAGAGAGAGTTTGGGGCTGGGAATGTAGTCATCTTGGTCTTTCAACCAGAGAAGTTTTCCCGTTCATCATGCTGACAGAACCTGTGATGTTTTTCAGTTAATTGTTTTTAAAGGAAGATTTTAATAGCTAAAACCCAGTTTCTAATCTTTTTTTGGTTGCTTTGTGCCTTTTTTTTCCTTTGTCTTTTTCTTCTATGTGGTTTTTTTTTTTTTTTTTTCCTTTTAAATAAAGGAGTCTGCTGGCTCCTTCGCTGTAGCACTGCACTGAGTGGGGTTGGGGCACACAGAGGCTCTCTGCCAGGAAGGATGGATGGATCCCAAGAACCACGCTCCGGATGGGAGGGAAACGAGCAAGCAGAGGGAGGCAAGCTGTGAGGAGGAGGATTTTGCTAGAGTGTGGACTTGTTTTGATTCAATTACGTGCTGATTAATGTTAACAAAAATGTAAGATGAACGTCATACCCAGCTAATGGATTGGGTTCCATGAGTTTACCAACAAAGAGCAATATTTGTTCTTTTTTTTTTTTTTTGAATGACTGCATGGCAAATGCATTTGTTTTAGATAACAGTCTTTGGTTTCCATGGGGATCATCCTTCTGCTTGTTAAAGGTATTGTTAAGAATCTTTCACATTATTTGAATTATTGCTGAGAGCTATTATTTCAAAACTATCTCAGCTGTTGATGCCTGCATCAACACTTTGTGTCTGGCAGTGAAAGCCAAGGAGAGTACAGCTTGGAAGAGGAGCAAAAAATATGTTTTACTGCGTTGAATCAGACCAATGCACTCTGATAACGTTTTATGCCCAGAGCATGTTACTCCTTGTAGATTCAATGAACTTGAAACACTACAAAGGCTTAAAGGACGTTGTCTGGGCAGCATGCTGTGTTGGACCATTCTTGTATTTACTTTCTCACTGTGCTTCTGTGCGACTTCATGGACTGTGTGGCTGCTTATCTGTGATGTTTCTCAATTAAAAAAGAAGTGTAGGGGATGACTGGAAGCAACCATCCTTTCAGTCTGACTGAATACAGTGGAATTGGTATATAGTGAATGGAGTTTTTGTTGAATGTTGATACTTATGATAATATGAGGATAAAACCTGTTTGTCCTTGTTCGGCAGGCTTTATGTCTGTGGTTGTTTCTAATGTGAAAGGAGCTGCTTCTCATGCAGTGGTTACCTTTAGTATTTCCTGTTCCTTTTTTTTTACTTGGAGAAATTTTCAAAGACACAGACAAGTTGGATACTTGTTGGATACAGACCAACGATAGGCTTTTCCTTTTCAAATGAAAAACACTTCATCTTTCTCTTCTAGCGATGGAATTGTGTGCAACCAGTATGGGATATGCTGTTTATAAGTGACACTCATGTCCAAAGCAGTATTGACTTACAGGAACCAGCAAGTTGCTATGTTTGAATCCAAACTAACCCATGGCAGAAAATCACAGCTTTGCCCACCGTGGGATATGCAACAGCCCTGTATGGTTGTAAGGCAAAGAGAATACTGGTGTTAGACTACTGCCTGCTGTTGAACTACTACGAGTTCAACAGTGAATGGCTAATACATCCAGAACAGAAAAGTGCCTGTAGACAATGTGAAAAGATTCAGGGTGTAATTGCTGTAATACTTGTTGAATTACCTCGTTGCCTGGAATGTTGTTATCCTCTTCCATGGAAAGGAGTTGCTGGGGAAAGGTGAGGAGCAGTGAAATGGCAAATGCATGCAGTTTTGTTCTGGAGTTTCTTAATGTTTAATGCCTTGCAAAGTTTGTGGTGTAATTTTTTCTCTGAGTGGGTGGCTTTGAGATGCATGAAGGGAAATATTTGATTTGAAGGCATCAGCAGAAAGATCTACCAGTCTACACTGAAGCTGATCTGGTTCATTAGAGCAGCTTACTAGTGTACAGGTTACCCACAGCTGCAAGTGGAAAAAGAATGATTCCATGAGGGATATTCAGTCACTAATTTTCCAGTGTCCCAAGTGGACACTTCCATCTGCTTATCCTTTTTTTCCCCTTTAAGTCTCTGACTTTATTTTGTCTGTCTAAAGACTTCTTCCTCATCATAGAATCAATATTTTTTTAATGCTTTTTTTTTTTTCCACTTCCATTTAGGATCAGCCAGGACCAGAGCTAATTTCATTTCCTTGTGACTCTGGTGTATAGATGACAATATGACATAATTTGTAGAAGTAATTAAACAGTTGAGAATCTGGAGTTCTGAATGAAGCTCCTCTGTAGAACCCCAAAGAATAGCTCAGGATTTCTCTAACAGCTTCTGAAGCATTAATGAAATCCCTCTGATTTCTTTTATTTTTCCATTTTTCATTTCTATGCATTCTAATGGAAGTGAAACTTGCTTTGGAAGTAAGGTTATAAAATCAATGCAATTCAAACTAGATGAAATATTTAAATTTAAAAAATAACCCAACCAAAACCCTAATTTCTGCCCTAGTCCAGAGCATTGTAATAATATATTATTACTATGTGAGAAGTACTTCTTTAATAACTGGAGAGTCAGAGATATTTTTGAATGCAAGCAGTTTGATTGACTGAACATCTCCTAGCAACTCAGGAAGCTTTAAATACAACTGATTGAATTCTGCCTGTGGAATATATTGTCAAGACCAAAGCACCTGCCAAAACGAGATGATGATTCCATTCTTTAAAACGCATCAGATAGTAAATACGTAACTCAATATTTTGTCAGCTACCGAAAAGGAACTTGCATAAGACACATGACACAATATATAGAAAATTGAATTCCAAATGACATTCAAGCACTGTAGATCTAAATAGTACGTCTGCGAGATAGATTTTAAAGTTAATGTTGTGTGCTTTTATTGAAACAGTGCACTGTTTTGTCAAGAAGCTGAACTTGACTTTCTGGTATTTCTGGGTACTTGCTGCTTGGTGTACACATTGGCCATGTGAACAAGAATATGATCTTGCTGGCATTTTATATGGGCAACCATAGGAAAACTATACTCGGCAAGTAAAAGCCTGTTTGGTTTTTTTTTTATTGGTTAGAGGAAAAATCAAGCCAAAGAATGGTAGCATCAACAGAGAGAGGTGTGGAGGGCTACAGCTGCTTTTTCATATCTCAATCAGCAGCTTAAGGTGATGTTTTCTCTCATTGTGTATATTTGTGGTTACCTGCAAAAACACTAACAACTCTGACTGCCTCCATTACACTTCAACTCAAAAAAGCTTCAGGTACATGTCAACAATATCTAGTATCAGCAAGATGTGGTGGTTGATATAGTTTACAGTAAGAACAACTCAACTTTTCTTGGAGGTAGGAAGCTAAACCCTACTTTTCATTGCTGTCCAGCTGCAGCAGAGGAAATGGAGTTGTCTCATTAAGCAGTATTTTTATGCTGGTAGCTCTGCTTTGGTTGATCTGGTGGTACTGCACAGTAAGTCTCCAGGAGAAATAAAATAAAGAACAATCACATTTTATTAAGATGATACTGGCCTCTACCATGTAGTTACTGCTAGTGCAAAACTGGCTCCCACATGGGCTATGCATTGAGTACAGCTGCATAATTTGGGCAATGCTGAGAATTTTACTAATTAACTAATACCTGTCATTCAGGAAAATTTTTGTGTAGTGCACAGTGAAGTGGATAACAAAGACTGATTGCAGTATTTCTTCAGTATGAAAATTTGGACATAGTTTAATCAGTCTCATGCACTGAGCTATTACATTTTATTTTTGTCCTGTGTTTGCTGTCTGGTAAGATGATTGAATGACTGTCTGTTGCTTAGTGTCTTAAGGAAAGAGAGCTATTTAATGAACTACATTAGAATTGATTAGCTAGGGGAGAGTATGATCAAGAGATATGGGCTCCACTAGAGATTTTTTTTTTCCTCCGTTAGAACCACAGTGAAGAATTACTAGGGCGAGTTGTATAAAGTATGTTTGCTTTCATTTCTTTGTCAGATCATTTCATAAAAGGGTGAATGCTTTCTGAAAATAACTCTGCCTTCTAAGTGTACAAATAATGCTTGTGAAACCCTGAGAAAACTTTGAATGTTTTTGTGGTGCAAAAACTTGATGTTTTTGTGACAAACATTTAGCTGAAACGTTGGGCACCTTTCACTATCAACTGGACAGCTTGCTTAGAAATCTATCATCTGCATGAGTCTTTAAAAATGTGTGCTGCTAACTTGCTCTGGTTGCCTTGCACATTCATCTGTTGCCTTCTACTTTATCACACTTTGAAAGTTTGTATTTCCTGTTGCTGTCAGTCAATCTTCAAATGCCCTATCTGAAGATGGCACTAAAATGTTCAAGCATTAGGTGCTGGAGCCTGAGCCAAGACTTTAATATTAAATTCATCTTCATTTTCGCATGGTTCTACTAAGCCTTTTTTTTTCCTGGTAGCACACTTTTTTTTTTTTTAGTTAATTAATAAAAAAAAGCATACATCTTGCTAAAGACGGGCTTTTAAAGGAGAGATAAAATCATGTATTCTGAGTGTGAGTTTCCTGGCATCTTGGTATGTGTTAGAAGGGGCTGAGAGCTCCATAGAGTAAGAACAGATTGCTTCATTGACTCTTGGGCTGTTGCTGTGTTAGTTAGGATCACAGGGAAATTTGTGATGGAAAATTTGTTTCTTTGATCATAGAATAGAATCATAGAATCATCTAGGTTGGAAGGGACCTTCAAGATCATCTAGTCCAACCATCAAACTAACTCTGACAAAAAAACCCAGCACTAAACCATGTTGCCCAGCACCATGTCAACCCGTCTTTTGAGTACCTCCAGGGATGGTGCCTTAACCACTTCCCTGGGCAGCCCATTCCAAGGCTTGATAACCCTTTCAGTGTAAACATTTTTCCTAATATCCAACCTGAACCTCCCCTGGCTCATTTTGAGGCTGTTTCCTCTTGTCCCATGGCCTGTGACTTGGGAGAAGAGACCGACCCCTGCCTCTCTACACCCTCCTTTCAGGGAGTTGGAGAGAGCAAGAAGGTCTCCCCTCAGCCTCCTTTTCTCCAGGCTGAACACCACCCCCAGCTCCCTCAGCCGCTCCTCACAAGACTTGTGCTCCAGACCCCTCACCGGCTCCATTGCCCTTCTTTGTGTAGACCTGACTGGAGAGCTCTACTGGGAACAATTCTGATTGTACAGTAAACTGGAAGGAGCCAGAGAACTTTTTACTATGAAGGAGATGGTCTGGGTGAAATGGAGTCACCTTCTCATATGTTTGAAAACAACCTGGGGATGGAGAACTCCTGTGGCATCTTTGTGCTTTGAACTCTCTCCTAGAAGCTGGAAAACACCTGATAACACAAGTTAGTTATTTTAATGATTGTACTGGCTGTGACAGTGTGGTAATTGCAGTCTGTCTCTGTACCAGTGATGATCTCCAGTTATCTTTACCAAATAGTGTCCTCGTGGAGCGTGTGGTGTCTCTGCCCAGTTACGTGGGACACTCATCATAAAGCAGTGGTGTAAGTGGGAGCTGATACTTTGAGTCTCAGCTCAATCTGTGCGTCACTAATCGTGCTCTTTCTTCCTGATTCTGATCGCCACCTCAGTGGATGTAACTGGGACTGTATATATACACCTGGCAGCGTGATTTTGTACCAAAAATCACCAGTGATATGATATTTCTTTCTGAGATCTAGGTAGAAAAAGATACAATGATAAGGGAAAATACTATCTTAGCTAATGCTAGTTTCTCTCTGTACTTCTGCATCACTGGCATGGATTCACCCTATTTGAAACCAAAGGTGTAGGGCTTCAATATCCAAAACTGTGGGTTGCATTATCTGTGTACTTCTATTACGAAGTTACGTGCATCAAGTCTTTTTTTTTTTTTTCCTGTATCATTTGTTTAATTACATGTTACTATGTAGATCTAGAATCCTTTTGGGGGGGAAAAAAAACGAAAAAAGAAAAGTTTCTTCTGGGTGTGGCTTCACACAGGCCTGTGTGTTCGGTTGAAATAGCCAGTGGAATGACAAGCAAACTGCTGTGATCCACTTACACACAGAGACAAGCAGATTAAACCCATATATTTATATTTTAATTATATTTATATTTACTTACAGTGTATTTTTATCTTTAAAAAAGAATTATCCACTTGGTATTAAAATATGAGCATTTAGCAAATTTCTATACTTGAGTACTCAGGGTGCCTAACTTAATGCAGGAGTCAACATAAGAATCTAAAAACATGGTTTGGATATCCTACTTAGGCATTTGCCGCTGAAATTCCCTAAATCATTCATTACTAGAAGCTGGGAGGAGATAGCTGGGGAGTAATTGTTTTCCGTCATCTGATTTATTAAGCTACTAGCCAATGCAGACTTTTTATTCGAGCAGTGTGTTGGTTCAAATGAGTGACTCCTGGCAAACTCCGAAAAAGTATTTTTATTTGCAGTACTAGGGAACATTCAAATCTATTAAAATTGCCATTGTTGGGTTTTGGGAGGGTGGTGTTTGTTTGCTTGGGTTTTGGAGTTTTTTTAAATTTGTTTATCCTTCCTGTCTTTTCTTGCAGGTAACATCATGGTGTTGTGGTCAACTTGCAGAACATCGGTACTTAAATCTGTAACAAACCGATTCATTAAGAATTTGGCCTGCTCGGGGATCTGTGCCAGCCTGGTCTGTGTGCCTTTTGACATTGCTCTTAGTGCCAGTCCACACTGCTGCTGGTGGATCTATACAATGCTGTTCTGCAGAATTGCCAAGTTTCTGCACAAAGTCTTCTGCTCAGTGACCATCCTTAGTTTTCCAGCCATTGCACTTGACAGGTAAGAGAGCAAATTTGCCAGGATCCTTGATTTTTCTTTCTTCTTTCTCCCTTTGGAACTCTTTTCTCCATTTCATATTGGTTTTGCTCTTGTCCCAGTGCTTTGCTCACCGTGCACAGCTTATTCTAGAATGTATTGGGGTAAATACTCTTCTCTGTTAATATCGAAAACCTTTGTTTTTCAGTTTCCTTTGATATCTTTGGACATTTATAAAGGACTTTGAGTCTATAGAATTGTCTTTAGAGAAGTTTTTATCCTTTCTTTCTTCCTGTTAATAATTTTTATTAAGTAATGGAACTTGAAAGCAGACAACTTCAGACTATAGACAGGATGAACATTTTTAACTGTGGAAGTTGAAAGCCATTGCCTGATAGAAGAATTTACCAATCTGAGGCAGATTGTCCATCAATTTCAAATGTAGATTTGTTTTAAAAAAACCCCAAACAATATTAATACAACCAGAATTAATTCAGAGAGGTTTTGTATGTAGAAGATCAGTCTAAAACAAAAGTGGTCCTTTGGACTGTCCAAGTTTTTGGATTCCATTCATTTTGCTTATTATTATTAGCAGTTCCTTATCCCGCCTAAATGCACAGCTCTGTCATCTTGACGGTGACTGCAAGTTAGATATTTTTAAGGAAGGGTAGATACTGGTTTAATACAGTTTACATTACTAAAACAGGGCATTTATACATGTTAGATGAAATTATTGTTAGTCTGTTATCATGTCTCACCATAGAATACATTAACTATAGAAAAACAGTTTACCTAATAAAGTAATATGTCTCTAATGTTTATGTCTTGATAAATGCAGTATCACTATCTGTAGCGCACACCAGTGTTGCTAGTGGAACAGCGTATCATTTACCCTTCCCCAGTAAAACTTGCGATCTTCCTCACAAAAAACACAAGCTTTTGCTGCTCATGATAAGTGTAAAAAGGTAGGTCTCCCATGAAAATTCAGTGAGCTTCAAAGTCCCCAGTAGTAAGCAAACAATGAATCAGTGCCTGAAATTTGAAGTGCATGTCAGAAATGGAATTTTTGTTTTTTTAAATGCACACAGAGCGTTCAGTGTTTGGTTACTCTCTTGCTCGGGGCCTTGCCAACCAGAGCTTGTGTAGAACAAAACCACATTGTATTTCAGTAGATGGGTACATATAATTTGTGACCAGCAGCTTTTTCCAAATATCTAGACAAAAAAAATCTATCGTAAAGCAGCTTTTCAAATTAACTATGAATCTCATCTTTCAATGCAACCTATCTATGCCTCCACCATGTTTTCTGATATTTTGTGCTGTGTGCAATATACTGTCCAGTTAACAAGTAAATGATGAAATCTTCAAAATAATGTTCGTAGAAATCACACTGAGTGATATAGTCCCAATTATTGAATTGTTCACCATCAATAATGTGATCCTGAAGTTTGGATAGTAATTTTTTTTCCAAAGTCAGACCTGCAAAGGCAGACCCTTGTGGGGTTTTTTTGCCTCTCGTGGGCAGGTAGTCAGTTGACAAACTGGTCGTGGATTTGGGGCATTACGCACAGACAGATCCTGAGAGGCCTCTTATAAGCACTATGCTCATTATAGACTTCACCCTTTGCATTGTATGAGTTGTAATTTTTATTTTATTTTTTTTTGACAGGTACTACTCTGTTCTATACCCACTGGAAAGAAAAATATCTGATGCAAAATCCCGAGACCTGGTTATCTATATGTGGGCGCATGCAATAGTGGCCAGCATTCCAGTATTTGCTGTAACCAATGTGTCTGACATTTATGCCATGTCCACCTGTTCTGAATCTTGGAGTTACTCCCTTGGCCACCTGATATATGTCATCATCTATAACATCACCACTGTGATTGTACCAGTGGCTGTGGTATTTCTCTTTATGATTCTTATTCGCAGGGCACTGAGTGCCAGCCAGAAGAAAAAAGTCATCATAGCTGCCTTAAGGACCCCTCAGAACACAATTTCTATCCCCTATGCCTCCCAGCGAGAAGCTGAGCTTCATGCCATGCTGCTTTCCATGGTTATGGTATTTATTTTCTGCAGTGTTCCCTACGTGACCTTGGTGATTTACCGCACCATACTCAATATTTCAGATATTTCAGTCTTCTTGCTCCTCACTGCCATTTGGTTGCCCAAGGTCTCTTTGCTGGCCAATCCTTTGTTATTTTTAACTGTTAACAAATCAGTACGGAAGTGCTTAGTGGGGACAATAGTACAGCTGCACCGAAGGTACAGCAGGAGAAACATTGTCACCTCAGGTGGTGTTGCAGATGCTAATTTGGAGCCCAGTGTCCGTTCGGGGAGCCAGCTTCTGGAGATGTTTCATATTGGGCAACAACAAATCTTCAAGCCAATGGAAGATGAGGAGAATGAGACCAAATCCATTGGCTCTGGCGACTTTCAACAGAAAGAAATTCCTACCACCAGTTTAGAGGTAGGAGAGACCTTAGTTCACAAATTTATACCACAGACAATTGCAGACTCTGCAGCTCAGGTGGCGCCAGCTGTGCCCACAGAAGCTGATATGGTAAATGACAAGTATTCCATGCAGTTTGGTTTTGGACCCTTTGAGCTGCCTCCACAGTGGCTCTCAGAAAACCGAAACAGTAAGAAGCGACTCCTGCCTCCTTTGGGGAATACCCCTGAAGAGCTAATCCAGACAAAACAGCCCAAGTGTAAAGCAGAAAGAAAAATCAGCAGAAACAATAAAGTCAGTATCTTTCCCAAGGTGGATTCTTAGTAAGAACAGGAGTTTTAAGTGACAGAGGAAGGTCACCTTCTATTATATGTGTGATCCCATGGATCTTTGTTATGCTGAAATTTGTTACAGGCTGATTTTTTTTGTGCCAACTTTAATTTAAACAAACAAAAGGGAATACAAGCGTTTCTTATGAATATGTTTTCATGAAAATTATATATCAAAAGATAGTCATTCTTAGTTTTATCTGTGAAATCTCTACAATGATACTTTCCTGGTTAACTTTCAAGAAGTACATATGGCTCTGGGAACACTTTGTAAGGCTGAAGTATGGAAATACAGCAGTCAGTTTGCTGGGAAACCTTATGCTGTGTTAAAATGGACTGGGTATCAAAGTATCTTAATAGGAAAGGCTGTAGGGAGCAGAAGACAGATGCAAAATGTGTAAATCCCAACCTCCTGTAAATACACACAGCAAGGTTCTGCACATTTCATTAATGAAATAAGGTGGACTATTTAAGTACATCTATTCTCTCTTAAGCCCATTTGTTAAATCAGTGTTAAGATAAAACTTGCTGGACTTTTTGCACAAATTAGTTACCAAGTATCTGCCAAACATCTAAACTTTTTTAAACTCTAAACCACTATCTTTTGGCCTAAAACTTCAGCAAAGCCTGATACCAAAATTATCATGTGTGTCAAACCCAAGAAAGACCTTTTTTAAAAAAACATGTATTCTTGTAGTTTTAAGTAAAAAAAATTGATTGGAGACCATGCAGGGAAAATCCTGACTCCAGTAAACAAGTACGTATGTGCCAGGGGCATAAATAGAACACTTGGCTCCTGTGATAAAGGGCGTATACAAATGTCCCAACAGTGTAATGTATGTATTGTGTGAGTAACCAAGGGGTCAACCTTAAAATAGGCTCATCTGCTGGGGCACTTTGCTGTTTCTAATGGGAAAGCTAGCAAATGAAAGAAATGGCCCAGAAATACTAGTAGCCTTGTACTGAACTGCTGAGGGAGGAAGCTGATAACAGACCCTAAAAGGCAAGGTTTATTAATACCGTTGCTCACTATTGTCATATTTAGGGAGGTTTTCCTTCTGCCTTCACAGATCTAGATGCCAACCATCCTACTCCACTTGTCTCGCAGAGTAGACCATCCAGTGTAGGAACACGAGACTTTCAAATCTGGTGCCTAATTCCTGAGTGAATCAGAGTCATGCCATCCCTGGTGTCAGCACACCAGCCTTCCTCTGAGAGTTCAGGCATTGTGCTGCAGCTTGACCCCCTGCATCGTCACAGGCGTATTGTCTCATTTATACTGAGTGTGAATTTCAAACTATATCAGTCTGTTAGATGACCTGAAACTATTGTATCCTGGGCATTTTAATCCTTGTTCAGTTGCAAGTAGTCTTTCCTTCTTCCTTACCTGCATTCACTGTTGTCTCTGTGCATAGTATCTTAAAAGCACAATCTAGTAACATCTGTGTACTCCTTGTGGTTCTCCTGTACTTTAGCCCTTTGGTGCATGCTGAACCTTTATCTGTAGTTACTGCCTGTTTATGAAAGTAGTTTCTTTAAAGCATTCTTCTCAAAGGACAAGGTGAAGAATCTTGCCAAATTCACAGTAACTTACTAAATCTAACCAGTAAATGTCAAAAGTGGGAAAAAATTCTGCTGAAGCAGGATTTGGAGATATTCCTGTTCTTCCTTTGACATGTTTGAGTAAAGTCAGCAGCTTCTGATGGCTCCAAGGTGGTGGATTTCTACAAGGCATTAAAAGCAAATGTTTTAATAAAAATGTATTTTAAAAAAATGTTTATAAATGACTGTATAAATTATGTTTTTCTCCATTTCCTCTTTTTAGTGCTTTTCACTTCTTGCTAGTTCAAGAACTTCTCAGCTTGGAAGTGAGGAGCAGTCTCCAATGGGTCCAGATGGGTGGTGGGAGCCCCAGCTGCCCTGCTTCTTAGATACAGAGATGGGAAGGCAGACATAGCTTGCCTGAAATCAGACAGAAGAAATATTCGAGGAAAAGGTGTTTTCCTTCTGTGGCAGAGGCAGAGAAGTACCATAGCAGACATTTTTTAAAAATGTTGATAAAAACTAATTTAATGGAGTGTTTCTTTATCCAAAGTTTGTGAAAGAACAGATGACATTCAGAAAATCCTGAAAACCTGAAAGCAAAGTAGGAGTTCTAGTTTCCTTATGAATTTTTGTTAAATTTAATATTTATGGCCCACTTACATATAAATACTGGTAAAGTCCCTGTAATTAATGAACGTGGATAAATGGTTACTCAGATCTAAACTAGATTGAGGAAAGCAAACTTAGTCTTAGTTTTGTCCTTTTCAACTCTCACGTTGAACAAAATGTCAATGATTAATTGAAAGAGTCAAATTTAATTGAATTTAGTTTATCTGGAAAGCAAAGCGTTTATAGTGATTTTAGACTGGTGAGACAAAAATATCTTTTTCTTTCAAAGAGGGCACCTGTAAAAACTTGCTTGTATGTTTTTAACAGATTATCTCTGAAGACATTTCTTTCGCCAAGAAATTAACTAAGGTAGTTTTCTGTTCTGAAGAATTATTTAGGAATGTTTTTATTTTAGTCCCTATTTCAAAAGCTTGTCATGTGAACGTTTAAGGTGGAAAAAAATACACAAAAGCACATCTTTGCATAGAAAAAAATAACCTGTGTAAAATTCATAATACAGCCTTTGTGCTAGAATTGTCATCAGAAAACAGTAATTCGGGAGGTTCTTTATGCAAGGTGGAATATTTGACATGAAGAGTTTGATTTTTAACTTCATCCAAGACAGTGGAAGCTTTGACTTGTTATTGCTGTCTGTTGGCTTGTTGTTCAGATGATTTCTACTGGGCAAAATATTCTCCAGCATCCAATATGAAAAAAAAAAATCAAGACTTGTTTTTTTCTTTATCGTGACAGTAAAGATAAGCAAAAGGTGTGTGGGGGGGGTTGTTATGGTTGTTGTTTTTAACCACCACAGGTGTTGTTAAGATAATTTTTTCTCTCCAGGTTATTGATGAAAGAAAGTGAAGTACAAAGCAAAGCTGTGGGAATCGAAGAAGTGAAAGCCTGGGGTAATTTGGCCTGTGAAAATAGATTTAAAGGCTAAATCTTACTACACTGGAGAATAAACTTGGAGGAAGGAAAGTTAAAACTCATTATTCTAGCACTTAGGGGAGAAAAACAGAAAATGGAACTCATATTAAACAAAGGAAGAAATCCTCTTAAAAAGATGAAAAGACTATGGGGACAATGTCAATTTACTGTTCCTAGATATCCTCAAGAAAAATTGTTAAATTCAAACAAACATAAGGGGAAAAATGAAAAATCAAAACTCCATACAGTCCTTCAGCACCAAGTAATGCTGTATTGGTTGGCTGCTTGGCCAACATGTATTTTACACAATGGGATAAACTTCCAGAGAAAAGCAGTTGTTCTCTAGAAACTCCCCAAGTATTCTACTCTATTACACATCTATTAATCTGCAGTGATGTAATTAATGCATTTGTTCTGGTTTTAAAAATACACCTATAGATAATGTTTTGCAGGGCTGGCTAGATTTCTTTAGTGAGTTTTCTTCTGTTTGCCTCCCTGTTTTCTGGGAAAATATTCCTTTATCATCGGTCCGTGTCCTGAAGAATGGAGAGGAAAGTAAGGCTGTGGTTCCAGATCGGTAGGACTGGGAATTAGCAGCTGGTTCCAGCTAAACAGAAGCTGCCCCATAAGATGCTGTGTAGGTAACCAGCTCTGGAGGTGATTAGGTGTTCCACAGAACTCTGGTAGTTCCTCTCATTCGTGCCACCTGACCTTGCAATGCATAATTTGATGAAGAATGTAAACATAAAAAAAAGCAAAATCCCTGCCTTCTAATCTTGTTTGATGTAAGTTACTGTGTAATGGTGCCTTAACCTATGTAGGCATCAGTATGCGATAATCAATGGTTTTAAGGTTATTTTCTTTTTTTTTGGTCATAAAGAACTCACCCTGCCCTCGAGAAAGGATATAGTTGAAGTCACTGCTTTCAAGCTTAGAACATTCTTACCTCTTCAAAAGACTGCTTTTAATTTTAGTTAAAGTGACTTTCTGTGTGCCAAAGTAGGTTCTAAACAACCTATATTGATGTCTTTATCAAACTTGGACCACAAGGTCAGTCACTGCAATCTGCAGTAATTTTTAATTCAAGGACAGTTTAGGAAAGCAAACCAAAACACACCTTGTAGAAAATTGCAGAACTCCAGATTGCACTCATGAGTGAGTTGATTCCTCCCCTGGGGGACACAGAGGTGGAACAGCAGGAACCAGCCTGAAGTGATCTTTGTTTCAGGTCTGTTTTCAAGCTGCTAAACCAGCCAGACGTGGTGAAGGGTTCGCAGAGGCGGATTCTTCTGATTGCTTCCCTTAGGGACAGCAATACAAGAGTGGGATGCAGAAGCGTTCTTCATCTCAGCCAAAAGGCCCTCTGCACATGCATAGGAGCAATTCTCTTGTTTCTTCTTTGTGAGGAGAAAGTGGAATACGTTTTAAAGAAAGTGTAAGGAATATCAAATCAGATCCAACACCTTTGGTAATGCAAGCCAGGGTTTCTCTGCATAGCTGTTCTGCGTCCTGAGGTTCCCTATGGCTAAACATAATGCACCGAGATGGTCATTTACTCCAAAAACTCCTTTGTGTGCAGTACTGTGCTAAGCAGCATTCTGTCTTCTTTGCCTCCATTTTCTGTAAAACTAAACTAATTTTTGCCTGGATCATATCCTAAGCCATGGAAGAAGGTGCTTAGACACTTGTGGGATCTCATTCTTCTGGTCCCCTTGCACCTCTCTGGTAGCAAACTCCAGCACCTGCACCCCATGGCACTGAGACATTTCAGCACAACGCAAGCTGCTCTGAGCTCCTGCTTCCCACACTCTGCTGTTTGCTGGTAGAAGAAGGTGTGACCGGAGGAAAGACTGGACTTTTCCCAATGGAAGTCAAAGAATGAAAACTTGGCTTTATTAAACACAGTGGAAGTTTTCCCACTGGCTCTGGACTTAGCCTTTTAGTTGAGCCTGTCCTCCTAAGCTGCCGCCTTACCGTGCTCTGTCACTATCACCGATGGAGCACACTGCAAAACTCTATTCATCCTCACTGAGGGGTTCTGGAAAAGTTGGAATATGGCCCAAAATTCCTGTTTTTTTGCCCTTGACTTGGCACACACCAATCAAATGACATTAATACATGATCTATTTGTCCTTTCATAGAATCATATGGGGTTGGAAGGGATCTCTGGAGATCATCTAGTCCAACCCCCCTGCCAAAGCAGGTCCACCTAGAGCAGGTCACACAGGAACTTGTCCAGGCAGGTTTTGTATATCTCCAGAGAAGGAGACATCCACCACCTCTTTGGGCAGCTTGTTCCAGTTCTCTACCACTCTCACAGTAAAAAAGTTCCTCCTCATGTTTAGGTGGAACTTCTTATGCTCAAGTTTGTGCCCCTTTCCTCTTGTCCTATCACTGGGCACCACTGAGAAAAGACCAGCCCCGTCCTCCTGACACCTTCCCTTTAAGTATTTGTAAGCATTGATCAG